>CM022299.1:392007079-393216245 GCA_011799875.1 Thinopyrum elongatum
CTCCTCATACCCATTTTCTAATTGATTCATTACTCATAGGCAGGACTGTCATTAGGGTTTGTTGTGTACTGAGTGCTACCTACACTTAATGGTTCAGATGTATTTCAGTAATCTTTAGTACCTGTAAAGTTCACAGGGTTTCAAAATTCCGGCCCTAGGAACAGACACTAGTCATTTGGTGTTGGTCATAGTGACATTGACCCAGTATACTTGCAGGCCAGGTTTGTTGACAATTTTACTTGTCTTTCTTCTATTCGAATATTCCAATTATTCACGTCGATTAGTTGCAAACAATAAGTGCTAACCAACTCTTGATTAGATTTTGGACGGTGTTGGGGATATAACTACTGAGTATAAACCGCCAGGAGGGGCCGGGTTATGCTCATAGTGATTTACCTGTATTGAAGCCCATGAAGACATAGAAGATGGCGACTTACGAAGGAGACTTAATAAGAAGGCCCAAAGCCCAAAGGCGGTTTAGGGCCCATAGATGTAAACCGCCATAAGCATATGACTTGTATTGTAAGATAGGAAAGAGTGGATACCAGGCCGGACATGTTTATGAGCCGCCGGGATTCTGTGGACCGCGGGTGTCAACCTGTGGATATAAGGGACGACCCGGAGGCGGTTTAGGGACAGGTAACAAACAATCGGGAACTAGGTCAGCGTATGCGTCCCTGGTAATCGAAACTTAGCAATACAACACAAAGCAGGAGTAGGCTTTTACCTCATTGAGAGGGGCCGAACCTGGGTAAACTCTCTGTGTCATTTGTCCCGTTTAACCCCTTCAAGTTAACCTAGTTGCGATGGCTCCACGATAAGTCCTCCGCTAGGACATCTGCCGTGTCAATCCAGACAGTTGGCGCCCACCGTGGGGCCAGCGCACGGTGGTTTCGAGTTCTTGAAGGGCAACTTCGAAGGGATCAAGGGATATGCTGTGGGCCGGATGACCAAGAGTCGTCGCGGCAAGCTCTACATTGACGACGAAGGCTGGGGCCCCGAGGCCGGCTCAATTGAGTATGGGTAACCGGGTCCCCTCGGTTGAATTCACGTCTTCATTGGCAAGATCGGCGAACCAGGCCCTGAGCCAGACACTTGCACCGACATCATCGAGACGGCTCAGCGTGCAAAACCCGCCCGAGTTCAGCCCGCATGAGTCGTGCCTTCGTGGGATTCATCAATGGTGCGGGATCTGAGGATAAATCGGTGTCTAACAGTGAGACGGTTGTCTATCTGATGGCGAGTCATCCACTGGTGAAACCGAGTCATTGTACCAACTGCAAGACGGTCGGCTTGGGGGCTGTTCTGATGGCGATAGTATTCCGGACCCTACGAGCCGCCGAACCGGGTTGCAATCTTCATGGCCGGTACGCAGCCAGTGCAACACTCTTCAACTGTAGCGGCATTGATTTCCGGGTCAACAGCGGTGACGCCAGCCAGGGCAGGAGGCCCTGCGTGCCGCCGGCTCAAGTCTTGTCGGTTTACTAGACGCCTTGGCAACACTGCTGACGACGAAGGTTAACCCGGATAATACAAGATCAGCATAACGTAGAAGTTGAAATTGCGAGATAGATAGCTCAAGCGAAGGAAGACCTGGCAGCTGAAGATGCCAGGATGGCTGCGGAGCGGGTTAGTTGGATGCTCAAGCGCAGCGGATTCAGTCGGAGTCTTACCGACTCAGCTAGATCAGAAACGCTTCAAACAAAGTCATAAGGAGGAGGCATCAGTCCGCCTGCCACCGGTACGAGGCGAGGAACCTCTTTAACACGCCAGGAGCAGGAACCAGTAACCCACCAGTGGCAGACGGGTTGAAACGCCTGGGACGGGAGCGCCGGTTCAGCGCACACCACGGACCGCCTCGTCAGAACAATATCCCGCCGCAACACATGCCAACAACCACGGGTCGTTACTCAACCCTTTGGATAACATGATCGCTGCGGTGTCACGATTGGCGGCTATCCCTGTTAAACCGGCACCCCTGCTAAAGCAGGACCTCTGTCGTCTCGTCTTAATGAGTTTTTGGTTACTTGGGGGCTTCCGGCTTGAGCGAAGTTATGAACCCTTTGAACGGCTTATAAGCCAATTGAAAAAAAAACTTGGGGGGTTGCTACCAGGTTAAAAGGTACCAAAGAGAGTCTGTTGCAAAATCACAGCTCAAACATAGGGGCCCCTTGAGCATAGCTCAAAATATTACTTGGGGGCTCCTTGATTCTAAAGAACAAAGAGTTTGTGTAACCCTTGTAATAGGCTTAAAAGCCAGGCTTGGAAGCCAGGTGTATTCACCTAAAACCCGGGTTATCCTGCCTTTTTAAGTAAGCCACTCCGCCCAGGTATTCCTGGAAGACCGCCGAATGTTTGACAAGTCAATCTTATACAGACCCTGAACTTGTCAAAGTTAAAACGACGATTGGTTAGTGAGGTCCATTATAGGTTTGTATATAGGTTTAACTCAGTGGCTGTGCGGCCCGTGAAAGCACTCGATTTTCAGCCTGGGCGCGCCCCTCCCATGAAACGCCTATTTTGTTGTTCTATCACCTTTTTTGAGGTCTCCCTTTATAGCTTTTAATCCTTACCCGGGACCAGCCCCTGAAACGTTAATAAACACCGAATGTTATCTTATCTCATACTGGCGACTTGTAGTCAAAAGCCAGGCCGGGTTAATAAACACCGAATGTTATCTTATCTCATACTGGCGACTTATAGTCAAAAAACCAGGCCGGGTTAATAAACACCGGATGAATTATGATCATAAAGCATTATAAGCCTCATCAAATAAACCTCAAAAACTGTGGAATAAAACCAACAAAAAAACAAGGCTTTTCATGGGCTGCCAGGCTGAAAATCGAGTGCTTTCACGGGCCGCACAGCCACTGAGTTAAACCTATATACAAACCTTATAAGATGGACCTCACATAACCAATCGTCGTTTTAACTTTGACAAGTTCAGGGTCTGTATAAGATTGACTTGTCAAACATTCGGCGGGTCATTCCAGGAATACCTGGGCGGAGTGGCTTACTTAAAAAGGCAGGATAACCCGGGGTTTTAGGTGAATACACCTGGCTTCCAAGCCTGGCTTTTAAGCCTATTACAAGGGTTACACAAACTCTTTGTTCTTTAGAATCAAGGAGCCCCCAAGTAATATTTTTGAGCTATGCTCAAGGGGCACCTATGTTTGAGCTGTGATTTTGCAACAGACTCTCTTTGGTACCTTTTAACCTGGGTAGCAAGCCCCCAAGTTTTTTTTTCAATTGGCTTATAAGCCGGTTCAAAGGGTAATCATAACTTCGCTCATAAGCCGGAAGCCCCCAAGTAACCAAAAACTCATTAAGACGAGACGACAGAGGTCCTGCTTTAGCAGGGGTGCCGGTTTAACAGGGATAGCCGCCAATCGTGACACCGCAGCGATCATGTTATCCAAAGGGTTAGAGTAACGACCCGGTGGTGTTGGCATGTGTTGCGGCGGGATATTGTTCTGACGAGGCGGATCCGTGGTGTGCGGCTGAACCGGCGCTCCCGTCCCAGGCGTTTCAACCCGGTCTGCCACTGGTGGGTTACTGGTTCCTGCTCCTGGCGTGTTAAAGAGGTTCCTCGCCTCGTAAACCGGTGGCAGGCGAGACTGATGCCTCCTCCTTATGACTTTGTTTGAAGCGTTCTGATCTAGCATGAGTCGGTAAGACTCCGACTGAATCCGCTGCGCTTGAGCATCCAACGTAACCCGCTCCGCAGCCATCCTGGCATCTTCAGCTGCCAGGTCTTCCTTCGCTTGAGCTATCTGATCTCGCAATTTCACGACTTCTACGTTATGCTGATCTTGTATTATCCGGGTTAACCTTCGTCGTCAGCAGTGTTGCCAAGGCGTCTAGTAAACCGGACAAGACTTGAGCCGGCGGGCACGCAGGGCCTCCTGCCCTGGCTGGCGTCACCGCTGTTGACCCGGAAATCAATGCCGCTACAGTTGAAGAGTGTTGCACTGGCTGCGTACCGGCCATGAAGATTGCAACCCGGTTCGGCGGCTCGTAGGGGTCCGGAATACTATCGCCATCAGAACAGCCCCCAAGCCGACCGTCTTGCAGTTGGTACAATGACTCGGTTTCACCAGTGGATGACTCGCCATCAGAATAGACAACCGTCTCACTGTTAGACACCGATTTATCCTCAGATCCCGCACCATTGATGAATCCCACGAAGGCACGACTCATGGCGGGCTGAACTCGGGCGGGTTTTGCACGCTGAGCCGTCTCGATGATGTCGGTGCAAGTGTCTGGCTCAGGGCCTGGTTCGCCGATCTTGCCAATGAAGACGTGAATTCAACCGAAGGGGACCCGGTACCCATACTCAATTGAGCCGGCCTCGGGGCCCCAGCCTTCGTCGTCAATGTAGAGCTTGCCGCGACGACTCTTGGTCATCCGGCCCACAGCATATCCCTTGATCCCTTCGAAGTTGCCCTTCAAGAACTCGAAACCACCGTGCGCTGGCCCCACGGTGGGCGCCAACTGTCGTGGAGTTGACACGGCAGATGTCCTAGCGGAAGGACTTAGTCGTGGAGCCATCGCAACTAGGTTAACTTGAAGGGGTTAAACGGGACAAATGACACAGAGAGTTTACCCAGGTTCGGCCCCTCTCAATGAGGTAAAAGCCTACTCCTGCTTTGTGTTGTATTGCTAAGGTTTCGATTACCAGGGAGCGAATACGCTTGACCTAGTTCCCGATTGTTTGTTACCTGTCCCTAAACCGCCTCCGGGTCGTCCCTTTATATCCACAGGTTGACACCCGGCGGTCCACAGAATCCCGGCCGGCTCATAAACATGTCCGGCCTGGTATCCACTCTTTCCTATCTTACAATACAAGTCATATGCTTATGGCGGTTTACATCTATGGGCCCTAAACCGCCTTTGGGCTTTGGGCCTTCTTATTAAGTCTCCTTCGTAAGTCGCCATCTTCTATGTCTTCATGGGCTTCAATACAGGTAAATCACTATGAGCATAACCCGGCCCCTCCTGGGCGGTTTATACTCAGTAGTTATATCCCCAACACCGTCCAAAATCTGAATCAAGAAGTTGGTTTAGCACTTATTGTTTGCAACTAATCGACGTGAATAATTGGATATCATATCGAATGAGTAAGAAAGACAAGTAAAATTGTCAACAAACCTGGCCTGCAGTAGTAATCTGGGTCAATGTCACTATGACCAACAACCAAAATGACTAGTGTCTGTTCCTAGGGCCGGAATTTTGAAACCCTGTGAACTTTACAGGTACTAAAGATTACTGAAATACATCTGAACCATTAAGTGTAGGTAGCACTCAGTACACAACAAACCCTAATGACAGTCCTGCCTAATGAGTAATGAATCAATTAGAAAATGGGTGATGAGGAGTGGCTGCTGAGTGTTGAGGACGTATCTCAGGATAAATCGGGTTGGCTTAGTGGCTGCTGCACGCCTGAGCCCTGAACGGACTGGGAAGGTAGGCACGGCGGCGCGCCCGGGCAGCGGTGACGCTGTTGGGCGAGTGGCTCCTGACCTCCTGTTAGTCCGACGTCACCTCCTAGAGTCATGCCATCCGGGGACGGCAAGTCGCCGGCGAGGCAGGCGGCTGGGGGCGAGTAGAGATCGGAAGTGCAGCAGAACAGAGGGGAATCGGGGCCTGGGCTGTGTAGCCTTTTCGATAAGTAAGAGTGTCAAACCCAACGAGGAGCAGAAGGAAATGACAAGCGGTTTTCAACAAGGTAATGTCTGCAAGTACTGAAATTGTTAGTAGCAGAGTAGTTTGATAGACAGATAATTTGTAACGAGCAAGTAACAATAATAGTAACAAAAGTGCAGCAAGGTAGCCCAATCCTTTTGAGGCAAAGGACAGGCCAAAACAGTCTCTTATAATAAGCAAAGCGTTCTTGAGGGTACATGGGAATTTCATCTAGTCACTTTCATCACGTTGGTTTGATTCGTGTTTGCTACTTTGATAATTTGATATGTGGGTGGACTGGTGCTTAGGTGTTGTTCTTACTTGAACAAACCTCCTACTTATGATTAACCCCCTCGCAAGCATCCGCAACTACGAGAAAAGTATTAAGAATAAATTCTAACCATAGCATTAAACTTTTGGATCCAATCGGTCCCTTACGGAATAACGTATAAACTAGGGTTTAAGCTTCTGTCACTCTCACAACCCATCATCTAATAACTACTCCACAATGCATTCCCTTAGGCCCAAATATGGTGAAGTGTCATGTAGTCGACATTCACATGACACCACTAAGGGAATCACAACACACATACTATCAAAATATCGAACACATATCAAGTTCACATGATTACTTGCAACATGATTTCTCCCGTGACCTCAAGAACAAAAGTAACTACTCACAAATGATAATCATGCTCAAGATCAGAGGGGTGTTAAATAGCATATTGGATCTGAACATATAATCTTCCACCAAATAAACCATATAGTAATCAACTACAAGATGTAATCAACACTACTAGTCACCCACAAGCACCAATCTATAGTTCCGGTACAAAGATTGAACACAAGAGATGGACTAGGGTTTGAGAGGAGATGGTGTTGTTGAAGATGTTGATGGAGATTGCCCTCCCCAAGATGGGAGAGTTGTTGGTGATGATGATGATGATGATTTCTCCCTCCGGGAGGGAAGTTCCCCTGGCGGAATCGCTCCACCGGAGGGCAAAAGTGCTCCTGCCCAAGTTCCGCCTCGAGACGGCGGCGCTCCGTCCCGAAAATCCTCTCTTGATTTTTTCTAGGTCAAAATGACTTATATACCAGAAGATGGGCACCGGAGGTGGGCCGAGGGGAGCACAACCCACCAAGGCGCGCCTAGGCTCCCTGGCGTGCCCACCTGGTGGGCCCCCTCTAGTACTTATTGGCTCCAATATTTCTCATTTATTCCATAAAAAATCTCCGTAAAGTTTCAGCTCATTTGGAGTTGTGCAGAATAGGTAGCCTGACGTAGCTTTTTTAGGTCCAGATTTCCAGCTGCCGGAATTCTCCCTCTTTGTGTGTACCTTTCATATTATGAGAGAAAAGGCATTAGAATTACTCCAAAAAGCATTATTATGCATAAAAACATCATAAATAACAGTAGGAAAACATGATGCAAAATGGACGTTTCAACTCCCCCAAGCTTAGACCTCGCTTGTCCTCAAGCGAAAACCGAAATCGAAAAACATGTCCACATGCTTAGAGAGAGAGGTGTCGATAAAAACAAAATACATACATAGAAGTATCATGTAGTTTTATTATAACAACAACTAACTTTAACATAAAACTTTTATCGTAGAACTTTTATCATAGGCTTCTCATGAATAAGTAACAATTCGTCACACAATCGAAGTATAAAGCATAAACTCTATTAGAAACCAACAAACTATGTTCTCAGTCAACTTTGCAACTACAATTCATCATCTTTTCAGGAAGGGTCACGTATCGGAGCCTTTAGGCAAGTCCACATACTTAACCATCATATAGTCTTCTATGATTGCTAACACTCACCGCATACACATGAGCAAAACGTTTCAACCGAACACATAGAAAGATAGGGGCTTATAGTTTCGCCTCCCAACGTATTCACCTCAAGGGTGATGTCAACAATAATAACTCATGCTACCCATATTCAACTGGACATATGTGCCTAGATCTTTCCTCACCACATGATGCTTGCCAAAGGAGAAAAATAAAAGGAAAAGAGAGAAGAACTTTGACTCTTGCATAAAAGTAAATACATAAAAGTAAAAGATAGGCCCTTCGCAGAGGGAAGCAGAGGTTGCCATGCGCTTATTTATTTGTATGCTCAACCCCTTAATACAAAAGAACGTCACGTTATATTGCCCCTTGTGATGGCAACCTTTATTATGCAGTCTGTCGCTTTTATTCTTCACCATCACAAGTTCGTACAACGCTTAATTTTCTCTTACACTAAATGATCTCACACTTTTAGAAGCAATTTTTATTGCCTTATTGCACCGATGACAACTTACTTGAAGGATCTTACTCAATCCATAGGTAGATATGGTGGACTCTCGAAAATAAGATTTGGGTTTAAGGGTTTTTTGGATGCACAAGTAGTATCTCTACTTAGTGCGGAATTTTTGGCTAGAAAAGATGGGGGCAAGCACCACATGTTGAAGGATCTATGACAATATAACTTCTATGTGAATATGAACAAACATAAATCATTAAGTTGTCTTCCTTGTCCAATGTCCACAATTTTGGCATATAATATTTTGATGGGGGCTCACAATCACAAAAGATTTCCATGATAGTGTATTTATATGTGAATCTTCTCTTCCCTTATTAATTCTTTCATCAGTTGCATCATTGACTAATGCTATGTTTGTCAATCTCTAATAAAATTTTCTACTTATACTTTTCCTTATGTGGTGTTATCACCTACCATAGGATTAGCATATGATCTTTTCATTTATTTCCTTTCTCTTTATTGAAACATGAAAGTAAAGAAAGCAAAAACTCAAGCTAAACTTTATTATATATCTCGCACACAATTACAAGGATGGATTACTAAGCAAGCTCTCAAAAAGAAAGGATCGAACTAAACTTTTATTCATCTTAAGCAAAAGATAACCATGGATCGAACTAAGAAAAGTAAAGGCAAAAGATAGTGGGGGTGATACTATACCGGGGCACCTCCCCCAAGCTTGGCGGAAGCCAAGGGGAGTGCCCATACTCGATACTCAATTTTCTTTTGGTGATGAAGAAGGAGGTGGTGGTGATGATGAAGTAGAAGCGATCTTGTCCTCGGGTTTCCATGGCAGGGGCTCACCATTATAAGAGGAGGAGTGAGTCTCACGGGTCCTGCAACTGGCAGCCAGACTCATACCTTTAAACCTTGCCTCATATTCAAAGACTTGGTTTTGGAGGTCGTAGATCTGTCTCTGGAGGAAGTTGATTTGCTCGTTGAAGGAGAAGACGATGTCCTTCATGAACTTGCCCTCCACCTTGAGATCACGGGTGTAGTCCGCGATCATGAGGTGATTAGCATTGAGTCCATGTTCCACCATCCCCTTGCACCGAAAAATGTCCTGCTCCACAGCTTCAAGCCTAGCCTCCACGGATCCAGTCCCCTTGGGGCCTTGCACATCGCGGGTGTGGAGCACCCCCTCACGTATCTGGATAGCTTGAGGGTGCTGCATCACCTCCCGCAGATATGGGTTGATGACGTTCTCGAAGAACTTGTCCTTGGAGGAGCTTGAAGCGGCCATGGTGGATTAGATCTGTCAGAAAACAGCAAGGAAAAAAAAACAGGAGATTTCCCCACGATACGGAGGTCAATAGGTTTGGGGGGTATATAAAGATTTTTTATCTTGGGAAACAAGCAAACGGAAGAAAAACGGAGTCCGGAAGGTACCCGAGGTGGGAACAACCCACCTGGGCGCGCCTGGCAAGCCAGGCGCCCCCTGGTGTCTTGTGCCCACCAGGGATGCCTTCCTGGTTGCTTCTTATTTTCCTAATTTTCTAAATATTCCAAAACTGACAAAAAATATTTTTGCGGATTTTTCGGAGTCCGTTTACTTACCGTATCATGTACCTCCTCTTTTTCACGATTCTGGAGTGTTCCGGAAGGACTCTTTTATGTGTTCTTCCGGTGTCATAGTTTGGATAATATTACTTTCAACATTAATGGGCGTACCTGAGATATAATGTTTTATTCATTGCCCATTAACAACCTTCGGGTTAGTACCTTCGGCATTATTTATTTTGATAGCTCCAGACCGATAAACCTCCTCGATAACATAGGGTCCTTCCCATTTGGAGAGGAGTTTTCCTGCAAAGAATCTGAAACGAGAGTTGTACAAAAGAACATATTCTCCAACTTTGAACTCACGCTTTTGGATTCTTTTATCATGCCATCTTTTAACTTTTTCATTAAATAACTTGGCATTTTCATAAGCTTGGGTTCTCCATTCATCTAATGAGCTAATATCAAATAACCCCTTTTCACCGGCAAGTTTGAAATCATAGTTGAGTTCTTTAATTGGCCAATATGCTTTATGTTCAAACTCAAGAGGCAAATGACAAGCTTTTCCATAAACCATTTTATAAGGAGACATACCCATAGGATTTTATATGTTGTTCTATAAGCCCAAAGTGCATCATCTAATTTCTTAGACCAATTATTCCGGGACCTATTGACAGTCTTTTGCAAAATTATTTTTATTTCTCTATTGCTAAGTTTAACTTGACCACTAGACTGAGGATGATAGGGTGATGCAATTCTATGGTTAACATCATACTTGGCAAGCAGTTTACGGAAAACACCATGAATAAAGTGTGAACCACCATGAGTCATTAAATATCTAGGGACTCCAAACCTTGGGAAAATAACTTCCTTAAGCATTTTAATAGAGGTGTTGTGATCAGCACTACTGGTTGGAATAGCTTCTACCCACTTAGTAACATAATCAATAGCAACCAAAATATGAGTATACCCATTAGAGGAAGGAAAAGGTCCCATGAAATCAAACCCCCAAACATCAAATGGTTCAACAGCAAGAGAATAATTCATAGGCATTTCTTGACGCTTACCGATATTACCTATTCTTTGACATTCATCACAAGATAAGACGAACTTACGAGCATCCTTGAAGAGAGTAGGCCAATAAAAACCAGATTGCAATACCTTATGAGCAGTTCTGTCTCCCGCATGATGTCCTCCATAAGCTTCGGAGTGACATTTCCGTAGGATTTGTCCCTGTTCATGCTTAGGTACACAACGTCTAATAATACCATCTACTCCTTCTTTATAAAGACGTGGGTCATCCCAGAAGTAATGTCTTAAATCATAGAAGAATTTTTTCTTTTTTTGGTATGTAAAGCTAGGTGGTAAATATTTAGCAACAATGTAATTAGCATAATCAGCATACCAAGGAGTGTTATTAGAAACATTTATTGCAGCTAACTGCTTATCAGGAAAGCTATCATCAATAGGTAGTGGGTCATCAAGGACATTTTCAAGCCTAGACAAGTTATCAGCTACGGGATTCTCTGCTTGTTTTCTATCAGTAATATGCAAATCAAATTCTTGTAGCAAGAGAACCCACCTAATGAGTCTAGGTTTAGCATCTTTCTTTTCCATAAGATATTTTATAGCAGCATGATCGGTGTGAATAGTCACTTTGGAATCAACAGTGTAGGATCTAAATTTGTCACAAGCAAACACAACTGCTAAGAACTCTTTTTCAGTAGTAGCATAATTTCGTTGGGCACTGTCTAGAGTTTTACTAGCATAATGGATAACATTTAGTTTCTTATCAACTCTTTGTCCTAGAACAACACCAACAGCATAATCACTAGCATCACACATAATTGCAAAAGGTAAGTTCCAATCAGGTGGTTGAACAATAGGTGCAGTAATTAAGGCTTTCTTGAGTGTTTCGAAGGCTTCTAAACAATCATCATAAAAAACGGAAGGAGTGTCCTTTTGCAAAAGATTTGTAAGAGGCCTAGAAATTTTAGAAAAGTCTTTGATAAATCTCCTATAGAAACCAGCATGACCAAGGAAACTACGAATACCTTTGATATCTTTAGGACATGGCATTTTCTCAATTGCATCAACCTTAGCTTTGTCCACCTCAATACCTCTTTAAGAATTTTTATGGCACATAACAATACCTTCATTAACCATAAAGTGGCACTTCTCCCAATTCAAGACAAGATTTGTTTGCTCACATCTCTGCAAAACTCGATCAAGGTTGCTTAAACAATCATCAAAAGACTTCCCATAAACAGAAAAGTCATCCATGAAAACCTCAACAATCTTTTCACAAAAGTCAGAGAATATAGCAGTCATACATCTTTGAAAGGTAGCAGGTGCATTGCATAAACCAAAAGGCATACGTCTATAAGCATAAGTTCCAAAGGGACAAGTGAAAGTGGTCTTTTCTTGATCAGGTTGAGAAACAGGTATTTGTGAAAAACCAGAATATCCATCAAGGAAACAAAAATGTGTGTGCTTTGACAATCTTTCTAGCATTTGATCAATAAAAGGCAAAGGGTAATGATCTTTTCTAGTTGCTTTGTTTAATTTTCTAAAATCAATTACCATTCTATAGCCTGTAACAATTCTTTGTGGGATGAGTTCACTTTTATCATTAGGAACAACAGTAATTCCTCCCTTCTTAGGGACACAATGAACAGGACTTACCCACCTACTATCAGCTATAGGATAGATTATACCTGCTTCCAGAAGTTTTAATATTTCATTTCTTACCACTTCTTTCATCTTCGGATTTAACCGACGTTGGTGATCAACAACGGGTTTAGCATCAGGTTCCATATTAATTTTGTGCTGACATAGAGTGGGACTAATGCCCTTAAGATCATCAAGAGTATATCCAATAGCAGCTCGGTGCTTCCTTAGAACTTTCAATAGTCTTTCTTCTTCATGTTCTGAAAGGTTAGCACTAATAATAACAGGATATATCTTTTTCTCATCAAGATAAGCATATTTCAAAGTGTCCAGCAATTGTTTTAATTCAAACACAGGATCACCTTTAGGTGGAGGAGGACCTCCTAGAGTTTCAATAGGCAAATTGTGTTTAAGCAGAGGACGTTGTTCAAAGAAAATCTCATCTATTTTATTTCTTTCATGCATATGTAAATCATTTTCATGGTCTAGCAGATATTGTTCTAAAGGATCAGTAGGAGGCACAGCAATAGAAGCAAGACCAATTATTTCATCCTTACTAGGCAATTCTTTTTTATGAGGTTTTCTACTAAACTTGGAAAAGTTAAACTCATGAGACTCATCACCAAAATTGACACCGACAGTTTGTTTCTTACAATCTATTTTAGCATTGACGGTGTTCAAGAAAGGTCTATCGAAGATAATGGGACAAAAATCATCTTGTGGGGAACCAAGAACAAGAAAATCAGTAGGGTATTTTATTTTCCCACACAAGACTTCAACATCTCTAACAATCCCAATTGGTGATATGGTGTCTCTATTAGCAAGTTTAATAGTAACATCTATATCTTCTATCTCAGCGGGTGCTATGTCATTCATAATTTCTTGATATAAGGTAAAGGGAATAGCACTCACGCTAGCACCTATGTCGCATAAACCATGATAATAGTGATCACCTATTTTAACTGAGACAACGGCATGCCAACAACGGGTCTACGAATATCTGACTTATCAGGTTTGACAATTCTAGTAGCTTCATTACAGAAGTAAATAACATGCCCATCTATGTTTTCTTCCAGGAGATCCTTAACCATAGCAACACTAGGTTCTACTTTGATTTGTTCATCAGGTTTAGGTGTTCTAATATAACTTTTGTTGACCACAGTTGAAACTTTAGCATGTTCCTTTATCCTAACAGGGAAAGGTGGTTTCTCAATATAAGCAGTAGGAACAACCGGATCAACATTATAAATAATAGTTTCCTCTTTAGCTGGTACTAGTTCTTTAATTTCCTTTTCAATAGGTGGGTGATATTTAAACCACTTCTCCTTGGGGAGATCAACATGAGTAGCAAATGATTCACAAAAGGAGGCTACTATCTTAGAGTCAAGTCCATATTTAGTGCTAAACTTTTGAAAAGCATCGGTATTCATAAAAGATTTAACACAATCATACTTAAGCTTAATACCTGACTCTTTACCTTCATCGAGTTCCCAATCTTCAGAGTTGCGTTTAATTCTTTCTAAAAGATCCCACCGGAATTCAATGGTCTTCTTCATAAAGGAACCAGTACAAGAAGTATCAAGCATGGATTGATCATCACGAGAAAGCCGAGCATAAAAATTCTGAATAATAATTTCTCTTGAGAGCTCATGATTGGGGCATGAATATAACATTGACTTAAGCCTCCCCCAAGCTAGAGCGATACTTTCTCCTTCACGAGGCCAAAAATTATATATGTAATTCCGGTCACGATGAACTAGATGCATAGGATAATTTTTTTGGTGAAACTCCAATTTCAATCGATTCCAATTCCAAGATCCAATATCATCGCATAGCGTATACCATGCCAATGCCTTTCCCTTCAAAGATAAAGGGAAAACCCTCTTCTTAACTTCATCCCTGAGTAAACCTGCAAGCTTAAACAATCCACAAATTTCTTCCACATATATCAAGTGCATATCAGGATGTTCAGTTCCATCACCTGCATAAGGATTAGCTAGCAGTTGTTCTATCATACCCGAAGGAATTTCATATTCAACATTTTCAGTAGGTGCAGTAGGTTGAGGGGTAACTAATTTTGGTTCCGGTCGAGGTGAAGATACCCCGAACAAACCCCTCAAAGGATTGTTTTCCATAGTAACAAGTGACAATAAATTTCAGCACGTAGTAATAATTTTTCCTTACCAATTTCCACTTACCAAAAGTGCTTCACTCCCCGGCAACGGCACCAGAAAATAGCCTTGATGACCCACAAGTATATGGGATCAATTGTAGCCTTTTCTATAAGTAAGAGTGTCGAACCCAACGAGGAGCAGAAGGAAATGACAAGCGGTTTTTAGCAAGGTAATGTCTGCAAGTACTGAAATTGTAAGCAGCAGAGTAGTTTGATACACAGATAATTTGTAACGAGCAAGTAACAATAGTAGTAACAAAAGTGCAGCAAGATAGCCCAATCCTTTTGAGGCAAAGGACAGGCCAAAATAGTCTCTTATAATAAGCAAAGCGTTCTTGAGGGTACACAGGAATTTCATCTAGTGACTTTCATCATGTTGGTTTGATTCGTGTTTACTACTTTGATAATTTGATATGTGGGTGGACCGGTGCTTAGGTGCTGTTCTTACTTGAACAAACCTCCTACTTATGATTAACCCCCTCGCAAGCATCCGCAACTATGAGAAAAGTATTAAGAATAAATTCTAACCATAGCATAAAACTTTTGGATCCAATCAGTCCCTTACGGAATAGCGCATAAACTAGGGTTTGAGCTTCTGTCACTCTCGCAACCCATCATCTAATAACTACTCCACAATGCATTCCCTTAGGCCCAAATATGGTGAAGTGTCATGTAGTCGATGTTCACATGACACCACTAAGGGAATCACAACACACATACTATCAAAATATCGAACACATATCAAGTTCACATGATTACTTGCAACATGATTTCTCCCGTGACCTCAAGAACAAAAGTAACTACTCACAAATGATAATCATGCTCAAGATCAGAGGGGTGTTAAATAGCATATTGGATCTGAACATATAATCTTCCACCAAATAAACCATATAGTAATCAACTACAAGATGTAATCAACACTACTAGTCACCCACAAGCACCAATCTATAGTTCCGGTACAAAGATTGAACACAAGAGATGGACTAGGGTTTGAGAGGAGATGGTGCTGTTGAAGATGTTGATGGAGATTGCCCTCCCCAAGATGGGAGAGTTGTTGGTGATGATGATGACGATGATTTCCCCCTCCGGGAGGGAAGTTCCCCCGGCGGAATCGCTCCGCCGGAGGGCAAAAGTGCTCCTGCCCAAGTTCCGCCTCGAGACGGCGGCGCTCCGTCCCGAAAGTCCTCTCTTGATTTTTTTTTCTAGGTCAAAATGACTTATATACTAGAAGATGGGTACCGGAGGTGGGCCGAGGGGAGCACAACCCACCAGGGCGTGCCTGGGCTCCCTGGCGCACCCAGGTGGGTTGTGCTGTCACACCCTAGCTAGTTCATGCATTAGAGTGTTGCATCATGTTTAAAATTTTCCAGAAACTTGAAATGGGGATGATAGAACCCCCAGCACCCCCCTGGAAACAACTAGGGTTTACTAAAATCTTTTTCAATGAACCTAAAATGCCCTTCTAAAATGTCCATCATTTTTATCTTGGGTTAGAACCTCTGCCAAAACTGGTTCACATTTTTCTAGGTCATCATAAGGTCATTGATTTAAATCATATGTAACTTGCATTTGGGCATTTAAATGCTAGTAAATATTTTAAATGTCCAAATAATCCCAAACTGAAATGTTCCATGTTGGATATACTCTATACAGTGGGCATGAGCAGTTTGGTGATTTTTGAAAGTGCCTAGGTATTTTTAGAAAAGCCACAAACTTGCAGAAATAAAGTAAACAGAAAATAAAAGGGAAAACTAACTTACCTGGCAAAGCCACCAGCCGGTCCACCTGGCAGCCCAGCACTGTGCTGGCCCGTGCCAGCCAGCTGCTTCGTCCCCGCCAGGCTGGCAGGGAGGTGACGCCGGCGTGCGCGAGCTCGCCACGGCGCCAGCTACTTGCCGCTCGAGCTGCTGGATGCCTGGACGTCCTCCACGTCGTCGTCCCGACCCCCTGGACACCTCATTCTCCCCCCTGCGCCTCTCTCTCGCTCTCTCCCCACCATGGCCGACGCAGCCGCACCGCCGTCGTAGCTGCGGCCACCCTCGACTCCTCGCCGCCTCACCGTGTCCAGAAGCTTCGCCGCCCTCCTCTCTATCGAGCAGACCGAGCCCCGAGCGCTCGTTCGCCCCGGAGCCACCGCAACAGCCTCGCCCGACCTCGCCATCGCCGGAGATCCCTTTCGCCGTCACGCCTGCACCAGCTCGTCCCCGACCTCACCGCCTAGCTCGCTGAGATCACCGTGAGCTCCTGCCTCTCCCCATCCTCTCCGTTCTCGCTGCCGTCCCTTGCAACAACTGCAACAAGCTTCATGGCACGCGCCGCCGCCTGAGCTCGTCGCCGACGTAGCTCCGGCCACCCAACGGCCACACCACCGTGTCCACTGACTTAACTGAACCGCGTAGGCCACGTAGGAGCTGGCCTCGTGCCTCCAGGACCACAGCAACGACGAGTTCGGCCTCGTCCAAACTCCGACAGCTGCAAAGCTCGTTGCCGGCGTCGTTTCCGGTGACCTTGAGCTCAACCACCACCACCCCTCGACGCGGCTCGCTCCCAGCTGCATGTAGGTGGCCTCCGCCGTCCATTTGGTCGCCGGAGGGCGAAACCCGCACCCTCCGCCGCGTCTGGACGTCGTCGGCGGTTAAACGCCGGCGAGTCAGCCCAGTTTGACCAGGGATTTGACCCCCCTGGGTCACTGACGTGTGGGCCCAGGGCCTTAACTAATCTAGTTTAGAATTAGATTAGTACTAATTAACTTAGGTTAGTTAGTTAGACACTGACATGTGGGCCCCAGCGTCAGGTTTGACCTAGGCGGCCCTGTTGACTCTGCTGACGTCACAGTGACATAGTGCTGACGCAGTTAATCATTTTCTGGTTTTTAATAATTCAGGAAATTCCAGAAAATGCCCGAAACTTCAAAAATTCATAGAAATTAATCTGTAACTCCAAATGCAAAGATTTATATATGTTTTTGGATCAGAAAAATCCAATCTTTCCATCTGTACCGTTTGCATGCATGTTTGAACAACCTAAGGTTGCTGTATATGGCAATTTGCATAATTGGCATTTAACTAAGCACATATGGAGTTTGAATTTGAACCCTTGGTTCAAACCAACTTCATTCAATCTGGTTTCTAGTTGCATTAGCTCAAACCACAACATATTGCCATGTCATGATCATGCATCATATTGTTGCATTGCATTGATTGTGTTCTTCCTTGTTTGCCGGTAATTGTCCCCTCTTAGTAGACGACCTACCGATGATGTGATCGATGACACCGATGAAGAACTATACTATCTTCAGAAGTGCCAGGCAAGCAAAACCCCCTTGTTCATTCTGATACAAACCCACTCTCTCGCTTCTGTTCTCTTTTACTGCATTAGGACAACAATGATTCAACTGTTACATGCTGCTGTAGCTGAACCCCTTTCCTCTGCATGACCTGTCATTGCCACAGTAAATAGATGAAACCCACTAGCATGAGTAGGAGTTGTTTGGGCCCTGATGTGCCTACTCCTCTATGCTTGTTTGTCATGCGTGCTACTGCTTAGAGTTGAGTCTGGTCTGATTCATCGAGGATGATTCAGAGGTGTGTGAACATGTCCTGCTGTTGAGAGCTAAGTGTGTGAACGCAATTTGGTAAAGGTATTGGTGAGAGGCCATGTAGGAGTACATGGTGGGTTGTCTCATTGAAGCCGTCCTCAGGAACTGAGTTCTGTGTTTGTGATCCATGAACAGCTACTACCACACATTGGGATCCTTAATTGACTCTCTCGACTTATTAGCCGCCCTTGTTCTCTGTCCAGGAGTTGCAACTAGTTTCTGGTGTTTGTAGGATATGTGTTGGGGGCCGTGCGTAGCGCTGACCCTAGGGGTGGGCTATGTTGCGGTAGATACACCGTGGCACGGTGTACCGAGCGCCCGTTTGGTGCCTCGGGAACCCTGCACACATCGTTTGGGGCTGTGAGCGAAACTCCGGCCGGATCTCCTCGCGGATGGAACCCGAATAGGCGATAAACCTGGACTAGAGACTTGTGTGGTTAGTCAGGTCGTGGCCGACTCCCTCGCCAGGCTTCCGCTTGAAGGTTGCCGAGATACACGACGTGTACATGGTGGTAAGTGGCGAGAGCGTGTTTGAAGAAGTACACCCCTGCAGGTTTAATATGATCTATTCGAATAGCCGTGTCCGCGGTAAAGGACTTCTGGGTTGCCTGTACAATTCATAGACAAGCGAAAGTGGATACTCTAAAACTCGCAAGATAAGCGTGAGTGCCATGGATAGCGTTCTCGTAGGGAGACGGGAGCGGATCCATAGTGGTGTATTGATATGGTGAATATGTGGACTCGTGTGCGCCACCTCAAAAGAGTTACCAGCATTCGTAGTTCAGGATAGCCACTGAGTCAAAGCTGGCTTGCTGCAGTTAAACTCTACCACCCTCTTTGTTGATACCGATGCATTTGTAGATAGTTCTGATGTAAGTCTTGCTGGGTACATTTGTACTCACATTTGCCTATTTTATGTTTTGCAGAGAGACTTCAGTCTCGCTAGTAGTTCCACGTGGACTTCGACGTTTAGCTTGTTACCTCAGCTATGATCTTGTGCCCTCGGCAGGATCTGGTAGATAGTCGGGCTTCTCAGCCTTTTTCATTTGTAGATGTCTGTACTCATACATGATAGGCTTCCGCATGTGCTTTGACTTGTATGCTCTAAATGTTGGGTCATGAGACCCATGTTTGTAATACTTGGCTCCTCGGAGCCTAATGAATAAATACTCTGAGTCGTAGAGTCTTGTTGTGATGCCATGTTGTATTTTCCCATATCCAGCATATTGTGTGTATGATTGAAATGCTTTGTATGTGTGGGATCCGACAACCTAGTTGTTTATCCTTGGTAGCCTCTCTTATGGGGAAATGTAGTCTGGTGCTTCCACTGAGCCTTGGTAGTCCGCTACAGCCCGGTTTACCGGAGTCCTGTTAGCTTGCTACTGCTCCGGAACACTTAAACTGGCCGGCATGTGTCCTTCCTCGATCCTGTGTCTGTCCCTTCGGGGAAATGTCACGCGGTGTCTTTCAGAGTCCTGTTAGCCTGCTACAGCCCAGATTCCCGGAGTCCTGCTAGCCTAGTTGCTACAGCCCGAATTCACTCGCTGATGAGCGACACGTTCGTTGCTGGGTCATGTATGCCTGTCCCCGTAAGTTAGTGCCACTTTGGGTTCACGACTAGTCATGTCGGCCCGGGTTCTCTGTCATATGGATGCTAGCGACACTATCATATACGTGAGCCAAAAGGCGCAAACGGTCCCGGGCCATGGTAAGGCGACACCCGTGGGAATACCGTGTGTGAGGCCGCAAAGTGATATGAGGTGTTACAGGCTAGATCGATGTGACTTGGAATCGGGGTCCTGACAGCTTTGGTATCAGAGCCTGACTGCCTGTAGGATTACCAAGCCAAACTGGTCGAAGTTGAGTCTAGAAATGCTTTAGTTATATAAGGGAATTGATTGTGGAAGGGAACGTAAGGCTCTTTTTACTCCTTTACCTTATGCCTTTCTGATCTGAGTCAACCTCTTCTTTGCTACGGGGTTTAAGAACTAGGCTTCTCATCTTTCTATCAGGATCACGTGTTACTAATCCGTAGTAACTTATAGGATTGTTGGTTTCAAGCCTCTGTTCTGTTCCTACTACTTTTGTGTGTTGCTAGTTGATCTCAGAACCTTGATATTGTGTTGCTAAGTGGTTATGCCACCAATTGCAGGATGTCTCAAATCTTTTGAGCATTTACAGCCGTTATGCTGTCCGAGTCATCCCAGGTTTCTAAATAGTCTGATGCATTTGCAAATCGCTTCTTTCCGTTCCCGATGTTTCTTTGGGCCAGTTTAACCACACCAATCAGTGAGTTGAGGTACTCTGTTGCCTCGACATATATGTTGGAGCTATTGTTATGACCCTAGGTGTCTTAGAGAACCACTCAGTAATCTAGCAATGCTTTGTATCCTCCGTGTGATGATTCTGGCCATTATTCCCGAAAGCATCCCGTGATGCCATTTAGTTAGTAGGCATTCTATTTCTGGGTTCTTGAGCCCAAGATTCACTCTACTTACTTCCTGTTGTTAGTGTTTGCTAGTTCCTTTAGGATAGTAGTAACCTTGCGACAGTCCTCGAGGTCCGTGGTATATCATTCTTCCAAATACCATGAACCATTCTTGGCAGAAGTTCTTTTGAACCAAAGGATCACCACAAGAGTACTCTTGAGGAGTTCTCCATTCGTAATTGTGACTCTGCCAGTTCTACCTTTCTGCATGGGTTATCCGGAAGAAATATGTTGAACTCAGTTTGACATACTAATCTTTGTGTGTACCTTGCATATTATTAGAGAAAAGGCATTAAAATTACTCCAAAAAGCATTATTATGCATAAAAACATCATAAATAACAGTAGGAAAACATGATGTAAAATGGACGTATCAGGCCGACCCAAAATCCCAGGGTGGGCTGCGGCCCACCATGGGCACCCTGTAGATACACACCCGTGCGGCGTACATGCATTTTCGAAACTAAATTAGGAACATTTAGCTGACCAATTAAATGACTCTGTTTTAATAATATCAGATTCGTATTTGAACAACTAAGCTTGTTTAGCTTGATGGGTGGAGTAGTGCTATTATGACATGAAGCACGTATGCTGATCGTATAGTGATCATAAAAGGGGGAAACCCTAAGCATTTTTTTTGAGCAAAAGAGGGTTTCCCCTCTGATTTCTATTAAAGAAACCACCACAGAACGAACATGATCAATTAAACCCTAAGCATGATCAATTAAACCCTATTATGACTGTGCCATGGCAGATTTAAAGCTGCAAACAACAGAAATGCTATTTAGCATCCATTGTTTGCTTCGAACTAAGAACTAAATTCTAAGAGCTGAAAAGAAAGTACAGTAACCAAGTTATGATCTATTTTCTGGTTGAGATCAAAAAGTTGAGCAGATATGAAGTACCACCTCTCTTGCGGCGCCGTCTAGGCATCGGGGGTGCAATGGCTGTCGGTGGCATTGAAGCAGATCTGCGACGGTAGACGGGTGCATCGGGGGATAAGTCCCGTTGTGGTGGACGAGAAGGTCGTGTGAGCGGCCCCAGCAAAGAGGACGACGGCGCCGATGAAGCGAGAGGACGCGATGCAAGGCTCCTGGTCCATCGCCGTGGATGAGAAACGTCCATCTCTAGCAGTGGACGACGCGGTCTTGGTAGGCGCTCCGGCATGGTGGAGGATGGTGGCGATGGATGGGGTGGAGGACAGCGGCGATGGGATGGATGGGGTGGCAGACGGAGGAGGCTGGTGTGGGGATGGTGTTCTAGCGCGGACGGTGTATGAATGGGAAAATGGAGGGAGAGGTACGGGGAATCATGTTTTTGGGACGCGCTTGTCTGAAATATGGGAAAGTTACGAACTTAGCCCCCGTTTAAAATTTGGACGTCTCGTCGGTTGGGGATAGGACGGTAATCTCGCATCTCCCCAATATTTGCCCAGAGCGATTTCGGGCGAGGAGAGGGTGTTTTGGTGCCCACGGTTGGCGCCCATGGTGTATGAACGGGGCTGACAGGTAGGGCGGTTGTGTCATGTCTGAGTGAAGTTACAAACCTGCCCCTATTAAAAATATTTGCCTACATCGATTTCGGCCGAGTCAAGTTTGTTTTACCGCCCACCGTGTATGAATGGGGAAATGGAAGGAGAGACAGAGGTCTTTCGGACGAGCTTGAATCAAATGTGTTTTGCCGCCCATGTTTGGCGCCCACCGTGTCGGAATGGGCTCAGAGGCGGTCGTGTCACGTCTAATTGAAGTTACTAACCTACCCCTAGTGAGAGCAGTGGAAATCGGGCCGATGGATTGTCTGTGTAAGGGGTAGACAGTAATTTCCATCTCCCAAACACTGGCTTTGGGCAGCCGACGTGGGAGGGGAAATTTTGCCGCTTCTTTCGAATTTTGGGACAATAAGCATCCATGTTTACCCTGGCAACTAAATTCGAATCCATTTTGTATTCCTATACGAATCTTTATAAATCATTCTATGTGTTTTTATATATCTTCAAAAGCACGACAAAGTTGAAGTTAGCAAAACATCTCAACTGGGAGTTATAACAGCAAACCAGTTAAACAAACAAGGAATTAAAGAGTTTCAATTGGATGCTGAAAAGTAGTTATTAACATCATTGTAACCGGTTGCAGCAGCAAAGCAGTTAAATAAACAAGTTTTGCAAAAGGTACCTGTTGTGGCATTGGAGTTTCTCTTGGATCCTGAAAAGTTGAGTAGCCAGTAACATGATTAGAGCAACCGGTTGCAGCAGCAAAGCAGTTAAACAAACAAGTTTTGCAAAAGGAACTTGTTGTGGCATTGGAGTTTCTCTTGGATCGTGAAAAGTTGAGTAGTCAGTAACTTGATTAGAGGAACAAGTTACAGCAGCAAACTTGTTACACAAATATATTTTTGAAAATGTACCTGCTGTGCAATTGGACTTCCAATTGGATCCTGAAAACTTGAAGTTGGTAAGATGATTACAGCAACAAGTTACAGTAGCAAACCAGGTAAACAAGGAAGTTTCTGAAAACATACCTGTTGTGCCAACGGAGTTTCAGTTGGATCCTGCAAACTTGAATGTTAGCAATCATAAATAAAGTGTTGCAAGAGCCATAAGAAACTAACATCAAACTAGTAAAACTAACCAGTTTTGGCAACGTATTTAATTACACATGAACTAGTAAAACTAACAAGTTCTTAGCAACGTATTAAAGTAACAAGTCGGTACCGTTTACCAGCAACAAAGACATCTGTAAATTTCTTTCATGTAAGCAAAATGATTCCAACACATATTATATATATATATATAAGTTAAAAAGACGGTTTCCCTCATATAAACCTGACAGTTGTCTATCTATGAACATGTAAACATTACTAGTGCTACAAGTGATAATAGCAAACCATTTAAACAAACAGGGTATCAGAACGTAAATTAGACGTGAATTCTGCTGCACCCTAGAAGTACATATGACCAGCTATCTACGTGCTTAAGTAGCTATTTAAGTTCAGGCAAACAGGTAATTCTTAATAGAAAGTATCAAACACATAGATAGGCGCAGTCTATAATAGGATTAACAGGCTATGGCATTATGTAATCAGTAGCAAACTAAATTAAGCCAAGCAATGTAATGGAACAATTTTGCAATAAGTGGCTAACTAAAATTCCGAGAAGCAGGTAATTGAACTTACGCTAGCTCTTTGTACAGGCACACTGCAACTTCTTTTTCGCTTACAAAGTTCTATGAAGGAGTCCATGGCATCAATTGCTTGGATACGCAGCCCCAATACTTATTTCTTCCCACACTGCATTGGTAAGTCGAATGGTTAATCTGATAAGATGGTGCGTCCTTGATATGTTATATGAGGACGGGTTGTCAGACTAGTTGTAGCCACACACATCACACTGGCTTTTACTGTATATTTCATGCGATTACATTTGGCATATCGAGATCTAAGCAATCTACAATAGGATGAAAAGACTGGCATCCTTCACATTATTGGCGAACTCAGTTCATAGAAACAAGCAATTCAACCATTCTGTGGGTAAATCAAAAGCGCCACTGGAATATTTTTCACTACCCCAATCATACACACAAAAAGGGGCGACGCCACCGTAGGGGCTGGTATGGGCGGCCGCCTCGGGTGGCCAGAAAGTGTGCACCTAGTTTGAGTTGTCCAGGTTAGCCCAGGCTAGTTTTGTTCGTTCCAACGCACGAGCAGGCAATGTAAAAAATGAAGAAACACGTTTCAATTTGGATGGGCCAATAATGTAAGTGCAAGGCAGGCCCTATAGCAGGCTCGTGGCCCAAATGAGCGCCTCCCATATCGATCGACAGCAGGAAAAATCCCTATTCGTTCGCTCCAGCCTCCAGTCTGGTTCGCTCCTAACCTAGCCGCCGCTGGACAGACCGACATAGCACTTCCTCGCGCCCTCGTTGGACACCGGTTGCCGGGCTTCAAGCGAATGGAAGGACAAGAAGATAAAGATCCAACCCTGGGTGTAGCCTGTGTGGGAGGCAGCAGTGGCAGCATGGGCATGGCATCGAGCTTGCGCAAACGGACAGTCGCAGCTTGCAAGAGCAGCATGCGCAACGAATAGGTACATCACATCCCTGATTATATCTAATTCAACTGTTCAATTTCTAGCCAATAGTTAAACCTGACGGTGTTGTAAAACTGCTTGTATGTAGGGAATCTATGAGAAAATGAAACCAATTTCTGCTTATTTTATAACTCCCCCAATCAATACTGAACTGACTGAACCTGATGTATCTAATCAAATTTCCGGTGCAAACATACAAGCTCATGTTGTTCTTGAGCCTGAAGTGTCTAATGAATAGACTGCTAATGAAGGATTTGATGCAAACATTTTACATGCTCCTGGTGATGAACATATAGTGTCTAATGAGGGATCTAATGCAAGCATTTTGCAAGCTCCCATTGAAGGATTTAGTGTCTAATGATGATCTGCTATGTTGAGAGAGACATAGAGATTTGCAGGCATTGATGACAAGCAAATTATAGTACATTTTCATGGCTTGGGGAAACGTCAAGGCCATCTACTAGAAAGTCCCCGTATCATGACAACGTAGCATAAATACTTTTCTAATCTGTTGTTTGAAACTATTGGCATACTTGTGCAGGATAGATATATTGATATGCAGTTTGCGCACTGGTTATAGGTGCAATTACACTTCGATATTTTCAGCCAGAGAACGAATAATTCAAGCAGGTACATACCATGTTAGTAGTCCTTGTACACCATGTTGCATTTAGTGTTTTTTGGTGCTTACATCATTTAGTGTTTTATAATCTGGAACTACTTTGGATCATTAGCTGGTTTTCAAAGTGCATGTAGCTTCACATTTCTCAAGTTATGTTGATTTCCGGAGTGCAAGTGCCTTCTTATTTTTTAAGTTAAATTTTTGCCCCTGGTAACTTGAATTCGTGGATCCGCCACTGCACACAAATCATACACGCAGGCCAGTATGAATTAAATGAAATGCAGGGACTTACGCTAGCTCGTTGTACAGGCTCACTGCAGCTCTGCGTGCGCTTGGGATGTTCCATGTACAAGTCCA
Organism: Thinopyrum elongatum; assembly: GCA_011799875.1. NCBI lineage: Eukaryota > Viridiplantae > Streptophyta > Magnoliopsida > Poales > Poaceae > Thinopyrum > Thinopyrum elongatum. Next base: position 392,032,564 of record CM022299.1, read on the forward strand.
TGTTACCACTTGCTTGGATGTGCAGGCCTTGTGCTCCTTGCATCCCCCTCTGCATTTTTGACACGGCGAATGGTTGATCAAATAAGAGGAATCGACCTTGCTGTTGTACCGGAGGATAGGTACTTACAAGGTTATACCGGTGTGCAGGATGTGTACCAGATCCCGTAGTGCCGTCATGCTTCGCTAAAAAATGGTTTTGCTTGTTTCAGATGATATCTCCAGAAGAAATAAGAGTTAAATTCAGAATTGCATAGGCGTGTAAGCTAAGAGAGCAGTGAAAGGATATCCAAACATCATCGAAATAGTGCACAAGGGAGTGATATGTGCATACCTAGTTCGGGCCGGCGTTTGGGCATGCTCGCCTAGCTAGAGTGCGGGTCACTTCAGAGCCGTTGAGGGTGATGCGCTGGCGTTGGCTGGCCGCGCACGGATGCAGATCTTGAGTGGCAGCGGAGCACTACGATGCAGTGGACGAGACCGTTGGTGAAGCCCCAACGGCCTCGGGGGGCGGTGGTGCGACGATTTGCTCGGTGAAGTAGCCCCGGTGAGGTGGGAGACGGCGTCGGTGAAGCGCACCTGATGCGGTGGAAGTCGGTGTCTGTGAGGCACGTCGGTTGCGGCGGCCGACATTATCGGTGGACCACCCTTTGCGGTGGACGAGGGCATAGATGAGGTAGCTCCGGTGCGGTGGTGAAGCGCGACCGTCGTCTTCGTCGTCGTCATCCGGCACAGAGGTGGGGAAAGAGACGAGACGAGGGGCGATTCGAACTTTGCTTGGGTTGGCGGCGAATTAGGGATTTGAGCGCTCTGGGCGCGGAGGGACTGTGAGAAAGGGAGATTTTGCAGGGCTGGAATTGGGGCCGCCAGATATTTCAATCCGAAACGTGGAAGCGCGCCTTATTTTATTGTCATTTTGGGGGGGGGGGGGAGGGAGGGGGTGGGTGGCTGGGTGCTAGCGTCCGTACGACCACACGCGACCACCACGACACGACCCTGGTCTGCCTGGTGCGCCTACATTTGAGAATGCAAACGAATCTTCTTTCATTTGCAAACGAATCTGTATGTATTACCATGCCCGTGTTTTCCTTGCAAATAATTAGTCATTCGAAACGAGATACTATAAATTAATTAATGAGGAGTTATTTGAATTAGAGTGTGTGTCACATAGCGATCTCCAATTCTAACGTGGATTTCGCATTTCACGGTATCCACGCTACTTTTTTAATACAAATTCATATGTATATGATGAACACCATGGCAATGAGAAAACTTTGGATGGATTCAAACATATGGCCTACAAAATAGCACAACAATCGAGTCAATGTCAACTTTTCCAAACCTAGTATGGCACGAATTCGAAATAATTACGGAAGCCATATGCATGGTCCTCAATTCAAATCTTACAATGTACACTAAATTGAAGCGTCGATATTAAGTCTCGTACTATCTACATTCAAATGTTGTTTTTAGCCCCAACCCCCCTCGGCACACACACTACATACTTCCTGTATCGATCAATCTTCCTCTCCTAACCAACTTAGGAAGCTATCGGTTTCCGACACACGTTCATTCTTTCTCTCCATGTTTCGATCTCTAACTCTCTCAACTACACAACCCCCTTTTTCCACTATGTTACCAAATGTATCTACCTCACACACCCGCCATTGCACTCCATGCCGAGGTCTCTCTCTCTCCCTCCCACCCTCTCTCGCTAGATACATGCATTGCCTATCTAGAACCCCCCTCTCGTGCGCACGCACGCACCTTGTCTATCTAGGTCACTCTCTCAAGACTGTCTCACTCTTTCTTCTGCACGGCGGGCCACACTCACTCAATCTCGCTCTCTTTATCTAAGTCTCGATTAACCTCGCTTTCTTTCACACACAAATGATATATCTCCCTGTTCAGGCCTCGATCGACACACTCTATACTCTCTCACGCAGATTGTCTATCTAGGCCAGTCCATCCAAGCCGCCCCCACTCTTTCGACCTCATGGCGGGCCATGCTCACTCAATCTCTCTCTCTCTCTCTCTCTCTTTGTATGTCTCGATTGACCTCGCACTTTCTCGGACACAAACGATATATCTCCATGTTTGAGCCCAATTCGACATATTCATATTGTATACTCTCTCACGCACATTGTCTATCTAGGTCACTCTCTCCAACCCGTCTCACTCTTTCGATCACACGATGACCCACACTCGCTCAATCTCTCTCCCTTTATATATGAAAGGACCACGATGTCGCCTAGAGGGGGGTGAATAGGCGTTTTAAAATCTTTTACGAATTTGGCTATATCCTAATGCAGAAATAAACTAAGCGGATACTTTTCAAGCACAAATCCTAAATATACTAGGCTCACTAAGTGCACCAACAACTTAGGATAAACAAGATGAGAACAACAAGGATACGAGTAAGCACAAGTAAGTTACACAAACTTACTCAATGTATATCACGAGAGATGGAAATGAATAATACACACAACCACAAGTAAGCAATACAAAGCTTACACAATTTGTATCACAATATATGGAATTGATTGTTACAAGCTAGCAATTCACACTAAGCACAAGATAGAACAATAGTAGGAAGTATGAATTGCGGACTATAAAGTGTTGGCCTAAATAATCTCTACAATATTGTAACCAACACAATATGATGAGGACAACAAGATATAGTGAATGCAAGGTCAAGAGACCAAAGTAAACCACAAGTAAGGAGTTAGGGTTAGGGATAACCAAAGTCACAGAGACGAGGATGTATCCCGATGTTCACTTCCTTGGAGGGAAGCTAGTCACCATTGGAGGGATGGGTGTTACCACAAAGGCACACCAACACCACGAAGGCTCACCCTATTCTCCTTGAGATATCACCACGAAGGCGATTCCCAACCACTAGTGGTAGACCTTGAGGTGGCCTCCAAACCTTCACAAACTTTCCGGGGGACAAATCACAAGTTGATTCCTCACCGGAGCACTCCTACCGCCTAGTAGTCTCCAACCTCCAAGAGTAACAAGAACAAAGGGGAAATGCTCAAGACTTGCTCAAATCATGAATTCCTTTGGTCACAATAGGGAGAGGGAGTGGATCTATCACTTGATTGGAAAAACTCTCAAGAACTCTCACAAATCTCTCCGGGATCTAAGATTTGGTGTAGGAGAAGTGAGAGGGAGCCACTTGTGTTCTTGGGATGAAGTGGTCAACCCTCTACCGGATGGGTAGAGGGATATATGAAGTGGTAGTGCAAATATGACCGTTGTAGTGTAAGTGGCTGAGACAGGCCGTACATCCGGGCAAGGGCCGGACATCCGGCGGCTAGACAAACACCACACAAAGAACACAGCGTAGTAGGAAAAATAGGGGGCCCGGATATCCGGGGAAGGCCCGGACATCCGGCCAACCTTCAGGCCCCGGACATCTGGCCAAGAGCCGGACATCCGGCGAGCACAACCATCATTTTCGCATGGCTACTGGACATAGCGAGCCGGATTTCCGGGAGGATCCCGGACATCCGGGGCGACCCGGCAGCCCGGACATCCGGCCGTCCGGCCATTAAAAAAACTGCAGGAACCCCAAAACTAAAACATGCATAACTTTCACATCCGGAGTCCGATTTTGATGATCTTGGGCTCGTTTTGAAGCTATGGGAAAAGCCCAGGTCCTCACATAGAGAACCACCCAAGATCAACAAAAATGGAGGATGCAAATTATGCAAAGGTTTATCATGTATTTGGGTAACCTATTTGGCTTTGGATTTTCTTTGGTAGATGTATAGGCATTTTGTATTTGTGTTGGATAGGAGTGAAATATGCCTATGTTGGAATATGATGTGAGGAAGTAGAAAAGAGAAGATGTTGACTTGAGCAAATCTATCACTAACCCCTTTGATCCCCTCTTAATAGTGCGGGATCCCTATAACTCAAGAATCATAAAAGAGCTACACTACATAGCTATCGAGAATCCATTCTTGAGTGTCTATGTTTCTTCGGTGGTCATCACTCCACAACACTAACGCCAAAGGAACTAATACCTTTGACTCGAGCCTTTCACTTGAGCTTGATGTTGATGTTTCTTCTTGGCTTAAGTTGATGGCAAGACATTGGTGAAGTCTTCAAGTAGCTCTCCCATACACAATGTGGGAAGCTTTACTTTGTATTCATCTTCACTTGTCCATCATGTTATCATCCACAAGCTTCAAGCATGTAATCCTTCGGGATGGTTATCTTGAACTTGCCCTTGTCAGGCATGATCATGAACACTTGATGTCATCCTCTCATGGACGCTTGGAATCTTTCTCTCGATGCGAGCCCATGAGAATAACCTAACCCTCGTAAACATAAACAAGACATAGTATGGGTTAGTACACAAAGTGCAATTGACACTTTCTTACCATACCACAAGATCATGTGTGGTACATTATTTGCACTTGTGTGTTGACCATTTGGACTTCGATCTTCGAGCTTCATCTTTGTCAACCTATATCTCTACTCCATGTTTAATCTTGACGTCTTGAAGGCCATATTGAATTCTTCACTATGCTTCATTTCTTCAAGACATGATTACCAATATCTCAATTATCATATGACCATATAGAGTTTATCCATGAATATCATATTGGTCATCATTTGTTCGTCTTCATGCTCCATCACAATCTCTTGAGAGGCACAACGAATTCTTCACATGAATTACTTGCTTCAAGACATAATCATCCATGACTCAACATATGAGCTCATCATGATCCTATCTTCAAGCCATATGTAGAATTCTTCTCTTTAATCATTCTCTCGAGATCATGATCCATTATGGCCCAAACCATAGCTCTAAGCATGGCAACCCTTGAGATACTCCAATGAACTCCATTTTGATCATCTTGATGCAATTGTTGCTTCAAAGGAGTTGTCTTCCACTATTCTTCAATCATTTTCCAATGGGACTAACCTTCAAATGTATATCTCAATGCAAACATTAGTCCATAAGGATTGTCATCAAATACCAAAACCACACATGGGGACTACATGTACTTTCAATATATGTAATCGATTGACCTTGCTTCCTCCCACACACAAAATATATCTACATGTCTGTGACTGGATCATCTCTCAAGCTCTATCTTACAGCCCTCACCCTTCCCAAAAGCTCAATTGGACAATATCTCTCCAGAGCATATATATCTTTTCAACGAATGCCGGAACACACTCACTTTCTCTCTCTATCTATCCGTGTCTCGATTGACCTCGCTTTCTCACGCCGTATCTTCCACACATTGAAGCTTCCTCTCCATCCCTCACAGAGCCGGAGCTATTTACATTGCGAGGGGGACTCCAACCTTGGATTAATTTATGAAGGCATTTATTCCGGTGGGTTTAGATTATATTTTTGTAGCATTCGGCCCACAACTACTCCAAACACCGTTGCAACCCCCGCACCTCCCCCAGTTGATTTCCCTCTGGCTCGGTCATCGCTCTCTTGCACGTCCTTTCTCACCTTCAACGTTGCACCATGGTTTTTTTGCAAAAAACTCTGTTGTTCTCTTTAATTATTACAAATAAGCTACAAAACTACACAACGATAGTCCACTTGTAATGGAACAAATTTTGGCCCACAAATTAAAGTGCTACAAACCACACACCGAGGGGCCCACCTGTCATGGAACAAATTTGGACCCATATATAAATTAAAAATTAAAAACAACGAGGATCAAAGATGCGACCAGGGCCTTCAAGCCGCACATCAATATGCAACATAGTACAACAACGTTTGTTGTACCCCCCTTTGTTGATATAATGTTTTTATATTACCACAGCCTATTTAATGGATAACATGTTTTAATATTATTTTTAGTACATTAGTGGGACCGGCTCGTTAGCACGTACTATTCGCCTTCACTTACTGGTGGGTTCCATGTCTGCTCTCTCTCTCTCCTCCCCTTCTACGTTTGGACGCACGGGCAAACATGAAGAACTCGCGGACGATGTTGCCGTTGACCATATCTGGACGCGTTCACAAGTTACGGCACTAGTTTCACGTACTAGTAGTACTAGTCAATGTGTACGTGCAATGCACGTTAATTTGGAAGTATATTAAATGCATGCGGATATTAAGTAGGATATTGTTTGCGTGTTATTATGTGATTAGCACTATTTTTGGCATGATATTAACTGCACGCTAAACATGTTGAGTGCTCGACATTGAAGCAGTCTAGGTCGTTGGATTGACATGATTTGATGGCCGAGATTAATTGGATCTGCCCCTTTGGTATAGATGGTATAGATATAGATTATACATGTAACAAGTTTAGGAACAAAAGTGACCGTGACGGACAAGTTATCTAGTACTATTTATCTACTACTCCGTAATAATTAAATGCGTTGATAAATAGATGTATCGCCTAGTGCTCGAACAAGGGGACTGGTCGCGCCCTACAAGTATTTGGAATTGACTTCCCTAAGAAAATATTTGGAATTGACGTGGTATTTAATATGAAATGTTTCTGATGAGAAGGAATACATGTGGCTTGATGACGTTTTATATTTAATTTGATATGGCTCTAGCAGAACATTCAATCGATCAAACCATATATTTCATTCAGTCTGGCTCCGACTTTACATTCATACGATGATCGATCTAAAATAAACGGAAATGATAAACATTCGGATTTTAAGCATGGCAATCCGAACGTTTTTCATGGCAAATTTATATTACGCGGCGGTGGCGGGGGTGTCTTGCGGTGGGAAGCGGCTCCTCTGCCGTGCTCTGTGTGTCGTCGGGCCACTGACCAATGGCGACGGCGACAGTGGCGTCTTGCGCCATTGTTGGCGTACTCCTGGACGTTGGCCCTAGCTTCAAGGAAGGCCAGAATGTTCTGGACTTCGGTCTCCAGGAGCGAGTCAATTGGCGGGAGGAGGCGACTGGCGTTGGCGCAAGGAAGCGGTCGACGGCGGCCATCCATGTCGCTGAGGGGGGCACTGGCACCCGCGCAGGGACAGGCGCTGGCAACAGCGCGGCGGAGACATTCGTGTGCACGGGCACTGGCACGGGCGCGCGCGTCAGTGAACGCACAGGCGCATGCACTGGCAGGTGCACGGGCGCGTGAAATTCGGCAGGGACCTCATGGAACCCCGTGGCATCAAGCTCGGCGACAATGTGCGGCTCCCAGCCCATCAATGCCACGGGGATGGGCGCTGGCGCAGTCGGGGTGACGGGAGCCGGAATGGGAGCGGGGACAGGCGCGGCGTCTTCCCGCAAGGCCAGTTCAAGCTCGTCCCAAAGCGCCTTATGTTCTTGAGACTCCGTCTGGGTGTCTTCCTCAGGAAACTGGAAGACTAAGGGCTGACCATCGTGATGCGGCATGGCATACAGTTAGGTCAGGCTGGTTGGAGGTAGACGACAGGAGAATCGAAGAGGAAGAGAGAAGATTGTAGCGATACCGGGTAGTGCAGAGGTGATTTTAAACAGCGGCGCTGGCGCCATTAAAAGTGGGGGCATTTTGGATGAAGGTGGGCAGCGGAGCCTGGTGAAAGGGCTCGCCTCCCGGTGAGCCTGCACAGCGGCCTACTCGCACGCCTCCCGGTCAGCCGGCGCAGCGGTCTGCTCGCACGCCTCCCATCGACTCACACGCTTGCTCGGACGGCACCTGCCGATGAGAAGCGGGACTCGTGGCGGCACGTAAACGCCCACGGTTTGAATAGTGAAAGCGTTCGCCTTAACGTGACAGGTCTTTGTTCCAAAATACCTTGGCTCTTCATTTATGCAACTTCTCATAAGCAGCTTGTCTCAAATTGAACAGAAAAATTACGACAACATATTTGTGCCATATCACGAGACCATGCTCAGTTTCATGAATTTCCGGTCACTTTTGGATTTTCTGAAATTTAAAATCCAGGATTCGAAACAATATCATAACCTGCATCATGCAGTAAATTTTCAAGCGATACATCTTTACTGTTGTAGATGTTAATATTTCTTAAGAAAGGATTTGGTCAAACATTTTGCTTAGTTAGACTTCAGACAAGTTATATATGCAGAGTAAAAGGATAATCCCTCCGTACCAGTGCATTGCCTGATATATTAACTCAAGTACTAGGCACGAACAAACGGGGCTCAATTCTGTGCTCATCCTGGTGTAGTACTCCTATTAGTAATAGGCAATGGAGTTGACGGGTGACCTCGGGTAGCGGCGACCGAGGAAATTGAACCGTGCTCGGCACAGTAGGTAACGTTGTCTAGTTACTAAAGCATCCCTCCATTGTTCATCGGTAGTCATTATGGACCGGGGACATGAGGGGAATTTCCTAGGGCTGGAATTCTGGCCGCCAGATATTTCGACTCGAAATGTGGAGGCCCGACTGGTTGGGGTAGGCTAATGTGTGTACCACGCACGCCACCAGAAGGACACGAGCCCGGTTTTTTTTTAGGATCAACACGAGCCCGGGTCTGGCTGGTACGCCGTTGGGTGCTACCATTCGAGAATACGAAAGGAATCTTTTAAATTTCTGAACGAATCTATATGTATTACAATGCCTGTATTTTCCTTGCAAATAGCAATCTCAACGTGGTAATTGATTTATGATGAGTTCTTGAATTAGAGTGAGTTTGTGATATAGTGATCTCAATGTGGATTTCACATTTCATGGTATCCCTAGTAAGTTTTTCATTGCAAATTCAAATTTAAAAGATGAACGGTATGGTGGTGAGAAAACTTTGTATGTATCAAGCATATGACCACACACACACACACACACACACGAATACAACAACAATCCAGTAAGTATAGTGCATCTATTTTTCCAAACCATGCATGTATGACACGAATTCAAAAATACTCCCTCTGTTCCTAAATATTTGTCTTTTAGAGATTTCAACAAGTGACTACATACGGAGCAAAATGAGTGAATCTACACTCTAAAATATGTCTATATACATCTGTATGTGGCAGTCCATTTGAAATCTCAAAAAAGACTAATATTTAGGAACGAAGGGAGTAAAATGTAAGACATGCATGGTCCTCAATTCAATATTTAAAATGAACAGGAAACTGAAACATGAATATTAAGTCTAGTACTACATTTATGCAAATGTTGTGTTTAGGCGAAGCTATGTAGATTGTCGGGGGTTAACCCCTCGACCTTAGATAAAACTGTGAAGCTCTATTTAGGATTGTTTAGATTATATTTTTTGAACATTATATTTGTCCCCACCCTCCCAAACACCGATTGGTTGTGCACCCCCCCTCCCCGGGAGAATATCATGTGCCCCCACACCTTATATGCTATATGCTGATACGAGTTGCTTGGAGCTTGTAGATCTGAGATATAGCAGCTCACAGGATGTCTTAATATTTTTACAGGAAACCTTAATGAGTTTGAGAATTGCTCACAATTTGTACAAAAACTACTCAGATGCCCTTGGATCCCATATCCAACGACCTCGAAGCTCGTATCACCGTAGCATCTAAGATGAAGGAGGACCTCATATTCTCCTGTATGTAAGAATATCATGTGCTACCACACCTTAGATGCTTTGGTGATATAAGCTCTTCGGAGCCGTTGGATCTATGATCCAACAACTCCTTGGTGGTTCAAATGTTTTTTTGCAGAAAAGCCCCCAAAGAGTTTGGCCACTGCTTACAAGCATAAAGACTGCTCAGATGCCATTGGATCTCAGATCGGACGACCTCGAAGCTCGTATCACCGTAGCATCCAAGCTGCGAGAGCACCTAATGTTTTCTCGCACGGGAGAATATGAGGTGCTCCCGCACCGTAGATTCTATGGTGATACGAGTTCCCGGAGATCTAACGTCTCATAGTAGGAGGTTTGAATGTTTTTGCAATATACACCTGAGAGAGTTTGGGAATTGCGTAGAAAGTACAAGTACTACGCATGTGGCATCTGATCACAGATCATACGACCTAGATACTCGTATCACCGTAGCGGCTAATTAAGCTACGGGGAGCACCTAATATGAGCAACTGGGAGCCGTTGGATCCAAGATGCAGTGGCACACACGAGGCTTGAATGTTTTATTTGCAAAAAAAACCTTGGAGAATTTGGAAATTGCGCATAATTACAAAGACTACTCCCAAGCCATTGGATCTCAGTTCCAATGACGTAAAAACTCGTATCATCATAGCATCTAAGCTGCGGGGTGGATGTGATATTCTATGCCGCTGTCATTTTTGTTCCTAAACTTGCAAAATATGTGTAACTCGTGTCATTACTTGTCTAACCACGCAAAGTGTTTGTGCAAAAAAACCATCCTACACTGAAATATCGGAACAACACACGGGGGTCCCACTTGTCATTGATCAAATTTGGACCTAAAACTAACAAATCTAAAAGACGAGATTCGAACTGGTAACCTGGACTACAAAGCATAAGTCGATAGCCTGAAACAACAACGGTTGTTTGCTTTGTCCCATAACTTGATTTTATACAGTATTACGTTGAGTAGAGTAGAGGGAGTGGCTTGTCAACACGTGCATGACCGTTGACTCACTTACTGGTGGGTCCCATGTCTGCGATCTCTCTCTCCTCCCCATCGTCTAACCTTTAGACGCATGGACACACACGAAAAGCGGCGCGAGCTTGCCGTGGTGTTATTATAACTAAAAAAAAGCTTGGAAAATAGACGAATCGCCTAGAACAAGAGACGTTGTGGCTGGTCGAGACGGAGCTAACCACACCTATCCTCCATGCCACGTTAGCAAGATGAAGCTGTGTGGCTAGTGGGGTGTTTTCGACCGACTGGCTGGGTCCCGAGGTCGAACCATAGGTAGTATGTCTGATACAGTATATTTTTACACACACATTTTTCCTCCGTGCCGAGACGTGCCACACGCTACCGCGCAGTTTCGGGGTCCTCCCGGGTGGTGCACGCATATTTTCTTCCTTGCCGAGACGTGGGACGCCCTACCGCGCGTTTTCTGGGTCCTCCTCAGTCGTAGCGCCAAAGCAAGTAAATGAGTCGTCAAATCACGAAAGACCACCTTTCCCGCCGAGTACATCAGTGAAGCACGGTGGCTAGCTAGTTGGGCTAGTGCGACCGATTAGCTAGGCCGCTGCCACATTTGTGTTTTCACCCCTTTTTTATCTCCTTGCCGGCAGGTAAATTTAAATATCCACCGCGGCGTTGCTCTGGTCTTTGGGTGCGGCAGGCGCGGCAGGATTTTTATTTTTTTGATTGACGGGAGCAGGCGCGGCGGCAATTAGTCACGATGACTCCGCCTGTAAAACCCACTGCTCCCTGATGTGAAAAGTCATCGACTGGTGTTTTCCCATAGTGAAAACCAAAAGATTCACCCCGCTCCTCGGCTGGCTCCCTCCGCCTTCCCGTAGATTGCATTGCCTTTCAGCCGTTTCACCCCCTTTGCTTCCTCTCCCCATTGCTTCTACCTGGTTCCATGGCGGCGCACCAGATCACGGAGTCTGAGGTGAGGCGCCTGACACAGGAGCTCCAGGCCAAGGATGCGGAGCTCAGGGCCAAGGACATGGAGCTCCATGAGCTCAAGGAGGAGAGGAGTGCCATGGTCCTCCTTTATGTGCGAGGGTTCACGGAGCTTCAAAAGCGGCAGGCGTCCACCACAAAGATGCTCGAGGCGTCGGTGGCGTTGCCGCAGAAAGCGGGAGATACGATAGGCGGTCAGGCGAGCCGGCTGGAGTGCGAGCGGGCCGATCGTGACGAGGTACAGGATCGCCTCAGCCACTTGGTGGACCATGTTGCCACGCACGTGTTGCGGCTGCGCGATGCCTACCGTCGTGCCAGCGCGACCATGCCAGGCGTCGGGCTAAACCTGTTCGACCACCCCGTCGACTTCAACGAGCTGCGGCTTCCTGACCTGGTCTCCTTCTTCACCTATATCTCCGAGGAGCTGAGCCGTCTCCGTGCGATGGTGGGGGCGGAGCTGGACAAGGAGGGGTTGTGGGCTGCCGTCGCTGTTGCCGGGCGAATCCTCTCAGGGCTCCATCACCGGAATCCATTCGTACCATTGGACGCCGTCTTTGACGAGCTGGCTCCCGTCGACCGGGAGCAGGCTCTGCAGGCGGTGGCACCCTGCATCACCAACGTCGTGCGCCTCGAGAAGTAGAGGGACTTCGGTGGTGTTTAGGCATCCTCTGTATGGGCATGTCCATGTCTCTTTGCAACATGACCGTCGGATCAAACTCAGACGATGCAGACCAGTCACTGTAGCACAAAGTGTGTGGGTGTGTTTGGTTGCATTCTCATCTCAATATAGTTGTTCCCTCTTCGTGCATGCTCATCTCAGCACCCCTCTTCATGCATGCTCCTAGTGTATTTGTGTTAACCTACTAGTGTGGACTCATGCACCCTTCATGCACTCTGCCAAACACCCAAAAGTGGGTCGAGAAGGGAACTTTTGCTCCCATCCCATGCACCCTTCATACACCCTGCCTAACACTTATTCGTGCTTCATATGGTTCATGTTCCGTGGAGTACTGTAGCACCGTACTCTCCGTGCGCTGTAGACCTAGTTCTGTTAACATTGATCTCACCGTTCATTCTCGACCAGACAGTTAAAAAAGGGGTACTATGTTACATTACTGTTCATATAGTTGACATGCGCACAACATCATTTGTTATTGTCATATCTTACTACACTAGCAACAAGATTATGTAGTACTGACGCATGAACCACTGCACATGCCTAGTAGTAGGAGCACTGTGTAAGTTCAAGTGGCTGCCGTGTTTCGCACTCCTTCGTCGTAAGAGTGGAAACGCTTGTTGTAATCATTTTTTTCTTCAGAAACAGTGGACACACTCTACCGTGCGGATCCTCCTCGACGGTCGTCGAGAACCTTGCTACTCACTTTCGCCGACGTGTGGGACATCCAGCATCGGGGTCCACTAGCCATGCACTAAATTACTCCGTACTAGAGTGCCCAACTGCACGGTAGACTACCCCGATCGAAGCGCCGCAGTAATGCCCAATGAGCCGTCAAATCACAAAACCCCCACCTTTCCAGGAGTAAGTTGGACGGACGAAGCAACCATCATTTCACTCTTCTCCCTCAGCTTCCTCTCTTGAAGAAAACCCCAACTCGCTTCTCCCTCATCTTGTTCCTCATTTCTTCAAGAAAACCCCGACCTGCTTCTGCCATTGTTCTTCTCTCCCAAAGAAGGAAAGGTGAGCGCATCAATGGTGTTGATTCTGGCCAAGGTCCGGTATTGCAACCCTGAGACTTATCCTATAACTCCCTCTCTGTTCTTCTTTTGGGTTTGTGATTATGGTTTCTTTTCTTTTATTTCTATTTGACAGTTTCTTGATGGACCCTGGAGCACCGGCCGGAGTGATGTCTATGGCTCTGGCCAAAACCATCGAGGCTCAGGGTACGAAGAAGCGCAAGCACCCCACCGAGACTACCGCAGACAAGCTCAAGGCCATCACCCTGTCCAAGGCCCCCTCTCCGGGATCCCTCATTAAGCAAGTCCAGGTAATATCTCTTCTTAACGATCTTTTTCTCGATCTTGATCGTGTTTTTTCATCTAACATGCAGTACTAGTACTAGTAGTACAACTTTCTGGGTGATATTGCATGTGATTTTTGTGTGCCAAATGACGGTTCTAAATTCCTCTTTTAACCAAAACATGCGCGAGGTTGACACTGATTTCTTATAGATTACTTTCAACTACTTTATGAACATCAATGCTACATTTGAAGAGAGTATATTAGCCTCAATAACTTTTGTTATGGATATTGCAAGTAATCCCTCTGCTCTGATGCCTTTGAAGACATGTTCTACTGTCTTTGTTCACTCATTTCTGTGCGTATATGTAGTCTTATATGGAGTAAAATATCAAAAATCATCTTATATTTCTGAACGGAGGTAGTAATAAAATATTTGGTTTCTGTTTGAATTAGAACCAGGTCCGCGGTGGAGATGAAGTTCTCAAAGTCATGCCATGTGAACTGGAAGACATGAGGATGAGTTCTACTGCTAAACTATCCAGCTACTGTGTCCTTGTCGCCACGTGTCCTGAACTAGTGTTTTCCTGTAGCATTGTTGTCAGGTGTGTTCTCGAGGGTGTACTTCACCACAACAATTTCCTGGCTGTGCCTTCGATTACAAAGGGTGTGGTTCTTGTAAAGCTTCCTGACAAATCTGATGCGGACTGTCTTCATCGTCATGTTTATGAGTGGAAAGACCACTCTGTTAGGTTCTCCAAGGTTGACGAGATGCTGATGGTGCTGGTAGACATCTCTCACGAAGTCCATGGCCTAGTCAGTTATGCGGGGTACATCCCATAGGTCGGTGACAAGAAATAGTCTGCAGAGTTTAATTAGTGCAACTTTGCTTGTCTGTAGTAAGTACTATTGTTCAGTACTTGATTTGTGTGTGTGAACCCTGTATTGTTTAGTACTGCTGCTTTTGTTGTATGGTGAGTCCTGAGAACAGTCTATGTTAATGTCTATCCACTCAATTCAGTCTATATATTTTGAAGTATCCAGATCGTCTTTTTTGTGAGGATGGTTTATCAATTATGGTTACACTCCAATATCTGTATGCACTGCATGGTTTATCGCACCCACCAGGATTTCCAGTCCCATGGATGTTCGGTCCATACGATTTGTCATGACCTTTGGACTGTCCTGCTTGTGGGAGTAAGTGGGGGCCCTGCATGCCACGCGTAATTGGATGATCAATCTTCTGTTTAGAACTTGAACATAGTGATTTCCTGGTAAGGATTCACTCATGTCACATCAAGTAAATCTTATTGATTTACTATCTAAATCTTATTGATTTAATGTCATGTTTTCTTACTTTTGCTGCAATTTTATGATGCAGGTTTTGCCATGTGACATTTGTCACAGAATAAACCGTTTGGTTTGCTCTATGATGGTTATTTTTGTAGGTTTCACTTCTTATGTCGTGTCAGTAATGAAGGCACTGTCCATCACTTATATTACTGGACACAATTGGATCAGTCTGTTGTCTGAGTACAATCTGAAGCCCTATGATGAACTGCAGTTTGGTTTAACAAACACGCCACAATTAGTCCTTCTCGCGTTTAAAAGAAATGAAGAAAAAGACTGGATCAAGGTCACGGAGCCTAGTCAAGTTAGAAAGCTGATCATAGCAGACCAGAGACGATCGCTACTGTCTCGCACATCAGTACCACCTTCAGCAACGGATCGAGCACTGGCACCTTCTCCGATGGCACTTGCTCTAGCACTAACAGTGGCAGCAGCTCAGTCTGATCCACCTGAGGATTGGGCACCAACCGCGTCAGTGGATCAGGCTAATCTACCGGAGGATCGGGCATCGACACCGGCACCTGCTCCGACACCGGCACCAGCTCCACAAGGAGCACCATCTCCGACAGCAGCAGCGGCACTACCAGTCGCACCGGCACGGGCACCAGCAACGGCTCCGACACCTAGACCAACACTTGAAGTTGCACTTGCATCTGCTCCGGCCCGTGCAGTGGCAACGAAACCAGCAGTTGCACCGGCAACAGACTGGGCTGCAGTTTGCACTACATATACCAAAGTCCTTACAAAAACCGACATCTCCACCTTCTTGGTAAGCATTGGCCGCCCAAGTGCTTCGTTCTTTTTTCTTTCCATGTTGTTTCACATGATTCACTGTGTTGATCTAACCGTTTGTGTATGTCTTCTTGTTTGCAAACAGAGAATTCCTAGAGCAACGAGGGAGTGGTTCAACAATCCGGGCAACCGTGGCCAAGTTTCTCTTACCATGCGCAGCCTTGGTGTGAATGAACTTGCTCAATATACCGTAAGTACAAAGGATGGTCGCATGATGATTGATGCTAAAGGATGGTCAAGGTTCAAATCTAAATCAAATCTTGCGGTAGGGGATGATGTCAAAATCGAACTTTCTCGGCAAGGAGAGCTGGTCCAAATCAACTTTGAAATTCCTCAGTAGCAGCACGCAACTACCGAACTGATCTATCCTCCGAGAGATTTTGATGTAATAATATGGCATGGTGAAACAAGTGTCCTGTGTGTATAAGTAGTACGACAGTATTATTTATCACATAGGATATTGTTGATAGAATTGCAACTCTGATTGCTGGTTAGGAACTGTTGTTCGATTTTATTCTAACAGCTGCCGTGCTTTATTCAATTTTCTCTATTCGCCTTGCGACAGCATCTAAAACCAGCGCCGTACCGATCGCTTGCAATATGAAATGCGCTGAGGTAGAACACATGGGCCCCCAAACATGCAGGCCCACCGGCCTGTGGCCCAAAGTCCAGAACCATGAGCCTGTCTGAGTATTATATTCTCAGCTGAACCCCCATATTATTTTATATATATTCCCCTTGATTTTTCTTATGTATAAAGTTGTGATATAAAAGATTTTTATATTTCTTTACATAGGGAGTATCTCTCTGTCAAAAATATATTTATGTGTAACTAGTTACTCCTGCCTTTCTACTTCCTTTCGCTGATATGTGGGGCATCCGGCAACGGGGTCCACATGCCATGCACCAAATTAGAGTGCACAACTACACGGTAGACTGACCCTGGTCGTAGCACCGCAGTAATGCCCAATGAGCCATCAAATCACAAAAACACCCACCTTTCCAGCTTTAGCAGTAAGCTGGACGGACAAAGCAGCAATATTTCACTGGGCCTGAATCCCCTTCTCCCTTGTCTGCTTGTTCAGAGAAAACCCCCTGTCTCGCTGGGCCTGAATCCCCTTCTCCCTCGTCTGCTTGTTCAGAGAAAACCCCCTCTCGGCGATTGCATAGGGTTTTCTCATGGAGAACCAGGTACGAATTCTTCATCCATCCCCGATAAATCCAAGTCCCTTGGTCGCGGGTAATCCTAGGATGGCAGCCGCCGTCGTTGATGCATTTTTCTTCCTACTGAATCTAGTGTGTTTCATTTGCAGTGCCCAAAGTGCGAGGACCCTACAGGTTTCTGCGCCCTCGGCGAGATGCCACACTTGTTCCTTCTCATCCTAACACAGGATTTTAAAACGCTCACAGTATGTTCCTAGAATCCTCTTTTCTATCCGGGAGGGGGGAGGTTTTTGAACATGCTGTCGACTAATTTGGAAATTTGGATTGCTATATTTGGATAAAATCTACTATTACCATGGTCAACACTGACATGAAGGAGGAAATTATTTCTAGATTTGGATAGCGAATACATTGTGTTCTCATATTATTTTTCCTGCAGTGCATTCCTTGCTCTGCCAGAACACATGTACTCAAGATGGTCGGCCTTGCCATAACTGAATACACTAGTTTAATGGTCACATTAAAGACAAGCCATGGATACAAGTTCCGAGTTGGGTTCATGAACCAAGAAGATCACTGCTTTTTTTATGGCCCAACTTGGATAAACTTTCTCAAGTGTTACGGACTGAAAGTTGGCACACGAATGTTGATGGAAATAGCAGAACCTGGTCTCATCTTCACTATGATCTTCCACCCCGACGTCGTTCCAGTAGTTCATCCATGTTAGTTTTGTATCTAGTTCTTGCTTGTTGCCTCGATTACTTCTTAATCCACCTATTCTGTCTAACTAATCACAATTTAACTTTAGAAGTAGCAACGATTTGTGATTCCCTTCTCTCACGAAGATGCTACTTCTAACTAATATTTATTAATTGGTGGCATGTGTAGGTTATTTCAAAGTTAAGCACGCTACTCGTTTGTTATTCTATAAGAACTCGACTGTTACTGATGGCATTGAAGTTGACTGGGACGACATCCACAAGTTCCTACACTTTATTGATCGTCTTGAGGTCCTTGTGGGGCATTTCAATGGTGGAAGGCCACGTGGGATATGTGTGCCACTGCTGCACATGTTGAACAGGTCCAACTGTGTCGAGAAACTTATGGTACGAGCTATTTTCTGTTATATATGTTGTTCATAAACTCTTGCTTATACACAGTTTTACAGTTGTGATCTTCTTGAAACAGAAACTGCCCAGTTCTATTGTTCCTATACAGATGCCTGACCATGGTCGGGTTAGACTTGTGCTTGGTCACAACATGATGTTTATGTTGACCTACTCCATTCCCCTTGGAGGTGAAAAGATACTTATTCATGGGTGGTCTCAAATAATGAAGGCCCGTCCATCTTGGATAATAGGACAGAAGGTTATGCTCATGCTTTTCCATGGCTCTAAATCGAATATCTTGTTTATTGACCACATTGCGAGATGGAGCCGCTTTCAGAAGGTTGTGGATGCGCGGGATGGCGCCTGGGCCTTGTCCCGGGGCTTGGCGGCCTCACCCTTGGTTAACTGTAGGCAAAGTAGCACTGTTTGAGGCGTGCTTTGTATGGTTGAACCTGTATAAGTACTCATACTGCTTTCAGCTATGGTTGTTAAGTGCACCTACTGGTTTTAGTTAAGGTCGTTAAGTACTCCTGCTGCTTTTACAGTCTGTCGTGTTTCTTCAGTCCTGTCTTCCTCCAGCCGCCAAAACCAAACCAGCGCCGGCGAGGCCGCCTGCTTCCGCCTCCCATGGCTGGCTGCGCCTCAGCGCACGCATCGCCGCACCACCGTCTCCTAAATCGTTAACGCCGATGTCCAAGGCCTCGCCGTCGTCCTCCGCGAGCTTTGGTGCGCTCGCCGCGGCGCCGCCCTCTCGCGTTGTCAACATGGTTAACAAACAAGAGGAATCGGGAGAGGACTGTATGTGGATAGGATGACAGTAGGAGCCCACCATGTCCATGGCCGTACGCAAGGAAGTTCCTCATTTTTTGTTATATATACTCCATTGTCAACGAATAGAAAAAGAAAATGCTTCCTCCTAGTGGTTTCCTGGCATCTGGGACCCACGACATTGTCAGCGTATATAGTCAATAGACAAGAGAACAACACAAGATTGGCTAACACCTGGGACGTAGCTGCTCGACTGGGCTGTGGCCCGTCTAGCCCAGGCTTATATTTTACGTTCACCACATGACCAGCCCAGCTATTTTTTCTTTGTGAAAATGAGCCCAATTTATTTTTTCTGAAGAATACCCAATCCAGGACTACTTATTTTCTACGCCCTGATGGGCTGCAACTCTTTCAAGACGGCTGTCAATCTTGAAAGTAATATGAAATGGGCTGTAAATATAAAAAACAGACGACAAATTGGCAATTACTTTATAATTTCTGATTTTTTTTCACATTTTCAGATTCCAATTTCACTGGGCTTTAACCTAATTTAAATATATCTTAAAAGTACTTTAGATCTGGCTCGACATTTCGGTATTAAAAATAGTTTGGACCCCACCGAAATATGCAAAAATTTGTTTAAATTTTTAACCCTGTGTAACATCCCAAATTTTTAATTTGGAATGTTATACATAGGTCATCCATGCATATCATATTTTATTGCATTTCATTTTGCGATCCTCGAAATCCTGAGCAACTCAAGGACCACGGAGAGAGTTGGGGATTTCACCGTTTTCATATTTGAATTTTCTCAAATATTGAAACAGGGATCAATTTGGTTTAACTATTTTTCTCTCCGAAAATATTTCATATTAAAAATATATGAGAGGAGATAATATGACTTCTCCAAAATAAATGGAATATTGGAGGAAAAATATTAAAATCAAATAAATAATTTATTTGGATTTTATTGCAATTTTATTTGAATTTAGAAAAAATATGCATTTTTCAAAATTGTATTAGAGTCCCAAATAAATGTTTACCTTGTCCGGGAGATTTTTAGAGGACGGGGAAAATTTATTTCGGGAATTTTGGAGTCCGTTTAGTATTTCTTTTATTTGTTTTTCTGCGCGGAATTATTTAAAAAAAAAATCCGCCGGACCGAACCGGGCCGAAGCCCAGCCGGCCCAGCCGCCCCGCGCCGCCATCCCGTCCCGTGCCGGAGACGGACTCGCCGGAGGAGTCCGAGCCGCCGCCGTCGCCGCCCTCGCCCCCTTCCCCAAGCCGCCACCCCTCCCCCCTCTTTAAAAGCCGACCCGGGGCCCCCCCTGGAGCCCCAAGCCGCCGCCGCCGCCTGCCCTCGCCGCGCCGCCTCGCTCGCCGCGCCAGCCGCCGCCGCTCGCCGCCGAGCCGCCGCACCCCGCCCGCCGCACCGCGCCGCCGCACCGCGCGCGCCCCGCCCCGTCGCCTCGCCGCCGCCGCTGTCCCGCCGACCGCCGGAGGTAGCCGCCGCCGCCGTCGGTTTTCATGAGAAAAACCGTTCGGTTTTTGTTTAAACCCTAGATCTAGATTCGGTTTTTTTTAAATACCGGTTTATTCTTTTTAGATCGGTTTTCCGTCGGTTTAGTTATTTAGCGGACGTTCGTCCGTACGTTCGTTTTAACGAACGGTTTTCACCGTTTAACCGCAGACAGCGAACGTTCGTTCGTTAGCCTGTTCGTTAGTTTTCTTTTTCTCGGATTTTCCGCGATTATTTTCGATCGCGATTTCTGATCCGATTTTCGTTTTAGTATAACTTTTCGCTCGTTTGTCGGAATCAGGCGATTCAAGCGCCTAGATCTTCGTCTCGAAGCCCTCTTTCTGTTTAACAAACGTAAACAAGTTTTTGCTACTGTAAAATTGACTTTAGCGCAGATTAGTAATCAAAGCTGTTTCTTTCGCAGTTTGAGTTTGTTGCTCCGTTTGATTCGATTCTTTTTGCAAACCGGAGTTCTTCAGTTGAACTTTCTGGTTAGGTCTTCTCATTTGGGTTTTACCCGTGCATCTTCGCTTGATTGCTTATGTATGCTATTGGTTGTTTGCGATAGAATTCCCGGAGTGCGAAGCGTGCTACTACGAGTCCCTAGGTTTTGCGGATCGTAGCAAGGCAGTAACACATTGATCATACTTCTTCGTTACCCAGTTTTTATGCATTAGTTTCGACCCTCAAATATTGCATGATTAGGATGTGATTAACTTGTGGGTACTGGGAAGTAGATGATGAGGTAGAACCTATTGCCCTTTTTAATAACAAACCCTTGGGAGTTACTTCTACGCTATGCTTATGTTGCCATGCTATGCTCGTAGACGTGGATTGGGTTTGAGTGTATCCATGACAGATGTGAGATTTTTAATTAATGGTTCAACTTAAGGTGGCAACTTTAATACACATCTGGGTGGATTGCTTGTTTGGGCACCTGGGGATATACCAGTGTTGTCCTAGGAGATCCCGGGGATATACCGTGTGATCCTCCTACGGTCCGCCACCCAGGCTCAAAGGGATCATAAGATTGTTCATGCTAGAAACTTCCGTGTGCAGCCACAAGCTATTATGGGCTCTAGCATAGTTGAGTATGTTGCAGGACCTCTTAGGCTAGCAGATGTAGGGGAAAGTAGGTGTAACTGTCTACCCAGAGTAAAGAGTAAATGCTTCAGAAAGACTGTGTCTCGGTCATCCGTTTCTCAAACACCATGAAGTGCGAGAAATCCAACGGAGGAGATCGAGTCTTGTGGGGAAAAGTGCACAAACCTCTGCAGAGTGTACAAACTAATCATGATTAGCCGTGTCCCCGGTTATGGACATCTTGAGTATCTGGTTCTTGGATCATCATATTGAATCCCATCACTCTAAATTAATTTGTTGGGATTAATGATTACTTTTAATTGGGATTGGGAGGGGGATTTACCTTCTCAATGTTCAACAACCACCATGATAGTTAAATAAAATATATTCCTTTGTTGTAGGAAAAAATTGGCTTTTCGCAAAACAGTATAACCCTAGAGCTTTACCACCAGCCAAATATGCATGTAGTATTAGCATTTATTCTGTTCATTGCTCTACTGTGTTATATTGCCAGCATATTCCATGTGCTGACCCGTTTCGGGCTGCAACGTATCATGTTGCAGACTTTTCAGACGAAGAGTAAGGTGTGCTAGGTCGTTGTCGTGCACTCAGCTATGCCGTTGGAGTTGATGGACTCACTTTATCTTCCAAGCCTTCCGCTGTTATCTTATTTAGATGGCCTTAAGCCATATTTATTGTAATCAGTTCTCTTTTGAGACATTCGATGTAATAAGTGTGTGATTGCACTCTGTTATAAATCCTTCAAGTACTGTGTGTGTCAGCATTACCGATCCAGGGATGACACTTGAACACAGAGATTCGATCCATTCGGGTCGGGTCGCTACAGAGATGGTATCAGAGCACACGCTGACTGTAGGACACGACCACTAAGAAAAGCCATAGGTCACTCTTCTCTACTCATTTCTGACTTCTCTCCATCTTCTATTCTCTAGGATGGCAGACTCAAGGAACAAGTTTACACAACCGGATGAAGACACACCTTTTGGACGACACTTGAAGGAAGTCACTAGGTACCTGAACATCGGAATACCAAGCTTCACCGGGACCTACACCGCCACTGTACCAGAAGAGGAGCGTTGGATGATTCGAGTTCAAATTCCAGGAAGGACATTCATGCCAGTTACGGAGCCCATAGAGTTTTCCTTTGATGCACCAACCTGGAGTCTAGGAAAGAGCATGGCAGCCCACATCGCCATGGGACGCATCGGCGAGGTGTATCACAAGGATCTTAAGGACACAATCTACCAGTTATGTGGGCGCCGAGATGAGCAATGGGAGATGATCAGCACCCGGAGGGACAGGTCCATTGCAGCTTTCATCCAGGAGTTAAACCAGCACATTCGTCGACAGGAGAACCAGATGTGTGCAAGCATGATAGATTTGAAGAAGGTGATGACCAGGAACATGGAGCTAGAAGAGGAACTCAAGTCTACACGCGATGGATACGAGGAGGAAATCGCAATACTAGTGGAGAAGAATGACGACCTGACAAGGAAACTAGGAGTATTCATGGGAGACCCCGCGCCCGGAGAAGAAGACGACGAACCTGAGGAAATTCGATCTGAAGACTACATCATCATCGACGACACCAACTCCGACCCCGACAGTAGTGATGATGATTATGAAGACGAAGCTGGAGCGGATATCATGGAGTCTTCCACCGATCAAAATTTCTAGATGACCACCATATTATCATTAGTATTTTCCCCATGTAAATAGTAATAGTCCGAGCACTTTTGTAACGGTAGTTAGATCGATTGTATGCTCTTGCTTGAATTGAGTGGTGTGTTATGAATGTGTTTGTCTCATGTGCATATGGGTAGTGCTTTCTCACTAGACCTTACTCTATTCTAATCTCTTCCCTCTAAACCCATCAGATGCCTCCGAGACGCGACACCGGATTTGTTTTTCCACCGGAGCTCACTCAGTTGATTCAACAGCAGAATACCCTGATGCAGCTACTAGTTCAGAACCAAGGCAACAACAACAACAACAACCCACCGCCACCACCACCAGTTGACAACTTAGCCCGTTTTCTGAGGTTGCAGCCGCCGGTGTTTTCCAGTAGCACCGAGCCAATAGTTGCGGATGACTGGCTACGCAGGATTGGAAGGGAGTTGACCACCGCAGGATGCACAGACGCTGAGAAGGTGCGTTTTGCCGCACATCAATTGGATGGACCCGCAGCCTCATGGTGGGAGAATTACACAGCCACATTCCCTATAGCCAATGTCACTTGGGATCAGTTTCAGCAAGCTTTCCGCACTGCACATGTCTCAGCAGGAGCTATGAGCATGAAGAAGCGTGAGTTTCGCAACTTACGCCAGGGAAACCGTACCGTGGGGCAGTACGTGGATGAGTTCAGTAAATTAGCTCGCTATGCCCCGGATGATGTGGCCACTGATGCCGCGAAGCAGGAGAAGTTTATGGAGGGGTTGAATGATGAGCTGAGTATGCAGTTGATGGTGGCAACATTCAACAACTACCAGGAGTTGGTAGACAAAGCTCTTATGATTGAAGGGAAGCAGCAGCAGATTGATAGCCGCAAGAGGAAGTATGGACAAGGGAAGTTCAACTCAGGAGCTCAGCAGAAGCCCCGTTTTACCCCGAACTCGGGAGGTTATGCACATAACCATGGAGGCCATTCTCACAATGGAGGAAGTTCACACAACCATAATGGCCACAAGAATGGAAATGGACATGGAGCAGGCAGCAATCAGAACCGCTCTAACCCAGCCACACCCGCCAAGAAGGATCAAAGCCACATTACCTGTTTCAAGTGCGGGAAGACTGGACATTATGCCAACGAATGTCCAGAATTGAAGAACGGCAATGGTAATGGAAGCACTGGGAAGAAGCCCAATCCATTCAACCGAGGACAAGTGAACCACGTGAACATGGAGGAGGTTGAGGAGCAGCCTGATGCAGTTATCGGTAAGTTTTTGGTTAAGTCTTTTATTGCAATTGTTCTTTTCGATACTGGTGCATCGCATTCATACATATCAAGGGGATTCGTGGATAAGTATAAGTTGCCCACTAAGGTACTTAGGACACCCATGTTAGTAAGATCACCCGGTGCGGAGTATATGGCAAGACAAGGATGTTTTCAGATGCCATTGATCATTGGAAGTCATGTTTTCCCCTCAGACCTGATAGTTTTGAAGTCACAAGGATTGGATGTGATACTAGGCATGGATTGGCTATCGATGTATGGAGGAAGCATCGATTGTGCGTGTAAGTCGATTTTGCTTACCACCCCGGAGGGAAAAAGGATCAAGTATGTATCTAGGCATGTGCCTAGAAGGAGCCAAGTAAATTCTCTCACGGGAGTTGTTCAGGAGGAGGTGCCTATTGTGAAGGATTACCCAGATGTATTTCCAGAGGAGTTACCAGGCATGCCGCCGGATCGAGACATTGAATTCTTGATAGAGTTGTTGCCAGGCACCGGACCAATATCAAAGAGACCATACCGGATGCCCGCAAATGACCTGGAGGAGATTAAGAAGCAGATCAAGGAATTATTGGAGAAAGGTTACATTCGACGAAGTTCATCACCGTGGGGAGCCCCAGTGCTCTTAGTTGAGAAGAAGGATGGATCCTTGAGAATGGTTGTTGATTATCGCGCATTGAATGAAGTGACGATTAAGAACAAGTACCCACTGCCAATGATTAATGATTTGTTTGATCAGTTGCAAGGAGCTAAAGTGTTCTCCAAGATCGATCTGAGATCAGGGTATCACCAGCTGAAGATCCGAGAACAGGATATACCTAAGACAGCCTTCACCACCCGGTATGGGCTATATGAGTACACAGTTATGTCATTTGGATTGACTAATGCCCCTACCTATTTCATGAGTATGATGAACAAGGTGTTCATGGAGTTCTTGGATAAGTTTGTCGTGGTGTTCATTGATGATATCTTGGTATACTCAAAGAATGAAGAGGAGCACAAGGAGCATCTGCGTTTAGTTCTCGAGAAGCTCAGGGAACATCAGTTGTATGCCAAGTTCAGCAAATGTGAGTTTTGGTTGAAGGAAGTTGGATTTCTTGGACATGTTATATCGGGCGAAGGTATAGCAGTAGACCCCACTAAGGTTCAGTCTGTCACTGAGTGGTTGGCACCCACCTCAGTAGGGGAGATCCGCAGTTTTCTTGGACTTGCAGGATATTATCGGAGATTTATCGAGAATTTTTCTAAGATTGCGAAGCCTATGACGGAGTTACTGAAGAAGGACACTAAGTTCAAATGGACAGATGAATGTGAGGCAAGTTTTCAGGAACTGAAGAAACGTTTGGTTACAGCCCCAGCTCTGATTCTGCCAGATATACGCAAGGATTTCCAAGTGTATTGCGACGCTTCTCGCTTAGGACTGGGAGGAGTACTTATGCAGGAAGGAAGAGTTGTTTCATATGCCTCACGTCAGCTTCGGCCGCATGAGTTGAATTATGCCACTCATGACTTGGAGTTAGCAGCTGTAGTTCATGCACTTAAGACTTGGAGACATTTTCTTATTGGGAACCGTTGTGATGTGTACACGGATCACAAGAGCTTGAAGTATATTTTCACTCAGAAGGAGCTGAACCTCAGGCAGAGGAGATGGTTGGAACTTATAAAGGATTATGATATGAAGTTGCATTATCATCCAGGAAAAGCCAAAGGTTTTCGTGAAGATGAGCACGACACCTTATGGTTTGAGGACCGTGTGTATGTACCCAATAATGCCGAGATCAGGAAGTTGATACTACAGGAGGCTCATGACTCGCCATACTCGATACACCCCGGAAACACCAAGATGTATTTGGACTTAAAAGGGCGTTTCTGGTGGACGGGTATGAAGAGGGATATTGCTGAGTATGTAGCCGTATGTGATGTATGTCAGAGAGTGAAGGCAGAGCATCAGAAGCCCGCAGGATTGCTACAGCCTATGCCAATACCCGAATGGAAGTGGGATAAACTTGGCATGGATTTCATCACCGGATTACCCAGGACCCGATCAGGATATGATTCTATCTGGGTAGTAGTGGATCGGTTGACCAAAGTAGCTCACTTTATCCCAGTGAAAACCACATATACGAGTGCGAAGTTGGCCAAGATATATATGACCAGGATCGTATGTCTGCACGGAGTTCCGAGGACCATCGTATCAGATAGAGGAACCCAGTTTACTTCAAAGTTTTGGCGCCAACTACACCAGACATTGGGAACCAGGCTAGAGTGATACTCGTAAGGTCAGAAAATAACGATACCCGCCGCGTGCCTCAACACTCATCGGACCGCATACATCGGCATGTATTATTTCCAATAAGTCTTTAGCTCGCTCCATTGTTCCGAAGAACGGAGTTTTAGTCATCTTGCCCATGTGGCATGGTTCGCAAGTATCAAATGATTCATAATCAAGTGATTCCAAAAGTCCATCCGCATGGAGTTTCTTCATGCGCTTTACTCCAATATGACCTCAAAGGCAGTGCCACAAGTATGTTGCACTATCATTATCAACTTTGCATCTTTTGGCATCAATATTATGAATATATGCATCACTACTGTTAGGGCATATTTCTCCCTAAGTGGTTTTGGTGATTGATGATAATTTGTTTGCGGACTAATCATGTGCATTGAGCTTTTTTAGTTGTTCAAGCATGTGGCACAAGACGATTCGTGCCCCTCAAAATTTCAAGTGAAGACGGTTTTCTTTCCTACGATTCTTTTCTGGTGGTCTTGTGTCGTAGGGATAACCGTACTATCAAGAGGGGGTCCGCTTCGGAAAGGTTCGGGTGGAATCAACACGTACACACCCATATTGCTCCCCTTGTCCCTTTTCGCCTCATTGGAGTTGTCCATCGTTTGTACCAAACGAGTGGTGAAAGGTTGCAAGCGGTAGTACCGTGGTCTGGGGCGGTAGTACTGCTACAGGTACCGCTCGTGGCTGGGACCTCGATTTTTCGTGTCGAGTTCTACGGTGGTGCCTCCGGGGTACTACCGGTGCTACCTGTTTGTCCCCAGAAAATGGGCGGTTGTAGCAGCGGTAGTACCGCCCCTACTACCGCGGCTACCACCACCCGTCCCTCTGTTTTCCCCCTGTTTCTCGTTTTCCCCTGTGCATCCTTCAGGGAGCGGTAGTACCGCTCCTGGAGCGGTAGTACCGTTTGTCTGCGGGCTGAGAGGTGCATAACAGTTGGATTTGTTCTCCCACTATAAAAGGGGGTCTTCTTCCTCAAGAAGATCTACCTCTTCCCCCCAAACTCCACTGTTGATCCAAAGCTCATTTTCGCCCGATCTCTCTCCCTAGCCAATTAAACTTGTTGATATTCTAGGGATTGGTTGAGAAGGCCCGGATCTACACTTCCACCAAGAGAAATTTGATTCCCCCCACTAATCCTTTGCGGATCTTGTTACTCTTGGGTGTTTGAGCACCCTTGACGGTTGAGGTCACCTCGGAGCCACATTCCATTGTGGTGAAGCTCCGTGGTGGTGTTGGGAGCCTCCAATCAAGTTGTGGAGATTGCCCCAACCTTGTTTGTAAAGGTTCAGTGGCCACCTTCAAGGGCACCACTAGTGGAATCACGACATCTTGCATTGTGTGAGGGCGTGAGGAGAATACGGTGGCCCTAGTGGCTTCTTGGGGAGCATTGTGACTCCACACCGCTCCAACGCAGATGTACTTCCTTTCAAAGGGAAGGAACTTCGGTAACACATCCTCGTCTCCACCGGGTCCACTTGTGGTTATCTCTTTCCTTTACTTTGTGCAAGCTATTGTTGCGTTGTATCGTTTGCTTGTGCTTGTTGTTGTTGTTAGCATCATATAGGTTGCTCACCTAGTTGCACATCTAGACAACCTTTTTGTTGCTAAACCTAATTTGTGAAGAAAAGCTAAAAATTGTTAGTTTCCTATTCACCCCCTCTAGTCAACCCTATCGATCCTTTCAACTACGATCGAGATTCAATAAACCATTCACATTGGGTGTATGACCATAGAAGGTTTTATTCATGTAAACAGAACAACAATTATTCTCTGACTTAAATGAATAACCGTATTGCAATAAACACGATCTAATCTTGTTCGTGCTCAACGCAAACACCAAATAATATTTATTCAGGCTCAACACTAATCCCGAAGGTAGATGTAGAGGTAGCGTGCCGACGGCGATCACATCAACCTTGGAACCATTCCCAACGTGCATCGTCACCTCGTCCTTATCCAATCTTCGTTTATTCCGCAACTCCTGTTTCGAGTTACAAATATGAGCAACCGAACCAGTATCAAATACCCAGGCGCTGCTACGAGCATTAGTAAGGTACACATCAATAACATGTATATCAAATATACCTTTGTTTACTTTGCCATTCTTCTTATTCGCCAAGTATTTGGGGCAGTTCCACTTCCAATGACCATTCCCTTGCAGTAGAAGCACTAAGTTTCAGGCTTAGGTCCAACTTTAGGCTTCTTCACGGGAGCGGCAATTTGCTTGCCATTCTTCTTGAAGTTGCCTTTCTTTCCCTTGCCCTTTTTCTTGAAACTAGTAGTCATGTTAACCATCAACATTTGATGCTCCTTTTTGATTTCTACCTCCACCGATTTCGGCATCGCGAAGAGCTCGGGAATCGTTTTCGTCATCCCTTGCATATTATAGTTCATCACGAAGCTCTAGTAGCTTGGTGATAGTGACTGGAGAAATCTGTCAATCACTATCTTATCTGGAAGATTAACTCCCACTTGATTCAAGCGATTGTAGTACCCAGACATTCTGAGCACATGCTCACTGGCTGAGCTATTCTCCTTCATCTTGTAGGCAAAGTACTCGTCATAGGTCTCATACCTCTCAACACGGGCATGAGCCTGAAATACCAATTTCAGCTCTTGGAAAATCTCATATGTTCCATGGCGTCCAAAACGTCTTTGGAGCCCCGATTGTAAGCCGTAAAGCATGGCGCACTAAACTATCAAGTAGTCATCAGATCGAGCTTGCCAAACGATCATAACTTCTGCATTAGCTCCTGCAACAGGTCTGTCACCTAGCGGTGCATCAAGGACATAATTCTTCTGTGCAGCAGTGAGGATAATCCTTAGATCACGGACCCAGTCCGGATTATTGCCATCATCATATTTCAGCTTGGTTTTCTCTAGGAACGTATCAAAAATAGGGGAGCTACATCGCGAGCTATCGATCTACAACATAATATGCAAAGACATTTTGACTATGTTCATGATAAATTTTAGTTCAATTAATCAAATTACTAATGAACTCCCACTTAAACCAACATCCCTCAAGTTGCCTAAGTGATTGCTACTTCTTGAGCTTGCGTTGGTTTTTTCCTTGAAGAGGAAAGGGTGATGCAGCACAGTAGAGGTAAGTATTTCCCTCAGTTAAGAACCAAGGTATCAATCCAGTAGGATAAGAACGCACAAATCACCAACACCTGCACAAACAATCAAACACTTGCACCCAACGCGATAAAGGGGTTGTCAATCCCTTCACGGTCAATTGCAAAAGTGAGATCTGATAGAGATAGATAAAATATTTTTGGGGTTTTTTGGTATATAGATCTGAAAATAAAAGATTGCAAAATAGTAGATTGGAAAGTAATATGATGGAAAATATACCCGGGGGCCATAGGTTTCACTAGAGGCTTCTCTCATAAAGGCAAATAATATGATGGGTGAACAAATTATTGTCGAGCAATTGATAGAAAAGCGCAAAGTTATGACGATATCCAAGGCAATGATTATGCATATAGGCATCACGTCTGTGTCAAGTAGACCGACTCCTGCCTGCATCTACTACTATTACTCCACACATCGACTGCTATCCAGCATGCATCAAGAGTATTAAGTTCATAAAGAACGGAGTAACGCCTTAAGTAAGATGACATGATGTAGAGGAATTAACTCAAGCAATATGATGAAAACCCCATCTTTTTATCCTCGATGGCAACAATACAATATGTGCCTCGCTACCCCTACTGTCACTGGGTGAGGACACCGCAAGATTGAACCCAAAGCTAAGCACCTCTCCCATTGCAAGAAAAACCAATCTAGTTCGCCAAACCAAACCGATAATTCGAAGAGAAATACAAAGATATTAAATCATGCATAAAAGAATTCAGAGAAGATTCAAATAATATTCATAGATAAGCTGATCATAAATCCACAATTCATCGGATCTCAACAAACACACCGCAAAAGAAGATTACATCGGATAGATCTCCAAGAACATCAAGGAGAACATTGTGTTGAGAATCAAAGAGAGAAGCCATCTAGCTACTAGCTATGGACCCGTAGGTCTGAGGTAAACTACTGACGCATCATCGGAAGGGCAATGGAGTTGATGTAGAAGACCTCCGTGATCGATTCCCCCTCTGGTAGGATGCCGGAAAAGGCCCCAAGATGGGATCTCACAGGAATAGAAGGTTGCAGCGGTGGAAAAGTGTTTTCGTGGCTTGCTCTGGTGGTTCTGGAATATATGTGAATATATAGGAGGAAGGGCTAGGTCAGAGGAGTCCCGAGGGGCCCACAAGGCAGGGCCCCCCTAGGGCGCGCCCTCCTCCCTTGTCGCCGCCTCGCGGCTCTTCTGACTTGGACTTCAAGTCCCCTGGGTGTCTTTTGGTCCAAGAAAAATCATCCTGAAGTTTTATTCCGTTGGACTCCGTTTGGTATTCCTTTTCTGCGAAGCTCAAAAACAAGGAAAAAAACAGAAACTGGCACTGGGCTCTAGGTTAATAGGTTAGTCCCAAAAATAATATAAAATAGCATATTAATGCATATAAAACATCCAAAACAGATAATATAATAGCATGGAACAATAAAAAATTATAGATACGTTGGAGACGTATCAAGCATCCCCAAGCTTAATTCCTTCTCGTCCTCGAGTAGGTAAATGATAAAAACAGAATTTTTGATGTGGAATGCTACCTAACATATTTATCCATGTAATTTTCTTTATTGTGGCATGAATGTTCAGATCCATAAGATTCAAAAAAAAAAGTTTAATATTGACATAAAAACGATAATACTTCAAGCATACTAATAAAGCAATCAGGTCTTCTCAAAATAACATGTCCAAAGAAAGTTATCCCTACAAAATCATATAGTCTGGCTATGCTCCATCTTCACCACACAAAGTATTCAAATCATGCACAACCCCGATGAGAAGCCAAGCAATTGTTTCATACTTTTGATGTTCTCAAACTTTTTCAACTTTCACCCAATACATGAGCGTGAGCCATGGACATAGCACTATAGGTGGAATAGAATATGGTGGTTGTGGAGAAGACAAAAAGAAGGAGATAGTCTCACATCAACTAGGCGTATCAACGGGCTATGGAGATGCCCATCAATAGATATCAATGTGAGTGAGTAGGGATTGCCATGCAATGGATGCACTAGAGCTATAAGTTTATGAAAGCTCAAAAAAGAAACTAAGTGGGTGTGCATCCAACTTGCTTGCTCATGAAGACCTAGGGAAATTTGAGGAAGCCATCATTGGAATATACAAGCCAAGTTCTATAATGAAAAATTCCCACTAGTATATGAAAGTGACAACATAGGAGACTCTCTATCATGAAGATCATGGTGCTACTTTGAAGCACAAGTGTGGATAAAGGATAGTAACATTGCCCCTTCTCTCTTTTCTCTCATTTTTTTGGTGGGCTTCTTTGGCCTCTTTTATTTTATTTGTGGGCTTCGTTGGCCTCTTCTATTTTTTTCCTCACACGGGACAATGCTCTAATAATGAAGATCATCACACTTTTATTTACTTACAACTAAAACATCACAACTCGATACTTAGAACAAAATATGACTCTATATGAATGCCTCCGGCGGTGTACCAGGATGTGCAATGATTCAAGAGTGACATGTATAAAAATTATGAACGGTGGCTTTGCCACAAATATGTCAACTACATGATCATGCAAAGCAATATGACAATGATGGAACATGTCATAATAAAACGGAATGGTGGAAAGTTGCATGGAAATATATCTCGAAATGGCTATGGAAATGCCATAATAGGTAGGTATGGTGGCTGTTTTGAGGAAGGTAAAAGGTAGGTGTATGATACCGGCGAAAGTTGCGCGGTACTAGAGAGGCTAGCAAAGGTGGAAGGGTGAGAGTGCGTATAATCCATGGACTCAACATTAGTCATAAAGAACTCACATACTTATTGCAAAAATCTATTAGTTATCGAAACGAAGTACTATGCGCATGCTCCTAGGGGGATAGATTGGTAGGAAAAGACCATCGCTCGTCCCCGACCGCCACTCATAAGGAAGACAATCAATAAATAAATCATGCTCCGACTTCATCACATGACAGTTCACCATACGTGCATGCTATGGGAATCACAAACTTTAACACAAGTATTTCTACAATCCACAATTACTCACTAGCATGACTGTCGGTGTACTAGAATAGGGGTACCCTAGTACCCCATACTTGTGCACGGGCAGTAGTAGCATCCCGCGGCCAGGCTTGCGGGAGGACAGCCAGAGAGAAGCTCAAGATTATTAAGCCATTCAAGAACAAAGTATACAAAGCAAGAGTTAAGGCCCCGGCAAGAGGAGCTTGCCGGGAGGGACAGCTGAGGCCCAGCCTGAGGTTTGCTATAGCAGAGTACTTGCCGCGGCAAGGTACTTGCCTCAGCAAGTCATTGGCTGCGGCAAGGTATTGGCTGCGGCAAGATAGCAGCTGCGGCAAGGTACTTGCCCCGGCAAGTTACCTTGCGCGGCAAGCTATGGGTTGCGGCAAGCTGTCAGGTGCAGCAAGGTCTTGCCGCGGCAAGCATTACTGTACCACTGTGCTACTGTGCTGCTCCGGTGCCTCTGCCAGCGTGGCGCTCTGGGTCCTTCCAAGCGTGTGTGGCAGGGCACTGTGTAGACGGCGGTACACTGTAGCTAGCGGTGCAGGAGCAGGTGGGATAGGCTTTTCCCACGTCCAAGACGTCCGGGTACATGTATCTGGACAGCTAAGGCATGGGCATTTAATGCCCTTGTCCCCTGCCGTCAGTGGTAGGTAGGACATGTCATCCTGGTAATAATGGCCTTACTGTAGCAACTTTCCACCTCTACCTTTACTGTTTGCCACCTGTTGGTGACCCCTTTGTGCATATAAAAGGAGGCCCATAGGCAACGTGGAGGGAGGAGGAGGAACTGGGAGATGGAGAACTCCAGTATTGTACGCAGCTACTCTGTACTATAGCGCTCCTGGAGCTAGAACAATCATACAGATAATAAACCAAAAAGCAGGAGTAGGGTTTTACGCATCTGTGCGGCCCGAACCTGGGTAAATCTCTCTCATGCACTGTCATGTTCTTCGCTAGATTTGCTCTTCGTGCGACCGTCTCTCCGTGCCGAACGTAAAGGGGTCCTTCCCTGGGTCCCATAGGTGATCGCGGATTCGTCCCCGACATCTTTGGCGCGCCAGGTAGGGGAAAGGAGGTTGTGTGAACCTAATCTAGCGATTTGTGCGTTAGTTTTTGGGCCATCCTCCGCCTTATGGCTCCAAAAAAGAAGACTTCGGCCATCGGTGCGTCTACGTCCAACCCGCCTGCTCCCATGCAGGAGGGTGCCGACGTGATTGCGGCTGCTGGGGGGACTGGAGAGCGAGAGCTCCTATTACCTCCACCTGTCCAAAACCGGGCCAGCAACGCCAATCTTGGCGCTGCTGGGTCTGGGAACGCAGCGCTGCTCGCTGCTGCTGGCCCTGCAAGCTCCAGAAACGGTGCTGCGCGTTCTGGAACGCCTGCGCCGGTTCAGACGCCGCGGCCTTCGCAAGAAGCCCGTGACAGGCAGTGTCCTGACGCCCCAGGTGCCAGGCGCTCCCTGGATAATGAACTTGCGTATCGATCTCGAGATGCGCGGGGTCACCATACGCAACAACACGTTGGCGGGGTCGAGGTACGGTCGCCTGGGCGTGGAGATGCTCCTTCTAACACTGTTAGGAGTAAGAGCATCCCATAGTCCTCACGCCACTCGATACCTCCCTCACCAGCAGAAGCGTTGGCGCGTGCGCAGCTGCTCCTGAACTTCCCTCCACCAGCAGATAAGCTTGACGAGTGGAGGGCAACCATTCAGAGCCTTCTCAGCTTCGCTGATGCCGACCCGGTGCGCGCGGCCGACAAGAGAACTGGTGACAATGCTATCACCAACAAGAACGGCGAGGGGGCAACAACCGTACACTCACCGCCCAGACGGCCTCGGTCGCCGACACGTCGAAACGACGCCCGTGGCGATGGTTCCACGACGTCGTCTGACCCGCGAGCTCGTTGTGACCAGCGCCTCGTTCTTCAGGAACGCAGAGGAGAAGACGCTCGTACCACTATCGAGCGAAGGAGAGAAGCGCATCGTCAGTCCGACAGACGCGCAGGGCCCGCTGTTGACATGCATGCGCCAGGGGATCCTGGCAACTTGCCGTACGCGGTAAGTTGTCCAGCGTTCACCCGTGAGCTGCGGCAGGTCCAGTGGCCCAATCGCAAGGCTTTCAAGCCTGACGTGCCGGAGAAGTATGATGGCAAGACACACCTGTCGGAGTTCCTCAGCATTTACACCATTGCGGTGCAAGCTGCCGGGGGACGAGACGACAAGATTCTTGCTAACTACTTCCCGCTCGTGTTAAAGCGCAACGTCGTCTCATGGCTCATGCACTTGCCGGAGAACTCCATTTCTTCATGGGCGGACCTGTGCCATCAGTTTGTTGGTGCCTTTACTGGCGGTCATCAACCTCATGGCCAGGAGAGTGATCTTCATCTCATCCCCCAGAAGGAAGGAGAGCCCCTGCGCAAATACATTCAAAGGTTTAGCCGTGTATAGTACAACATCCCAGATGTTCACCCCGCTGCGGTTATTAGCGCGTTCCATCAGAACATGCGTAACCGCAAGATGCGGGAGGAAATGGCGATGACCAAGGTCAGAGATATTGGCCAGCTATATGCTCTCGCCGACAAGTGTGCGCGTGCTGAAGAGGGAAGGAAACTTCCCGGTGAAGGTGTTGGCGCAGGGGGGAGCTCTGACAGCGAAGGTACCGCCCCGGCAAAAAAGGGCCGGCGGCGGAACAACATGAAGAAAAAGGGCAAAGATGTGCTTGCCGTCGAGCAGTCCAGCAGCAACGGCAGCGCCGACAAGGCCAAAGTCGAGGGCTCCGGCAAGGAGATTGCCACGTGCGCCAACTGTCAGGCCTTGGCGGCTACCAACAAGCAGGACGGCTCCGACAAGCAATATTGCAAGATCCACCGCACCAAGGGACACGATCTCCAGAACTGCCGACGAGTCGAGTAGCTTGTCGAACAGCAGAAAGCTGAGTATGAGAGGCGCGACAAGGAGAAGGCCCCAGAAGGTGCTGGCGGGTCCGGCAAGAAGCGCACTGCCCGAGGAGGGCGTCGCGGCAAGGCCAAGCAGCAGCAGAGAGACAGGCCTCCTCGTGGCCGCGACAAAGATGATGATGATGATGATCTAGATGATGAAGAATCCAGTGAGCACGAATTTCAGAAAGCCGCAGAAGTCTTGTGTGTTGACGGTGGTGCTTCGTTGCATTCTTCTCACCGCCAACTTAAACAGTGGGCGCGAGAGATCAATGCGGCAGAACCATCTGTTGACGCCAGAAAGCTTCTGAAGTGGTCCGACACGCCTATCGTTTTTGACATTGAGGACCACCCTGACCGCACAACGGCGGTCGGGTGCTTGCCGATGTTGGTTTCACCAACGATCTGCAACCTCAAGGTCACGAAGATGTTAGTTGACGGTGGGGCCGGCTTGAATCTGATTTCGCCCGCTATGCTCCGGAAACTTCAAACCCTGACGGCGAGCTTGAGGAAACTGGTACTTTCCAAGGAGTCAATCCAGGAAGGAGCAAGCCGAAAGGGAAGATCACGCTGCCAGTGACATTTGGCGGCGAGCTGAACTACCAGACCGAGAAGGTCACCTTTGACGTTGCCGATATTCCATTGCCTTATAATGGGATACTTGGCCGTCCAGTGCTCGCCAAGTTCATGGCAGCCTCTCATTTTGCCTACAACGTGTTGAAGATGCCAGGCCCAGTAAGTGTTATCACAGTTCCCTGCGACAAGAAGGATGCGCTTATTTGCGCCGACAAGATCTACCGGGAAGCAGCTGCCGCAACTGCCGCCAAGGCACTTGCCGCTGAATCTCTCGGGGGGAGAACAAGAGGAAGTCCGGCAAGAGCTCATGTGCCCACTCCGGCAAGCGCACCTCTTCGGAGTGCCGCGCTGCCGTCGAGGACGCACCAGAGAGCTCCACCGGCAAGTGCAAGAAGAACAAAGCCGCTCCGCCGGCGACAAAGAAGGTGCCCGCTAAGGAGGACGGCACTGGTGGTTCCTTCACCATCAGTGCCACACTTGACAACAAATAGGAAAGCGCGCTCGTTGCTTTCCTGCGGGCGAATGTCGACGTGTTTGCATGGCAACCGTCCGACATCCCCGGTGTTCCCAGGAAAGTAATTGAGCACCACCTTGCCGTTTGTCCCCACGCGAGGCCCGTCAAGCAGAAAGCCAGAAAGCAAGCTGTGGAGCGGCAAGAGTTTATTGCGGAAGAAATCAAGAAGTTGGAAGCAGCAGGCCTCGTCAGAGGAGTGCTCCATCCTACGTGGTTGGCCAATCCTGTTGTCGTGCGCAAAGCGAATGGAAAATGGAGGCTTTGTATTGATTTCACTGATGTCAATAAAGCTTGTCCCAAGGACCCATTTCCTTTGCCCCGCATAGACCAGATTGTTGACTCCACGGCAGGATGTGATTTGCTTTCATTTCTTGACGCATATTCAGGGTATCATCAAATCTTCATGGCTGAGGAAGATGAGGAAAAGACCGCATTTATCACACCCTGTGGCACATATTGTTTCGTACGTATGCCATTTGGTTTGAAAAATGCTGGTTCGACATTTGCAAGAGCCGTCCAGATTGCTTTTGAGCCTCAGCTGCACAGAAATGTGGAAGCCTATATGGATGATATAGTGGTCAAAAGCAAAGACAGGGCTACTTTGGTTCAAGATCTAGAAGAAACTTTTGTAAATCTGCGCAAGATCAACCTGAAGCTCAACCCCGAGAAGTGCGTGTTTGGAGTTCCCTCCGGCAAGCTTCTCGGGTTCTTTGTGTCTCAACGTGGAATTGAAGCCAATCCTGACAAGATCAAAGCCATTGAGCAAATTGAAGCACCGAAGCGCGTCAAGGATGTACGACGACTTGCCGGCTGTGTTGCTGCTCTCAGTAGGTTTATCTCCAAGTCAGCTGAGCGCGCCCTGCCATTTTTCAAAATCTTAAAAAAGGCAGGTCCATTGAAATGGACTCCGGAGGCGGAGGCAGTGCTGCAAGACTTGAAGAGATACCTCTCCTCTCCTCCAATACTTGTCGCACCTAAACCACAAGAGAAGTTGTTGCTGTATCTAGCGGCAACCAATCAAGTGGTTAGTGCTGCGCTAGTAGCGGAGAGAGAGGTGGATGAGGAGGCAGTAACTGCGGCAAGCACGTCCAGCGACAAGCTGGGGGCTCCCCCGACAAGTTTTGCTGCCGACAAGGATTCGTCTGCGCAGTCAGGCGAAGTGATACAAAAGAAGAAAATGGTGCAGCGCCCGGTCTACTTTGTACGCTCTCTTCTGCAGGGAGCTAGGTCAAGGTATTCTGGTGTGCAGAAGCTGCTTTTCGGCCTTCTCATGGCCTCGAGAAAGCTGCGCCATTATTTTCAAGCACATGAAGTTACCATCGTCACTCGCTTCCCGCTGAAAAGGATTTTGCAAAATCCAGAAGCGACAGGCAGGATTGTCGAGTGGGCGTTGGAGTTGTCGAGCTTTGGTCTCAAGTTTGAGAGTACATCAACCATACAGAGCCGAGTTTTGGCAGAGTGTGTCGCAGAATGGACACCAACGCCAGACGAAGAAATCCCAGAGACGACTCTCCCCGGCAAGGAGACAAGCAAAGAGTGGCTCATGTACTTTGATGGTGCCTTTTCGCTGCAAGGCGCCGGTGCTGGTGTACTGCTTGTCGCACCCACCGAAGAGCACCTCAAGTACGTGGTCCAAATGCACTTTCCCAAGGAACAGGCGACGAACAATACTGCAGAATATGAGGGGTTGCTTACCGGTCTCAGGATCGCGGCAGACCTTGGGATTAAGAAGCTTATTGTCAGGGGAGATTCGCAGCTTGTCGTCAGGCAAGTGAACAAGAACTACCAATGCCCATTGATGGAAGCTTATGTAGATGAGGTGAGGAAGTTGGAGGAACGCTTTGACGGCCTACAAATGGAGCACGTCCCACGTGCTGAGAATGACATTGCCGATGGTTTGTCAAAGCGCGCCGCACTCAAATTGCCTGTGGAACCAGGCACTTTTGTGCTCCAACTAACTTAGCCATCCGTGACGCCATCAGTAGGGCAAGGCAGGAAGAGGAAGTTGGCTTCTGGCGACTACTTCCCGGCAGAGCTCCCCGAAGCCGCCGGCAAGAAGGCTGCCAAAGCCAGCGCCAAAGATGCAGAGGGGCAACTTGCTCCGACAAGGCCTCACGCTCTTGTCATTGAAGCGGGTGATCCTAGGCAAGAGGCAAAGGGGCAACTTGCTCCGACAAGACTTCGGGTCCTTGTCGTTGAAGCAGGCGCTCCTGATCGAAGCGCTGAGGCGGAGAGATCAGCGACAAAGCTAAGTGCCAAAGTTTGAACAATCAAATTCTTTTTTATTTTCAAGGTTATTTTCCTTGAACGATACTACTCTTTGTATGGAAAACCTGTGCGCGACGGAACCTAAGCGTAATCGGTCACGCCCTTACCTTGTTTCGAGTCCGCTCAACAACCTAAGTGGCTGCACTGAGCGCGACAAGGTTGCTTGCCGGCAGCGGCACCACCAGCAGGCTGCTGAAGTCCCGCACCCAGCGCTCGCGGCAATGGTGCGCGCACCGGCAAGTTCCCTATAAGCGTAGGGCAAGTACACACAAAGAAAGAAATTGCTCAAGGGAGATGACATGCATTAACTCCAAAATATTGCAAGTTATATTACAAGATAAGTTGCCGCGGCTTAAACAGATTGTTCTTTAACATGTCTAGCGGCGGCAAGGAGGGAGAAGAATGGGCTCTCTAATTGCGGTGCTCGCCTTCGACTCTCTGGATATGGTCCACCCTCTCCACGATGGGCGCGACAAGGGCCTCTAGTGGCGCGGGGTCGTATCCCTTCGGCAAGCTTTTGAAGATGTTGCTGAAGTCGACGCCCGGGTTTCTGTATGCTATCTTCACCATAAACCTCCAGAGAACTCCCCGGCAAAGCCTGCGTGACTCGTCGGCCAGTTGAGCCTTGTGATTGACTTGGAGCTGTTGGAGTGCTTCTACTACTCCGTCGAAGAACTCGGCTAGCTTGACGCTAGTTTGCGTGTTCTTGTCGGTGGAGTACCCGAAGTCCGGCACCTTCAGGGCAGTCAGCTCCTTGTCGATGTCCTCGGCGGCGCTGGCAAGCCTGTCTGTGAAGATCCCCACGTTATCCCTGAACTTCTTGTGGGTCGCAATAGCGTCTTGGAGCAGACCCTTTTCCTTCTGGAGCTCTGTCATTAGAAGCCCTTCGCGCTTTCTGGTGGTGTCGAGCGTCTCCTTCAGCGTGGTCAGCTTCAGCTTCAGGTCTGCTCTGGAGTCGTTGGCGGCGGCAAGCAGATTGTTCTTCTTGGCTATGGTAACTTGCATCTCCGCCAAAGTGTGGGTCACCTTTGCCCTCTCACTTTCAAGCGTTGAGAGCTTGTCACCGTTTGCCTTGAGGGCGGCCTCTAGTCTTGCCACTTTCTCCTCCGTTTCCTTCCTGTTCACTTCTGCAGCAGCGACAGCGTTGGTGGCCTCCACCAACTTGCTGGCGTACTCTTGGGCCAAGGCTTCAATTTCCTTCTGGTGTTTTTGTGCCTGCCCCTGGGTCCGCTCTGCGACAAGTCTTGCCACCTCCTCGTCTTTCTGCTGGAGGGTTTCGGCAAGTTTCTTCTTGCACTCGGCAAGTTCCTCTTCGTGGGCATCAAGGTCCACTTTCCGCTAGTTCAGATCACCGGCCTGAGCAGACAACTCCTTGGCGGTCTCCTCCTGTTTTTGTTCAATGTCTTGCTTCATCAGGAGGAGGGCCTGCCGTTCTTCGGCCAGCTGTGCCCGCTTGACCTCTAACGCATTAAGAGATCGCGCGCGGACGTCCGCCAAGATCTCCGCGCGCCTCAACATGTCAGCTTCGGCCTTCTCGATGAGCGCCTCCCTGGAAGCTAGCTTCTCCCGTCGGGCGCGATGAAGATTCAGCAGCTTTTGGAGCAGTTGCTCCTCTTCAGACGTGCTGCTGCTGCTGGCGCCTGGCGCATCCACAAGCTGGAGCCCAGCAGCGGCAAGGATCTCCTCGTCCACAACATCCTCCTCGGTTGGCGCTCTGGAGCCCACCGTCCAGGGGAGGCTGACGTAGACGTTCTCGCTGACCCGGATGTATTTGCTTGTCGGAGGCGAGTTGGGCGCTGCCGCCTCGTCAGTGGTTGAGGGACCCGTGGTCGGAGTAGCGCCTGGCGCTCCTGTGGCCTCAGGGCCGTCAGTACGACCACCGGCTCCCTCGCCGGCCTCCTCAGCAGCCTTCTGGGCGGCCTCAGCTTCAGCAGCCTTGGCGGCTTCATCGGTGGGCGCCTTGGCGGTATTATCCTCGGCGGCCTTGCCGGCCTCTTCGGCAGCCCTGGCAGCTTCTTCGTCGGCAAGCTTGTCGGCTGCCAGCTTGTCGGCCTTGCCAGTGGCGGCCTTGGCGGCCTCGTCGTCGACGGCCCCTGCGGTGTTCTCCTCGGCAGAAGAGTCAATGTTCATTGGCTCCACCGAGGAGGGCTCTGCCAACCCAAGAAGTAAAGCAAAAAGAGCTTCAGGAAGAAATTCAAGAAGACAAAAGAAAGAAAGCAGAAAGAGTTTTGCGGCAAGTGGGTTTACCCTTGTTGAGCTCAGGAGCGGTGGGCTCCCCTCCCCCGTCAACGTTTGTCATTGGGGTGGGGTCGCCAGCGCTGGTGCTTGGCGCTTCGGCGCTTGCCGGCTCCTCTTCGTGGCTCGGCTCGCTAGTGGGAGCCCTTACCGGAGATCTTCTCCTTGGCGGTGTGGTCGAGGGGGGTGGTACTTCTGGAGCACCTTCAGATGGCTCCACTTGCTGCTCCTCTCCTACACGCCCAAAGATGTCAGTGACAAATGCTTGTTCCTCAGCGACCGCCAGCGAAAGGTAGTTGAAATACTTACGTTGGGGGCTGCGCTGGGGGCTACGACGAGGGCTGGGCTCCGAGCTGGTCGGGATGGTCTCAGACGCTCCCCCGGTGGTTGCCGTGGGCTCATCTTCGACGACCACCACGGTCTTGCTCGTCGAGACCTTAGCTCTCTTCCTTATCCTCTCCGCCAAGGTTTCCTCCCTGCGGAAGCAAGGCCGGAGCGCGACAAGTGAGGACAGAAACAAAATCTTACAAAGATTGAGGGTCGCGGCAAGGGAACTTACTCTTCCTCGTCGTCCTCTTCGCTGAGAGCGGAAAAATCAAAGTCCGCCTCCGTGTGAGGAGGGGAAGGAGGGGGAGCTGGGCTCTTTGGCCGCTTGGCGGGGGTAGTAGCAGCGGTCTTTGATGACCCTGCTCCAGTTGCCGGGGCCGCGTGAGACGCTCCCGCAGCACCAGCCCTTGCCGCGGTCGAGCGCGTCGAACGGCGCTCCGGCGGTTGTTGAACTTCTTGCCGCTCAGCCACTTTGCCAAGCCTGCGAAGGCGTTTCCTCCTCAGAGGGGCTGGGGACTCTGACTGCGGTGGGCTTTCGGTGCCCTCCTCGGAAGAGGAGCCCTCATCCTCCGAGCTGCCTGACTCGTCGGCAGGCTGGCTTGGCCCGACATCCTTGTCGGGTGCGGCGAGCTCGCCCTTCCCGGCAAGCATCCCCTGCTCGGCAAGGCTCTCCTTTTGTGCCTCGTCGAGCTCCGCCAAAGTTTAACCAAAATCGCCAGCTTCCCTGGCGAGCCTGTCCTCCTCCACTCTTCGAGCAATGAATTCTATTTCTTGCTCAGTGGTGTTGCGGACGAGCCACTCCTCCACCCGGACCTGCTTTTCGACCGTGGAGTCAAAGAATCGCCGCACGTCTTCTTCGAGCGGCACGTCCCAAGTTGCTTCAACGCTGTGCGCATTGCAGAGTGGCATCATAGCGATGATTGCACTCAATGCGGAGTTGTTGCAAAGGGGCACGATGTGCTTCGGCAGCGTGAACGCCTTGTCGCGCTTCTCTGGATCTGTCTCTTGCTTGAACAGTTCTCGCATGAAGAAGTCGTGCTGCAGAACTGTGAAGTTGTTGATTAGTCCAGGGCGCAGCCGCATGATATCGGCTGGGTTCTTCCAATCAGAGGCCGGCCTTCCTCTCTGCTGCAGAGGAGCAATGCGGCGGCGGAGGAAGTCTGCGCCAACCATCCCTATGGTGAGCCCGGCCTCCCTGAGCAGTATGATCCTGGTAGCGGCAATCTCCAGCTTTTTGTCCTGGGGATCCAGATCGCTCCAGTCCGTGCCACGCGCTGCTGGGGTCTTGCGAAGCTCACAGTATGGTGGCGGCTCGTCGTCAATGATCCAACACCATTCAGACCGGATTTCTCCCCATCTTGGGCGGAGATCCCCCTTCAGATAATGCTCCTTGGCGCCCAATCTTGAAACGAACGAGACGCCAACGGTGAGAGGCTCCCCCTTTTCAGCACGGGGAGTGAAGTAATGCCTGAACAACGCGGTGTTGGGTGCGACGCCGACGAAGTTCTCGCACAAATGCGCAAATATTGCCATGGTGGATACGGCATTCGGTGTGAGATCCAGCAGACGGAGATTGAAGGTGTACATGACGTCGCTGAAGAAATCCGAGTACGGTGGGCAGAGCCCGCACCAAAAGTAGCAAGCGAAGAAGGGGTACTTGCTCACTTCGCTCTCGTTGGTGGCTGGGCGAACGCGGGTGGCCGGATGCGCCTTGGTCCTCACGGCCCACATGCCTTGGAACTTGGCCTTCAGATCCGCCCCCGTGAGCGTCGGAGCGAAGAGCGCGTACTTCTGCCTCTTCAACTGCGCCTGGGTCTCCGTCCTTGAGGACTTCCCCGTCTTCCCCTTTTCTCCTTTGGGAGGCATGGCGAAGGCGGAGCTGAGGTCCGAGGGAGATGCGGACGCGCGCGGTGGCGGAGGATTGGGAAACCGCTTTGTTTTGGAGCGGAGGAAGAAGAAGGCGGAGATTTGGAGATCGAGAATGGTGAGAGGGGTGTGTGAGTGCTTCTGCAGGTCCCTCCTTTTATGGGGAAAGATGCGGAACCATCCGCCCCTTCGTCATTCGAGATAACTGCGCACGCTTCCCACGCTCCGTATTCAACGCGCGACGCGTGGGAGAGCATGCAATTAAACAGCATAGAGACGTTTCGGCTTATCCCAGCCACGCGTGCCCGTGCACTGTTTGGGCCTGGCCCAACAACGCCCGGCACCGTGTGTGGCCCAGGCCCGGGGGCTCCTGTCGGTGTACTAGAATAGGGGTACCCTAGTACCCCGTACTTGTGCACGGGCAGTAGTAGCATCCCGCGGCCAGGCTTGCGGGAGGACAGCCAGAGAGAAGCTCAAGATTATTAAGCCATTCAAGAACAAAGTATACAAAGCAAGAGTTAAGGCCCCGGCAAGAGGAGCTTGCCGGGAGGGACAGCTGAGGCCCAGACTGAGGTTTGCTGTAGCAGAGTACTTGCCGCGGCAAGGTACTTGCCCCGGCAAGTCATTGGCTGCGGCAAGGTATTGGCTGCGGCAAGATAGCAGCTACGGCAAGGTACTTGCCCCAGCAAGTTACCTTGCGCGGCAAGCTATGGGTTGCGGCAAGCTGTCAGGTGCGGCAAGGTCTTGCCGCGGCAAGCGTTACTGTACCATTGTGCTACTGTGCTGCTCCGGTGCCTCTGCCAGCGTGGCGCTCTGGGTCCTTCCAAGCGTGTGTGGCAGGGCACTGTGTAGACGGCGGTACACTGTAGCTAGCGGTGCAGGAGCAGGTGGGATAGGCTTTTCCCACGTCCAAGACATCCGGGTACATGTATCTGGACAGCTAAGGCATGGGCATTTAATGCCCTTGTCCCCTGCCGTCAGTGGTAGGTAGGACATGTCATCCTGGTAATAATGGCCTTACTGTAGCAACTTTCCACCTCTAACTTTACTGTTTGCCACCTGTTGGTGACCCCTTTGTGCATATAAAAGGAGGCCCATAGGCAACGTGGAGGGAGGAGGAGGAACTGGGAGATGGAGAACTCCAGTATTGTACGCAGCTACTCTGTACTGTAGCGCTCCTGGAGCTAGAACAATCATACAGATAATAAACCAAAAAGCAGGAGTAGGGTTTTACGCATCCGTGCGGCCCGAACCTGGGTAAATCTCTCTCGTGCACTGTCGTGTTCTTCGCTAGATTTGCTCTTCGTGCGACCGTCTCTCCCTGCCGAACGTAAAGGGGTCCTTCCCTGGGTCCCATAGGTGATCGCGGATTCGTCCCCGA
Source organism: Thinopyrum elongatum (assembly GCA_011799875.1). Classification (NCBI taxonomy): domain Eukaryota; kingdom Viridiplantae; phylum Streptophyta; class Magnoliopsida; order Poales; family Poaceae; genus Thinopyrum; species Thinopyrum elongatum. The sequence goes on from CM022299.1 coordinate 392,077,251, forward strand.
CAATGACTCTAATATCACCATCTTTATATCATAAAATAATCATAAGGAATCAAATTTCACATAGTATTCAATGCACTTTATATGAAAGTTTTTATTATATCCCTCTTGGATGCCTATCATATTAGGACTAAGTTTATAACCAAAGAAAATTACCATGCTGTTTAGAAAGACTCTCATAATAATATAAGTGAAGCATGAGAGTTCAATAATTTCTATAAAATAAAACCACCGCCGTGCTCTAAAAAGATATAAGTGAAGCACTAGAGCAAAATTGCCTAGCTCAAAAGATATAAGTGAAGCACTTAGAGTATTCTAATAAATCATGATTCATGCGCGTCCCTCTTAAAAGGTGTGTACAGCAAGGATGATTGTGGCAAACTAAAAAGAAAAGACTCGTATCATACAAGACGCTCCAAGCAAAACACATATCATGTGGTGAATAAAAATATAGCCTCAAGTAAATTTACCGATAGACGAAGACGAAAGAGGGGATGCCTTCCGGGGCATCCCCAAGCTTAGGCTCTTGGTTGTCCTTGAATATTACCTTGGGGTGCCTTGGGCATCCCCAAGCTTAGGCTCTTGCCACTCCTTATTCCATAGTCAATCAAATCTTTACCCAAAACTTGAAAACTTCACAACACAAAACTCAACAGAAAACTCGTGAGATCCGTTAGTACAAGAAAATAAAATCACCACTTTTGGTACTGTTGTGAACTCATTCTTTATTTATATTGGTGTAATATCTACTGTATTCCAACTTCTCCATGGTTAATACCCCCCGATACTACCCATAGATTCATCAAAATAAGCAAACAACACAAAGAAAACAGAATCTGTCAAAAACAGAACAGTCTGCGAAGATCCGAACTTTTCTAATACTTATCTAACTCCAAAAATTCTGAAAAATTAGGAAAACATAGAAAATTTGTATATCAATCTCGTGTAAAATATTCACGGTTTTTCAATGCTCCAGTAAATTATTAAAATTCTGTGACTGGACGCAAAAGTTTCTGTTTTTTAGCAAGATCAAATCAACTATCACCGTAAGCCATCCCAAAGGTCTTACTTGGCACAAACACTAATTAAAACACCAAAACACATTTAATCAGAGGCTAGATGAAAAATTTATTGAAAAACAAAAATAAAATTGGGTTGCCTCCCAACAAGCGCTATTGTTTAACGCCCTTAGCTAGGCATAAAAACACATAGATCTAGGTATTGTCATAGTAATGATAAGGCAAATTTCGAAAACTCATCTCGTACTCCCTTCGGTCAGCAGCAAGTTTTCTTTGTGGTAAGCAAAAGTAATCAAAAGGGCTAAATTTAACGGGATAAGCCTTCCTAAGATCAAGCTCGGGAGGTATTGGCTCCTCCTTCGGCCCCTTATATTGTATGATCAACACATAATTGTAAGAATTCTTTTGGCAAAAGGTCATGAGCTTATTTCCAAGAGAGAAACCCAATCCATTGTTTTGTATAGAAAAATTATCATTAAGTTCAGAAATTTTATCAACTAAAACATCGGTAGGAACTCTTTTTCTCAAAATTTCATTATAAGCAACATGATCAAGAGATCGCAAACGCATTATTTCTTCTTGATTAAAGAGAAACCCATCTATGGGAGGACGACCACCATCTACCTTATAATGCGCGAAAATTTCACTAGCCTCTTCCATAATGAACCTAAATTCATGGGCTAGGAATATGGTAGCAGCGCGTTTAACAAAAGAATGTTCAATAGTAGAGAATTCTAGAAAAATCATTTGTATGCATGGATGCATATGAACAAATTGTCTTTCAAGTTCAAGTATAAGCAAAGATATAGCATCCGCAAGGGTATTAGTTTTATGGAGAATAGATCCACTTAGCATGGGTAGCGCACCAGCACAAGTAAAGAAATCTTGAATAACCCCTTTTCCAATAATATTGCCGCTACCTATACGAAGTTTTTTAGTGTGCAGGATAGCAGGTTCTTCATGAGGATCAATATTAGCAAAATCATCAAAGTCCCCCCCATCATTACTACTCTCCCTTTCAATGAAAATCTCCCCAGATTCAGACATGGTGGCAAGAAACAGATCTAACACACAAGCAAACAAAAAGCAAACGAAAAAGACGAACGGAAGAAGGGCGAATAAAAAGGCAAATCTTTTCGAAAATCGTTTTAGAAGTGGGTGAGAGGAAAACGAGAGGCAAATGGCGAATAATGTAATACAAGAGATGAGAGTTTATGATGGGTACTTGGTATATCTTGACTTGGCGTAGATCTCCCCAGCAACGGCGCCAGAAATTCTTCCTGCTACTTCTTGAGCTTGCGTTGGTTTTTCCCTTGAAGAGGAAAGGGTGATGCAGCACAGTAGAGGTAAGTATTTCCCTCAGTTAAGAACCAAGGTATCTATCTAGTAGGATAAGAACGCACAAATCACCAACACCTGCACAAACAATCAAACACTTGCACCCAACGCGATAAAGGGGTTGTCAATCCCTTCACGGTCAATTGCAAAAGTGAGATCTGATAGAGATAGATAAAATATTTTTGGGGTTTTTTGGTATATAGATCTGAAAATAAAAGATTGCAAAATAGTAGATCGGAAAGTAATATGATGGAAAATAGACCCGGGGGCCATAGGTTTCACTAGAGGCTTCTCTCATAAAGGCAAATAATATGATGGGTGAACAAATTATTGTCGAGCAATTGATAGAAAAGCGCAAAGTTATGACGATATCCAAGGCAATGATTATGCATATAGGCATCACGTCTGTGTCAAGTAGACTGACTCCTGCTTGCATCTACTACTATTACTCCACACATCGACCGCTATCCAGCATGCATCAAGAGTATTAAGTTCATAAAGAACGGAGTAACGCCTTAAGTAAGATGACATGATGTAGAGGAATTAACTCAAGCAATATGATGAAAACCCCATCTTTTTATCCTCGATGGCAAGAATACAATACGTGCCTCACTACCCCTACTGTCACTGGGTGAGGACACCACAAGATTGAACCCAAAGCTAAGCACCTCTCCCATTGCAAGAAAAACCAATCTAGTTGGCCAAACCAAACCGATAATTCGAAGAGAAATACAAAGATATTAAATCATGCATAAAAGAATTCAGAGAAGATTCAAATAATATTCATAGATAAGCTGATCATAAATCCACAATTCATCGGATCTCGACAAACACACCACAAAAGAAGATTACATCGGATAGATCTCCAAGAACATCAAGCAGAACATTGTATTGAGAATCAAAGAGAGAGAAGAAGCCATCTAGCTACTAGCTATGGACCCGTAGGTATGAGGTAAACTACTGACGCATCATCGGAAGGGCAATGGAGTTGATGTAGAAGCCCTCCGTGATCGATTCCCCCTCCGGCAGGATGCCGGAAAAGGCCCCAAGATGGGATCTCATGGGAACAGAAGGTTGCTGTCGGTGTCAAAACCGGCTGATCTTGGGTAGGGGGTCCCGAACTGTGCGTCTGAGGATCGAAGGTAACAAGGGACAAAGGGAACACGATGTTTACCTAGGTTCGGGCCCTCTTAATGGAGGTAAAACCCTATGTCCTGCCTGATTGTATTTGATGAGTATGGGTGTTACAAGAGTTGATCTACCTCAAGATCGTGATGGCTAAAACCCTAGATGTCTAGCCTATGGGAGTTATCATAGCCCCTACGGACTAAACCCCTCCGGTTTATATAGACACCGGAGGGGGCTTGGGTTGTACAGAGTCGGTTTACAGAGGAAGGAAATTTACACATCCGAATGCCAATCTTGCCATCCACGCAAAGGAGAGTCCCATCCAGACACGGGGAAAGTCCTTCTATCCTATATCTTCACGGCCCATCAGTCCGGCCCATGTCACATTACCCGGACGCCCGAGGGCCCCTTAATCCGGGACTCCCTCAGTAGCCCCCGAACTTGCCTTCAATGACGATGTAGTATCTGGCTTATGTCTTCGGCTTTGCAAGGCGGGTTCTTCATTTGTACTTTGGATTGATGATAGTCCGGTTCTGACCTCGATGTGCTGCCTTTATGATCCCTTTCTGTGGTCGCTTTGACTTCCGCGCGCCGGGCGAATATTAATGGTCTGTGATTTTTTTGCAAATAAGCCCCTCACCACATTCGGACGGCATCTATATAAGGAGAGCTAGATCCCCAAATGCCATCTCATATCGCGCAAAAGAAAGACCGTCAAGATTAGCTGCGAACAAAGCTTTCCAGCATGGCCAGTGCTCCAGGCTCATCCTCGCGCCCTCATGGCCCTCAAGAGGGTGATTGGCAGAGTTGTTTCGTGCCTCGTCTTCAGCTGAGTCGACTCCAGACGCAGGGCTACCTTCCCCTCACGGATCTAGTCCTCGTTCGAGCGGGATTGGCCTCAATTGGCAATGATGTGATGGCTGAGAATTTCCCCAACCCCAACAAGGATGAGAGGGTGTGCTTCATCCCCTTTCTGCTGCGGGGCCTAGGATTTCCAATCCACCCCTTTCTCAGGGGCCTATTGGAATTTTATGGCATCCAACTGCACAACCTTACCCCAGGTTTGATTCTGCACATCTCAGGTTTTGTTGCCCTCTGCAAACTATTCTTAGGCATCGAGGACCATTTTGAACTATGGAGGAAGTTCTTTTGCCTTATTCCCCGCCATCGGGGAGGCTCTATTTTTGAAGTGGGCGGTGCCGAAGTATGGCGTATAGCCGGATCCGGATACCTCATAGGAACTCCCAAGGAGGTATACCCACAGTGGTCTTTAGAATGGTTTTATATGGACGACGTCCCACTGCTGGACCCAGTTCGGCGCGGCCTTCCCGAATTTTCCAGTGCTCCTTTAAATAAGCGTCTCAACTAGTGTCCCCGAAATCCCAAGGAGGAAGACAATGCAGAAATAAAAAGGTTGGTTAACAAGATCAGGTTACTAGCCCATACCAAGCTCTCGATAGTCGAGGTCATGGCTATTGCAATAAAGAGGTGCGTCCAACCTCTCCAATCCAGAGTAACTCCCTTATGGTGTTATAATGGAGAAGATGACGCTTCCCGTTACAGACGGAAAGGTCCGGATACCCCTGCCGAACTGGCCACAATCCTGGCCAATCTGTATAAGGGTGAGAAAGAAGACTTCCTCCGCTTAAACTGCCGGGATGGCTATTCCATGTACAACCCCGTAGAATGGGTAAGATTTCGATTGTCTGCGCTGCCTTATTGCTGTCACAGATACTAATCAACTTTGCCCTTTGTTACCAAAAACAGTCATGGAGGAAGATGATCGAGGACGTCCGCTGTCCCGCTCCACAGCCAGAGGATCATAGCCGCGATGGAGACCCTGGCTTTCACGAGGATCCGGACATATACATAGAGTTCGATGATGGAGTATTCTATCAAGCGAGCCTTGACCGCTTAAGAGTGGCTATCACCGCCGACTACCCCCGCCTCTATCCCTTCTGCATCGTAAGTATTCGGAGGGCTCTTGAAAGGAAACCCTTATCTACACTTTTGCTTATTATACCGTTCCGAACTTTTAACAGGATCGGCGTTTGGCAGACCATACTTCCTCGAGGGCGGCCCCTACACAGGGCAGCCGTTCAAAATGAAAGGGGACCGGGAGTGCTGCAGAAACCCCACAGTCTTCCAAGAGGTATGTCTGCTTAATACATGCCTAGGCATGAGTCCGGATTGCTTAAGATCTCCTTCTTATCTTTGATGTCAGGAAAAACACGCGGCAGATGGTGGGAAAACGCCCTGCTAGCCGAATGTCCGCCAATCCGGTGCCGGACTCGCCAACTAGGACGAGAACCGAGGCAATGCCAGATCCGAATCCTCATGAGGATTCAGATGATGTATCTGTCACGAATTCCGAAATCGAGAGCGTGATGAATCACCGTCGATTAAAGGAAGCCATGTGTGCCCCGGCTTTTTCTGAGCAAGAGTTTACCGCACTCAGCACGGTGGATGCATATATTCGAGCCGCTCGAGACGGACTTGCCGGAGTCACTCAGTTGTTCTCAAAGGACATACAGGTAAGCGTTTATGCAATTTTGGATAGTCATATGCCAGTAGCCCCCAAGACTTGAAGCGGTTAGGCAAACCGATTTAAGGATCGATATACCCTGCAGGTCCTTAAAGAAAAGAACACTGCGCTAGCCCAGGAGCTGAAAACAAACCAAATGCAGCTGAATGCTGTTACCGCCGAACTGGCGGAGATGAAAAAGATCACAACGAGTGTGTCCAGGAAGAAAAATCTCAAGGAGGAAAAGGACAAACAATCCGAAGAGATAGAGAGCTTGAAGGCTCAGTTATCGGCCGCTCAGAGAGAAAATGAAAAACTGAAGGGCGGCATATTTGGTATGTCTTCCTCTTTTATTTAGAACCTCCCTAGGTGCTCATGTTTAATCCATAATTCAGAATATCATGACTCTGTTGTTGCAGGTCTATTAACTGGTAGGCCGGAAGAGGAAGTATCAGGATTTCAAGGCGACGTGCTAAAGGAGCTGTCCGTGGTACATGCTCGGGCCCGGAAGGCCATGAAGAGTATGGTGAAGGCTTTATGGCCATCCGATACCCCTCCAGAGAGTATGGAGGGCTTGGCAAACCTGTTCAAAGGTGCCCGGCGCCAGTTTGAGCTATGGAAGACATCCGCCTACCGTGAGGTCGCATGAGAAGCCTGGGCCATGGTGAAAACACGCTTCACCAAGCTAGATCCAAATCATATGGCCCGAGTGGGACCACAGGGACCAGACGGGAAAGAGATTCCGGTGAGTTTGGTGTATGACCAAGTAATGATAGCTGCGAAGTATTCGCAGGAAGACTGTAGGTTAGACAGTCTTATAGATGGAATAGATAAAGAATAGGTATTTGATGCAAATGTATTAGAGTACGTTATGATCAACCTGTGCCTTTATCCGAACATGTGAAAAGTTTTGTCATCGCAGGCTTTCGGCTTTAACCTCCGGACCAAAATGGTGGAGTGTTTTCGGACACTATTGGGAATGAAAAGAAACATTCACTATGTCCAGAAACCAGGCAACCCAGTCATTGTGCTCGAACAGACAAAAAAATTGTAGTTCAGGATGTATGTTATATTACATATGTAAGAAACATCTTCCAAGGAAAATAGTTCCGTTAAGGGTTCCTTTCCTTGGGTTGGCAGGCAGTAATTATGCGTGCCGGGGCTTTGGTCTGTTATACGGAAAAACTATCCCACAGTATTTGGAGTGGTTACAAGAATGTAACAATCTGTCGTTTGATTGCCGACCACCTATTCTCTTAAGAACGCTAGCTTTCGGCTTCACCCGTCTGAGGTACATGTCTGGTGACCCGGTTGTAACAATCGCAGAGGTGCTCCCTTTATGCCCTAGCCAAACAATCGGGAACGTAGGGCATAAACACAGGAGCAAGGCAACCCAGCTTGGAAAAAACTTAAGTCATAGAGGTGTATATAATGGCAAAATAGATGTATATGAGCAAACGACATAGATATTTTGAGCTCCAGGCTCGAAATAATAATAAGCTTCGATTAAAGGAGCCCCCGGTTATGGTGGAGTATGTACATTTAAGGATGTGTACCCCTCAAGTGTTCGTCTTATCCAAACACTTCCTGGAAATCGTATAAAAATGAAAAAACAAGAAAAAACAAAATGAAGAGGAGAAAAAGGGGACAAAAAAGAAGTATGGCCGAACTTTATGCGTAGAATCTTCGAAGCCGAGCAGCGTTCCATGGATTTGGCTCTAAGTGGTTATCCGATGCATTATGAAGGCGGTAAGCTCCTCCAGTGAGAACTTCATCGATAATGAAGGGACCCTCCCATTTTGGTTTGAGCTTGTCCTTTTTCTTCTCTGGGAGGCGTAAGACAAGTTCACCGACATTATAAGTCTTTGCCCGCACTTCCCTGCTTTGATATCTCCGGGCCTGTTGTTGATAGAATGCGGAACGGGCCTTTGCAACATTACGCTCCTCCTCTAGGGCATCTAGGTCGTCCTGTCGATCTAGCTCGGCTTCTCTCTCTTCATACATGCGCACTCGAGGTGAGTCATGAATAATATCGCAGGGCAAAACAGCCTCTGCCCCATACACCATAAAAAAGGGGGTGTATCCGGTCATGCGATTGGGGGTGGTCCGCAGTCCCCAGAGTACGGAATCGAGTTCCTCGATCCAGTGCTTATCTGACTCCCGTAGGGATCGTACTAGTCTGGGTTTGATGCTGCTCATTATCAGGCCATTAGTCCGTTCGACCTGACCGTTTTATTGAGGGTGATATACGGAGGCATAATCGAGCTTGATGCCTAAGTTAGCACACCAAGTTTTCACCTCATAGGCTATGAAGTTAGAGCCATTGTCAGTAATGATACTGTGAGGGACACCATAACGGTGTACAACGCCGGATATAAAGTCGATCACCGGTACAGCTTCAGCTATTTTTACTGGTTTGTCCTCTATCCACTTAGTGAATTTGTCCACCATAACCAGCAAATATTTCTTCTTGTGGCTTCCCCCTTTAAGGGATCCGACCATATCCAGCCCCCAGACCGCAAAAGGCCAAGTAATGGGGATTGTTTTTAAGGCGGTGGGCGGCATGTGACTTTGATTGGCGAAAAGCTGGCATCCGACACAGTGCTGTACAAGAGCCTGTGCATCTGCTCAGGCCGTAGGCCAAAAGAAACCTGTACGGAAGGCTTTATTTACGAGGGCCCGAGCGGCGAAGTGATGGCCACCGAGACCAGCATGTATTTCGGCCAAGAGCTGCCGTCCCTCCTCTTCGGAGATACATCTTTGAAGAACTCCAGTAGTACTTTTCTTGTAGAGCTCTCCTTCATGAACCTTGTAGGCTTTCGAGCGTCGAACTATGCGACGGGCCTCATTCTGGTCCTCAGGGAGCTCCCACCTATTAAGGTAGGCCAGGAAGGGTTCGGTCCATGGAGCAATGACAGCCATGATTACATGGGCGGAAGGTGTCATTTTGGTGCCCGAGCCCCCGATGATATCAGAAGTGTGTTCGGCATCTGGGGGTATGATCGGCCCCGGACTAGTGTTGCCGCTCTCGTCCTGCCACACCACGGATGGCTTGAAGAGCCTTTCCACAAAGGTGTTAGGTGGGACGGGGTCGCGTTTAGCGCCCATTCGAGCAAGGATGTCCGCTGCCTGATTACTGTCTCGAGCAACGTGATGAAACTCGAGCCCCTCAAACCGAGCTGATATTTTGAGTACGGCGTCGCGGTATGCCTTCATCTTTGGATCTTTTGCATCGAAATCTCCATTTATTTGGGATATTGCAAGGTTCGAATCCCCACGCACCTCTAGGCATTGAATGCCCATAGAAACAGCTATCCGGAGACCGTGTAGTAGTGCCTCGTATTCGGCTGCGTTGTTGGAGTCCATGTACATTATTTGCAATACATAGCGGACTGTGTCCCCAGTAGGGGAGGTTAAGATGACACCGGCTCCTAGCCCGGCTAACATTTTAGAGCCGTCGAAGTACATTACCCAGTTGGAGTATGTGCTGTATTCTTTAGGGAGTTCGGCTTCCGTCCATTCGGCGACGAAGTCGGCCAACACCTGAGATTTAATAGCTCAGCGTGGTTTGTATGTTATTTCAAATGGTAAGAGCTCGATGGCCCTTTTGGCCATGCGGCCGGTGGCGTCCCGATTATTTATGATTTCATTGAGTGGTACTTTGGATGCCACCGTGATCGGACACTCTTGAAAGTAGTGCCGCAGCTTCCGGGATGCCATGAAGACCGCATACGCTATCTTTTGGTAGTGGGGGTATCAAGATTTGCACGGTGTAAGGACCACCGATACATAGTATACTGGTTTTTGGAGTGGGAATTTATGTCCCTCTTCCTCTCGTTCGACGACGAGCACCGCGCTCACCACCTAGTGAGTTGCAGATATGTAGAGCAACATAGGTTTGCCTATGTTTGGTGCGGCGAGGATTGGGTTGCTCGCTAACAGATTTTTTATTTCTTCCGATCCGGCCGTTGCTGCATCCGTCCACTCGAAGTGGTCGGTTCATCGGAGTAGGCGATAAAGTGGCAGTGCCTTTTCTCCCAATATGGAGATAAAGCGGCTCAAAGCTGCCACGCACCCAGCTAGTTTTTGGACCTGCTTTAGGTCTGTTGGGGTTGCCAATTGTGACAAGGCTTGGATTTTGGCCGGGTTTGCTTCGACTCCTCTATTGGAAACAATGAACCCGAGTAGTTTTCCGGCTGGAACACCGAAGACACATTTTTCCGGATTGAGCCGTATGTCATATGTTCGAAGGTTGTCGAATGTGAGGCGTAGATCGTCCACCAATGATTCGACATGTTTAGTCTTGATGACTACATCATCTACGTATGCCTCCACTGTCTTGCCAATTTGTTTCTCCAAACATGTTTGAATCATGTGTTGGTAAGTGGCGCCAGCGTTTTTGAGTCCGAATGGCATGGTGTTGAAGCAAAAAGGCCCATACGGGGTAATGAATGCCGTTACGGGCTGGTCGGACTCCTTCATTTTAATTTGATGGTATCCAGAGTATGCGTCAAGGAAACACAGTGAATCGTGTCCTACAGTCACGTCAATGATTTGGTCAATGCGGGGAAGCGGGAAGGGGTCCTTAGGGCAGGCTTTATTGAGGTCTTTGAAATCGACACAAAGGCGCCAGGATTTATCCTTCTTCGGTACCATGACCAGGTTTGCCAGCCAGTCCGGGTGTTTGATCTCCCTGATGAACCCTGCTTCAAGAAGTTTAGCTAGCTCCTCCCCCATAGCTTGTCGTTTGGGTTCGGAAAATCGCCGCAATGTTTGCTTGACTGGTTTGAACCCCTTTATAATATAGAGGCTATGTTCGGCCAGTTTACGTGGGATCCCGGGCATGTCCGAAGGGTGCCAGGCGAAGATATCCCAATTTTCGCGCAGGAACGTTCTTAGTGTGGCGTTGATCGTTGGATCCAGCTGTGCTCCAATGGAGGCTGTCTTGTTGGGATCCGTCGGGTGTACTTGAAATTTTATTATTTCGCCTGCTGGTTTGAAAGAAGTGGACTTGGGTCTCTTATCGAGGATTACATCATCTTTGTCCACTGTGGAACGCAGAGTGGTTAGCTCCTTGGCCGCTAGGGTCTCAAATAGTGCCTCGAGGGCCAAGGATGCCGTTTTGTTTTCGGCGCGGAGCGCTATATCCGGATCACTGGTGATGGTGATAACTCCGTTGGGCCCTGGCATTTTGAGCTTCATATACCCGTAATGGGGTATGGCTTGGAAGCGTGTGAAGGCGTCTCGCCCCAACAAGGCATGATATCCACTTTTGAAAGGTGCCACGTGGAAGAGCAACTCTTCGGACCTATAGTTCTCTGGCGTGCCGAATACTACATCAAGTTTAATTTTCCCCAAACATCGTGCTTCACGACTGGGGATAATCCCTCGAAAGGTGGTGATGCTTTGCTCGATGCGACTCTTGTCCATTTGCATTTTATTGAGCGTGTCTTTGTAGATGAGGTTTAGTCCGCCGCCGCCGTCCATGAGCACCTTGGTGAGTCGAAAGCCGTCTACAATTGGGTTTAAGACCAAGGCGGCAGGTGCTCGGACTGATCTGGCCTTTGGTTCATCGTCGGCAGTAAAAGTTATTGCCGTATCGTTCCAAGGATTTATTGCGGCTACTTGGTTAACTTCGGCGAGGTCGCGGAGCGCCCTTTTGCGCCGATTATTTGAAGAAAAGGTCTCGAAGACCGTAAAGACGTTGAGGTCGTCATCTTCCGAAGAGTGCTTCTTCGGGGTGGTGTTGGTGAGGATGGCCTCGCCGCTCTTAGCCACCTGCCGGAGTACCCAACATGCCTGAAGGCTATGTGTTGGTTCGGTATTCGGCATCGTGTGTATCCAACAAGGATTGTCGAGTAATTCGTCCAGGACAGTTCTATGTCCCGTGAAGGGTTTGATTTTCTTGTCAATGAGATGATGATCGAGTGCCCCGTAAGGGTGCATCCTTTTTGCCCGTCCGGTGGGCTGCTTAAAGGCAGGAGGTTCCCACTGAGCTGTCTGGGCTTTCCAGGTGCTTTCCATTGCGCAGTACTTCTGTACTATCAGTGCCAGATCTGCAAAGTGCAGTATGCGGCAGCGGTTGAGGGCATTGAGGATTCCCTCTTCCGTACAGTTGCGGCAGAAAACTGAAACCGCGTCCTCGTCGCAGCAATCTTTAATCTTGTTTTTAACGAGGAATCTGTCCCAGAAGTGATGGACCATTTCCTGAGGTTGCTATCGTACATACATTAGGTCACATACATCTGGAGGACCTGAATTGCTTGGGGAATATTGCTTGTGGTGGGTGGGTGGGCTGGAATCCGAGCCCTGACCCACTATTGGATCTGGAGTTTGAAGAATCTCCGAGGTCACTAGTCCAGGATTAGGAGGGTCCTGGTGGTTTTTGGGCTCAACGCCTGATTCTATGTTCGGAGGACGCATGGTCTCTTCCCGAAGATGGGTATCCGGCTCACAGGGCTCGGAAATCCGAACATAGCTTGTTATCAACTTAGGGGGAGAAGTATTCTCGGCTTGTTCCTCCACGACCGCTTCCAGATGGGTGATCAGTGGGGACTTGATTTCCCTCTGATCGGGTTTAAGCCCAATTCGATCATAGTCTGTTGTGACCCCCAGGGCGGCGATGCGATCTAGTAGTTCGTTCAAGGACGAGACATCTGCCGGATCCATCTTTTCGGAGTGTTCAAGGCCGATGCGGAGATGATGTTTGGCGATTTGGGGGGCCGCCTTTGGCTTAACGGCCGGGCAAGCGCCCATGGCAAAACCGCCGAGTTGGAGGATCTGTCCCGGAACTAGGGCTCCTCCAGAGGTGATGTTGTCATTGATGACAAGGCGAGCCATCGATCTTTCCGTCGACGACACAAAGGAACTCTCAATGAAAGCACCAATGTCGGTGTCAAAACCGGCTGATCTCGGGTAGGGGGTCCCGAACTATGCGTCTGAGGATCGAAGGTAACAAGGGACAAAGGGAACATGATGTTTACCCAGGTTCGGGCCCTCTTAATGGAGGTAAAACCCTACGTCCTGCTTGATTGTATTTGATGAGTATGGGGGTTACAAGAGTTGATCTACCTCAAGATCGTGATGGCTAAACCCTAGATGTCTAGCCTATGGGAGTTATCATACCCCTACGGATTAAACCCTTCTAGTTTATATAGACACCGGAGGGGGCTAGGGTTGTACAGAGTCGGTTTACAGAGGAAGGAAATTTACACATCCGAATGCCAATCTTGCCATCCACGCAAAGGAGAGTCCCATCCAGACACGGGGAAAGGCCTTCTATCTTATATCTTCACGGCCCATCAGTCCGACCCATGTCACATTACCCGGACGCCCAAGGACCCCTTAATCCGGGACTCCCTCAGTTGCGGCGGTGGAAAAGTGTTTTCGTGGCTTGCTCTGGTGGTTCTGGAATATATGTGAATATATAGGAGGAAGGGCTAGGTCAGAGGAGTCCCGAGGGGCCCACAAGGCAGGGGGCGCCCCCCTAGGGCGCGCCCTCCACCCTTGTCGCCGCCTCGCGGCTCTTCTGACTTGGAGTCCAAGTCCCCTGGGTGTCTTCTGGTCCAAGAAAAATCATCGTGAAGTTTTATTCCATTTGGTATTCCTTTTCTGCGAAGCTCAAAAACAAGGAAAAAACATAAACTGGCACTGGGCTCTAGGTTAATAGGTTAGTCCCAAAAATAATATAAAATAGCATATTAATGCATATAAAACTAATATAATAGATGGAACAATAAAAAATTATAGATACGTTGGAGAAGTATCAGTGATACATGATCCAAATCAACTAAACCATGTTCGATCATCACGTGAGATGGAGTAGTCTTCTATGGTGAACATCTTCATGTTGATCATATCTACTATATGACTCATGTTTGACCTTTCGGTGTCCAGTGTTCCGAGACCATGTATGTACATGCTAGGCTCGTCAAGTTTAACCCAAGTATTCCGCGTGTGTAAAACTGGCTTACACCCGTTGTATGTGAACGTAGAATCTATCACACCCGATCATCACGAGGTGCTTCGAAACAAAGAACTGTAGCAACGGTGGATACTCAGGGAGAACACTTTTATCTTGAAATTAAGTTAAGGGATCATCTTATAATGCTACCGTCGATCTAAGCAAAATAAGATGCATAAAGGATAAACATCACATGCAATCAAAATATGTGATATGATATGGCCATCATCATCATCTTGTGCTTTTAATCTCCATCTCCAAAGCAACATCATGATCTCCATCGTCACCGGCTCGACACCTTGATCTCCATCGTTGCGTCGGTGTCGTCTCGCCAACTATTGCTTCTACAACTATTGCTAACGCATAGCGATAAAGTAAAGCAATTACATGGCGCTTGCATTTCATAAAATAAATAAGAGACAACCCTAAGGCTCCTGCCGGCTGTCGATATTACAAAACATGATCATATCATATATCACATCATATCTTGACCATATCACATCACAACATGCCCTGCAAAAACAAGTTAGACGTCCTCTACTTTGTTGTTGCAAGTTTTACGAGGCTACTACGAGCTTCTAGCAAGAACTGTTCTTAACTATGCAAAAAACCACAACGGTGATTTATCAAGTTTGGTGTTTTAACCTTCTTCAAGGACCAGCCGTAGTCAAATTCGATTCAACTAAAGTAGGAGAAACAGACACCCGCCAGCTACCTTTTATGCAAAACAAGTTGCATGTCAGTCGGTGGAACCGGTCTCATGTGCGTGGACATGTAAGGTTGGTCCGGGCCGCTTCATCCCACAATACCGCCGAATCAAAATAAGACGTTGGTGGTAAGCAGTATGACTATCACCGTCCACAACTCTTTGTATTCTACCCGTGCATATCATCTACGCATAGACCTGGCTCGGATGCCACTATTGAGGAACGTTGCATGGAAAACAAAAAAAAATCTACGCACACGCAAGATCTATCCATGGAGATGCATAGCTACGAGAGGGGGAGAGCATCTTCATACCCTTGAAGATCGCTAAGCGGAAGCGTTTATCAACGCGGTTGATGTAGTCGTACACCTTCACGATCCATCCCGATCAAGTACCGAACATACGACACCTCCGCGTTCAGCACATGTTCAGCTCGATGACATCCTCGCCTTCTCGATCCAGCAAGAGAGGCGAAGTAGTAGATGAGTTCCGGCAGCACGACGGCGTGGTGACGGTGTTAGTGAAGAACAATCTCCGCAGGGCTTCGCCAAGCACAACAGAAACTATGACAGAGGATAAACTAGAGGGGACGGGGTTGCCGGCACACGGCTTGGTGAATCTTGATGTGTCTTGGGTGCTAGCCCTGCCCCTCTATTTATAAGTTGAGCCCTGGGGTCGAAACATGGAGTAAAATCCTCCTCAAAGTCGGTTTTGCCCGAAAGGCAAGAGTCCTTCTCGGACTCCAGGACCGGACGCTAGGGTTCCCGGCGTCTGGACCCAAACGCCAGGGTCCCTAGCGTCTGGCCCCTGGCCTCCGCAAAAATTCCTTTTGCACTTTCCAAAACCCTCGTGGGATTTACCCCTTGGCCCAAATAAAGTGTTCTCGCACCAGAACATTTCGGGAAACATCTGAAACCCCTTCCGGTGAATTCCGGAACCCTTCCGAAGACCAAACACTATTATCCCATATATCAATCTTTACCTCCAGACCATTCCGGAGCTCCTCGTCATGTCCGCGATATCATCCGGGACTCCGAACAACATTCGGTCACCAACATACATAACTCATATAATACTATATCATCAACGAACGTTAAGCGTGCGGACCCTACGGGTTCGAGAATGATGTAGACATGACCGAGATGCCTCTCCGGTCAATAACCAATAGCAGGACCTGGATGCCCATATTCGTTCCTACATATTCTATGAAGATCTTTATCGGTCGAACCTTTATGACAACATACGTAATTCCATTTGTCTGTCGGTATGTTACTTGCCCGAGATTCGATCGTCGGTATCTTCATACCTAGTTCAATCTCGTTACTCGCAAGTCTATTTACTTGTTCCCTAATATATCATCGCGTAACTAACTCCTTAGTCACTTTGCTTGCAAGCTTCTTGTGATGTGTATTACCGAGAGGGCCCAGAGATACCTCTCCGATACACGGAGTGACAAATCCTAATCTCAATCCATGCCAACTCAACAGACACCTTCAGAGATACCTGTAGAGCAACTTTATGATCACCCAGTTATGTTGTGACATTTGATAGCACACAAGGTATTCCTCCGGTATCCGGGAGTTACATAATCTCATAGTCGAAGGAATATTTATTTGACATTAAGAAAGCAATAGCAATAATCTGAATGATCATATGCTAAGCTAACGGATGGGTCTTGTCCATCACATCATTCTCCTAATGATGTGATCCCGTTATCAAATGACAACTCATGTCTATGTTTAGGAAACCTTAACCATCTTTGATCATTGAGCTAGTCTAGTAGAGGCTTACTAGGGACACGGTTTTTGTTTATGTATCCACACATGTATTAAGTTCCCGGTCAATACAATTCTAGCATGAATAATAAACCTTTATCATGATTAAGGAAATATAATAATAACCATTTTATTATTGCCTCTAGGGCATATTTCCATTAGTTTCTTAGGAAAAAATTGTTTTCCATGCAACGTTCCCCATCAGTGGCATCATGAGCTAGGTCTATGCGTAGATGTTATGCATGAGTAGATCACAAATTGCTTGTGGGTGTTGATGTTCAGGTTGTTTACCTCCTTTGTCATATTTGGGTTTTGCGGTATTGTGGGATGAAGCGGCCCAAACCAACTTTAGTTGTCCACGCACAAGAGACCGGTTCCATGATTGACAAGCAACTTGCATTGCATAAAGTGGCTGGCGGGTGTCTGTCTCTCCCACTTTAGTTGAATCTGATTCGACAATGACAGTCCTCGTAGAAGGTTAAAAGGCAACTTGTATATCACCATTGTGGCTTTTCATAGATAAGAACGGTTCTTATAGATTACCCCTAGAAGCCACGTAAAAATTGCAACAACAAATCAGAGGACATCTAACTTGTTTTTGTAGGGCATGCGATGTGATGTGGTATGGCCATGACGTGATTTGATATATGTCAATGTATGAGATGATCATGTTTGTAATAGGTTCACCACTTGCACGTCGATGAGTACGGCGACTGGCAGGAGCCATAGGGTTGTCTTAATTTATTGTATGACCTGCGTGTCAATCATTAAACGCCATGTAATTGCTTTACTTTATTGCTATGAGTTAGTAATAGTTGTAGAAGCAATAGTTGGTGGAGACAACCACATGAAGATACCTTAGAGATGACGGAGATCATGGTGTCATGACGGTGATGATGGAGATCGTGCCGGTGCTTTGGAGATGGAGATCAAAAGCACAAGATGATAATGGTCATATCATGTCACATAATGATTGCATGTGATGTTTATCTTCTATGCATCTTATTTTGCTTAGGACGATGATAGCATTATAAGATAATCTCTCAATCTTAATTTCAAGATAAAAGTGTTCTCCCCAAGTATGCACCATTGCGAAAGTTTGCCATTTTCAAGCACCTTGTGATGATCAGGTGTGATAGACTCTTTGTTCTCATACAACGGGTGTAAGACAGTTTTACACATGTAGAATACTTGGGTTAAACTTGACGAGCCTAACATGTGCAAACATGGCCTCGAAACACAGAGGAACGAAAGGTCGAACTGAAGGAAATATGCCATTGAGGCAATATAAAGTTGTTATTTAATATTTCATTATTCATGATAAAGATTTATTATTCATGCTAGAATTGTATTGATCAGAAACCATAATACATGTGTGAATACATAAACAAACACCGTGTCCCTAGTAAGCCTCTACTAGACTAGCTCATTAATCAAAGATGGTTAAGGTTTCCTAACCATGGACATGAGTTGTCATTTGATAACGGGATCACATCATTAGGAGAATGATGTGATGGACAAGACCCATCCGTTAGCTTAGCATAATGATCGTTCAGTTTTATTGCTATTGCTTTCTTCATCTCAAATACATATTCTTTCGACTATGAGATTATGCAACTCCCGGATACCGGAGGAATCCCTTGTGTGCTATCAAACGTCACAACGTAACAGGGTGATTATAAAGATGCTCTACAGGTATCTCCGAAGGTGTTTGTTGAGTTGGCATAGATCGAGATTAGGATTTGTTACTCCGAGTTTCGGAGAGGTATCTCTGGGCCCTCTCGGTAATACACATCATAAGCTTGCAAGAAAACGACTAAGGAATTGGTCACGAGGTGATGTATTACGGAACGAGTAAAGAGACTTGCCGGTAATGAGATTGAACTAGGTATGAAGATACCGACGATCGAATCTCGGGCAAGTAACGTACCGATGGACAAAGGGAATTACGTATGTTGTCATAACGGTTCGACCGATAAAGATCTTCGTAGAATATGTAGGAGACAATATGAGCATCCAGGTTCCGCTATTAGTTATTGACCGAAGAGGTGTCTCGGTCATGTCTACATAGTTCTCGAACCCGTAGGGTCCGCACGCTTAACGTTCGTTGATGATATAGTATTATATGAGTTATGTGATTTGGTGACCGAATGTTGTTCGGAGTCCCGGATGAGATCACGGACATGATGTGGAGTCTCAAAATGGTTGAGAGGTAAATATTGATATATAGGACGATGGTATTCGGACACCGGAAGTGTTTCAGCGGTCACCGGGTATTTATCGGGTCACCGGAAGGGGTTCCGGGCACCTCCGGCAAAAGATATGGGCCTTATGAGCCAAGAGGGGAAACACACCAGCCACAAGGGGCTGGTGCGCCCCCCATATGGGCCGGCCAAGGTGGAGAAGGAAAGGGGAAGGAGGAAAGGAAAGAAAGGGAATATGATTCCCCCTTCCTTCCTCCTCCCCCCCCCCCTTTCCTCCCCCCTCCGACAAATAAGGCAGGGGGGCGCGCCACTTGGGAGGACCCCAAGTAGGATTTGGCCTACTTGGGGCGCCCTCCTGGCTGCTCCCTCCTCCCCTCCACCGTTTACACCCTCGGTCCTTATTTTCGGAGGGGGGAGGAAAGGGGGGGGGGAGAGGAAGAAGGGGGAATCATATTCCCTTTCTTTCCTTTCCTCCTTCCCCTTTCCTTCTCCACCTTGGCCGGCCCATATGGGGGGCGCACCACCCCTTTGGCTGGTGTGTTTCCCCTCTTGGCTCATAAGGCCCATATCTTTTGCCGGAGGTGCCCGGAACCCCTTCCGTGACCCGATAAATACCCGGTGACCGCTGAAACACTTCCGGTGTCCGAATACCATCGTCCTATATACAATATTTACCTCTCAACCATTTTGAGACTCCACATCATGTCCGTGATCTCATCCGGGACTCCGAACAACATTCGGTCACCACAATCCAACTCATATAATCTATATCATCAACGAACGTTAAGCGTGCGGACCCTACGGGTTCGAGAACTATGTAGACATGACCGAGACACCTCTTCGGTCAATAACTAATACGGAACCTGGATGCTCATATTGTCTCCTACATATTCTACGAAGATCTTTATCGGTCGAACCGTTATGACAACATACGTAATTCCCTTTGTCCATCGGTACGTTACTTGCCCGAGATTCGATCGTGCGTATCTTCATACCTAGTTCAATCTCATTACCGGCAAGTCTCTTTACTCGTTCCGTATACATCCCCTCGTGACCAATCCTTAGTCGTTTTCTTGCAAGCTTATGATGTTTATTACCGAGAGGGCCCAGAGATACCTCTCCGAAACTCGGAGTAAAAATCCTAATCTCGATCTATCCAACTCAACAAACACCTTCGGAGATACCTGTAGAGCATCTTTATAATCACCCTGTTACGTTGTGACGTTTGATAGCACACAAGGGATTCCTCCGGTATCCGGAGTTGCATAATCTCATAGTCGAAAGAATATGTATTTGAGATGAAGAAAGCAATAGCAATAAAACTGAACGATCATTATGCTAAGCTAACGATGGGTCTTGTCCATCACATCATTCTCCTAATGATGTGATCCCGTTATCAAATGACAACTCATGTCCATGGTTGGAAACCTTAACCACTTTGATTAATGAGCTAGTCTAGTAGAGGCTTACTAGGGACACGGTGTTTGTTTATGTATTCACACATGTATTGGTTTCTGATCAATACAATTCTAGCATGAATAATAATCTTTATCATGAATAATGAAATATTAAATAACAACTTTATATTGCCTCAATGGCATATTTCCTTCAGTTCGACCTTTCGTTCCTCTGTTTCGAGGCCATGTTTGCACATGTTAGGCTCGTCAAGTTTAACCCAAGTATTCTACATGTGTAAAACTGTCTTACACGCCACGGCTAAACACTTGTCTGGGTGTGCTAGGCGCCCCCCTCCCACATATATATAGGGGAGGGGAGGAGGAGCAGCCAGGGGGCGCCCCAAGTAGGCCCAAATCCTACTTGGGGTCCTCCCAAGTGGCGCGCCCCCCTGATTGAAGAACTCTGTCAATGACACAATCAACTGGAAGATCAACTCCCAGCTGAGTCAAGTGATTATAATACCCAAACATTTTGAGTATGTGTTCACTAACAGAACTGTTCTCCTCATCTTGCAGCTATAGAACTTGTTGGAGACTTCATATCGCTCAACCCGGCTATTTGCTTGAAATATTAACTTCAACTCTTGGAACATCTCATATGCTCCATGACGTTCAAAACGTCTTTGAATTCCCGGTTCTAAGCTGTAAAGCATGGCACACTGAACTATAGAGTAGTCATCAGACCGTGTCTGCCAGACGTTCAAAGCGTCTACATTAGCGGGAGGGGGCTTGTCACCTAGCGGTCATCTAAGTGATATGTGATAATCCTCAAGTTACGGACCCTGTCCGTGTAGTTGCTACCATCAGCAATGAGGATAATCCTCAAGTTATGGACCCAGTCCGTGTAGTTGCTACCATCATCTTTCAACTTAGCTTTCTCTAGGAACGCATTAAAACTGGGGGGAACGGTAGCACGGGCCATTGATCTACAACATAGATATGCAAATACTATTAGGACTAAGTTCATGATAAATTAAGTTCAATTAATCAAATTACTTAAGAACTCCCACTTAAATAGACATCCCTCAAGTCATTTAAGTGATACGTGATTCAAATCAACTAACCCATGTCTGATCATCACGTGAGATGGGGTAGTCATCAATGGTGAACATCTCTATGTTGATCATATCTACTATATGGTTCACATTCGACCTTTCGGTCTCCAGTGTTCCGAGGCCATGTCTGTACATGCTAGGCTCATCAAGTTTAACCCAAGTATTCCGCATGTGCAAAACTGTCTTGCACCCGTTGTATGTGAACGTAGAGTCTATCACACCCAATCATCAAGTGGTGTCTCAACACGATGAACTGTAGCAACGGTGCATACTCAGGGAGAACACTTTTATCTTGAAATTAAGTGAAGGGATCATCTTATAATGCTACCGCCGTTCTAAGCAAAATAAGGTGCATAAAGGATAAACATCACATGCAATCAAAATATGTGACATGATATGGCCATCATCTTGTGCTTTTGATCTCCATCTCTAAAGCATCGTCATGATATCCATTGTCACCGGCTCGACACCTTGATCTCCATCGTTGCGTCGTGGTCGTCTCGCCAACTATTGCTTCTACAACTATCGCTAACGCACAGTGATAGAGTAAAGCAATTACATGGTGTTTGCATTTCATACAATAAAGCGACAACCATAAGGCTCCTGCCAGTTGTCGATAACTTACAAAACATGATCATCTCATACAACAACGTATATCACATCATGTCTTGACCATATCACATCATAACAAGCCCTGCAAAAACAAGTTAGACGTCCTCTACTTTGTTGTTGCAAGTTTTACGTGGCTTCTAGCAAGAACCGTTCTTACCTACGGCAAAAACCACAATGGTGATTCGTCAAGTTTGCTGTTTTAACCTTCTTCAAGGACCAGCCGCAGTCAAATTCGATTCAACTAAAGTAGGAGAAACAAACACCCGCTAGCCACCTTTATGCAAAACTATTTGCATGTCTGTCGGTGGAACCGGTCTCATGTACGTGGACATGTAAGGTTGGTCCAGGCCACTTCATCCCACAATACTGGCGAATCAAAATAAGACGTTGGTGGTAAGCAGTATGACTATCACCACCCACAACTCTTTGTGTTCTACTCGTGCATATCATCTACGCATAGACCTGGCTCATGATGCCACTGTTGGGAATCGTTGCATGGAAAACAAAAAAAATTCTATGCACACGCAATGATCTATCCATGGAGATGCATAGAAATGAGGGGGAGAGTGTGTCTACGTACCCTCGTGGACCGTAAGCAAAAGCATTTAACAACGCGGTTGATGTAGTCGAACTTCTTCGCGCTCCAACCGACCAAGTACCGAACGTACGGCACCTCCGCGTTCTGCACACGTTCAGCTCGGTGACATCCCTCTCCTTATTGATCTAGCAAGATGTCGAGGTAGTAGATGAGTTCCGTTAGCACGACGGCGTGGTGACGGGGATGGTGAAGTGATCTCCGCAGGGCTTTGCCTAAGCACTACGAAAATATGACCTCCGACAAATAAGGCAGGGGGGCGCGCCACTTGGGAGGACCCCAAGTAGGATTTGGCCTACTTGGGGCGCCCTCCTGGCTGCTCCCTCCTCCCCTCCACCGTTTACACCCTCGGTCATATTTTCGTAGTGCTTAGGCAAAGCCCTGCGGAGATCACTTCACCATCACCGTCACCACGCCGTCGTGCTAACGGAACTCATCTACTACCTCGACATCTTGCTAGATCAATAAGGAGAGGGATGTCACCGAGCTGAACGTGTGCAGAACGCGGAGGTGCCGTACGTTCGGTACTTGGTCGGTTGGAGCGCGAAGAAGTTCGACTACATCAACCGCGTTGTTAAATGCTTTTGCTTACGGTCCACGAGGGTACGTAGACACACTCTCCCCCTCATTTCTATGCATCTCCATGGATAGATCATTGCGTGTGCATAGAATTTTTTTTGTTTTCCATGCAACGATTCCCAACAGTGGCATCATGAGCCAGGTCTATGCGTAGATGATATGCACGAGTAGAACACAAAGAGTTGTGGGTGGTGATAGTCATACTGCTTACCACCAACGTCTTATTTTGATTCGCCAGTATTGTGGGATGAAGTGGCCTGGACCAACCTTACATGTCCACGTACATGAGACCGGTTCCACCGACAGACATGCAAATAGTTTTGCATAAAGGTGGCTAGCGGGTGTTTGTTTCTCCTACTTTAGTTGAATCGAATTTGACTGCGGCTGGTCCTTGAAGAAGGTTAAAACAGCAAACTTGACGAATCACCATTGTGGTTTTTGCCGTAGGTAAGAACGGTTCTTGCTAGAAGCCACGTAAAACTTGCAACAACAAAGTAGAGGACGTCTAACTTGTTTTTGCAGGGCTTGTTATGATGTGATATGGTCAAGACATGATGTGATATACGTTGTTGTATGAGATGATCATGTTTTGTAAGTTATCGACAACTGGCAGGAGCCTTATGGTTGTCGCTTTATTGTATGAAATGCAAACACCATGTAATTGCTTTACTCTATCACTGTGCGTTAGCGATAGTTGTAGAAGCAATAGTTGGCGAGACGACCACGACGCAACGATGGAGATCAAGGTGTCGAGCCGGTGACAATGGATATCATGACGATGCTTTAGAGATGGAGATCAAAAGCACAAGATGATGGCCATATCATGTCACATATTTTGATTGCATGTGATGTTTATCCTTTATGCACCTTATTTTGCTTAGAACGGCGGTAGCATTATAAGATGATCCCTTCACTTAATTTCAAGATAAAAGTGTTCTCCCTGAGTATGCACCGTTGCTACAGTTCATCGTGTTGAGACACCACTTGATGATTGGGTGTGATAGACTCTACGTTCACATACAACGGGTGCAAGACAGTTTTGCACATGCGGAATACTTGGGTTAAACTTGATGAGCCTAGCATGTACAGACATGGCCTCGGAACACTGGAGACCGAAAGGTCGAATGTGAACCATATAGTAGATATGATCAACATAGAGATGTTCACCATTGATGACTACCCCATCTCACGTGATGATCAGACATGGGTTAGTTGATTTGAATCACGTATCACTTAAATGACTTGAGGGATGTCTATTTAAGTGGGAGTTCTTAAGTAATTTGATTAATTGAACTTAATTTATCATGAACTTAGTCCTAATAGTATTTGCATATCTATGTTGTAGATCAATGGCCCGTGCTACCGTTCCCCCCAGTTTTAATGCGTTCCTAGAGAAAGCTAAGTTGAAAGATGATGGTAGCAACTACACGGACTGGGTCCATAACTTGAGGATTATCCTCATTGCTGATGGTAGCAACTACACGGACAGGGTCCGTAACTTGAGGATTATCACATATCACTTAGATGACCGCTAGGTGACAAGCCCCCTCCCGCTAATGTAGACGCTTTGAACGTCTGGCAGACACGGTCTGATGACTACTCTATAGTTCAGTGTGCCATGCTTTACAGCTTAGAACCGGGAATTCAAAGACGTTTTGAACGTCATGGAGCATATGAGATGTTCCAAGAGTTGAAGTTAATATTTCAAGCAAATAGCCGGGTTGAGCGATATGAAGTCTCCAACAAGTTCTATAGCTGCAAGATGAGGAGAACAGTTCTGTTAGTGAACACATACTCAAAATGTTTGGGTATTATAATCACTTGACTCAGCTGGGAGTTGATCTTCCAGTTGATTGTGTCATTGACAGAGTTCTTCAATCACTGCCACCAAGCTACAAAGGCTTCATGATGAACTATAATATGCAAGGGATGAACAAAACAATTCCCGAGCTCTTCGCAATGCTTAAGGCTGCGGAGGTAGAAATCAAGAAGGAGCATCAAGTGTTGATGGTTAACAAGACCACTAGTTTCAAGAAAAAGGGCAAGGGAAAGAAAGGGAACTTCAAGAAGAATGGCAAGCAAGTTGCCACTCCCGGGAAGAAGCCCAAAGCTGGACCCAAGCCTGAGACTGAGTGCTTCTACAGCAAAGGGACTGGACACTGGAAGTGGAATTGCCCCAAGTACTTGGCGGATAAGAAGGATGGCAAAGTGAACAAAGGTATATTTGATATAGATGTTATTGATGTGTACCTTACTAATGCTCATAGTAGCGCCTGGGTGTTCGATACTGGTTCGGTTGCTCATATTTGTAACTCGAAACAGGAGCTACGGATTAAATCAAGATTGGCTGAGGATGAGGTGACGATGCGCGTCGGGAATGGTTCCAAGGTCGATGTGATCGCCGTCGGCACGCTACCTCTACATCTACCTTCGGGATTAGTTTTAGACCTGAATAATTTTTATTTGGTGCCAGCGTTAAGCATGAACATTATATCTGGATCTTGTTTAGTGCGAGACGGTTATTCATTTCAATCAGAGAATAATGGTTGTTCTATTTATAGGAGTAATATCTTTTATGGTCATGCACCCTTGAAGAGTGGTCTATTTTTGTTGAATCTCGATTGTAGTGATACACATATTCATAATATTGATGCCAAAAGATGCAAAGTAGATAATGATAGTGCAACATATTTGTGGCACTGCAGTTTAGGTCATATTGGTGTAAAGCGCATGAAGAAACTCCATGCAGATGGGTTTTGGAATCACTTGATTATGAATCATTTGATACTTGCGAACCATGCCTCATGGGCAAGATGACTAAAACTCCGTTCTCCGGAACAATGGAGTGAGCCAATGACTTATTGGAAATAATACATACCGATGTATGCGGTCCGATGAGTGTTGAGGCACGCGGCGGGTATCGTTATTTTCTGACCTTCACAGATGATTTGAGCAGATATGGGTATATCTACTTAATGAAACACAAGTCTGAAACATTTGAAAAGTTCAAAGAATTTCAGAGTGAAGTGGAGAATCATCGTAACAAGGAATAAAGTTTCTACGATCTGATCGCGGAGGCGAATATTTGAGTTACGAGTTTGGCCTTCATTTAAAACAATGTGGAATAGTTTCACAACACACGCCACCTAGAACACCACAGCGTAATGGTGTGTCCGAACGTCGTAACCATACTTTATTAGATATGGTGCGATCTATGATGTCTCTTACCGATTTACCACTATCGTTTTGGGGTTATGCATTAGAGACAGCTGCATTCATGTTAAATAGGGCACCGTCTAAATCCGTTGAGACGACACCGTATGAACTATGGTTTGGCAAGAAACCTAAGCTGTCGTTTCTTAAAGTTTGGGGTTGCGACACTTATGTCAAAAGGCTTCAGCTTGATAAGCTCGAACCCATATCGGAGAAGTGTGTCTTCATAGGATACCCTAAGGAAACAATTGGGTACACCTTCTACCACAGATCCGAAGGCAAGATCTTTGTTGCTAAGAATGAAACCTTTCTAGAGAAGGAGTTTCTCTCAAAAGAAGTGAGTGGGAGGAAAGTAGAACTTGATGAGGTAATCGTACCTTCTCTCGAATTAGAAAGTAGTTCATTAGAGAAAACCGTTCCCGTGATGCCTACACCAACTAGAGAGGAAGCTAATGATGATGATCATGAAACTTCGGATCAAGTTACTACAGAACCTCGTAGGTCAACTAGAACACGATCCGCACCAGAGTGGTACGGAATCCTGTACTGGAAGTCATGTTACTAGACCAAGGCGAACCTACGAACTATGAAGAAGCTATGATGAGCCCAAATTCCGACAGATGGCTTGAGGCCATGAAATATGAGATAGGATCCATGTATAAGAACAAAGTGTGGACTTTGGTGGATTTTCCCGATGATCGGCAAGCCATAGAAAATAAATGGATCTTCAAGAAGAATACTGACGCTGATGGTAATATTACTGTCTATAAAGCTCGACTTGTCGCAAAAGGTTTTTGACAAGTTCAAGTAGTTGACTACGATGAGACTTTCTCACCCGTAGCGATGCTTAAGTCCGTCCGAATCATGTTAGCAATTGCCGCATTTTATGATTATGAAATCTGGCAAATGGATATCAAAACTGCATTCCTTAATGGATTTCTTAAGGAAGAATTGTATATGATGCAACCAGAAGGTTTTGTCGATCCGAAAGGTGTTAACAAAGTGTGCAAGCTCCAGCAATCCATCTATGGACTGGTGCAAGCATCTCAGAGTTGGAATATACGCTTTGATGAGGTGATCAAAGCATATGGTTTTATACAGACTTTCGGTGAAGCCTGTATTTACAAGAAAGTGAGTGGGAGCTCTGTAGCATTTCTGATATTATATGTGGATGACATATTGTTGATTGGAAATGATATAGAATTTCTGGATAGCATAAAAGGATACTTGAATAAGAATTTTTCAATGAAAGACCTCGGTGAAGCTGCTTATATATTGGGCATCAAGATCTATAGGGATAAATCGAGACGCTTGATAGGACTTTCACAAAGCACATACCTTGATAAAGTTTTGAAGAAGTTCAAAATGGATCAGTCAAAGAAAGGGTTCTTGCTTGTGTTGTAAGGTGTGAAGTTGAGTAAGAATCAATGCCCGACCACTGCAGAAGATAGAGAGAAAATGAAAGTCATTCCCTATGCTTCAGCCATAGGTTCTATCATGTATGCTATGCTGTGTACCAGACCTGATGTGTGCCTTGCTAGAAGTCTGGCAGGGAGGTACCAAAGTAATCCAAGAGTGGATGACTGGACATCGGTCAAGAACATCCTGAAGTACCTGAAAAGGACCAAGGATATGTTTCTCGGTTATGGAGGTGACAAAGAGCTCGTCGTAAATGGTTACGTTGATGCTAGCTTTGACACTGATCCGGATGACTCTATGTCACAAACTGGATACGTATTTATATTGAATGGTGGAGCTGTCAGTTGGTGAAGTTCCAAGCAGAGCGTCGTAGCGGGATCTACGTGTGAAGTGGAGTACATAGCTGCTTCGGAAGCAGCAAATGAAGGAGTCTGGATGAAGGAGTTCATATCCGATCTAGGTGTAATACCTAGTGCATCGGATCCAATTAAAATCTTTTGTGACAACACTGGAGCAATTGCCTTGGTGAAGGAATCCAGATTTCACAAGAGAACCAAACACATCAAGAGGCGCTTCAACTCCATTCGTGAACAAGTCAAGGATGGAGACATAGAAATTTGCAAGATACATACGGATCTGAATGTAGCAGACCCGTTGACTAAGCCTCTTCCACGAGCAAAACATGATCAGCACCTAGACTCCATGGGTGTTAGAATCATTACAATGTAATCTAGATTATTGACTCTAGTGCAAGTGGGAGACTAAAGGAAATATGCCCTAGAGGCAATAATAAAGTTGTTATTTTATATTTCCTTATTCATGATAAAGGTTTATTATTCATGCTAGAATTGTATTGATCGGAAACCATAATACATGTGTGAATACATAAACAAACACTGTGTCCCTAGTAAGCCTCTACTAGACTAGCTCGAAATGGTCGAGAGGTAAAATTGATATATAGGATGATGGTATTCGGACGCCAGAAGTGTTTCCGGGGTCACCGGGTACTTATCGGGTCACCAGAAGGGGTTCCGGGCACCCCCGGCAAAAGATATGGGCCTTATGGGCCAAGAGGGGAAACACACCAGCCACAAGGGGCTGGTGCGCCTCCCATATGGGCCGGCCAAGGTGGAGAAGGAAAGGGGTAGGAGGAAAGGAAAGAAACGGAATAGGATTCCCCCTTCCTTCCTCCTCCCCCCTTTCCTTCCCCCTCCGACAAATAAGGCAGGGGGGGCGCGCCACTTGGGAGGACCCCAAGTAGGATTCGGCCTACTTAGGGCGCCCTCCTGGCTGCTCCCTCCTCCCCTCCACCTATATATATGTGGGAGGGGGGGCGCCTAGCACACCCAGACAATTGTTTAGCCGTGTGCGGCGCCCCCCCCCCCACCGTTTACACCCCCGGTCATATTTTCGTAGTGCTTAGGCGAAACCCTGCGGAGATCACTTCACCATCACCGTCACCACGCCGCCGTGCTGACGGAACTCATCTACTACCTCGACATCTTGCTGGATCAAGAAGGCGAGGGACATCA
Organism: Thinopyrum elongatum; assembly: GCA_011799875.1. NCBI lineage: Eukaryota > Viridiplantae > Streptophyta > Magnoliopsida > Poales > Poaceae > Thinopyrum > Thinopyrum elongatum. Next base: position 392,106,367 of record CM022299.1, read on the forward strand.
CCGAGCTGAACGTGCGCAAAACACGAAGGTGCCGTACATTCGGCACTTGATCGGTTGGAGCGCGAAGAAGTTCGACTACATCAACCGTGTTGTTAAACGCTTCCGCTTATAGTCTATGAGGGTACGTAGACACACTCTCCCCCTCGTTGCTATACATCTCCATGGATAGATCATTGCGTGTGCGTAGAATTTTTTTTGTTTTCCATGCAACGATTCCCAACACGAACATGAGTCATATAGAAGATATGATCAACATGGAGATGTTCACCATTCAGACTACCACATCTCACGGTCTGATTAAACTTGGGTTAGTGAATTTGGATCATGTATCACTTAGACAACTTGAGAGATGTTGATAAGTGGGAGTTCATTAGTAATTTAATTAATTGAACTAATTATCATGAGCATAGTCTAAATTTCTTTGCAAATTATGTTGTAGATCAATGGCTCACGCTATAGCTCCCCTAAATTTTAATGCATTCCTAGAGAAAGAAAATTTGAAAGATGATGGAAGAAACTATGCAGACCGGGTTCGTAAGCTGAGGATTATCCTCACGGCTGCACAGAAGGCTTATGTCATTGATGCACCACTAGGTGTGCCACCTGCTCCCGCCAATCTAGACGCTATGAATGTCTGGCAGGCAAGAAATGATGATTGCATGATAGTTTAGTATGCCATGCTTTACGGCTTAGAACCGGGCTCCAAAAGCCTTTTGAGCACCACGGGGCATTTGAGATGTTCCAGGAGCTGAAATTGGTATTTCAGGCTCACTCCCGTGTGAAGAGGTATGACGCCTCGAACAAGTTCTTTAGCTGTAAAATGGAGGAGAACAACTGTGTTAGCAAGCACGTACTCAAAATGTCTGGGTACTTCAACCGCTTGAATCTGTTGGGAGTTAATATTCTGGATGAAGTAGCGATTGACAGGGTTCTCCAGTCACTACGACCAAGCTACAAGAGCTTCATGATGAACTATAACATGCAAGGGATGGAGAAGACGATCCCTGAGATTTTCACATTGCTTAAAACTGCAGAAGTAGAAATCAAGACCGCCAGTTTCAAGAAGGGTAAGGGAAAGAAAGGGAACTTCAAGAAGAATGGCAAGCCAATTGCCGCTCCCGTGAAGAAACCCAAGGCTACACCCAAACCTGAGACTGAGTGCTTTTATTACAAGGGGAATGACCAATGAAAGCGGAACTGCCCTAAGTACTTGGCAGATAAGAAGGCTGACAACGTCAACATAGGTATATTTGATATACATGTTATTGATGTGTACCTTACTAGTGCTCGTAGTAGCGCCTGGGTATTTGATACTGGTTCGGTTGCTAATATTTGTAACTCGAAACAGGAGCTGCGAAATAATCGGAGGCTAGAACATTTGTTCTGCACTGCTTATGGCTCCATTGAGCACTTCATCTGCCTTGCGTTTGCATTGCATATACTTTCTTCTGCTCTACCCACAATATGGGAACCGCACTGCTATTGTTGTCCTCTAACAATTTTATTATTATTTTTGCAGAAAATCCCTCATCGAGCTATAAGTTATCTCCATCTTAGGAATGAAAGCGGGTATTCTCCAAGTCATTTTCGGCGAAGGTCACCGCAAACCAGCTGAGTACTGTGTTGGTTTTGATGGGTGACTGTATCTGCAGAAATGTTGGAAGGAATTCATCATTGAGAGTTGCCTAAAGTCTCAGCAAGTTGTTGTCCTCAACTTTTTTGAAGTTGGAGGTCGTATGTTTGAAATCATGTTTGACGTGATTGGTTAAGATTTGAGGTGGCTTGTAATATGTACTTTTGCGAATCGAATGCTTCATCTTATGGCCTCTTTGTGGTATGTAATAATTACTCATATCATTTTTTATGTATGAGACATGCGTGTTTGGCTTTTAAATTAGGTTGTAGTTTGTTTATCTAATCCGAACTGCGTGGCATGTAGAATAGAATTTTGTGTTGCCTATGAGCGAACTGCATTACGTGTTGCGGATTATCCTTGCAATTGGCGAGAACAAAAAGATTGACAACCCCCTTGCCTTCATGGGGTGCAAGCATTTGCTTTGTGTCTATGTGTGCAGGTACTGTCCACGTTGTTCGTGTGCCGTCTCCCTCTAGTTTCGTAAACCTTGGTTCTTAACTAAGAGAAATACTATCTGCTACTATACTACTTCACCCTTCCTCTTCAGGGAAGCCCAACAACTTTACAGAGAGTAACATCCCTCACATGCCACCTCACCACATATGGCCCACACGTACCATCTCACATGTGTGATTAAATTTTTCTTCTGCACTACGAACCCATCCCTAGTCATCGATGCAGTGGTCGTGTGATACGTCTCCAACGTATCTATAATTTTTGCTTGTTCCATGCTGTTATATTATCATTCTTGGATATTTTACAATCATTTTATAGCAACTTTATATCATTTTTTGGGACTAACCTATTGACCTAGTGCCTAGTGCCATTTGCTGTTTTTTGCTTGTTTTTTACTTCGCAGAATATCAGTACCAAACGGATCCCAAATGCAGCGAAACTTTTTAGAGAATTTTTATGGACCAGAAGACACAAGATGGGCCAAAGAAGTACCAGAGGGGTGCCCCGAGGGGGGCACAACCCACCTGGGTGTTCCTGGGGGCCTAGGCGCGCCCTGCTGGGTTGTGCCCACCTCGGTGGCCTCCCACACCGCCCCTTCGCCGTATAAATACCCAAATAATCCAAAAAACCTAGGGGAGTCGACGAAACACAATTCCAGCCGTCGCAAGTTCCAGAACCACGAGATCCAATCTAGACACCATCACGGAGGGGTTCATCATCCTCATTGGTGCCTCTCCGATGATGCGTGAGTAGTTCATTGTAGACCTACGGGTCCGTAGGCAGTAGCTAGATGGCTTCTGCTCTCTTTTTGATTCTCAATACAATGGTCTCTTGGAGATCTATTTGATGTAACTCTTTTTGCGGTGTGTTTGTTGGGATCCAATGAACTTTGAGTTTATGATCAGATCTATATCCATGAAAGTTATTTGAGTTCTTTGATCTCTTTTATGCATGATTACTTATAGCCTTGTATTTCTTCTTCGAATCTTTGGTTTAGTTAGGCCAACTAGATCGATTTTTCTTGCCATGGGAAGAGGTGCTTTGTGATGGGTTCGATCGTGTGGTGTTCTTTCCCAGTGACAGAAGGGGCAGCAAGACACGCATGTATCATTGCTATTAAGGATAACAAGATGGGGGCTATTTCTACATGAATAGATCTCGGCTACATCATGTCATCGTTCTTATTGCATTACTCCGTTTCTCCATGAACTTAATACACTAGATGCATGCTGGATAGCGGTCGATGTGTGGAGTAATAGTAGTAGATGCAGGCAGGAGTCGGTCTACTAATCTTGGACGTGATGCCTATATAATGATCATTGCCTGGATATCATCATAATTATTCGATCTTCTATCAATTGCCCAACAGTAATTTGTTTACTCACCGTATGCTATTTTCTTGAGAGAAGGCACTAGTGAAATCTACGGCCCCCGGGTCTATTCTTTATCATATTTGCTTTGAGATCTATTTTTATTCGCTTTTATTTTCAGATATATTATACCAAAAACCCAAAACTACCTTGCTGCACTTTTTTGCTATTTATTTTATTTCGCGTTTTATCGAGAGCTACCTATCCAATCTATACAATTTTTATCCCGTTAACTTGACAATTTCTGGCACCGTTACCCCGTAGAGGGATTGACAACCCCTCCTAATCGTCGGGTTGCAAGTATTTGTTATTTGTGTGCAGGTACCGTTTATATAGTGTTGCTTGTTTCTCCTACTGAATTGATACCTTGGTTTCATAACTGAGGGAAATACCTACCGTAGCTATGCTGCATCATCCCTTCCTCTTTGGGGAAATACTAACGTATTTCAAGCGACATCAAAAGGAATTTCTGGCGCCGTTGCCGGGTAGACACCATCAACATCTATCAGGTTCCTAATCACAAATCTCATCTCCTTGCAATTTACATCATTTGCCATTTGCCTCTCGTTTTCATCTCCCCCACTTCACGAAATTTGCCATTTTATTCGCCCTCTTTTTCGTTCGCTTTTTCTCGTCAGATCTATCTTGTGTGTGATCTTGTTTGCCTACTTTCTCACTATGGCTAGCATGACCACTCCTCCTTTGTCACCAGATTTTGAAGTTTTATACTTCAAGCAGAAACAAGGGGAAAACTTGAAAGATGCTAGATATAGGCTAATGTAATCTTATCGCATTTGCAATCTAAAAGGGGATGCAAAGATTTTGCTTCGTAATTTTTATATAGGGTTAGCTTTGCATCATAGAAAACTTTTGGATTTTGCCGCTATGCGGAACTTTATTGAACTTGATGCTAATACCGCTTATGAGATCTTAGAGGGAATTTTGGGAATTCCACTAACCAAAAAAGGGATTTCTTTTACTCAAGAAGGGGCTCAAATTTTAGACAAGTTAAGTGATTTGCATAAACATTTGGTTGAGTTGCAAAAATATAACAAACCTCTTAAACTTATCTGTGGGAACCTCAATCTCATGAATACTTTGATTACCTTTGCAATAAGCGTTTGGATATTTTAGATCTCAAGATGGCCTCTTTTCTAGAAAATCTTGGGAAGCGTAAAGAGCCTCCCGGGTTTGAAAAGGCCCTTACAAAAGTTGTGAAAACTACAGATGACAATACTTGAATCTATGCATTATGCCTAGCTAGGGGCATAAAACGATAGCGCTTGCTGGGAGGCAACCCACTGAATAAAATTTATTTTTGCCTTTTTTCTTTCTGTTCTTGAGTGTTTGCACAATTATGCCTCTGTTATGATTGTGTTTTTATGTTTTAATTAGTGTTTGTGCCAAGTAAAGCCTTTGGGATAGCTTTGGTGATAGTTGATTTGATCCTGTTGAAAAAATAGAAACTTTTGCATCAAGTAACATAATTGTCTAAATTCACAGAAGTGACGAAAAATTCTGATTTTTTTTTACAAACGATTGACATACAAATTGCATCTGTTTTCCTAATTTTTCAGAATTTTTGGAGTTACATAAGTATGATAACAATTCGCATCTTTACAGACTATTCTGTTTTTGATAGATTCTGTTTTCTTTGCATTGTGTGCTTATTTTGATGAATCTATGGATTGTATCAGGGGGTATAAGCCATGGCAAAGTTAGAATACAGTAGATATAATACAATAACAAAATTTGAATGGGTTTTCTACAGTACTTAAAGTAAAGATTGTTTTCTTATACTAACGGATCTCACAAAGGTTTTGTTAAGTTTTGTGTGATTGAAGTTTTCAAGTTTTGGATGAGATCACGATGGATGAAGGAATAAGGAGTAAGAAAAGCCTAAGGTTGGGGATGCCCCATGGCACCCCAAGTTAATATTCAAGGAGAACCAAGCAACTAAGCTTGGGGATGCCCCGGAAGGCATCCCCTCTTTCTTCTAACGACCATCGGTATTTTACTTGGAGCTATATTTTTATTCGTCACATATCATGAGTTTTGCTTGGAGCGTCTTGTATTATATGAGTCTTTGCTTGTTTTTCTTTTTAATCTGTCACAAGTATCCTTGCTGGACACACCTATTTGAGAGAGCCAAAATTATGCTATGATTTGTTAGAATTGCTCTATATGCTTCACTTAGTTTTTTTTTGAGCTATGGAATTGCTCTAGTGCTTCACTTATATCTTTTTGAGCACGGTGTGCTTTAATATTTTTTAAGAAATTCTCTCATGCTTCACTTAGATTTGTTTGAGAGTTAGTAAATTTTTGAAGAAATTCTCTCATGGTTCACTTATATTATTTTGAGAGACAAAAATTTTATGCTCATGTTCTTCACTTAGATTTGTTTGAGCTTGTCAAAAGTAATTGCAACATATGAAACTAGTCCCAAAGTGATAGATATTCAAGAGGGATATAATAAAAACTTTCATGAATATCATTGGACAAAATAAACTTGATTCTTTGTAATAGTTTTGAGATATGATGATAGTGATATGTGAGTCATGTTGGTGAGTAATTATGCTTTACTAAGAATATTGGTGTTAAGGTTTGTGATTCCCTATGCAAGCACGAAAGTTAATAGTTATGCAATGAAATTATATCCTACTTGTGATGCATTATTCGGTGTTAGTTATGCTTAATGCTCGCTTATGTGATTTTTCGTTTTCTTGGTTGGTTGCTTCTCAATCTATTTGCTAGCCTCCACTTGTACTAAGTAGAAATACTACTTGTGCATCCAAAATCTTTAAACCCAGGTTTGCCACATGAGTCCACCATACCTACCTATATGCGGTATTTCCATGCCGTTCTAAGCAAATTTGTATGTGCCATCTCTAATTTTCAAAATGAATTTCCTTTTTGTGTGCTCGTACCGCTCATGAAGCGGCAGGGGGTGGCCAATATTTTCCATGCTAGATGTGTTATTCTCAAGATGAGTGTTTATTCATTTGTCATTGCACAAGAGTGCGGCGGTAATAGGGATGCCCAGTCCCAAAATGAAAAAGAAATTTACTTTATGTTGTCAAATAATAAATTTCTTGGAAAGTGTTGGTATGGAGGGCACCCGTGGATACAACTAGCCATGGATTATAAAAGAATGGTGGAAAAAGGAATAAACTTGTTTTCTGTTTGGGAACCGCCTATGATATATCTAGCATGGAAAGTGTTGGGAATTACTCGGTCGTTTTTTTGACGGGAAAAGTACGCCTCTTAAAAAAATTTATCTCTTAATTTAACCTTTGAGCTCTGGTACCTCTACAAATCCCTACCTCCCTCTACGAAGGGCATATCCATTTACTTTATGCAATTTTTATTTTTATTTGAGTCTCCATCTTCTCTTAGAAAGCACCAACTAAGGGGCACTATGATCGTACTTGAGCATTAGATGTAACTAATATGCGAGTGTTTTCATGAATGGATCAATGATTGAGCATGATGGGCTAGGGATAACTTTCTTTAGTGTTGATATTTTGAAAGACATGGTTGCTTGTTGATATTCTTGAGTATTGAAATCTTCATGTCAAAACTAGACTATTGCTTTGAACCATATAAAAGTCCATATGTCGATGCTACAAAAGAAAAAAATATGTGATGAACATGTTAGGCAGCATTCCACATCAAAAATTCTGTTTTTATTATTTACCTACTCGAGGACGAGTAGGAATTAAGCTTGGGGATGCTGATATGTCTCCAACGTATCTATAATTTTTGCTTGTTCCATGCTGTTATATTACCATTCTTGGATATTTTACAATCATTTTATAGTAACTTTATATCATTTGTTGGGACTAACCTATTGGCATAGTGCTCAGTGCCAGTTGCTGTTTTTTGCTTGTTTTTTACTTCGTAGAATATCATTACCAAACGAAGTCCAAACGTAGCGAAACTTTTTGGAGAATTTTTATGGACCAGAAGACACAAGATGGTCCAAAGAAGTACCAGAGGGGTGCCTCGAGGGGGGCACAACCCACCTGGGCGCGCCTGGGTGCCCAGGCACACCCTGTTGGGTTGTGCCCACCTCGGTGGCCTCCCGCACCGCCTCTTCGCCCTATAAATACCCAAATATTCCAAAAACCCTAGGGGAGTCGACGAAACACAATTCCAGCTGCCGCAAGTTCCAGAACCATGAGATTCAATCTAGACACCATCACGGAGGGGTTCATCATCCTCATTGGTGCCTCTCCGATGATGCGTGAGTAGTTCATTGTAGACCTACGGGTCCGTAGGCAGTAGCTAGATGGCTTCTTCTCTCTTTTTGATTCTCAATACAATGGTCTCTTGGAGATCTATTTGATGTAACTCTTTTTGCGGTGTGTTTGTTGGGATCCGATGAACTTTGAGTTTATGATTAGATCTATATCCATGAAAGTTATTTGAGTTCTTTGATCTCTTTTATGCATGATTACTTATAGACTCGTATTTCTTCTTTTAATCTTTGGTTTAGTTAGGCCAACTAGATCGATTTTCTTGTCATGAGAAGAGGTGCTTTGTGATGGGTTCGATCGTACGGTGTTCTTTCCCAGTGACAGAAGGGGCAGCAAGACACGCATGTATCGTTGCTATTAAGGATAACAAGATAGAGGTTATTCCTACATGAATATATCTCGTCTACATCATGTCATCGTTCTTATTGCATTACTCCGTTTCTCCATGAACTTAATACACTAGATGCATGCTGGATAGCAGTCGATGTGTGGAGTAATAGTAGTAGATGCAGGCAGGAGTCGGTCTACTAATCTTGGACGTGATGCCTATATAATGATCATTGCCCGGATATCATCATAATTATTCGATCTTCTATCAATTTCCCAACAGTAATTTGTTTATCCACCGTATGCTATTTTCTTAAGAGAAGGCACTAGTGAAATCTACGGCCCCCGGGTCTATTCTTTATCATATTTGCTTTGAGATCTATTTTTATTCGCTTTTATTTTCAGATCTATTATTCCAAAAACCGAAAAATACCTTGCTGCACTTTTTTACTATTTATTTTATTTCGCGTTTTATCGAGAGCTACCTATTCAATCTATACAAATTTTATCCCGTTAACTTGGCAATTTCTGGCACCGTTACCCGTAGAGGGATTGACAACCCCTCCTAATCGTCGGGTTGCAAGTATTTGTTATTTATGTGCAGATACCGTTTACATAGTGTTGCTTGGTTCTTCTACTGGATTGATACCTTGGTTTCATAACTGAGAGAAATACCTACCGTAGTTGTGCTGCATCATCACTTCCTCTTTGGGGTAATACCGACGTAGTTCAAGCGACATCATCATGTTGGAATTGTGTCGAATATATTGTACAAGGCAGGTTACAGTTGAACTCTAAGTCGTGTTATGTGTACCAATGTATGAAGTAGTGTCCTAATAAAACACTTGTATCCTAGGTCTTCTATATAATGTGGGGGTGGACACATGATATAACATATGCCAACATAATAGCACAGGCACACAAGGGGAGCGGGCGGCATGTGTCGCCGCCCGAGTGGTCGATGAGGTATTGTAGAGGTGTCATGGGGAGAAGTGCCCATAGTCGGGTCCCGTGATGTAGCCGAGTTCGATGAACCTCGTTAACAAATCTCGGTGTTGCGTCTTTTGTGATTGCTTAATCATCGATAGATCAACTACGCGACTCGGATTATTCTAACAAGTCGATTGCTCTTCCGCCCCTTTCGTAACTTAGGAGTTAGTCTAAATATTCCACATGCCACTCACAAACCAAAAAATCTAGTCCTTTCTCACGTGGGACTACATCGCATCGATCCGTCCATTGTGATCTCCGCATGTCCTGCTCTCTCATGCCGCCGACTGCCTCGCAGTAAACTGTGCCTCCATCCTCACATCCTTCTGCCACCCCATGCGCCTAGTCGCCATGTTAGTGCTTGCGGATGACCTACCATTGCGGTGAATTTGCCGTGTGGAGTGATCCTGAGCGTGCGGCTGCGCTCTGCACGAAGAACTCGCCATCTCTTGCGAAGGTGGAAAGAACCCCGATCTAGAAGTAGGGAAGTCAGATTAGAGTTTTTGTTTTTATTTCATTGTGGGATCAAAAGTATGCAGGTGAAACTTGCATCCTATTTTTGTTTGTTGACTCGGCGATTGGTGTATATGTTGGATTCATTTGGTAATAGTCATCCAACAACAAATTAGTCCCAACACCCTAACTAGGCACTGGACTCTGGTCATGAGGCTGCTTGTCATATAATTGTCTTTTTATCAGGATGGATGCTCTGCCAGAGATCTGTGTGGATGCGAGTGACTGCGAGGTGTTTCTCCACTTCTCCGTTTATGCTACATGCCCCAGGATATACTAATCCAAGGCATGCATCGCAAGACCAAGATCAGTGTCCCATGCTCAAGGCCATCTGCAGTTATAGAGACTTTTTCCATACACAACCACGTCAAACTGAGAAGGTAAAGATGGTCATTTTGCTTGTTTTTCTTCAAGTTGTAGACATCTTATGTTTACTTTATACCATTATGTATCTTTGCTTCGTGCAGTCTGATAATGCATCATAAATGACTAGTACAATATGCTAGCTATAGAATTGGAAAAGAAAAGCTGATAAGTGCATGGAGAGATTGTTTATAGATGACCATACAAGGTTAAATAAATCCTTACAGTGGATTTTGCATACCTTACGATGGATTTTACTTACTTCATATTATCTAGAATCTGACCTTTGTTATGTTGCACCTAGATATTCAGAGTGGTTCTTCAGATATTGAAACAAAGAGTACAAAAAATGGTAGACGATGTCATTAAACCTTTGGCGCCTTTTCGAGGAAGGTAAATATATCTAAACATAAACTCAGCCGCACGAGTTATTTTTGGTAGCTATTTGGTTTAAGTTTCAACCATTTCTTATGTTTTTTTTTTGCAGTTGCTACTCATCTCCGTTCACTAGCCGAGTGGTAGATCTTCCTATCTTCCTCTGCTTAAGTATCTTCATAATAAATCCAAATGAATTAATCTCTTCTAATTACATGATCTTATTTTCCGTAAATACTTTTGCTGCCACAAATGGATAGATATGGCTTATTTTTTAATCATTATTTTACGTAAAAACTTTTGCTGCCACAAATGGATAGATATGGCTTATTTGTGAGTCAGTTAGTACTAGAAGAGTTGAATGCGCTTCACTGCCTTATTGGTGTTGTTGAGATTTAAAAAAAAAACTTTTTTGGTTTGGCTGGTGAGAGAGATGGTGTTTTCATGGGGTTTCTTCGCAGTATGATTCTATGTTATCCGCTAATTTACTCATAGTTATTTGGGAAGTTTTTTGCTCTCGTGACAGAATGTATTATATTAGTTGGTGCTCTTTTTTTCTAGGTGGTGTGAGAATGCGCCGGATTGATGTGTTTTTTAGGCTGGTTGCTATCGATTAATTGATAAATAGTTGAACCAGTCAAAATTATGAACCCAATTTTTTTTTTTTGAAACGAAGGCAAAAGATTTGCCTCATCGATTAATTAAGAAGGGAATTGCCCAGTTAATTAACGGAAAATCGGGCAAAAACCGATGCAAATATGAACCCAATTCAAAATTGAATATATACCTTAAGTAATGAGAGAAGAAATCATTGACCGAATTAAAATTATGAACCAAGTTCAATATTAAACACCTCAATTAAACATCATATAGTATTTTAATTACCCTACTATATTGTAGGGGATAAAAACGTCGACAACAGGATTCGAACCTGCGCAGGCAAAGCCCAACAGATTTCGAGTCCGTCTCCTTAACCAGTCGGACATATCGACGACGGGCGAAATGCTTAACATTACATCTAATTAACTATTGAGTTCTAACCCAACCACACACACAAGTATTGACAAGTCCGTGAATGGTTCTCTTGACGCACCAGTCCGTAGTATTCATGCCATCTTGTATGAGAACTTTTTACTTATTATACTCCCTTACGCCGATGAATGAAACAATGGACATTTAACATGATGGTGGATGGCTAGGATTTTTGCGCAAGCTTTCTGTTTAGCCTTGTTTTAGGTTTTTTGTTTTTACAAAAAGTGACCAAGATCTATTCTAAAGGTGTATAAGAAAACATAAAAAAAAATGTGGCGTCAGATTTTTAACATTTGCCAGCGAATGCCCTAATTTACCATGCAAAAAATTTCCATGACAAATTTTAAATTTGCCATGTTGTTGTGTAAGATTTGTCATGTTCTAAAGTGAAAATTGTCAAGTAGTGTAAAAGTTGTCAGAAAAACTGTCACATTGCAGCAAGTAATTTCCATGCGCTCTAACGCCAGATTTTTACCCTAAAAATTTGACATCAAATGTATATTGGGGTTCATCAAAATTAGATCAAGGGCCCGTCATCACGACCACTAATGTCGTCAACGAGCCGCCGACAATATCACCGCTCCCCTACCAGAGCCGACTTGACCTTGTCATTGACTACCAAAAAGTCTTCGTGCACATGTACAAAGGACCAGCGCCCCAAAGCCGCAGTCGTCATCATTTAACCCTTGAATCGATGAATCGATTTGAAGTGCCTGACACCAAATCTCACTCATGCGTGCGCACAACGAGAAACCCTAATCTTGTTGTCAAAAGGAGACGACAGGGGAGCTCCATTGACTCTGTCTAGATGGACAAACTCAAGCAGGATAGAAGCTCGGCGGACCAGCCTGAAGATGAAGCACAAAACGCCGTAGAGAAGAAACATATATTCAGGTTGTGACCAAGCGTCATTGTCATCACTACACTACAAGTCAGGGATCTGACTTCACCAGCGACTTCCACCAACAAAGTCTTCGTCGCCACAGACGCCACAACCCATGTCGGCCCATGCCGAACAATCAACCACCCACGTAGATGCCTAGGCGGCTCCGACTTTGAAGATCACCAAACAAAATGAGAAAAATGTAGAGCTTGGGCCAACCAACGCCTCCTCGAAGACCACTAACCACATATCACCGTCACTGATGACTTCATATTTTACGCATTTTTAGAGCTCATTTGTTTCCTATTATCTCTGTTTATCGTGTCCCATTGAGCCAATTACATGTTCATATGCATGATTTCCAGTATTTAGTCTTTTCACCGCGAGCATTGCATAATCTTTATTTCTAGTTAGCGTTTGTTAGTTTTCTTTGTCTTTGTGTGTTTTTAGGCATTGTTTTTTACAAAGACCGTAAAGGAGGCACCTACGGTATAATTGGTGCAACAAACCCAAATTGCACGTACCATGCCTTGAACCTGGGTGGGTTGGTGTGTGTTTTTAGGCATTGTGGAACTCCCATGCACTTAACATGATGAAAGGAACTCAAACAGAGAACATCCAAGCACCAGACTTGGGCATTTTAGAGTGAAAAAGTGATTTTTCCAAAGTGCTGCAAATCAAGATCTAAACCACAGGTGCATCGGCGTCATTCATATGATTCCAGCGAGCTCAAGAAGGTCAAAACAGAGTTCAGATGTAAATGCTATGACTGTTTTACCGAAGGGACTAGAGGATTTGACGGCCTTTGGTACGACAATCATACTAGAAGCAGTGACATCAAGGGACTTATGGATTTGGTATGCTTTCTTTGGCATGCCTGGTTGTCACAACCGCATTCATGAATGTGCTCCAGCGATCTCCACTGTTGAAGAGACTTTGTGATAGGGAAGCGTCTCGTCCAACTACACCATTAACGGGCATAACTACAACATGGGTACTACCTTCCCGATGGTATCTATCCTGAGTGTGTGGCGTTTGTGAAGACCATATCCAATCCCATGGCAACAAACAAAGCCACTTTGCAACAATGCAAGAAGCAGCTAGGAAGGATGTGAAGAGGGGATTCAGAGTGCTCCAAACTCGTTGAGGTATTGTTTGTGGAGCTGCATTGGTGTTGGAATCAGAGACTTTGTGGCAGCTGATGAAATGTTGTGTTATTATACACAATATGATTGTCGAGGATGAGGGTGAAGGTGCAGTCCAAACCATGATTTTGAGAAGCCCGACGTATAAGTCCTAATCCCGAAACAAGATGCAGACCATATTTTGAAGTTTCTGGAGATGCCTCGGAATCTTCAGATCAACAGGTGAATGTGCAACTACTCAATGATCTTGTGAAACATATACGTGGATCTACAATGGAAATCAATGAGTTTAATGTTTGAATTATGCACTTTATATAAATTTTATGTTTGAAGTATATTTTTTATGTTTGAATTTGCTATGAACAATGTTATTTACGTGTGATATTCATGTGTATAATCGACTTGGATGGATTTACATGTATTTGAGGTTTTGATATAAGAAGTGTGGTTGTACGGCAGAACATATAAGGGTCGTCTGACATCGTGTCCGGGCACATCCGCGTATGTTTAGGGTGTCAGATTTGCCAAGTCCGGCTGTAGATGTTCTTAGCTACCATGCACGGTATATACCGTCCTTTGATCAACCATTCAATTTGTTGGTAATTCGTGCACCTAATCACCTATATCACTAAGCTCCTAGGGGTAAATTGCCTGAGAATTGATTGGGCTATGGAATCAGCTGTCCACGCTGATTTTGATTGGGTCAGCGAATTTTGAGGTTGGCTTGTTATGTGGCCCATTTTGATAGCAGCATTAGCTCTGAGAACGTTGTTTTGGTAACCGAGCTCACTGGAGCTCAAATTTTTTGAAAATTTTAAAATTCAAACTTTCTGGTTTAAAAAATAATTGAAAATAATTTTGCAAGTAAACAAGGATGTTATGTGTATGTGTGTAAATTTTTAGGATGAAATACCTTGAAATGTGATCTGTACAAAAAAAAATTCATGGCCTCGGAGGATTAATAGTATCATGTGTTAAAAAGTCTCAGATTTGTTTTTTTTTTGCACAACCCTTGTTTCAACATGTTTTGAACTGAAAGTTTACACACATGTGTGTGTTATGCCTTCATGCATATCAGTATTTTTTAGAATTTTTTGAAACATAAAAATATGAATTTTGATGAAACTTGTATTTTGAATTTGGAAGCCTCCATGGAGCCCAAGCTCCAAAAGCAATTTTTGCATTGGCTAGCCTGATAAAAAAAGATTAAGGGAGTGGCGGCTGTGGGGGGGGGGGGGAGAGCCAAGCGACACGAGTTGCGTGCCACCTCCAGGGTTGTCTAAAGAGATGAGGGATTTGTCGTGCGCCTTCCTTGATTTCACTTGCCGCCGCTGGTGATAGCGATGGGTTTGGGATAAAGATGGCTAGGGTTTGGGGCTCTGTCTGGCTCATGACCAGCGCTCCTGGCTGCCTGCGTGAGGTTGGCCAAGCACTGAAACACTATTCTACTACGGGGTCAAGCAATAACCAAGGCCATCATATATCTCATCATGTCGAGGTTGGCCAGGTCCATCCAGTCCCTTGCCACGCGCGCCATCTCTCAAGTGACACCTCCCTCCCCCTCTGTATCTCAATGTGCTTGCATTTCTTCTTGTTCCACGGCTAAGTGTTGGTCTTGTGTTAGACTGGCACGCATATTTGGGTGTCCATTCTTCCTGTCATGATGTTGATCTGATGTATTTGTGTGTTCCGATGTGTGATCTGATCGGTCTTCCAGGACCCACCATTCACATCTCCCATGCTCTACAGGCTGGGTGGTTAGCGCTTTCAGGTAATCAGGGATTATGATGTGCAGATCGTCTGTTGTGTGAGTCTATGCATGTTTGTTTCTTGCTTCTGCCTCACTTGTTCCTCTGATTCGTTGTGTTAGTTGACTGAATTTGATTATTAATTGACTTGAAAATTGGATTAATTGCATGTAGAGCTTGCGCCAATTTATGTATTGCATCTACATGTGGTTCTATGATGGAGGTATGTTTTTTTTTCATTTATTTGACTTGTTTTTCATCGTGATGGGATGGCGATTCAATGCTGGTGGTCTACCGATGGTGGAGCTCAGTTGAGTGGCAGCATCTTTAGGGTTGTGGCGGTAGAGCTGGGTTATCTGCTTGTGTGTTTATGGGCTCTAGGTTTGCGGTTGTCCTTGTGGGCATTGTTCGATTTGGGGGTCGTCTTGTTTTGAGCATCGTCCCTCTTTTTCGGTGTCTTCTCTGAAACTCAAATGAATGTAGCCACTGGCAGGAAGAAATGCAGCACCCAAAATACCCAAAGGACCAGTCCATCATGATTAGGAGTTGTCATGCTGAACGTGATGTGGAGGAACCATAAGTTGAGGATTGAAGTGACAAGAGATGAAATCATTTACGCTGCGCCTACCATGTGTGTTGGTTATATTGTGGGCTTACTGAGGAAGAGTCGGTCAATGAGAAGTTGAAAACCTATTTTTTATTTGCTTTTGGTCATCTCTAGTCGTATTGTATTATTTTACATTGGGGTTGTTAACTAGTTTTTTTGCGGGGAGGGTTGTTAACTAGTTGACCACTACTATCATTATGATATGTCTATATCCTGATTGTTATTATTAAGTACAAGGATTTTGTTGTGTTGGATGTTTACTTCTTTATTTCACTCATTCGATTACTGATAGCGCCTGAAGAACTCATCTGATACAATGCATGTTAGCAAGGTTTAGTTCCAATAGATTCATTTTTCGGAGGTACATTGCCTTACCTCTTCCATTCATGTTGTGGTCCCTAATGAACTGGTTTGATGTTGTATTGATTTATTATACATGTTGCTAAGGTTTAGTTTGAACAGATTTGTTTTTCGGAGGTATATTGCCTGACTTATTGCATTCATGTTGAGATCCCTAAGAACTGGTTTAATGATGTATTGATTTATTATACATGTTGCCATGGTTCAGTTTCAACAGATTTATTTTCTGGAGGTATATTGCCTGACTTCTTGCATTCATGTTGTGATCCCTAAGAACTAGTTTGCCGCTATACTGATTTATTATACATGTTCCTAAGAACTAGCTCTATTGTACTTGCTCTTATGCCAAGGCCATCATGGCAGCAGGGCGGCTGAGGCGGCTTGCAGGCAAGGCCCTAGGGATGGCCCGGGGCAGCAAGTGACCAATGCAAGTAGTCCAGGCGAGGCGAGGCGGCCCGCGGCGGCTCAACGCGACGGCGGCCGAGTCCACGTCCATGCCAGGGTCACTCCGGGTCATGGTCAACTACGAATCCAACCGATTCCACGTCCATGCCAGGGTCACTCCGGGTCGTGGTCAACTACGAATCCATCTCTGTTTCTTCCTTTTCTCTAATCTTGAAACCACCATCACCAAAAAATTCCTCTGTTGGCTATGAATCTATACGTGCCACCATAATGTTTCAACTTGGCGCAAGCCGCCATAGACAATTTTTTGGACTTTATCCCTTCTCTGTTTCTTCCTTTTCTCTAATGCTTTATTTTTCTTCAACATAATCAACCGTGGAGCGCCAGTTTAAGCAGATCAATCGCAGCAGCATGCGGGACAGCCACTGAAAATTGTTTCGATCTCGACTGATGAACTCGGAGCTGATTTGGATCCTTCCGTGCCGGCTCATCTTCATCCGGCCAAAACGCGTCCTTCTCGATCCCTGGGACGGGATAGCCACTGAAAATTGTTTCGATCTCGACTGATGAACTCGGAGCTGATTTGGATCCTTCCGTGCCGGCTCATCTTCATCCGGCCAAAACGCGTCCTTCTCGATCCCTGGGAGAGATCCCTCCAAGAACTCAACACCATCGTACGTAGGCCCCACGGTGGGCGCCAACTGTCGTGGATTTGTCATGATAGATGTCCTCATGAAAAGGACTTAGTCGTGAGGCCAACCATCTAATTGGTAGCTTGAGAGGGGTTGAGCGGGACGAGAGACGCGAGACGCGAGATTTTACCCAGGTTCGGCCCCTCACGGTGGAGATAAAAGCCTACATCCTGCTTGATTCATATTGATGATGATGGCGATCTCGGTTACAAGGGCGAGGTTTCGCTACCTCTATCTCGAGAACATCTACTTTGATCTTGTCTAAGACCTGTCTATTGAGACGTCTAGAAACTTCCCCCTCTTCGGGCGCTCCGCCCCTCCTTATATAAGTTGAATGGGCGGGTTACATGTAGAGTCCAAGTCGGATTAAGACTTAAACTATTCTAACTTCTCACCGTGGGCTTCTTAACGTCTTGGGCTTCTCTCTGTGGGCTTCTTAACATCTTGGGCTTCTTAACCCTAGGCGACTCATCTTTGAGACTCATCTGCCGGGTCACAATCTGTCTGCCGGGTTATAACTGTCTGCCGGCTTATAACTGTCTGCCGGGTCAGAGACTATCTGCCGGGTCAGAGACTGTCTACCGGCTTATAACTGTCTACCGGGTCAGAGACTGTCTGCCGGGTCTCACCTGCCGGGTTAGGATCTGAGATGACTTAACGTCACGGCGACTTAAACCCAGAGATGACTTAAATGTCAGGGCGGCTTATCCTTATGAGCCGGGTCTTGGTCGTGGGGAATATCCCCAACACTGCCAGAGGGGGATTCGATCACGGAGGGCTTCTACATCAACCCTATTGCCATTCCGATGAAGCGTGAGTGACCTACGGGTCCATAGCTAGTAGCTAGATGGCTTCTTCTCTCTCTTTGATTCTCAATACCATGTTCTCCTCGATGTTCTTGGAGATCTATTCGATGTAATACTTTTTTGCGGTGTGTTTGCCGAGATCCGATGAATTGTGGATTTATGATCAGATTATCTATGAATATTATTTGAATATTCTATGAATTCTTTTATGCATGATTTGATATCTTTGTAATTCTCTTCGAACTATCGGTTTGGTTTGGCCAACTAGATTGGTTTTTATTGCAATGGGAGAAGTGCTTAGCTTTGGGTTCAATCTTACGGTGTCCTTTCCCAGTGACAGTAGGGGCAGCAAGGCACGTATTGTATTGTTGCCATCGAGGATAAAAAGATGGGGTTTACATCATATTGCTTGAGTTTATTCCTCTACATCATGTCATCTTACTTAATGCATTACTCCGTTCTTCATGAACTTAATACTCTAGATGCAGGCAGGAGTCGGTCGATGTGTGGAGTAATATTAGTAGATGCAGAATCGTTTTGGTCTACTTGACACAGACGTGATGCCTATATTCATGATCATTGCCGTAGATATCGTCATAACTTTGCGCTTTTCTATCAATTGCTCGGCAATAATTTGTTCACCCACCGTATTATTTGCTATCTTGAGAGAAGCCTCTAGTGAAACCTATGGCCCCCGGGTCTATTTTCCATCATATAAGTTTCTGATCTACTATTTTCCATCATATAAGTTTTCGATCTACTATTTTGCAATCTTTTACTTTCCGATCTATAAACCAAAAATACCAAAAATATTTACTTTATCTTTTATTTAGTTTCATCTATATCTATTAGATCTCACTTTTGCAAGTAACTGTCAAGGGATTGACAACCCCTTTATCGCGTTGGGTGCAAGTTGTTTGATTGTTTGTGCAGGTATTCGGTGATTTCTGCATTGTCTCCTACTGGATTGATACCTTGGTTCTCAAACTGAGGGAAATACTTATCTCTACTTTGCTGCATCACCCTTTCCTCTTCAAGGGAAAAACCAACGCAAGCTCAAGAAGTAGCAGGCAGAATTTCTGGCACCGTTACCGGGGAGATCTACTCCAAGTCAAGACATACCAAGTACCCATCATAAACTCTCATCTCTTGCATTACATTATTCGCCATTTGCCTCTCATTTTCCTCTCCCCCACTTCTAAAATGATTTTTGAAAAGATTTGCCTTTTTATTCGCCCTTCTTTCATTCGTCTTTTTTGTTTGCTTTTTGTGTGCTCGTGTGTTGGCTTGCTTGCTTTGTCATGATGGCTCAGGAGAATACCAAATTGTGTGATTTTTCCAACACTAATAACAATGATTTTATTAGTACTTCGATTGCTCCCGCCACTAGTGCGGAATCTTACAAAATTAATGCCGCGGTGCTGAATCTTGTTATGAAAGATCAATTTTCTGGCCTTCCTATTGAAGATGCCGCATCCCATCTAAACAATTTCGTTGATTTGTGTGATATGCAAAAGAAAAAAGATGTGGATAATGATATTGCTAAATTGAAGCTATTTCCGTTCTCACTTCGAGATCGTGCTAAAACTTGGTTTTCATCTTTGCCTAAAAATAGTATTGGTTCATGGAATAAGTGTAAAGATGCTTTTATTTCCAAGTATTTTCCTCCCGCTAAGATCATCTCCCTTAGGAACAATATTATGAATTTTAAGCAGCTTGACCATGAGCATGTTGCACAATCTTGGGAGAGGATGAAATTGATGATACGAAATTGCCCTACTCATGGTTTGAATTTGTGGATGATTATACAAAAAATTTATGCCGGATTGAATTTTGCTTCTAGAAATCTTTTAGATTCGGCCGCGGGAGGCACTTTATGGAAATTACTTTAGGAGAAGCTACTAAACTCCTAGATAATATTATGGTTAATTATTCTCAATGGCACACCGAAAGATCTTCCACTAGTAAAAAAGTGCGTGCAATTGAAGAGATTAATGTTTTGAGTGGAAAGATGGATGAACTTATGAAATTGTTTGCTAGCAAGAGTGCTTCTTTTCATCCTAATGATATGCCTTTGTCTACTTTGATTGAGAATAATAACGAATCTATGGATGTGAATTTTGTTGGTAGGAACAATTTTGGTAATAACGCGTATAGAGGTAATTTTAATCCTAGGCCCTTTCCTAGTAATTCCTCTAATAATTATGGTAATTCCTACAACAATTCTTATGGAAATTATAATAATATGTCATCTGATTTTGAGAATAGTGTTAAAGAATTTATGATTTCGCAAAAGAGTTTCAATGCTTTGATTGAAGAAAAATTGCTTAAGATTGATGATTTGGCTAGGAACTTGGATAGAATTTCTCTTGATGTTGATTCTTTGAAACTTAGATCTATTCCACCCAAGCATGATATTAATGAAACTCTAAAAGCTATGAGAACCTCCATTGATGAGTGCAAAGAAAGAACCGCTAAGATGCGTGCTAAAAAAGATTGGTTTGTAAGAACATGTTCTTCTAGTTTCCGTGAAAATAATGATGAAGATCTTAAAGTGATTGATGTGACTCCTATTGAATCTTTGTTTTTCAATATAAATCTTGATAAATATGGGACTGGAGATGAGTCAACTTTAGTTAAAAGGCGTCCCAATGATTCGGAGTTTTTAGATCTTGATGCAAAAATTGATAAAAGTGGGATTGGAGAGGTCAAAACTTTAAGTAGCAATGACCCACTCTTTTGGATTTCAAGAAATTTAATTATGATAATTGTTCTTTAATAGATTGTATTTCCTTGTTGCAATCCATGTTGAATTCTCCTCATGCTTATAATCAAAACATAGCTTTTACTAAACATATTGTTGATGCTATGATGCAATCTTTTGAAGAAAAGCTTGAATTGGAAGTTTCTATCCCTAGAAAACTTTATGATGAGTGGGAACCTACTATTAAGATTAAGATTAAAGATTATGAGTGCCATGCTTTGTGTGATTTGGGTGCTAGTGTTTCCACGATTCCAAAAACTTTATGTGATGTGTTAGGTTTCCATGAATTTGATGATTGTTCCTTAAATTTGCATCTTGCGGATTCCACTATTAAGAAACCTATGGGAAGGATTAATGATGTTCTTATTGTTGCAAGTAGGAATTATGTGCCCGTAGATTTCATTGTTCTTGATATAGATTGCAATCCTACATGTCCTATTATTCTTGGTAGACCTTTCCTTAGAACGATTGGTGCAATTATTGATATGAAAGAAGGAAACATTAGATTTCAATTTCCGTTAAGGAAGGGCATGGAACACTTTCCTAGAAAGAAAATTAAATTTCCATATGAATCTATTATGAGAGCTACTTATGGATTGCATACAAAAGATGACAATACCTAGATCTATTCATGTTTTTATGCCTAGCTAAGGGCGTTAAACAATAGCGCTTGTTGGGAGGCAACCCAATTTTATTTTTGTTTTTGCTTTTTTGTTCCTGTTTTGCTTTGAATAATTCATCTAGCCTCTGGTTAGATGTGGTTTTGTGTTTTAATTAGTGTTTGTGCCAAGTAAGACCTTAGGATGGCTTACGGTGATAGTTGATTTGATCTAGCTGAAAAACAGAAACTTTTGTGTCCAGTCACAAAATTTTAATAATTCACTGGAGCGTTGAAAAACCCTGAATTTTTTATACGAGATTTATATACAAATTTCATCTGTTTTCCGAATGTTTCATAATTTTTAGAGTTACATAAGTATTAGAACAATTTGGATCTTCGCAGACTGTTCTGTTTTTGATAGATTCTATTTTTCTTTGTGTTGTTTGCTTATTTTGATGAATCTATGGGTAGTATCGGGGGGTATGAACCATGGAAAAGTTGGAATACAGTAGATATTACACCAATATAAATAAAGAATGAGTTCACAACAGTACCAAAAGTGGTGATTTATTTTCTTATACTAACGGAGCTTATGAGATTTTCTGTTGAGTTTTGTGTTGTGAAGTTTTCAAATTTTGGGTAAGGATTTGATGGACTATGGAATAAGGAGTGGCAAGAGCCTAAGCTTGGGGATGCCCAAGTCACCCCAAGGTAATATTCAAGGACAACCAAGAGCCTAAGCTTGGGGATGCCCCGGAAGGCATCCCCTCTTTCGTCTTCGTCTATCGGTAACTTTACTTGAGGCTATATTTTTATTCACCACATGATATGTGTTTTGCTTGGAGCGTCTTGTATGATTTGAGTCTTTGATTTTTAGTTTGCCACAATCATCCTTGCTGTACACCCCTTTTGAGAGGGACACGCATGAATCGTGATTTATTAGAATACTCTATGTGCTTCACTTATATCTTTTGAGCTAAGCAATTTTGCTCTAGTGCTTCACTTATATCTTTTTAGAGCACGGCGGTGGTTTTATTTTATAGAAATTGTTGGACTCTCATGCTTCACTTATATTATTTTGAGAGTCTTTAAACAGCATGGTAATTTGCTTTGGTTATAAATTTAGTCCTAATATGATAGGCATCCAAGAGGGATATAATAAAAACTTTCATATAAAGTGCATTGAATACTATGAGAAGTTTGATTCCTTATGATTGTTTTGAGATATAGAGATGGTAATATTAGAGTCATGCTAGTGAGTAATTGTGAATTTGAGAAATACTTGTGTTAAAGTTTGTGATTCCCGTAGCATGCACGTATGGTGAACCGTTATGTGATGAAGTTGGAGCATGATTTATTTATTGATTGTCTTCCTTATGAGTGGCGGTCGGGGACGAGCGATGGTCTTTTCGTACCAATCTATCTCCCTAGGAGCATGCGTGTAGTACTTCGTTTCGATAACTAATAGATTTTTGCAATAAGTATGTGAGTTCTTTATGATTAATGTTGAGTCCATGGATTATACGCACTCTCACCCTTCCACCATTGCTAGCCTCTCTAGTGCCGCGCAACTTTCACCGGTACCATACACCCACCATATACCTTTATCAAAACATCCACCATACCTACCTATTATGGCATTTACATAGCCATTCCGAGATATATTGCCATGCAACTTTCCACCGTTCCGTTTATTATGACACGCTTCATCATTGTCATATTGCTTTGCATGATCATGTAGTTGACATCGTATTTGTGGCAAAGCCACCGTTCATAATTCTTTCATACATGTCACTCTTGATTCATTTCACATCCCGATACACCGCCGGAGGCATTCATATAGAGTCATATTTTGTCCTAAGTATCGAGTTGTAATTTTTGAGTTGTAAGTAAATAAAAGTGTGATGATCTTCATTAATAGAGCATTGTCCCATGTGAGGAAAGGATGATGGAGACTATGATTCCCCCACAAGTCGGGATGAGACTCCGGACGAAAAAAAAAGAGGCCAAAAAAATGAGAAGGCCCAAATAAAAAAAATGAGAGAAAAGAGAGAAGGGACAATGTTACTATCCTTTTACCACACTTGTGCTTCAAAGTAGTACCATGATCTTCATGATAGAGAGTCTCCTACATTGTCACTTTCATACACTAGTGGGAAATTTTCATTATAGAACTTGGCTTGTATATTCCAATGATGGGCTTCCTCAAATTGCCCTAGGTCTTCATGAGCAAGCGAGTTGGATGCACACCCACTTAGTTTTCTTTTGAGCTTTCATAAACTTATAGCTCTAGTGCATCCGTTGCATGGCAATCCCTACTCACTCACATTGATATCTATTGATGGGCATCTCCATAGCCCGTTGATACGCCTAGTTGATGTGAGACTATCTTCTTCTTTTTGTCTTCTCCACAACCACCATATTCTATTCCACCTATAGTGCTATGTCCATGAATCACGCTCATGTATTGCGTGAAAGTTGAAAAAGTTTGAGAACATCAAAAGTATGAAACAATTGCTTGGCTTGTCATCGGGATTGTGCATGATTTGAATATTTTGTGTGATGAAGATGGAGCATAGCCAGACTATATGATTTTGTAGGGATAAGCTTTCTTTGTCCATGTTATTTTGAGAAGACATAATTGCCTTGTTAGTATGCTTGAAGTATTATTGTTTTTATGTCAATATTAAACTTTTGTTTTGAATCTTATGGATCTGAACATTCATGCCACAATAAAGAAAATTACATGGATAAGTATGTTAGGTAGCATTCCACATCAAAAATTCCGTTTTTATCATTTACCTACTCGAGGACGAGCAGGAATTAAGCTTGGGGATGCTTGATACGTCTCCAATGTATCTATAATTTTTGATCGATCCATGCTATTATATTATCTGTTTTGGATGTTTTATATGCATTAATATGCTATTTTATATTATTTTTGGGACTAACCTATTAACCTAGAGCCCAGTGCCAGTTTCTGTTTTTTCCTTGTTTTTTAGCTTCGTGGAGAAGGAATACCAAACAGAGTCCAAACGGAATAAAATCTTCGCGATGATTTTTCTTGGACCAGAAGACACCCAGGAGACTTGGAGATGAAGTAGGAGGAGCCACGAGGCGGCCACAAGGGTGGAGGGCGCGCCCCCTGCCTTGTGGGCCCCTCGTGACCCTCCTGACCTAATTCTTTCGCCTATATATTCACATATGTTCCTAAACCACCAGAAGCATCCACGAAAACACTTTTCCACCGCCGCAACCTTCTGTACCCGTGAGATCCCATCTAGGGACCTTTTTCGGCACCCTGCCGGAGGGGGATTCGATCACGGAGGGCTTGTACATCAACCCTATTGCCCTTCCGATGAAGCGTAAGTAGTTTATCTCAGACCTACGGGTCCATAGCTAGTAGCTAGATGGCTTCTTCTCTCTCTTTGATTCTCAATACCATGTTCTCCTTGATGTTCTTGGAGATCTATTCGATGTAATACTTTTTTGCGGTGTGTTTGCCGAGATACGATAAATTGTGTATTTATGATTAGATTATCTATGAATATTATTTGAATCTTCTCTGAATTCTCTTATGCATGATTTGATATCTTTCTAATTCTCTTTGAACTATCGGTTTGGTTTGGCCAACTAGATTGGTTTTTCTTGCAATGGGAGAAGTGCTTAGCTTTGGGTTCAATCTTGCGGTGTCCTTTCCCAGTGACAGTAGGGGCAGCAAGGCACGTATTGTATTGTTGCCATCGAGGATAAAAAGATGGGGTTTACATCATATTGCTTGAGTTTATTCCTCTACATCATGTCATCTTACTTAATGTGTTACTCTGTTCTTCATGAACTTAATACTCTAGATGCAGGCAGGAGTCAGTCGATGTGTGGAGTAATAGTAGTAGATGCAGAATCGTTTCGGTCTACTTGACACGATGTGATGCCTATATTCATGATCATTGCCTTAGATATCGTCATAACTTTGCGATTTTCTATCAATTGCTCGGCAGTAATTTGTTCACCCACCGTATTATTTGCTATCTTGAGAGAAGCCTCTAGTGAAACCTATGGCCCCCGGGTCTATTCTCCATCATATAAGTTTCCGATCTACTATTTTCCATTATATAAGTTTCCGATCTACTATTTTCCATCATATAAGTTTCCGATCTACTATTTTGCAATTTTTTACTTTCCGATCTATAAACCAAAAATACCAAAAATATTTACTTTATCTTTTATTTAGTTTCATCTATATCTATTAGATCTCACTTTTGCAAGTAACCGTGAAGGAATTGACAACCCCTTTATCGTGTTGGGTGCAAGTTGTTTGATTGTTTGTGCAGGTATTCGGTGATTCGTGCGTTGTCTCGTACTAGATTTATACCTTGGTTCTCAAACTGAGGGAAATACTTATCTCTACTTTGCTGCATCACCCTTTCCTCTTCAAGGGAAAAACCAAAGTAAGCTCAAGAAGTAGCACGTTCGTCGGTGTCTATCTTGTAAGCTGCAGTAGTAATGACCCCCCCTGCCCCTGCTCCAAGCCGTAGTCCAGCAAAGCCTTTTTCACCCAGGATGGGAGTGATGGTAGCCATCTTCTTAGGTAATCTCTGGGATGCCATCGTGGATAATAAGCAAAAAAGAGCACTCTTGCATGAGACTGCCACAGAGGGACAAAAACAAATATGGGTATAATTTAAGAGAACATATCATGACGTGTTTGGTTATAAGATTTGTGTTCGTTAGGCGAGTCACAAATGGCACCCCGATGTTGATATTGTTTGGCGGTAGTATGTCAAGGATGCGGCCAGTCTCATCATCGTCGAGCCTGATTCTTCTGTTGAGCACTTAAGATTGAAATGGGTCATCATCGTTCGAATCGGCGAGATATACAACATCCATTGTGGGAACTGGTCCTGTCAAGGAAAATCATATCATCTCTCCACCAGTTTAACCGTTCTGTGTAATGAACTGCACCCATCCTTCACCACCCATACGGGGCCTTGACGGTCCTTTCTGCAGTTCAATGATGTAAGTGGCCCCACGACACACAAAGGGCACACTCTCTTCTGTTAATTCATTGAACTCTAGCCTAGTGTTGCATGGAACAATCTGTGCAACAAACGCAAAACAAAACATACATTATATACATTGTAAAAGCACTAAAATTAAAATATAACAACACACCATATCCTTTAGAGAATATTTAATTAATTAATCGTTTGATATTTACAATTGCAACATTTAGAAAATTGCACAAAAAATACAAACATGTCATTAATCATCTATCACCAAAAAATAAAGCATTTTCAAATATTTTCACGCATATCGATCCACACATTAACAAAATATAACAATCATATTCATAAACATACATGCATTGCATTCAATCCATAGATGCACATATATAAAATTTCATACATACTCTCTCAAACTATACATGCATTGCATTCATTTACAAACAAAATAAAAACATATATATTCATAAACATCCATATATAATCTATATATCCACCAAAAGCTATTCTCTTTTTGCAGGAACTATCCAAACTTTTCATACAATCCATAGATGCGTATATATTATCCATATCGATCATGTCATGACATATATATGTGTATATATTGATTTTTCATATGTAGAAAAATATTGAGATAAGTAGGGGAAAAAAGGGGGAAGCCGCCCCTATAGCTAGCTCACCTTGGGGTTGTTGGCGTCAAGGTGGGAGGGGTGGTCGGCCGGAAGCAAATTGTGTCGACGACGAGGTTGTGGTGTCGGCCAGCGACGAGCTTGGGGCCAGAGCCATGCGGCGAGGAGGGTGCGAGCGGCCTCGGTCCACCCCAGTTCCGACCGGTTGGCTAGCACAGTGACGGTCGGTGGGTACGTATAGGCCCGGCGGCGGAGGGGAGGGCCGTCGGCGGCGACGAAACCACGCGGGGACCAGTGGCGGCCTGCCCCCGATTGAGAATAGAATGGGGGCGGCCGCTAGGGTTTGGACGGTTTAAATACCACATAGATTGCCGAGTACCTTTCATCAAGGATCTCGGCAAAAGCTACCCACCGTCACGGGGCTGTCAGCTGCAAACGGCTGTGCCATGTGGCTCCTATTTGTCGGGTGCCTCCTATAGGGCTCTCGGCATACTGTGCATATGTTGATTGCCTTTATGTTTGCCGAGTGTGTATCCGGTGGGGCTCGGCAAATCTTCCCATGCGTCGTGTCCTGTGTTCCGCTGCCGCCACCACCACCACCACGCCGCTGTGCTGGTTCTGATCTCATCTACCACTTCTCCCTCGCTTGCTAGAATCAAGAAGGAGAATACGTCACTGAGCCAAACATGCGCTAGACTCAGAGGTGCCGTACGTGCGGTGCTTGGATCGGATTGGATCGCGATGCCAGTACGACTACGTCAACCACGATCTTTAGATCGTTAACACTTTCGGTCTATAAGGGTACGTAGACACACACTCCCCTCTCATTGCTAGCATCTCCATAGATAGATCTTTGGGTGTTTCGTGGGAAAAAAATTTGTTTTCCATGCAACATTCCCCGTCGAAGATCCAAGCAAAAACCTTGTCTACGACCGGTGGCCGGAGGCAGTGATGGTGACACCCTTGACGGTTTCCTTCTTGGAGGCATCAACGAGGTGAAGTTCCCGCCTCCTTCTGCTTCGTTTGGGGGGAACCCATGATCAGTCGATCAGATGATGGTGGCACTCAGGTGTCGTTCCCCCCGTGGGGGCGTCATTCTTGAAGGTGTGCATTGGCTCAAGGGACCAGTGGATGGTTCCAGCAGTGGAGCGGCGTTCCATGTAACGCATCGACGGTGTGGAGTCTCGGCAGCGTGGCGTGACAGGGTCTCGGCGACGGATGTGTGATGATGGACGCGCGTAGGGAGGTGGTGGCGTCTGGCGCTGTGGTGGCGTCGACGGCTGGCCTGGCAAAGTCGATGCATCAGTACCTGCTCTAAAGATGGATCGGCGGAAGACGGCGGCAGGGACCTCTAAGAGTGTGCCGGACTGGTGTGTGCCCAGACCCGGCAATGCGGTGTAGCTTGGTTGGGCCCTGTGACTTTAGATGTTAGGCTTTGGTGCGAGGCTTGTTTGCTATTCGGCTCGGACAATCGGCACCCCTACATCAAGTGGATAGATGTAGCGACAGATATTGCCAAAATGGTGGCTTTAAACTTACTGATGTATTACTTTGTAAGGTATTTGTGAATAATCAATAAAATGGCTGCATGCATCGCCCAGATGCACATTCTAGGGGTCGTCTTTCTTTTCAAAAAATCTATGTTGCAAAAAGGTGAAAGCCCAAAAAATATTATATAACGCAACCTCTGTTGCAAATATTTTTCTACAACATGACCTTTGTCGCAAAAATAACGCTTCACCCGGAAAAAGTTTTGGATGGTTTTGCAACAAAGCTATTGTTGCAGAGTGAACATCACGACAACCAGCCTATTGCAATTCATGATGCACATATTTGGGGAGATCCAGCGGCTGTTTTTGCGTTGGCCTCGGAGGCGGACGATTTTTTTTTATCCGCCAGCGGACACTAGGGTAGCTGAAACTTTAAAAAGCATGACACAAATCTCCAAGCGATTACTCGTATGGTGGATGAAAGGATTCATTTATACCGTGCATTTTTTTAGGGTACATTTACAGCGTGAATGGTAGTAGAAAAAAAGCCACTCTCGTCCACAAGGTCTAAGGTGGAATGGAGCGTATTACATTTACCCGAGTTCTTGACAACTCTTTTCGGCTCAATACTGATCCAGGAAAAAAGGGTTCTGGAAAGTCCTGATCAGAAAAGAAAAAAAGGTGTTGCATGACAGCGTGTTACTGTGCGGACCAGCGGTCCTGCCTACGGCGCCGTCATGGTCGATCACGCGGCAGGGCCGGCAACGGCGACACTACGGGCTGCCGCTGCTCGCCGTGTTTGCTTGTTGACTAGCACGATATAGAGCGGGCTCTCATCGCACATATTCACCCCAAAGTTCCGGAACTCCCTCTACTTGAATGCCCATATCTCGACGAGGTCATCCTCCCTGAAGCCGCACTTGCCGATGAAGTCGTGGTACCCTGCTCCCTTGATGATCGTGCCCTGGCTACCGTCCCACCTCGACACCTCCAGCTGCTTGATCTTGATGCTCAGGTTGCTATTGGCCACCACGTGCACGGGTAGCCCGCCGTGCTTCCTCCCCAGCCTCTTCCTTCCCCTCCTCCCCTGCACCCCGTCCTCGTCCTCTGGCGGTGTCATCGGACTTGCCCTTCGAATGCGTGGTTGGTCGGATAGTAGGTTGGTGGCCGCGACATCGTCGTCTGTGAGGATTGGGAGTAGCCGGCGCACGCCGTCGGTCCGGAGGCGGAACCGGTTCTGCTGAGCGTCAAGGTCGCTCTTGGTCACGGCCTTCTCGTCGATGAAGGTCACGGTTAAGTCAGCGCACAGTCTCAATTGCAGGAGAAGGACCTTGGGTATCCAGTCCAGCGCCTCCCTGCTCCTTCTCGGAGCGGCGGCGGCCAGCGGAACAGCGTTTACGGGCTCGACCTGGACGGGCGGCGCCGGCGCCACGTACATGACTACGGCGCCGGCAACCGCTGACATGTTAGTCTGCTTGGCCCGTTCTTCTGCAACAGCAGGGTGGTGCTCGTGCACAGCCAGCGCGAGCGGCCGCTTGCACCCAGCTCTGGTTGTTTGGCTGTCGACGAAACACGTGGTCTCGATCTCCCGGTGGAAGTCGACGACGACGACGATGATGAGACAACTCGGATCGTATGAGGCTCCGATCGATCGTCGGTGGGGTGTGAATATGATGAGGTTGGCTGGCTATCTGATATATGTAGCATAGCAGAATGCTCCGGCAAACGTAATTGGACTCGCACGTACAGAGGAACGCTGTCGTGTCAGCCACGGATCGATCGTGAACTGGATGCGGAATGAAGCCGGACTCCATTGCATTCCTTGTCCCATCCAAACTGATTGTTGGATGGATGGGAACCCAGCCTGGCTCATATACGTTCAGTTGTTGCCCTGCCCAAGGGGTCAACATCCAATAGGTTACGGAGAGGGGATGAGGCATTTTGGCTCCCGGTCTCAGATGAGCCCCGGAATCAACGAAAAAATCGTTAAAACAACTAAGTAAATTTTAAAAATTTGTTTTTTTAAGAAAGATGACTAGGTGTGTGATGTCCGTGCCAAATTTCAGAGCATTTGAATATCTGAGACCCTAAAACCTAAAGAAAAAAAACCGTTAAAACAACTAAATAAAATTTAAAAATCCAAAAAAAATTGGAGAAAGATGACTGAGTGCGTGATGTCCGTGCCAAATTTCAGAGCATTTGAATATCTAAGTAGTTCTCAGTAAAAAAAGACAAATTTGGGGTTTGTGAAAAAAAATCTTGGCCCCCGCTGAGAGCGTCGTCCTCAGCGGGCGACACGGGAGGCTTCCCCATATTCTCCACCTCCAGCCCTTTTCTCGCCCTCTCTCACCTCGTCGCTACCCGACGCAGAAGCCAAGTGTGGAAGGTGGGGCTTCTCTCCCTTAGTTGCGTCCTTTTCTTCACCTGAGCCGGTCGTACATCTCCTCCGGTTGCTGGGCTAATCGCTGCTGGTTGGGCTCCAATCTCCTCCGCCTGCTAGAGGCCCTCTGTCTGTGAAAACAAAACCTTGGCCCCGCGTCGTTCTCAGCGGGCGACACGGGAGGCGTCCCCATCTTCGCCGCCTCCAGCCCGCTTCTCGCCCTCTCTTCGTCGCCGCCGGCCAACGTCACCGGGCGAAGCCCCGTGCGGAAGGCAGTTGCGGCAAGGCTTTCTCTCCCTTGGTTGCATCCTTTTCTTCACCCGAGCCGATCGTACGTCTCCTCCGGTGGCTGTGCTAATCGCTGTTGACTGGGCTCCAATCTCCCCCGCCTGCTGGGCCCTCCGGCCTGAGGTTTGGGTGTGGCCAGGAAGGCTGCAGCCACCCCATCCCAGGCCGCCTGTTTTCGACCGCCACAAGATGCCCTTTCCTTCCAGGCATGACTGGTCGGTGGACGCCGGGTCGGGCTGGTTCTTTCCTAGATCTGACCAAGGTTGTGCGGCAGGGGGCGTGTCGCTGCCCCTATGCGGTCGAGGGCTGACTGGGGCACCATTATGGGCTAGTCTATGCTCAGATCTGGCAAGGGTCGTGGCCAGGAGCGTTGTGACCACCCCGTCTTCGGCGGTGATAGGTCTTGCGGTGACCACGCTGGCATGCGGCGGCGGCTTCGAGGCGGTTTGCGATGGCCATCATAAGATCTTCTTGAGGGTTTCTCCCTTCAGATCTGATGGTTGACTTCGGTGATGAAATGCAAACTATAGATGACGGCTTGACGCGGAGGAAAGGTCGTGCAGCGGTGGCGGTGCAGGTAGCTACTGGGATCGCAGAAAAGTGGTGGCGACAACACAATTAATGTCGATGGTGATGCTACTCGAGCACCTGGTCTCGAGCTCCGAGGTGAAAGCCTAGGTGAGGGAGTTATGGACTAAGGGGTCCTCGGGGCATCGGCCCATTGAATATCGGCCGGACTGGAGAAGCCGTATAGTGACTAGAGATCTATGAAGCCGTGGTGTGCCCTCCAAGTCAAGGATAGGCGGGATCTCTTTATCACTTATTTCAATCTATCTCCGGTAACCCTAACCCTACCGGTGTCTATATAAACCGAGGGTTGTAGTCTTTAGGGCTAGAGCTATATTCATCACCTCATCACCTTAGGGTTTAGCTCATGCTGATCTCGAGGTAGATCTACTCTGTAAATCATACTATACATCCAATACAATCAAGCAGGACGTAGGGTATTACCTCTTCGAGAGGGCCCAAACCTGGGTAAACATCATGTTCATCGTCCCTTGTTCCCCATCGATCCTAGATCCACAGATGGCATTGACACCGACCCCGAGGTCTGCCGGCATTGACACCGACATTGGTGCTTTCATTGAGAGTTCCGCTGTTGGATCACCCAAAGGATCAATGGCTCAATCGGTCGTTGGAGACCACACTCGCTCCGAGGGCTTCCCCGCCCCTGGTCATCTCCTCGTCTTCGGCAGCATATTGGTGCGCGCCGATCCCGCTGGTCGCCTCGACCAGATCGAAGGCTTCGTCCCCATAGAGGGGCATCAACCCCAGGACCAGAAGACTTACAAGAATCAGGTATCTCTCAGAGTCCGGCCTTGAAGCCTAACTCCGACAGACCGTTCGCAAGATCTCCCGCCGAATCGCCGGAGTGTCCGGTACCCCCGCGTGCCCAGCCGGCAGACCACTTGGTAAGTCTATTCCGTGCAATGGGAATCTCCGTTATCAGGCCCACGGCCTATGATCGGATCAGGCTTAAACCCGACGACCGAGAAATCAACACCCCTTCGGTCACGCACCTCGTTGCCACCGTCGAAGAGGCCCAGGAGGGGCCGCAGCCTTACAAGCTAAGAACGGTGTACACTCGAGTCTCCAGCTCGGAGTCAGACACCAGCCCAGAAATACGCCCAGACTTGAGCCCCAACGCAAGATCCGGCCTCGAGCCGATCCAGCCACGCACCAGTCCGGATCCGAGTCCTGCACGATCAGAACCGGACATGACTCAACCACCCATCAAGGATAGTCCGGGTCTGCCCCAGGAGGGAATCCTCAAATTTTTCCCACCCACCCACCACGCGGAATACTCCCCGGATTCGGGAAACCCGAACATATGGGACCTCATGTATGTCAAACAGCTGCCAAATGAGACAGTCCATCATTATTGGGCTAGATTTCTCCTAGTGAAGAACAGGATGGCGCCTTGCTATGACAAAGAGATAATTAAAGCTTTCGAGTTCAACTGCAAGGACGAGGGCCTCTTAAACGCCCTCGCTCGTCGCTGAATTCAAAGCTTCACCGAACTATCAGACATGGTATGCAAGTATTGCGCCATGGAGAACACATGGAGGGCGCAACAGATGAACATGGGGCCACCGCCCGCCGAGCAGCACGGAAAGTCTCGCTTTAAACGGGCATACACAAATCGGTCGCCGGAACGCGAGCCTGACAAAAAGAAGACTTGGCCTAGATCAGTGCTGGACGAGTTGCTGGATAAACCATGCCCAATACACTCGGTCTTGCTAGACGCAAACCCAACCCACAGACTTCAAGCCTGTTGGGTGGTAAGACAAGTGGCCAAATATGGCGAGCCAATCTTGGGCCTTACACCTCCAGATAAGCAGTCGGCGGCTTCACCACAGGACCACAATGTCCTTACGGTATACGAGATGTTCGCCTCAAACAATAAAAGGAAAAAGGCTCTTCGAAAGCTCAGCCAGATATATCAAGTGACGGCCGCCTAGCCATGGGCAGCCGCGCCTATTACCTTCAACGGGAAGGACGAGCCAAGTCCATGTAGCAACCATGCACCAGCCGCACTGGTCCTCGACCCCATTATATATGGTTTTCAACTGACTAAAGTGCTAATGGACGGAGGCAGCGGCCTCAACCTCATCTATGAGGATACTCTCGACAAGATGCAACTCAATAGATCTCGCATCGAACGCAGCCACACCACATTCTGAGGTATAATACCCGGTAGGGAGGCACACTGCTTGGAACGCATAACCCTGAACGTTGTGTTCGGCACACCCGATAACTACAGATCCGAACCCTTGCTATTTCACATTGTGCCCTTTCGCAGCGGATACCACGCCCTCCTAGGACATGAGGCATTCTCAAGATTTCAGGACATACCGCATTACGGGTACATGAAACTCAAAATGCCAGGGCCCAACGGGGTAATCTCACTTAAAAGCGACCCAAGCAAAGCCTTACGAGCCGAAAACAAGACGGCATCCCTCGCCCTAGAGGCACTATCCGAAGCCCTCACGGCCGAAGAGTTGACAACACTACGCACTACAGTTGACAGGGATGATTTGGTCCTCAGTAAAAGACAAAAATCCACATCATTCAAGCCAGCAGATGAAATAGTAAAATTTCAAGTGCACCCAACAGATCCCAATAAAATGGCATCTATAGGAGCACTGCTGGACCCCGCAGTCGATGAGGCGTTAAGAATATTCTTGCGTGAAAACTGAGAAATATTCACCGAGAACCCCTCAGACATGCCGGGAATCCCACGCAGGCTGGCAGAGCACAGCCTAAACATCTTAAAAGGCTTCAAGCCGGTGAAACAGACTCTACGCCGGTTTTTCGAACCCAAACGGCAAGCCATGGGCGAAGAACTAGCAAAACTACTGGAGGCCAAATTCATCTGCGAGATCAAGCATCCCGAGTGGTTAGCGAATCTGGTCATGGTACCTAAAAAGGACAAATCCTGGCGGCTTTGTGTCTATTTTAAAAACCTTAACAACGCCTGCCCTAAGGACCCTTTCCCCCTGCCAAGAATAGAACAGATCATCGATGCCACTGTCGGACACGACTTGCTATGCATCCTTGACGCGACTCTGGATACCACCAGATCAAGATGAAGGAATCCGACCAGGCGGCAACCGCATTCATCACTCCTTATGGGCCTTTCTGCTTCAACACCATGCCGTTCGGGCAGAAAAACGCAGGAGCCACATACCAACGCATGATTCAAGCAAGCCTCGATAACCAAATCGGCAGAACGGTCGAGGCGTACATGACGATGTTGTTGTCAAAACCAAAAACATCGACCAGCTGATAGACGACCTCCGCCAAACCTTCGACTGTCGGTGTTCTGGGAACAAGGGTGCCCAGACTTGCCTGCCTGCGGCCCATGGCGTGGCTCCACCGACGGCCTGGTACGGCCCATCCACAGAGACTAGCAAGACAAGACCCTCGCGAGGGGCCAAGCCTCGTGAGGGGGACGACGCCAAGACCTCCTGAGGGAGCAGCCTCCTCAGGCTGCCTCCTAAGGAGCGGAGATTCCTATGCAGGTACCCAACCTCAGGAGGTTGCAATGACGCAAGCCATGACGACCAAGGCCAGGCGGGCGCCAGCGGGCGCAGAGAAGACAGTTTCCTCTTTGGTGCTAAGGAGGCAAGCGCATGCGTGGGTTCCCGAGGACACAGGCAAAGGTTTCCATTCCCAGTGCAACAAGACCAAGGTCGCCAGGTCGGCAGGACGGATGTCATCGCCGAGCCCACCGCAGCGTCACGCCCAGAAGCTTTGCAGGCGAAGACCACCTTTCGTCAGGATTACATGTACTACTTGTCCCCTTTCAAATTGGCCGTTGTGGAATCCCTTCCCGCCTAAGTTTTGGGGAGAGGACCAAGGCCACTATAAATATAGGTTAGACACCACCATAGAACGGGATCAGATCCTTCCCACCCTCACCAGAGCAGACCTCACGAGGTTGTTCATCCCTTGTACTTGTTCATCCTCAGCCCCTCGTGAGGCCAATCCACCACAAAGCAGGAGTAGGGTCTTACACCGCAAGGTGGCCCGAACCTGGGTAAAATGTCGTGTCCATCTTCTTCCTTGTTCATCGAGCTAGGCCGTGGGGCGACGGGTCGGTAGGCCGGATAGGTTGAGTTCTTCGCACACGCCCCAGGGTTCAAACCTTTCTTGGGTCTGTGAAGCCCTGAATCCGACATTTGGCGCGCTAGGTAGGGGTGTGTCGAAGCTCTGCTTCTCCGTCGGCCACGCTCCGCCTGCGTTGTGTGGTCCCCATGGCTCTCACAGGCAAGCCGCGCTCCTGGATGCTTAATCTACCGAAGTCTCCAGTGGCCTCCGGGGAGGAGCTGCGCAACCGATTCATCGTGCGCTTCACAGCGCCGGCACCCCACGCTGTTGCGGCCATCCTCGGCGGGTCGCAGGCGCCGGCCTCGAGCCGCCATGTCAAGCAGCTCTTCCGACAGGTGGGAGCCGCCCAGCGGCGGCCGGGGGCTCCTCCAGGCCGGGCGGCGCCCGAGACCAATCTCATCTTCGACTCCAGGGATCACCCCAAGACTACGGCTGGCGCTGGCGCACTCCCCTTGCTATGCACGCCCACCATCGGCGGCGTCGTAGTTACCAGAACACTCATCGACGGCGGCACAGGCCTCAACGTCCTCTCCGTGGAGGCCTTCGACCTGCTCCAGGTGCCTTATGGCCAACTCGCCCCCACCAGGTATCTTTTCGGGGGTGGTCGACGGCTCCGTCGTTCCCCTGGGATAGATCCGCCTCCCCGTCACCTTCGGCACGCGCTGCAATTACCGCACCGAGCTCATCGACTTCGACATCGCCCGCATCGGCCTCCCATACAATGCCATCCTTCGGTACCCGGCCCTTGCCAAGTTCATGGCAACGACGCACCCCGGCTACAACGTCATCAAGATGCCGGGGAGCAGCGGCGTCCTCACTATGGTGGGGGACACCAAGGATGCACTCCTGGCCCTCAAGCTCACTTTCAAGGCCGTGGAGGCCACGTGACCTGACGCGGAGGGCGCCTCGGAGGCCGCGCCTGCGAAGAAGAAGCAGATGTTCTCTCAGGACCGGGACGAGATGAAGCAAGTACCAGTCGACGACGGGGGCTCAGGCCCCACCTTCACCATAGGCGTCGGCCTTCCCCCGGACCAGGAGGAGGCGCCGGTCGCTTTCCTCCATGCAAACAGGGATATGTTTGCATGGGAGGCCACGGACCTGGTTGGCGTCCCGCGAGAGGTGATCGAGCACCATCTAATGGTGTGCCCCGGTGTGCACCCGGTGAAGCAGAAGGCGCGGCGGCAAGCCCCGGAGAAGCAGTCGTTCATCATCCAGGAGGTCCACAAGTTGCAAGAAGTCGGTGTCATTCGGGAAGTACGGCACCCGGATTGGCTAGCCAACCCTGTCATTGTCCCCAAGAAGGGTGGAAAGGAGCGCATGTGCGTCGACTTCATGAGCCTCAACAAAGCTTGCCCTCAAGACCCTTTCCCTCTTCCGCGCATCGGCCAGATCGTTGACTCCACCGCCGAGTGCGAACTGCTGTGCTTCCTAGATGCCTTCTCGGGCTACCACCAGATCAAGATGGCGGTGCAGGACGTCGAGAAGATAGCCTTCCTCTCCCCGTGCTGGGTATACTGCTACACCTGCATGCCTTTTGGGCTGCGCAACACCGAAGCAACCTTCCAGCAGTTGATGCACATCGCCTTGGGCCAGCAGCTCGGGAGGAACGCTGAGGCATACGTCGACGACATAGTGGTCAAATCGTGGGAAGCAAGGACTCTTGTTGAGGATCTGGAGGAAACGTTCGCCAACCTGCGCAAGGTGAACCTGCGGCTCAATCCGGAGAAATGTGTGTTCGGCGTCCCGTTCGGCAAGCTGCTAGGTTTCCTGGTGTCACACAGAGGGATCAAGGCTAACCCAGAGAAGATCAGGGCAATAGAAAGAATGAGCCCGCCGCAGACCCTCAAGGAGATGCAGAAGCTCGCGGGCTGCGTGACTTCACTGGGGCACTTCTGGGAACCAGGGTGCCCAGACTTGCCTGCCTACGGCCCATGGCGTGGCTCCACCGACGGCCTGGTACGGCCCATCCACAGAGACTAGCAAGACAAGACCCTCGCGAGGGGCCAAGCCTCGCGAGGGGGACAATGCCAAGACCTCCTGAGGGAGTGGCCTCCTCAGGCTGCCTCCTGAGGAGCGGAGATTCCTATGCAGGTACCCAACCTCAGGAGGTTGCAATGATGCAAGCCATGACGACCAAGGCCAGGCGGGTGCCAGCAGGCACAGAGAAGACAGTTTCCTCTTTGGTGCTAAGGCGGCAAGCGCAGGCGTGGGTTCCCAAGGACAGAGGCAAAGGTTTCCATTCCAGTGCAACAAGACCAAGGTCGCCAGCTTAGCAGGATGGATGTCATCGCCGAGCCCACCACAACGTCACGCCCAGAAGCTTTGCAGGCGAAAACCACCTTTCGGCAGGATTAGATGTACTACTTGTCCCCTTTTAAATTGGCTGTTGTGGAATCCCTTCCCGCCTAAGTTTTGGGGAGAGGACCAAGGCCACTATAAATATAGGTTAGCCACCACCATAGAACGGGATCAGATCCTTCCCACCCTCACCAGAGCAGACCTCACGAGGTTGTTCATCCCTTGTACTTGTTCATCCTCAGCCCCTCGTGAGGCCAATCCACCACAAAGCAGGAGTAGGGTCTTACACCGCAAGGTGGCCCGAACCTGGGTAAACTGCCGTGTTCATCTTCTTCCTTGTTCATCGAGCTAGGCCGTGGGGTGACGGGTCGGTAGGCCGGATAGGTTGAGTTCTTCGCACACGCCCCAGAGTTCTAACCTTTCTTGGGTATGCGGAGCCCTGAATCCGACATCGACAACTTATGAGCCTATGATATACGACTCAACCAGGAAAAATGTGTCTTCGAGGTCCCTGCCGAAAAGTTGCTCGGATTCATCGTCTCCCATAGAGGAATCGAGGCCAACCCGGCCAAAATTCGTGCGCTATCCCAGCTCGCAATACCAAAAGAGCTCAAGCACGTCCAAAAATTGGCTGGATGCGTGGCAGCTTTGAGCCGCTTCATATCTCGCCTCAGAGAAAAGGCGCTCCCACTCTACAGACTGCTTAAAAAGAACAAGAACTTCCAATGGACAGACGAAGCAACTGCGGCGCTCGGGGAGATTAAAACACTTCTCGCTGGCAACCCTATCCTGGCCGCACCTAGCGTCGGCGAGCCCATGCTACTATACATTTCAGCCACCAATCAGGTGGTCAGCGCGGTGCTCGTCGTGGAGTGGGAGTCTGAGGGCCACAAGTTCCAAGTCCAGAAGCCGGTCTATTATGTGTCCGAGGTACTTACGCCATGCAAATCACGATACCCACACTATCAAAAGATAGCTTATACGGGTTTTATGGCGTCCCGAAAGCTACGACCACTACAAAAAAAAGACACATCCGTGACATTTTGGGCCGAACGATTTTTTTCTATCATGCTTATGACAATTCTATGACGATAATTGTGACAAAACCCGGTATCATCATAGATGTGGTGGGCTCCTACTTCTATGACAAAAAATCATGACAGAAAATGGGCTTTTCATCCTGGGCGGGCCGGAGACGCAGCTGCATGACATTCTTTGGGTCGTCCATGACGGAAAAAACCGTGGTAGAAGCGAGGGCGAGGAAAATATCGGGGAGTTCCCGGTTACGGTGGGTGGTTGGGGCCGAGCGATGCACGGAGGGATTGCGCGTTTCTCTCGTACACGTACGCGTGTGGGTGTGAGGCGTTGGGCTCTAACTGAACCCGAGCGAGGCGTTGGGCTCTAACTGAACCCGAGCGAGGCGTTCGCCTACTGAACCCGAGCGATTGCACTACAGGCTACGCGTTACTGAACCTGAGCGATCGATCGATCTGGCTGTTAACTGAACCCGATCAAGCTATTCCTTCGCTACTGCTACTAACTGAAGCCGATCGAACCTGCTGCCT
This sequence comes from Thinopyrum elongatum, assembly GCA_011799875.1. NCBI lineage: Eukaryota > Viridiplantae > Streptophyta > Magnoliopsida > Poales > Poaceae > Thinopyrum > Thinopyrum elongatum. The sequence continues at coordinate 392,146,026 of CM022299.1, forward strand.
CTTGATGAACAGTGAGCGTTGTTGGGGGTTGGATGAACAGTTCCCGGTGGGGGTTGGATGAACAGGACCCCGTGGTAGTAGAGGCCATTGCCGCTGGATGAACAGGACCCCGTGGAGGGTTGGTTGAACAGTAACTGGTGGAGGGCTGGATGAACAGTAGCCCATGGAGGGGTGGTTGAACAGTAGCCGGTGGAGGAGCGGTGGAGGCTGGATGAACAGTAGCTGGTGGAGGCAGGAGGGAGACGCCGTGGATGAACAGTCGCAGGTGGAGGCTGGAGGAGGTCGACGGTGGACGAACAGTAGCCCGTGGATGCTGGAGCGAGGCAGTAGACGGTGGATGAACAGAAGCCCGTGGAGTCCCGTTTTGTGGTACGCCACACCCCTCCCAATGAACAGGACCCCCGTTTTGACCGTAGGAGGTCGAAGAGAAGTCCGTTTCCTCTGTTTTGCGGTACGCCACACCCCTCCCGATCAACAGGACCCCGTTTCGACCATAGGCACTCGAACACAAGTCCGTTTCCTCCGTTTTGAGGTACGCCAGACCCCTCCCGGTGAACAGGATCCCGTTTCGACCGTAGGCGGTCGAACACAAGGTCGTTTCCTCCATTCTGTAGTACGCCAGGCCTCGTTTCGGCTGTTCCGTCCAAGCCGGTTGGCTCCCGATGAACACGACGCATTCCGTTGCCTCCCGATGAACACGACGCATTCCGTTGCCTCCCGATGAACACGACGCAGTTTCTCTATTCCGACCCGGCCGGTTGGCTGCCGATAAATAGGACGTCGTCGCTGCCTTTCCATGTACACGAGCCCTGGCCGTACGTATGCATGAGTAGGTGTTCGAGACCCCGCCTGTATGTACGTACGTGGCCGTATTTACTTTCTTGCACCCTGGCTGTACGTACGTGTACACGATATTGACGGGACTGCGTGACATGCTACGTCCGCGCCTCTACTACGACACGTGCCCTTCCTTACTCGGCCATGGTTCATTGCTGCAGCCTGCAGACAGACCGATCGACCAGTATGTATGTACACGTTCGCGACCAGAATGACAACGCTACGTACGCTTCGACCAGGTGGGTCCCGACTGTCAGGGAGGATAAGGAGGCACTTCCTTGCGTGCGAAGATGTAGCTGGTGGGTCCCAGTAGTCAGGGGGAAACATTTTTTTCATGAAATACGATGGCCCGTCCGGTGGGTCCCTGCTGTCAGGTGGAGGAATCATTATTTTGCACGTAATAAGGAGGCACTTCCTTGCTACGGTCGTGGACCCAGCTGTCAGCCTCTCCATGTACAATCCTCTTCCGATGAAAGTCGTTCCTTGACCACATTGACCACGGCGCACCGAGAGCACCAAGGCGGTGGACGACGGCGAGGCCTAGGAAGGGGACGACGCGGAGCCGGGGAAGACACGGCAGTGGATGACCACGCGGAGAGGAGTACGAGGGTTGACTGGTTCGACTGTGGTGTGAGGCTGCCGTCGCCGCAGAATAACAGGGGTTGTGGGTGAGTAGAGGGATGGCCTGGTCAGAGGTTGGAGTAGGGTGGGGCGGTCAGGCCTGCGCGGCAGCAGAGCCGGCCACGGAAGGCAGGAGCAGGCGGCATGGCCGGCGCTGGTTTGGGTGGCTGGAGCAAGAAAACCAGAGGTTGAAGAAGCACTACGGCCGTTGGATAGACATCATACGGTCACTGGAGCTAGAATCGTTCATATTGACTAAGTTGACAAAGCCCTCCGTCCGCGTCAACTTAGTAGGCCCACAAGTCAGCCTCCCACTATGGTGGGTCCCAGCTAGCAGGGGCACTTCCTTGCGTGCGAAGATATAGCTGGTGGGTCCGAGCTGTCAGCGGTAGGAACGTTTTTTTCATGAAATACAGAGGCCCTTCCGGTGGGTCCCAGCTGTCAGGTGGAGGAATCATTATTTTGCGCGTAATAAGGAGGCACTTCCTTGCGTGCGGCCGTGGACCCAGCTATCAGCCTATCCACGTACAGTCCTCTTCCGATGGATGTCATTCGTTGACCATGTTGACCACGCCGCCGAGAGCACCAGGGCGGTGGACGACGGCGAGGCCCCAGACTGGAACGACCCAGAGAAGCCCCACTGTTTTCGCGTAATAAGGAGGCACTTGCTTGTGTGGGTCCCTACTGTCAGCCTCTCCACTTACATCCCTCTTCCGATGGCTGTTGTTTGTTGACCATGTTGACCATGCCGCGCCGAGAGCACAAACGCGGTGGACGAGGGCGAGGCCCAGGAAGGGAATGACCCGGAGCCGACGAAGCCACAGCAGTGGATGCCCACGCTGAGGGGAGTACGAGGGTTGACTGATCGGCTGCAGGGTGAGGCTGACGTCGCCGAAAAATAATAGGATGTGCGGGTGGGTAGAGGGATGGCCTGGCGTCAGCACAGCCGGCCACGGGAGGAGGGAGCAGGCAGTCCCGCCGGTGCTGGTTTGGGCGGCTGGAGTAGGAAGATCAGAGATTGAAGAAGCACGACGGCCGTTGGATGGACATCCAACAGTCACTGCTCTGTGTTGACTAAGTTGACAAAGCCTTGTGTACGCGTCAAATTTTTTTTTAGGACAGCGTCATCGTCAACCTAGCAGGCCCAGAAGTCAGCCTCCAAATCTATGGAAAATAGTATACAACCCATTAGCCATTATTTTCAATAATTTACAGCCCATTTGCTGATTCTTAAGGATATTTTGAAGCCCATATTCTTTGTATTAGCATTACAGACCATATTCTGGACACTGCTAAAAAATTCAACGAAATTTTGCATATTTCGGTGGGGTCTGAACTCTTTTAATCATGATATTTCGAGTCACGTTAAAAATATTTTTTAAAAAATTATATCAAAATAAAATTCAAAAAAATTCTCCGCAAAAAAATGAATGAAATTTAAAATCTTGACTAGCAAGATGCCCGTGCATTGCACGGAACATCAAGATGCATTTGTATGAGTAGTTTATCTTGTGGGAGAAAAGGATGAACGAGGGAAGGCCTTATCTGCAAATGTGGAGAGGAGTGCGGGTAAATTGTCATAGTTTCCTTCCTATCCGTTAGATATAGATCGGATGGCCTATATTGCAGGATGGCAGGCACACCATCATCACCAACTCTGCTTTTTATAAGAGTAGAGAAATCCAAAAAAATGATATTTGAATGTAATTGCCGGTTGGCTTTGGTTTAAAAATTTACAGCCCATTTCTTACTACTTATAGCCCATTTTCTGGGGAAGCCCATTTCTTACTACTTACATCCCTCCTCGTCTTGAAAGATTTGCAGCCTAGCAGGGCTGAGAAAAGCAAGTAGGCCTCGGTTGGGTATTCTCCAAAAAAAAGAACTGGGCTAGCCATTTTCAAAAAGAAAAAAGATATCAACTGGGCTCGTCATGTGCTTAAATAAAAGCGTTAGCGTGGGCTAGACGGGCCACAGCCCCCGCATAGTGCGCAGTTGAGCTCCGTCTCTAAAACTAAAAAACAACTGGGCGAGCTGCTGGGTCCCTGGTGTTATCCGCTCGTTGTGTAATTTTCTCGTTTATTGACTACATTGACAATGGCGTGGGACCTAGTTGTCAAACAATTAGGAGGAAGTATTTTTTTTGGCTTGTAGTAATGAGGCACCTGCTTGCGTAATGCAATGACCCTGGTGGGTCCCTACTGTCAGCCTCTCCACGTACAGTCATCTCCTGATTCCTCTCAGTTGTTGAGCATGTTGACAATGCCAGATGGTGGCAGGCACAGCGAGCGAACCAAGGCGGAGAATGACGGCGAGGCCTCGGACGGGAACGAACAGGAGCCGTGGAAGATGTGGCAATGTAGTGGCAGGCGAAGGGGAGTACGAGGGCAACAACATGTAACTCAAGCTTACAAATGGTATAAAAAGCCCAAGGATTAATTGTTCATCAAATTTAGACAAAACCCAGATTGAACATGGCAATAACATCTAACCCAACCACTCTTTTTCGCAGTCATAAACAAATGGATCGGTCTGATCCATAAAATCAACATCCCGTGCAAAAAAAATATTGGAGGATGACTACAATTTGTTGTAAATAGAAGCCGAGCACGTTTAGAAGCCCATTTGTCCACCTGAAACTTCTTTTTTTGCTATTCAACGTGTCCGTCCGTGAGAAATCTCTTGTTGTAAAACTTAAGCCTCATGGACAATAGTAACCTCGCATTCAACAGGAAGAATGTGACAAAGCTTCTGTTTGCCTGGTTGGATGCATATCCTTCTATAGTTATTGTCCTCAAACGAATGTCATGAGAACTGAGAAAATCCTGGTGCTTATTATGCCACTGATTGGTTATACGTTTTTCTCCATGTGTTAGCAGTGCCTAAGTAGACATGAAGATTGAAAACAGTTAAGGTCTGAAAAAAGAGTATGTCGAAAGAGCGACAGCTGAACGGTTAATTCTAGTACAATATATACGGGCTTTCAATGTGCATGAAATCATCACCTTTATATATAAATTCTCCAGAGATCGAAAGCATCGCAACAAGCCAATAATTATGTTCAGATCAAAACTAAACATTCCGATATATAAGATCTTGACAGAATCCAGCAGCATTGATAGGCTATCCATGGACGAACTCTTCATTGAGCATATAACATAATATTAGTACCCAAGGTGTACTCCAAGATGATATAAAACTTATGCGCACAAATGAAAAATGCAGCTTATGATTACAAATGTGTAGATGATAATATACGATACCTGAAAAAGTGAGGAGCCAAACACCAACTTCCTGTGATCATTAAACGGATCACTAATTACACCCAAGGTCTCCAGTTTGGGTGCACAGACGACTGTTATTTGTGAAGGTTTATAACAATCATCAAGGAGCAACCTTTGAAGTGAAGGGGCATCTTCGATGATGAGCTGCTGTCCTTGAAAACAAATTCCAATGCTTTTAAGATGAGGCGACTTTATTTGGAGACAACTTATAGGGATTTCTATTCCCAAAACAATCAGCAAGCGCTCCAGGGCAGGGCAACTGGAGTGTATGATGTTGTGCAGTGAGGCCTCCGATAGATAAACCACCACAAGCGAAAGGTTTTTTAGTAGTGGGAGTTGAAGCATTTGTACCAGATCATCTGGTAGATGGCACCGGGCGAAGGTGGCGGTGTGGAGAGAGGAGGAAAACCACAAGATGGATAATGGTGGTGTGGGCACAAATTCTTGATGTGTTCGTGGTATGAAACTTTTGTGGTAATGGTAGAACTCAAACTGCTGGAGTTTTTCGAATTCAGGGGATGTCAGCCAAGCGTCCACCGTGCAGGGTATGGACAGTAGGTAGCGTGTCGGGATGCAGAGGCGTTGAACGGGGCCCTGCTGGTGAGAGGAGATGATGGCTCTGAGGAGATCAAATTCAAGAAGGACAGATATCTGACGACAGCCGAGATTGAGGGGCGCGATGCGCCATAGAGGGCGCCACCGAGTTGAGAGGACTTGTGTGCGGCAGCAATCCTTTGTGGGGAGAAGCGAGATGATCTCCCCAAGGATGTCGTCTGGGAGATCGCTGATGCGATCCACCGGAGACTCTACTGGTTCCTCAGATCCGGGTGGGGGGGGGCTCGCCGCTTCTCCCCGCGCTGCTGGGTGCGGGATCTACAACCGGCATCGCTGCTAGCGGGAGCCTCATCTTCTTGGCGCTGGAGCCAGTCGACTCCATTTTCCTTGCGGGCGTCACGCCGAGCTCCCGGGTTTGAGTAGAGTAGCCAGAGACGAGCCTAGTGGCAGTGCGAGTGGGGAAGAAGGAGGGATGGGGTTTTCTGTAGGAGTGGAAGAAGAGGAGCAGGCGTTTTCTGTACGAGTGAGGAAGAAGGTGATCGGGGTTTTTCTGTACGAGTGAGGAAGATGGGGAGCGGGGGGAATTGGGGGGTGACGGAAGCGGGAGAGTCCAGCGAGCTGCAGTATAAATGGAAGCGAGGAGGAAGGAGGGTTTTTCTGGGATCGCCCCCTCTTTAAGAAATATGGGCTTTTCCTCGCAAAAAAAAGGGCTTTAAGATGGATAGGCTTTTGTATCGGCCTAGTCGGCTGCCCGTGTTTCATACTGGAGGCCCTTAACACTAGAGGCAGCCCATTAGAGACACTCTCCAGCTTATTGCCCATTCGAAAGAAAAAAAGAGACGACTCTATCTTAATTATGGCTCCTCATCGGTAACATTTTTCAACTTAAAAAAAGTTATAGCTTCTTTTCGGGCCGGCTTGGCATCCACCAAATTAGAGGATGGTGTACTGCATGCAGACACTCACACTGGTCGTAGCGCGGCAAAATGAGGGGTCAAATAACATGCCCACAATATACATAGATTGTAAAGGTTGACACGCTAACATTCAAACCAAGCTTCACAAGATACGGTATGCATACTAGCTAACATTCACAAGCACTTAAGTTTAGCATGTTTACGCATCTAAATGATTCACAAGACTATAACCAAGACAAAGCTGTGAGAAGGTGTAGAAATAAAGAAAAAATGATCGATGCTTCTCTGAGCAAAGGGCTTCCCTACGCACGCATTAATTTCCTGGGCATGCTTCTTTCTGCACAAGGCCATTTCCTCCGTTCTACGGTACGCCAGGCCTCTGGAACAATCTGGCATGGTGGCCGCTGCCGGCGTCGTCCATCCCCATGCCTCTGCTCAGTCCGACCACCAATCACCACCACGCCCCACTATTCCTCACCTTACCTCTCCTCTTTCTCGAGATATCATTAGTTTTTACACATGAATTACTTCCGCATGGGTCAATCAAAACAGGTGTTTTGTAAAAAAAATGCATCTTGATGTTCCGTGCAATGCGCGAGCATCTTGCTAGTATTATTTATCTACTACTCTTATAAAAACAGAGTTGGTGATGATGGTGTGCCTGCCATCCTGCAATATAGGCCGTCCGATTTATATCTGACGGATAGGAAGAAAACTATGGCAATTTTGCAAAAAGATACCCACACCCCTCTCCACATTTGCAAATAAGGCCTTCCCTCGTTCATCCTTTTCTCTCACAAGATAACCTACTCATACAAATGCATCTTGATGTTACATGCAACGCACGAGGATGTTTCCTTGGGGGTCTCTCCAGCGCGGCGTGGCCGTAGTTGCAAGTTGACGCCCCTTGAGATGCCGACGTTGAGGGGCACTCGGATTTTGTCCGATGAGCAGGTAAGTGATGAGTTTGATCACGTAGTAAATGCATTCTAAAGACTACTTCCGTGTCCATTTCCTAATTCCCCCGCTGCCCACTGTTTCACATGCTAGGCTTGGTGCCAGTGGAGATTGGCTTGCACATGTACAGGAGGGTACCAACATCAATTTGCACAACATTTACAACGGTGACACCGTTCCCGTAGAACCTTTGTCCAACATTGGGATCAGATTACAATGTCCATTAAATCGTTGCGTGCATGTACTAGTTTTTTATTGGTCATTTATATCTGACGGATAGGAAGGAAACTATGGCAATTTTGCAAAAAGATACCCACGCCCCTCTCCACATTTGCAAATAAGGCCTTCCCTCGTTCATCCTTTTCTCCCACAAGATAAACTACTCATACAAATGCATCTTGATGTTCCGTGCAACGCATGGGCATCTTGCTACTAGTAAATGTAAGTTTTTGAATGCGGCGAGGAGGCGGGTACAGCTGGGAGTGCAGTGGGCGGCGCCCTCGTCCAGCGCGCCGCTTCAAATGGTGGACGCAGTGAGAGGTCGCGTTCGCCCTTACCCCCTTGACCATGGACCTTGACCGTGTACGTCCGGCTTTGAGGACAACATTATCCTTGACAGTGTATGTCACCTTGTGTCTAGATCTGAGATGCCACGTGTACCAGATGAATGACTCCAAGTTCGACCACTGTGATGCTAGGTGCGAGCCGAGGAACACTATTGGAGAGACCCCCATCATAATTTTCGTACATTGGTCGTTTGATTCATAGGATAGAATGCTATAGGATTTTTTTCCTATGTAATCATGTGTTAATTGGCAATCTAGCATCCACTCCAACTTTTTTTTCACTTTCTTTGTTTTTCCTGTGTCAAACACTCTGTTTTTTTAGGGGAACATTGTGTTAATGCTATGGGATTCAAGTGGACATGCCACTCCAATCCTTTATTTTTCCTATTCCTGCATTTTAAGTTCCTACGAAGACCCTGTTTGGAAACTCTAACTTAGCTAGAGGTTAGAGTTAGTTTCTACCTCATGACTAACCCTGAACTAACTCTAGCCAAAGAGGTGTTTGGATGACAGAGTTAGATTGACAATAAATGCACTAGGGGAACTAGCTCCATTTAGCACCTCTTGGGTGGGATAGGTTTTTTGGGTGGGTTAGATGCAACTAGCTCAAACTAGCCCTCATGTTTGGATACTTTAGGCCTATTTGAGCTCAAACTAGCTCAAACTAACTCTAACCCATGGATCCAAACAGGGCCGAAGAGAGTACTTGCTCTAAATGATGTGCCGCCGCAAGAGCCGCCTATATTAATTAACCATGCTCTAAAAAGGTGGACCAGCTTTGGCTATAGTATACTAGTACAGTACTAGGTTAGTAGGTGACCTTGCGCTTGGCTCTTCTCCTCTTCCGAAAGTCGAACAATAATGATGGTACTACAGTAGTACTTCTGGCAATCTGACACCAAATGAACTGCTGCACGTCCACCGCTTGTAAGCAAAAGTTTCTCCTCATGCTGCGAGCCACCGCGCACGCGTTGGCGAGGGAGAAGGCATAGTAAGCAAGCTTCTCGTCGTTCTGTGAGTTGACGGGACACATCTCCAAAAAGGGCCGACCTTGTCCATGGCTACCATCCCGTGCTCCGTCATTGAGTATGTGTACTATTCATGTGCCATCTAGGAGAAAAAATATTGCGTAGTAGGTGCCATGGAAGTGCACGACTCACTTACGCACTGCTTATCTGATCATCTCCATTTTCCTCATGACACGTGCATGTTGATGCTAGATGTCCCGCGTGTTGGCAAAAGGATGAACAATGCTCACGCCAAAAAATAAAGAGTGGAAGAACATAGATTCCCGACGACCGAGAAGGAGCAAGGAACCTCGCGGTGGAGCGTTTGCACTCATAATATTTTATATTATTCAGCGATATAAAATCAACCAAATCTCTCCACATTCCTGTTAACAACCCACTGATGTATTACTCGATCTAGCACTCCACTCACGAATTCAGGTAGCAATTAAGGATTACAATATCTCGATACAAGAATTGGGGGAAGCAGGAGGAAGGGAAGAGAGCCGCCGCCGGGTTCGTGCCGTGATCCACTGGATGATTCTGATGGTGGTGGTGGTAGGTGAATAAGTATTCCAGGCTCACACCCACTGAGGGCCTTGGACCTTGCTGTTGGGCCGTCGCTGCCTGACGGGCCGAGCCGTAGGTGAGGCCGAGTCAGGGCCCTTGGTGGTACTCGGCTTGGCAGTGGCCCTGACACCCCCTCCTTCTTGTGAGGAGGCTAGCCCCCAAGCCTCTGCTGCGGGAAAATGTGCTTGTAGTTCCTGTCTATCCTCCCAAGTATCGGCGATTGCTGCTGGGTCGGACCATCGGACGAGAACTTGCTCGACCATAGCCCCGTGCTTGCGCCTCCAACGAGTGTCCAGAATCACTGATGGAACTGCAGGAACCAAAGGTGTGACAGGTAGCTATGTCTGGACTGGCGTACCTGGGAGTAGAGCTTTCTGGAGCAAAGAAACATGGAAAACTGGGTGCACCGACGCATCTGGTGGGAGTTCCAACTTGTACGCCACCAGGTTGATCTTGGAGATGATGGTGTATGGCCCGAAGTAGCGGAAAGATAGCTTGTGGTTCGCACGCTTGGCCACAGATGTTTGCACATAAGGCTGGAGCTTCAAAAATACTTGGTCGCCCACTTCAAAAGAGCGCTCCGATCTTTTCTTATTTGCTTGCTGTTTCATACGGAGACGCGCCCGCTGAAGATGTTGCTGAAGTAAGTCTTGGATGACAGCACGCTCGTCCAGCCAACTTTGGAGGGCTGGTACCAAGCAAGATGATGTCGCTGTGATACCCCAGTGTCGCGGTTCATGCCCGAACATAGCCATGAACGGTGTCATGCCAATCACAGAATGTGGTGATGAGTTGTACCAAAACTGTGCGAGAGGTATCCAATGATTCCACCTTTTTGGACAGGAGTTTGTGAAGCAACGAAGGAAAGTTTCAAGGCATTGATTTACACATTCAGATTGACCATCGGTCTGAGGGTGGTTTGCTGTACTCAAGCGGAGTTCTGTACCAGCGTAGCAAAACAGTTCTTGCCAAAAGTGGCTGGTGAACACCGGATCATGATCAGAGATGATGGAGTTGGGGAAGCCATAGATAGGATAGATGCGTTGCATATACAACAGAGCGACACGCGAAGCGGTGTAGGGATGAGCAAGAGGCAAGAAATGCGCGAACTTGGTCATTTTGTCGACCAGGACCCAAATGCAATTGAACTGACCTGATTGTGGAAGGCCATCGATGAAATCCATGGTGATCATATCCCAGGATGCGCCCGGAATCGGAAGTGGTTGGAGGAGGCCTGGTGATGCCACACGCTCCGTTTTGGGTTGTTGGCAAATCTGACAGCATTGCACGTACTGAAGAATGTGGGTCTTCATCTTGGGCCAAGCGAACAAGCGTCGGACGTGCTTGTAGGTGACAGGAAAGCCTGAGTGCCCCCCCACGGGGCTGTCATGGAAGGCCACAATGATTGTTTGCTGAAGAGCGATGCTGTCTCCCAACCAGATGCGATTGCGGAAACGCAGAATGCCTTGAGATAAACTGAACCGACCTTTTGGGTCCGGCCGTACTGCCAGTTGCTCCAAGAGGCGTTGAGCTTGTGGGTTAGTGTGATAGCTTGCCTCGATGTCTTCTAGCCAGGCTGGTTGGCAGCTGGAGACTGCCATGATGTTCTCTGTATGAGGTAGACGGGACAAGGCATCTGCAGCACTATTCTCACTCCCTTTCTTATAGCATATCTTGTACTGCAGGCCTAGGAGTTTAGTGAACGCCCTCTGCTGCCATGGGGTGGTGAGGCGTTGCTCTTGTAGATAAACTAAGCTTCGTTGGTCCGTCTTGATCACGAATTCCGCGGACTGCAGGTATGGCCTCCACTGATCCACTGCTGCGATGATGGATAGGTACTCGTTTTCGTACGTGGATAACCCCATGAATTTAGGACAGAGAGACTTGCTCATGAAGGCTATGGGATGGCCCTCTTGTTGCAGAATAGCTCCGATTCCGGTGTCGCACGCGTCCGTTTCGACAGTGAATTGTTTCTGAAAGTCGTGTAAGGCCAGGACAAGTGCAGAAATCAGGCCCTTTTTAAGAACTTGGAAGCTTTGTTCTGTGTTGTCAGTCCACACGAACGGCACCCCCTTTTTGAGAAGGTTGAAAAGGGGTCTCGCCAGTATTCCAAACTGGCGAACAAAACGGCGGTAATAACCTGCCAGCCCCAAGAACTGTCTGACCTCCTTGACACAAGTGGGTCTGGGCCATGTTGCCACTGCCTCTATTTTACCTGGGTCAGTTGCCACCCCCTCTGCGCTGATGACGTGCCCCAGATATGCAATCCGCTCCTGCCCGAAAGCACATTTGCTCCTTTTAACCTTCCATTGGTCTCTGCGCAGGAGTTCAAACACTTGTCTGATGTGTTCTGCATGGTCTTGCAAAGTTTTGCTGAACACCAGAATATCATCAAAAAAGGACAGTACGCACACGCGTTGCAGCGGGTGCAAAGTGTCTGTTATTGCAATATTGAAAGTTCCCGGGCCTCCTGCCAATCCAAACGACAGCACCCTGAACTCAAAGTGCCCCGAGTGAGTTTGAAATGCAGTCTTGAATTCTTCACCTTTGGCCAGACGGATCTGATGATACCCAGCTCATAGGTCAAGTTTAGAAAACCATCTAGCTCCGTGCAGTTCATCCAATAGCTCCTCGATCACGGGTACTGGGTATTTACCCACTACTGTCATAGCGTTGAGTTGTCTGTAATCTATACACAGACGCCATGTTCCATCCTTCTTCTTAACCAAAATAACTGGCGATGAAAATGGACTGCGGCTGCGCTGAATGATACCCGCCTTTAACAGTTCCTGCACCTGCTTCTCGATCTCGCCTTTGTGCTCTGGCTTGTGTCTATACGGTCTCAGGTTCACGGGTTGGGCCCCCGGCATCAATGGGATTCGGTGATCACAGGCTCGTCATGGAGGTAGCCCCGTCGGATCTCCAAAAACATCTTCAAATTGGTCAAGAACTTGCTGAATATTGTCAGGGGTAGGTGTGTACACTTCATCCCCCTCTGTGACTTGGTAAATTTGCACAACTTGTGATAGTGAACCTTGCTTCTGTAATGACTGAAGTTGTATTGCATTAATCTCAGAACAGGCAGTAACACCTTCAGGATGGCCTTACAAGTGAGCAGGGCCAGGGGGCGTTGTGATCAGTAACTGCTTGCCTCGCCAATCCACACTCATGGGACTGTATTCCTCCAGCTAGTCCATACCCATGATAGCGTCGTAAGCTCCAAGTGGCAAGATCTTCATGTCAGTAGTGAATTCTTGGCCCTGTGAGGTCCAGCAACACCTTGGTATGTGCGACACACAACAGAGTTCGCCTCCGTCAGCCACCTTGATGCGGCAGGGTCGGTGCAGTGGAACCACACCTGACAGTGAGGAAGCCAGGCGCGCGTCGATGAAAGAAGTCGAGCTCCCTGAGTCCACCAGAATGAGGACCTCGTGGCCTTGCAGCCACACATGGAAACGAATTGCCTTCGGGGCTGAGCTCCCAGTGAGAGAATGGCGTGATATCGCCATGGTTGTCTCTGTCTGCTGTTCGTCACCCTTCAGAGGGATTTGCCCGTCCGTGATGTCGATGCCAAAGAGTTCCAAAAGTTCTTCGACGATGTGTAGTTGCACGCTGGTGGGGCAAGTGTGGTCCTGCCCCCAGCGCTCGCCACACTTGAAGCAAAGCCCGCGAGCACGGCGGTATTCTCGCAGGGCCTTGATCTTGGACCCATCAGTGCGACTGGCGTCGATCGCACGCTAGTCCGTGGTTGTTGGTGCAGTTGGCGGGCGCCCCTGAGGTGGTGGTGGAGGTAGAACCATGGGTGTCCCCGTGTGGCCACGGCCCGTCCAGTCGATGGCGCTCGGTCTTGTCGGTGACACGCGCATACGTTCACGGGCCACCCCGTCCGCTACCTCCTCCTGAAGTAGCGCCAACGCACAGGCCGTGTCGAGGTCCAGCGGTCTCTGAACGAGCACCACTACACGGATGTCGGCGCGGAGTCCGTCCACAAAACGAGTGAGATAATAGTAAGGATGGATGGATTCCGAGTAAGCAGACAAATGACTGATGATCAATTCAAATTGTTCAATGTATTCTGCCACAGTAGTTTTCTGAGATAAGGAATAGAACTGGCGAATCAATAGCTGGTGCCGATCGCGTCCGAAATGCATGCACAGCAGAGATGAAAATGACTCCCAGTCGAATTCAGAAAGTTTCTTCTGAACCGACTGCAGCCACACAGATGCGATACCAGTAAAATTCAGCGACGCCATCGGAACCCAGTACTTCTCCTGAATTCCGAACATGTGAAAATACTGTTCGCACATCGTTTTCCACAGCCTGGGATTTTCACCCGTGAATTGGGGAAATCCGATCGAAGGATGAGCCTATCCGATCCCAGCGAGGAGCTGGCTGGCGTGCGCGTAGGGTGAGGTAATGGATGGGGAAAGCTGCGGGAACTGACCGTTAGCCGGGGTGGCCACCGACACGAACGCCGGTGCCAATCCCCGGGGTAGAACGTCAAGGCTGTGGTCGATGGACCCGAGGGCGTCGCCCTCCACGCTCTTGCTGGTGCCGACGTGGTCACGCAGAGGCGCTGGTGGTGGTGGTGCGGGCGGTGCCACTGGTTGGCCCTCTGCAGTAGGTGCTGGCCGCACTTGTTGGAGCTCGGCGACCGCGACGGAGAGTTGGTCCACTCGCCGCTCCAGATCAGGCCGCCACTAGGCTAGGTCGTCGAGCTTGCTGGTGTGGGAGCGGATGTCGGAGTGGATCGCGTCGAGGGAGCCGGTCAGCTTGTCGAAGTACTCCTTGATGGAAGGATCCATGGTGGTGATTCGATCCTTGATCGATTTTTGGAGCCGCATCTCGATCAGGTGCGCCAGGGTGTGGATCGAATGGCTCTGAATACCAGATGTTAACAACCCACTGATGTATTACTCGATCTAGCACTCCACTCACGAATTCAGGTAGCAATTAAGGAGCAAGGAACCTCGCGGTGGAGCGTTTGCACTCATAATATTTTATATTATTCAGCGATATAAAATCAACCAAATCTCTCCACATTCCTGTTAACAACCCACTGATGTATTACTCGATCTAGCACTCCACTCACGAATTCAGGTAGCAATTAAGGATTACAATATCTCGATACAAGAATTGGGGGAAGCAGGAGGAAGGGAAGAGAGCCGCTGCCGGGTTCGTGCCGTGATCCACTGGATGATTCTGATGGTGGTGGCGGTAGGTGAATAAGTACTCCAGGCTCACACCCACTGAGGGCCTTGGACCTTGCTGTTGGGCCGTCGCTGCCTGACGGGCCGAGCCGTAGGTGAGGCCGAGTCAGGGCCCTTGGTGGTACTCGGCTTGGCAGTGGCCCTGACAGTTCCTATACCATTCTATAGTGTGAGAATAACTTTGAATGTTACCTCCGTGGGACACCTAGTTATAGTATATCCAGCAGCCCATGCATATCGCTTCTCGCTCCTCGTCCTTATAGCCTGCCGACTATACCTTATATACACTTGCTCTTTGAGCAAAGGCCTCCCTAAGCACGCATTAATTTCCTGGGCATGCTTCTTTCCTGGGAAGCTGGTCCTTGCTGATATAGGATGCCTCTTTGTATCATTTATGGCTTACCCGGATGACCGCCTGTTGCCGCCCAATGGCCAATGCCACGTCCCCGCAAATGTAGCAACTTCCCTCCCTCGTCTAGCTGGTTCACGGGTTTTCCCCTATTTTTTGCCGCTTGCCCAACTATAGAACCGCCTCGCGACGGCCAATTCCTCTCCAAACACCTAGGGAGGCGGTTGAACCGAACAAGTCTAACTTGTTTTTAGTGGGTACATTGATGTGGCATCGAAAGGGTGTGATAGCTGACTCTGGCAAAATAATTGACTACCACGTTGGCATACATGAGCATGGGGCCCACTTGTCAGCGTGCTGGACGAAGGAAGGAACGCAAGACAAAATGGAGCGCGGAAGGGTGCGAATCCGCTCATGTGTGATGACCACTGGAGCAATCCACTCAGATTGTACTATGTTAAAAAATTCGTGCAAACACGGCCGGTTATACTATGAGTAGGTGACCGTGCGCTTGGCTCTTCGCCTCTTCCGGAAGTCGAACAATGATGATAGTATAGATAGTTCTGGCAATCTGACACCAAATGAACTGCTGCACATCCACCGCATGTATTAAGCGCACTATCGTAAAGCAAAAGCTTCTCCTCGTCCCGCGAGCCACCGCGCGCGCACGTGACCGAGGGAGAGGTCGTACTAAGCAAAGCTTCTCCTCATTTGCGAGTTGACATGACACATCAAAAGTAGTGTATTAGTCTCCAAAAAGGGCTGACCATGTCCATGGCTACCATCCTGTGCTCCGTCATTCAGTGCGTGCACGATTCACGTTCCATTGAGAAAATAATGTTGCGTACGTGCCATCGAATAGAATAACTTGTTTTATAAAAAACGCGCCATCGCGTCATGATCGAACTTTGATTCGTCCACGCGTGGTTCCCATGAACAACTACTACACTCGCCAAATTATCTGGTGAGCTGCCTCTTCGTACAGAAATGAGCTCACCGTGTACCCGCGCGTGAGTATTAGGGAAAGAGGCAAAGAGTACCTGCGTCGGTGCCTGCACCTCTTCTCTTTGTGCTCGTATTCCTTTTTTTTTCGGGTGATTCGTGCACGTACTCCACCTACGTTCGTGACCGTTGGTGAGTCTCTCCTACTATACTTAACTCCATTTTCTTGCATGACACATGGACCTGGATGTTGGATGTCCCACGTGTCGGCAAAACTTAGAAGAATGCTTTCCGACGACCGAGAAGGAGCAAGAAACCTCACGGTGGAGCGTCTGGACTCTTTAATATCTTTATTCGGTGATATAAAATCTACCCAATCTTCTCCACAGTAGACCGGAAGAGTCCGAAACACGGCAGCCCAGTGTAGTTACATCATACATGGCCAACCCACGCTATCACCATATTTCTTGGCCTCCGTGCGACACCTAGCTCTAGTAATCCACCATCCCGTATTGCTTCTCGCTCCTCGTCTCTCTCAAAGTGCGGTGGGCTGGTGATTTTGCCGTCTATTGAGGTCGGTTAACTCAACACATGTTAGCGACATGCCAAGAGCATTCTAATTTTTTTACTGTACTCTACTGTTATGCCAAGAAGAGGAAGCGCTTTGACTGACGGACCAAACGAGACATGCGTGCCGTGCCGTGAGTGGGTCCATTTTCTCGTTTTGAACTTGTTTGGTGTAGTAGTAACACTTGGTTTTGACTACTGATAAGATTTTATATAGGGCCTAATGTATTCTTTGAGGTTGCCTTTGACTATTGATAAGATTTTATATAATTTGAAATTCTACCATTCTAAGATCCTTTCACGTTCCGTTTCAAAAAAAATCCTTTCACGTACGAATTTGACGGTATGCTTTGAGCAACTTGCATGTCCTATACTGCTCCTGTTTGGATACTCTAACTTAGCTAGAGGTTAGACTAACTCATGACTAACCCTGAACTAACTCTATCCAAAGAGGTGTTTGGATGACAGGGTTAGATTGACAATAAATGCACTTGATGGAGAGAGAAAAGTGATTTTTCAGTGGGCCCCATGAGAACTAGCTCCAATTAGCACCACTTGGCTGGCGGGATAGAGAGAGAAAAGTGATTTTTCAGTGGGCCCAATGAGAACTATCTCCAATTAGCACCTCTTGGGTGGGATAGTTTTTTTTGGTGGGTTTGGTGCAACTTGCTCCAATTTAACCCTCATGTTTGGATACTTTAGGGCTATTTGAGCCCCAACTAGCTCAAACTAACTCTAACCCATGGATCCTAACAGGGCCAAAGTTAGTCTCAAAAAACGCATTAAGCCCTATATACATGGACACATGGAGTACATGATACTAGCAAACACTCACCATTAGTAGTAGTTCATTGGTTGGTTTCGATTTTTGATTCAGTTGCTGTGCTGCTACCGTCCAATATTCGCATGTGGTTGTTTCTAGAATAAAAAAAAGGAGGTAGTACTTACTGTGGGAAAGGTGAAGTGATGGTTGCTTCACCCGAGCAACTTATTACTACTCTGGGAATATTGGAGTACCAGCGGATTCAACGAAGAGATAAATGATGGTTGCTTCATCCGAGCAACTTACTGTGGCGAAGGTGGGGCTCTATGATTTGACTACTCACTAGTCATTATTACTGCGGCGCAATGACCGGGGTGAATCTTCCCTGCAGTTGTGCACTCAATATTGCTGCATGGCAGGTGGAGCCGGATGAAGGGTGTCCCACATGTCGGCAAAACGAAGTTGAATTGTTTCTGGCATTGCTATCAATCCTTCAGGATTTGTTTATATGTACGCATAATTTTCCAGCATAATGAAATAGTACTGTCATGCTATGAAGGTTTCAACTTTGGTTCCCGTAGAAAAAAAAAGGTTTCAACTTTAGGATTCATGTGTCCTCTTGCCTCAAGATTGTCTCGTTACAACATTCCATCAAATACAAATGAAGCTACCATGGCTGCTAATGCATCTCAATGGTTCGCAGATCAGCGCCAATATTCACATCACAACTGAAGACAAAGTTGTGAGAAGGTGTACAAATAATGAAAAATATATAATTGATCGATGCTGTTCGTAGGCATGGCTCCATTTCCTGGGCACAGTGTTCATTGGTTGGCAGCTAGTTTCACCCAGCTCTGTAGCCAAAAAAGAGGTCTATGGAGGACATCACAATTCGATCATTTTGTGCAGCTCCACTAAAATCGAGCTGATCATCCTTATTTGCAAAGATATTCAGTCAGTGTGATTACAATAATAGTGGAACTAGATGATGAAACATAACACACACAAATAGAAGCCGATCACCTCTGCGATCTCTCTTTAGGACTAACTACTTGTTGGAGAAGATTAGGCACAGAGTTGGATGAGGAGGATAGCAAAACTGATCTCCCTTTCTGCAGTCCCACAGAAATGTAAAAACGTTGCCCGTGTGACATTTTGGCGGAACTGCACAAAACACTCTTAAGAAAAAAGTGATTTGTGCAGCTCACCAAAAGGTCGCAATAGCAATGAGGTGAAATGGATAGCCATGTTTGCAAAAGGAGGTAGAAAGGAAACAATTACTGCCCAATAACACGAGTTGAAGACACATACGCCGACAAAAAAGAAGCATATTCCATGTAATAAGGGAAAGATAGCAGCATGGTGGTTTATCAAAAACGGTTTGAGGACGAGATTGCAAGATGGAAAGTACGCCGGCCGGGATACGTTTTAAGCAAACAACTAAAGAAGATCCACATGCAGGATTTTCCACATGCAGCAATGTGGGAAGATGGGCAGTGGAGCAAGGCCGGAGGAAGCTGTACCTGAGGGTCGTCGGGATGTAACTAGGAGGGCGCCGGCGGCCGGGATCTGCCCATACTGCGGCAGCGAGCAAGTGGCAAAGGCCCTACCGCGCCGGAGCTTGGTCAGAGAGAACGGCGGGTACCGCAGATCGGGACGTGCTGCCTCAACGCCGTCGACCGGAGAAACGATGCACATCCTCCCTTTTCGCCGGCGGACGGGATGCGGCCGGATCAGTGACCGACGGTGAGAGAGAGAGGCCACTGCCGCCTTGTGTGAGATAGTGTGACGAGAGACAAACCCCGGTAGGCAGGCTCCATTGTATATAGTGGAGCGGATTTTTCTTTTTTCCCGATGACAATCGTTTTATATTCTGTACGTGCCTTGGAGGAATATAACTTTATTTTTAATACTAACGCGTCAAGTCGAACTTTGTTCCGTCTACGCATGGTACACGACCCTCCTTCAAGTAAACAATCGCTACACGCGTCAAATTATCACGTGGGCTGCCTTTTCATACAGAAATGAACTCCATCGTGTACCCGCGCGGGTGTGGCCGGGAACGAGACGTGAGTACGTGCGTCGTGCGTGCACCTCTTCTTTAGGTGCAGGTACGTACGTGGGTGGGTGTGAGAGAGATGGTTTGTGCGAAACAGAGGCAATGTGTCGATGATATCTCAAACAAAAAAACGTAACATATGCAATGTGTGTGAAACTGAGTCATGGATATATCATATATAGAGGGTGCGATCCACGAGAAGAGAGTGGAGGGATCATCGGCGTGAGATATCAATAGAATCGAAAACAGGGATGAAGTGTGTGGGTGCGCGATCGATAAAGAGTGCCATCGAATTTGTGTTTGCCCACATCAAAGATACAGGGCGGCTGGCCTACTGGAATGTGAGAGGGCAGAGGTGCAGTTTTTCTCTGTGGCATGGATACCTACCTACAACGTTCGACTATCGGTGTGTGTGTGGGGTGGGGGCGTGGGATAGAGAGGTAGATCGACTAGTATATATGTGGAGAAGGAGAGAGACATAGCTATGTATTGAGGGAGATCGATCGGCATCCATGCATATGTGTAGCAGAGGAATAAGGTTGGGAGAAAGACAAAGGTAGAGTGTCGGAGGGTTGGTGGTGGAGTTGCTTCTCACAAATGGTGGGAGAGGCCTGCTAGACAAACGGAGGGTATGAGTGCAATATCAATAAGAGAGGGGATGTCTGTCTGTCTATGCACGTGCGTGTGAGAGACGGGTTGGGAGGTATGCAAGGATGATAGGGGGGATGATATGGTTGTGGTAAGCAGACGTAACTACATAGGAAGATCAATCATCGTGTGTCCGAGAAAGGGAGAGACATAACTAGTGAGGTAAGTCGATCGGTGCGTGGGGAAAAAGAATTATAGTCGACCTAGCTATATGTAGGGAGATCGGTAAGTATACATGCATGCATGTGTTAGAAGCAAATAAGGTCCGGAGAAACGGACAGGGGGAGAGGGGTGCGGCTAGGAGGTGGTGCGAGAGGCCTACTATGTCGAGGGGGGAGGAGTGTGCGAGTATGAGATCGATGAAAAGAGGGGCGGGAATATGCACTTGCGTGGAACCGTATTGGACAGAGGGGGGCATGGACGGTGAGAAGAGAAGAGGGGAAGTGTGTATTTGTGGTAGGCACACTTGGCTAGAGAGGTATATCGACCGGTGTGTGCCGGAAAGAAGGAGCTGAGGGGCCTACACACACCGTGGGTGAACGACCGAAAGAGAAACGAATGTGCGCGATGGAGGGGACGCTGAGGGAGGGTGGGGGGCGGGCGTGTGCATGCACGATAGAAAGTTAGCGCTAGCTAGCTACAAAGAGAAGAGGATCGTGAAGGTGTAAAAGACGAACATAGATCGTAATTCATTATAAAAAAGTGGATTCGGATATTTGAAGAAGATATCATAGTGTTTTAAACCGACGCATGCAAGAATGAATATATATAATGGTGATACGCATGGTGTGGTTATGAACATGTTATACTACATATAATATATAGAACATTGATTATAAATTGGGATAATGTGTGGCTTTTGCAGCTCATGGCTAAATACTTGTCATAATGCAGGGGGCGGGGCACTATTCTTTGTGTGATAAACATGGTGTACGTATGGAACATGGTTTAGATTATGAATATCTAGCTAGTACATCAAATGTACTATTATTTGGAATAAACATCAAGTGTATTCAAAAATTTGAATTCGAGTTCATATAGTACACATAGTTCATATCTATCTCTATAGTAATCATGTGGTGTGTTGTTAAGGTAATACACGAATGATGGTTTAAGTTGGCAACAATCATGATTGTAGATTCTTATTCAAATATAGAAACGAATTCAAATTTAGTTCGAATTGCAGCGGTAGTATAGACATTTGGAATGCACTAAAATGTTGGTATGAGTAGGTTACATGCATTATACAGCCAGCGAAAAAAATTAATTGGACACAACATGGATTCATAGCTTTGAATAGCATTTGTACAGTAAAACGGGGCAAGACTCTCTCTTTGTGTGGTGTGAATAGTTTTATTTTTTTCGTTTTTTTGTTGAGGGAAGTGCTAATTGATTTAGTACGTACAATATTACACATTAGGCTTGTCCCTAAAATTCAACCCACGCCTTGTTACATCCCGAAAATTCAGATATCGTGCTCCCAAAACTCGCGCCTTCACAACCCGCGCCTTGCTATCCCGAAATTACAACGCGCGCGAAAACTCCCTCCAGCTGCCAAATCCCGACACACAAAATCCCCCTTCTAACCCTGAGCTGAAAGGGCCGCCAGTTCAAATCGGTGGGGGTACTTTTGTAACACACCCTACATTTTGGACAAGCGCGTCCCTAAGTCATGGTTCCCCCCTCCCATCGCCTCCTTTTCGCCATTCAAAATCCCAGGCCGCCATAACCTCTCTGCTCCAGCCGCGAAACCCCACCCTCCTCCGTCCACCACCTCATCCCTGCCCAGCCGGAGCCTCTTCCCCGACGACATCGTCCACCGCAACAGCTCGACATCCCTCATCCACCTCCCCGGATGAGGATCCGTCGTCGATCTCATCGTCCCGCCGGTTCAGCCGCCCCATCCTCCACCTCCAAGGAGCTGCTCCGATGATCGCCTCGTCTATCGCGGCTGCTCCATCCCCACAGCGCCGCCTTAACCTGCTCCACCGGAACCGTAGTATCCTCACCGACTCCTCGGACGAAGCCGAGGCCTACTCGGCTCCACCAAAGAGGTTGTACACTCATCGCATCGGACCTTCTCCTTAACTCGACCTCCCGGCGCCGACCGTGCTCCATCCCACACCCCCATGGCGCGGCTACCTCGAAGCCGGCACCTCGGGCGACATCTTCACGGCGGCTCTCCCCCAGTGCGAGGCCCCTTCGGCGGCGGCGGACATACCAGCCGGATCTGCTGCTGCTGCTCCGGCTCTCGCTCGCGCTGCTGCTGCTGCTCTGGCTCTCACTCGCTCACTCGCACTGCTGCTGCTGCTCCGGCTCTTGCTCGCTCCCTCACGCTGCTGCTGCTGCTCCGACTCTCACTTGGTCGCTCGCGCTGCTGCTCTGCTCTCCCCCTCGCTCGTGCTGCTGCTCTGCTCTTGCTCTCGCTCACGCTGCTGATGCTGGTACATGGGCTGCTGCAGCTACACGAGTTGCTGATCTGGCTCTAGTTCGCACTGCTCCTCTAGGCGCTGCTTCTCCGGTTGCTATCTGCTACTGTGTTCCCCGTCGATCGCCTGCTGATTTAGATCACTGTTTCTCTACTACTAGTGCTCGAGCGGCCTAAACTACATGTGAAGTGCCTCTGTGCTACCAGTGCGTTCAGTTTCGACAGTAACATTCAGATTCCATAGTAAATTTCAGTTTCGACAGTTAAGTCTAGAGTCAACAGTTTTTACCTCATCTGTTGTAGTCAGGTGTTTTTTGGTGATGTAAATTTTACATCTATCACTTTTTGGTAATGTATTTTACATCATCTATTGGAGATGCTATTAGAATCCCCCTTGAGATTAATGATGTCTGTCTTGTACTGCTTCAGCCTCGACGTCTTACGGCTCGCCGGAGCTGCTCCAACGATGGAACCATCCATCACAACAGAGCAGTGCCCTGGACACCGTCTACAGGTTCCTCAAATCTTCCTCCACACCTCCGACAGCCACCTCTGCCTCAACTTCTTTGGCGACCAACCCAATGAAGCCGAGGTCGACATGGCTACGGCAAAGAGGTTGTGCACTTGTCTCATCACTTATTACTCTACATTCATGTCGATCCATTAGGGCTATTTTGGTTCAAAGGAAAAACTGAAGGAAAAGCATAGCAATAGGAAATTTTCCTATGGCACTCTACTATTCAATTATTCATGCATTTTGTTGAAAGGAATGGAGCAAAACATCCACCTGGACCTACTTTTCAAAATCCTTTGCATGAAAACAAGACCAAGTGCATTAGTGGCAGAATAACATTCTAACTGTACACGCTTTCATATGGTTTCACTTTAATTTGGCCATGTTTCTTTGCATTCCTCTGCTCTTCCAATTCCTGTGAACCAAACACCCAAGTTGACAGAAATCCTGTGTTTACAAATGCTCTATTTCCCACGTGCATTCCTATCCTATTCCGGTGTTTTTCCTATCCCTGCGTTTTTAGAATCCTGCAAGCCAAAGGAGCCATTACAAAATTACTTCAGTTACAGGTAGGTGTCGAAGAAAACTTTGTGTGGTTTGTCCTGCTCCTACCACGACGTCGTCCACCTCACCTAAGCTGCTCCATCGACTGAAGCATCCACCAAACCAGACATCACGACTCCTGACCGTCTTTTGCTGGCTCAGATCTCCTTCCCTGCCGCCGGCACCCACCGCAATGGCATCACCATCATCAACTCAGCAGATGAACCTGAGGATTACACGGGTCCACAAGAGAGGTCGCACTCTTTTGTTTCTGCTTATGTTATGCATTGCTTAATATTACCTGCTACTTTATCGTCCTGTTCACCTCTTAGACTCCAAGTCAGGTCCAAATTAATGTTCAAACTTGAGTTTTAAAATTAGTTGTGGGGCACATATCGAGGCAGCAATGAATAGTATCTCTGTCTATTATCTGGTTCGCCTAGGGTATGCCTATGTTGTTCATCTTGGGTGGGAAACAAATAGTAAAGCAATCATCATCTGTCTTTTTATTAAATTAAAGCTATCATCAGCCTGCTATCATTATTTTTGGATCCATACACTGGTTGTTACCATCACTCTAGATTTCTGCATGCTCTCCTTACATAATCTCACTATATTTTTTTCGTATGCATGTCAGATATTGTACACAGTCATGCTGAACATGTAGAGAAAAAGAGAAGAGTTTTGCGCGGCAATACAATGCCATGCAGACATCGCTCCATGGTGGGATCAATGGCAAACCTTCCCCCCCCCTCTCCAGATTGTAATCCAGAGGAAGATATCTGTTCTGAGGCGGATTCAGACGCAGCTGACCACTCCTATTTACACCCCAAGGTGTTTGCTCTAACTTGGCATGATGATGTTAGTCATATCATGCATATGTTGCCTTGAAGTGCCTACTTTCGACATCATATATGTCATATGCTTAGTTTAGACATGTTTTGTAATGCCACATGTTTAGTTTCTATATCATATATGGGAATTATGCAGTCTCATCTCTTTTAGCCAGCCATAATATATGTGAAATATGCAATGCCATCCTGTTTAACCAGGCATCATATATTTGAATGATATCTTGCCCATCCTTTTCTTCATTACATTTCCATTTGTCGACAATGTTTGTACATTAAACTACTCTTCCTGTGAATTAGCCATTTGAGTGGGTGATGGAAAAATCTGGAGTGAAAACAAGGTCTTCAGACCAGACAGTGGTACCTGTCGAAGCAGATCTCTTGCTGGGTCCCGATAGCTCCTCAGAGATGGATTCAGAGACATATGACCAGTCATATTCCCCCACCGAGGTGTATGCTCTAACTTGGCACGGTTATACTGCTCATATCATGCATATGGTGTCTTGCATTGCATAGTTTAGACATCATATACACAATATTCAACACCATGTTCTTAGTTCAGACATCATATATGCGAATGCCCTCTACTTAGCATATAAATCACATATGTGAATTAAATCATGCGATCCTGATTACTTAGATAACATGTATGTGAATTATGTCATGCGAACCTGTTTACTAAAGACATCATATAATTATCTCATGCCATCCTGTTTAGTTAGTCATCATATCTTTGAATTATGTCATGCTATGCTATCCAGTTTAGGTAGACATCATATATGTGAAATTATGTCATGCTATCATTTTTAGTTAAACAATATACATGTCAACTATTTCATGCCCTCTTTTTTCCACACTATCTATTGCATCTGTCTCTCATACAATGTCTGTACATTCAACTATGTTTCCTGTTTATCAGCCATTTGAATTGGAGCGGGTGATGGCAGTATCTGGTGGAGTAAAAACACGGTCTTCAAATAAAATAGTGCTACCTCTTGGTGGAGATAGCACCCCGGTTGTACATGCACGAGAACCAGCCCTACCACACATAACCCAGACTCTCCTAGATTGTACCCCTACTGCGATGGACAGAGAACCAGCTTCACCCAATCTAACCCCAACCCCAGCAGATAGTAACCCAGTTCCTGTTGACATAGCACCATCTCCACCACAGAGCTCCCAAACAAGAGCAGTTAGTAAGGCATCTCCAGTGCCCAAAGCGCCAGTACTACCACGGCGAACCCCAACTCCACCAGTTAGTACACCTATTCCTGTGGAGGAAGCACAACCAGCCATTCATAGTTTAGCATCTATCGCATTTGACGTTGTTAAATCCTATGTGCATATCTTCCCATCATGGAAATATTATACTGAAGATGAAGGAAAATGCCAGTTGCAGGTGTTTGTCTAGGAGTTATGTGTAAGTAATGTTATTCATGGCAATTACTTTGCTTTGTCCCATACATTCTACCTCCAAGATGGTTATAATACAACAAATTTTCCCATTTTTCCCCATAGAGAAGGACCGATTTGGAAACTCAGGATGAGGTAACCTGTGCTAATACCTCTGCTATCTTCAAGAATGCTTGGTGGCAGTATCGGAATTACCTGAAGAAAACGTACTTCACTGGCAAAGAAACTCATCAAATTCCCTTACGTTCTCCTGAGACACATTTACTGGACGATGACTGGGAACGCCTTGTTCTGTATTGGTCCCGAACCAAGAATGTGGTAAGGTCCATGAGCTCATTTTTTATTTTTAAGTACTATATGCTTGCGTCTTACTGTACTCTATTCATGTAGAACAAGTGCTTAAACCTGAAGAACAACTGTTCTCATTTAAGATTCCACTGCTATCGTGCATACTGCTTTGCTCTTGTATCACTGTATTTACTCATACAAACTTATTTTTAAATTGAAGGATCTAATCGAAACTCCAATGGCACAACAAGTATGTTTACGCATGTTTCTTTAACAGGTTTGCTCTTATAAATAGCTCTGTTGATTTCAATTTCAATTGTGTATACAGTTGACTTCTCATATCATGCACATTACGAGCATCACAATAGAGCCAATAGTGTTGTTGTACATGTAGACCCGTGGTACCCATCTGAAATCTTGTTGTGCCGTGTAGTTTCCCACGCTTTGTATTCTTTCAGTGCTACTTTGTCTTGAACTGATATGATTTGAACCGTGTCTCTATTTTGATTTGGCAAGATAATGCAGTGACCATAGGACATAGATATATGTTTGTTTGATGCTTTTATTATATACTACTTGGCAATAGAAGACTTGGTAGTTTAATCCTGTCCACCTTACTAATGAACTGGTTCACCGAAATGAGTTTCATATACTAGTACATGCTAAACCTGTTATGTGTCTGCTTGTTTCTTTTTTTAGAATGCTGACAGAATATTGGGGAAGAGTGCCTTATTAAGCAATGGTAAAGGAAGTAATGCAGATAAGGTTCAGGATAGTGAGACATCCTTGTTGGTCTCCAACAAAGCTGATAAAACAGCTAAGGAAAACTATTTTGAAGACAGTGAGACACCCCCAAAGTCCTGTCTTGGTTTAGTGTTCGAGTTACTGGCCACTACCGCTGGCACAAGCTATTCAAACTCACTGTCTGAATCAGTTCGGTTTCTTGAGTCTCAACTACAAGCTGAAAGACATCGATCAGCTATGCTGCGACAAGAAGCCAAAGGACTGCAGAAGTCCCTGGATCATTCAGATGCATACTTTCTGGTGCAACAGCAAGCGTTGGAGGATTTTAGCGCCAAACAGGACAAAGCTATTAAGCTTGCTAAGCTTATTGCCAGCATGGTGGATACCCAGGATAATGTTTCTTGAGCTCTTCTAAAGTTGTTTCAGTTATGGACTTGTTTTGCTGCCGCGTTTATTTGCACTGGTGGCCAATTTAGACGGCTAGTGTATGTAATATGCTGCTTTGTTCCCTATATTTGCACTGGTGGCGAACTTTGATGCCCAGTGGATGTAATATCTGTAATAGCCGTAATAGCCTAGCGTTAGTTGCTTGCTTATTAATTTCCTTATTGTCTTGTTTAGTTGTTTGCTTGTAGTCACTGCAGTTGTTTTTCCGCGTTTTTCTAGTGGCCACAATAACCTATTTTTATAACTAGGCCACAATAACCATGGCAACACATGGACTGTTGTAACCATGGTCCTGCTACCTGCTGTAGTGACCATGGCCCTCCACATGTTGTATGATCCATGGGCCTTCTACGGGCCGTAGTATCCATGGGCCTCCTACGGGCCGTAGGATCCATGGGCCTTCTACGGGCCGTATAATCGTTTCGCCAAACATGGGCCGTACTATTCATGGACCAATAACGGTCCGCAAAATGGGCCGTAAACAGGCTAGAGTGGAAATCGTATGTTTTATGGCCCGACCATAACGGGCCGTTAATAGGCCGTATTTGATGACGCTATGAAAACAGCCCAACGGGTTAACGGGCCACAAACAGGCCGACTGTAACCACGGGCGAATTTGGCCCACAAGCAGAACAGGCCAGTAACGGACCATAAGTAATCGAATTCTGGAAATGCGCCCAAGAATAAATGGGCCCTTAGAAGGCCGAAAGTTAACACGGGATGGAAATGGCCGACGGAATAATGGGCCGTTAATGGGTATAAAGTGATACACTGTTCATTATGGGCCAGTTTCATCTCGGGCCTTTAATGGGCCCAGAGTTACAAAGGGCCTCCTATGGGCCGAAAGACGTCATGGGCCATACATGGGCCGGAAGTTACAACGGGCTGGAATCATATTGGACAGCCCAGATGACGCTACTGGGCCAAATTCGGAGAGGCCGTAACAGGTCATGAGTTAGCGGGCCGTAAATGGGCTATATATGAACAGGCCGTTAACAGGCTTTTCGTGGGCCGGCCCACTACCTTTTGACCAAGTCAAACGGGCCGGCCTTTTCACCGGAATGGGCCTCTGTTGGGCCGTGCCATGTGTTGATGTATCATAGGCGTCTCCTGTCCATTGTAGGGATGACATCTGTCCGAACGGTGAGCCGACACGTGGTTCCTCTGGCCATTGAGAATTTTACACGTGGAAAATCCCCATTGATCCAAAACCGGACCCGATAGCTTAACGGTGACCCGTTACGGTAGATGCCACGTGTCGGTTACCCTTGACGAAAGCACTTCCATGACGCGCCATTTATCGTCATGGAAGTGGACACTTCCGTGATGATAATTTTGGTAATGTTATGGAACACTTCTACGACATCACAGGTATGACTATCTTGATTCTGTCATAAAATCATCATGGATGTACATGCATGACAGAAAACATGACCTACTATGACAAACACGTATCATCACGGAAGTGTATTTTTTTTGTAGTGGACACTACTTTCAAGAATGTACGGTCACAATGGCGTCAGAGGTCCCCCTGAATGATATAATCAACAACAGGGACGCCACGGGCCGCATTGCCAAATGGGCTATCGAGCTCCTTCCCTTCGAGATAACATACAAACCACGCCGAGCTATTAAATCTCAGGTACTGGCCGATTTTATAGCCGAATGGACCGAAGCCGAACTACCCCGAGAGTACAGTACATATTCGCACTGGACGATGTATTTCGTGATGGAAATATGCCCTACAGGCAATTAAAAAATGGTTATTATTATATTTCCTTAATCATGATAAAGGTTTATTATTCATGCTAGAATTGTATTGACTGGAAACTTAGATACATGTGTGGATACATAAACAAATACCGTGTCCCTAGTAAGCCTCTACTAGACTAGCTCGTTGATCAAAGATGGTTAAGGTTTCCTAACCATAGACATGAGTTGTCATTTGATAACGGGATCACATCATTAGGAGAATGATGTCATGGACAAGACCCAACCGTTAGCATAGCATATGATCGTTCAGTTTATTGCTACTGCTTTCTTAATGTCAAATGCATGTTCCTTCAACCATGAGATCATGCAACTCCTGGATACTAGAGGAATACCTTGTTTGCTATCAAACATCACAACATAACTGTGTGATCATAAAGATGCTCTACAAGTATCTCCGAAGGTGTCTGTTAAGTTAGTGTGAATCGAGATTGGGATTTGTCACTCTGTGTATCGGAGAGGTATCTCTGGGCCCTCTCGGTAATACACATCACAAGAAGCTTGCAAGCAAAGTGACTAAGGAGTTAGTTGCAAGATGATGTATTACGGAACGGGTAAAGAGACTTGCCGGTAACGAGATTGAACTAGGTATAGAGATACCGACGATCGAATCTCGGGCAAGTAACATACCGACAGACAAAGGGAATTACGTATGTTGTCATAAAGGTTCAATCGATAAAAGATCTTCGTGGAATATGTAGGAATCAATATGGGCATCCAGGTCCCGCTATTGGTTATTGACTGGAGAGGTGTCTCGGTCATGACTACATAATTCCCGAACCCGTAGGGTCGATCGCTTAACGTTCGTTGACGCTAGAGTAGTATTGGGATATTTGATGAGTGGTAACCAAATGTTGTTCAGAGTCCTAGATGAGATCCCGGACATCATGAGGAGTCTTTGAATGGTTGAGAGGTAAAGATTTATATATGGGAAGTCATATTTTGGGTTCCGGAAAAAGGTTCAGTTTTTTCGGTATTGTACCGAGAAGCTTCCAGAAGGTTCCGGAGGATTCCGGAGGGGTTCGGAAGTCCACAAGTGGGTTCACCATGACCCAAGGGCTAGCATGGGCTGCAGGGAGGTGCCCTGGTCTTATTGGGCTAGGCGCACCAAGTCCTCAAAGCCCATGTGGCTAGGGAAGGCAAAAAAGAAGGAGTCCTAGTAGGAATAGGATTGGACTTGGAGTCCAAGTCCTCTCCCCCTTAGCTACGCCCTAGGGCTTGGAGGGGCTGTTTCCCATGCTCCTCCACCTATATATAGAGGGGAGGGGGCACCCCAAGAGGACACACCAAGCCGTTGGCGCCCCTCTCTCTCTCTCTCCCATTACTCCGTAGTTCCACCGCCTCGTCCCGGCGACACTTAGCGAAGGGCTGTCGGTGCTCCACCACCACCATCACCATCACGCGTCATGTTGGTTGTGATCCCATCTGCTTCTCCTCTCCTACTTGCTGGATCAAGAAGGAGGAGATGTCATCGAGCCGCACGTGTGCCAAACTCGGAGGTGCCGTCCGTTCGGCACTAGATCGGTTGGATAGTAATCGGATCGCGAAGAGTACGACTACATCAACCGCGTGATAAACGCTTCCGCTTAGCAATCTACAAGGGTATGTAGATGCTCTCCCCCTCTCATAGCTATGCATCTCCATGGATAGATCTTGCGTGTGCATCGAATTTTTTTTGTTTTCCATGCAATGTTCCCCAACACTGGTATTAGAGCCAGGTCTATGCGTAGATGATATGCACCAGTAGAACACAAAGAAGTTGTGGGCGGTGATGTTCATACTGCTTACCACCAACGTCTTATTTTGATTCGGTGGTATTGTGGGATGAAGCGGCCCAGACCAACCTTACATGTCCACGCACATGAGACCGGTTCCACCGACTGACATGCAACTTGTTTTGCATAAAGGTGGCTGGCGGGTGTCTGTTTCTCCTACTTTAGTTGAATCGAATTTGACTATGGCCGGTCCTTGAAGAAGGTTAAAACAGCAAACTTGATAATCATCGTTGTGGTTTTGCGTAGGTAAGAACGGTTCTTGCTAGTTGCTCGTAGCAGCCACGTAAAACTTGCAACAACAAAGTAGAGGACGTCTAACTTGTTTTTGCAGGGTATGTTGTGATGTGATATGGTCAAGACGTGATGTGATATATGTTGTTGTATGAGATGATCATGTTTTGTAATATCGACAACCGGCAGGAGCCTTAGGGTTGTCTTTTAATTATTGTATGAAATGCAAGCACCATGTAATTGCTTTACTTTATCGCTATGCGTTAGCAATAATTATAGAACCAATAGTTGGCGAGATAACCCCAACGCAACGATGGAGATCAAGGTGTCAAGCCGGTGATGATGGAGATCATGCCGATGCTTTGGATATGGAGACCAAAAGCACAAGATGATGATGGCTGTATCATGTCACATATTTTGATTGCATGTGATGTTTATCCTTTATGCATCTTATTTTGCTTAGAACGACGGTAGCATTATAAGATGATCCCTTCACTTAATTTCAAGATAAAAGTGTTCACCCTGAGTATGCACCATTGCCAAAGTTCGTTGTTTTGAAGCACCACGTGATGATCGGGTGTGATAGACTCTACGTTCACATACAACGGGTGTAAGCCAGTTTTGCACACGCAGAATACTTGGGTTAAACTTGACGAGCCTAGCATGTACATACATGGCCTCGGAAGACTAGAGACCGAAAGGTCGAACATGAGTCATATAGTAGATATGATCAACATAGAGATGTTCACGATTGAAGACTACTCCATCTCACGTGATGACCGGACATGGTTTAGTTGACTTGGATCATGTATCACTTAGACAACTTGAGGGATGTTGATTTAAGTGGGAGTTCATTAGTAATTTGATTAATTGAACTAAGATTTATCATAAACATAGTCAAAATGTCTTTGCAAATTATGTTGTAGTTCAATAGCTCGCGATGTAGCTTCCACATTTTTTTGATACGTTCCTAGAGAAAACTAAGTTGAAAGATGATGGTAGCAATAATGCGGACTAGGTCTGTGATCTGAGGATTATCCTCATTGCTGCCCAGAAGAATTATGTCCTTGATGCACCGCTAGGTGACAGACCTGCTGCAGGAGCTAATGCAGACGTTATGAACGTTTAACAAGCTCGATCTGATGACTACTTGATAGTTTAGTGTGCCATGCTTTACGACTTAGAATCGGGGCTCCAAAGACGTTTTGAATGCCATGGAACATATGAGATGTTCCAAGAGCTGAAATTAGTATTTCAGGCTCATGCCCGTGTTGAGATGTATAAGACCTCTGACAAGTACTTTGCCTACAAGATGGAGGAGAATAGCTCAGCCAGTGAGCATGTGCTCAGAATGTCTGGGTACTACAATCGCTTGAATCAAGTGGGAGTTAATCTTCTAGATAAGATAGTGATTGACAAAGTTCTCCAGTCACTATCACTAAGCTACTAGAGCTTCGTGATGAACTATAATATGCAAGGGATGACGAAAATGATTCCCAAGCTCTTCGCGATGCTGAAATCGGCAGAGGTAGAAATCAAGAAAGAACATCAAGTGTTGATGGTTAACAAGACTACTAGTTTCAAGAAAAAGGACAAGGGAAAGAAAGGGAACTTCAAGAAGAATGGCAAGAAAGTTGCCGCTCCCGTGAAGAAGCCCAAAGCTGGACCCAAGCCTGAAACTGAGTGCTTCTACTACAAGGGAAATGGTCACTAGAAGCGGAACTACCCCAAATACTTGGCAGATAAGAAGGATGGCAAAGTAAACAAAGGTATATTTGATATACATGTTATTGATGTGTACCTTACTGGTGCTCATAGTAGCCCCTAGGTATTTGATACCGGTTCAGTTGCTGAGATTAGTAACTCGAAACAGGAGTTGCAGGATAAACGGAAACTAGTTAAGGGCGAGGTAACGATGTGTGTTGGAAGTGTTTCCAAGAATGATATGATCACCATCGCACACTCCCTCTACCTTCAGGATTAGTGTTCAGCCTAAATAAATGTTATTTGGTGTTTGCGTTGAGCATGAACATGATCAGATCGTGTTTATTGCAATACGGTTATTCATTTAAGTCAGAGAATAATTGTTGTTCTGTTTACATGAATAAAACCTTCTATGGTCATACACCCAATGTAAATGGTTTATTGAATCTCGATCGTAGTGATACACATATTCATAATATTGATGCCAAAAGATACAAAGTTGATAATGATAGTGCAACATACTTGTGGCACTACCGTTTAGGTCATATTGGTGTAAAGCACATGAAGAAACTCCATGCGGATGGACTTTTGGAATCACTTGATTATGAATCATTTGATACTTGCGAACCATGCCTCATGGGCAAGATGACTAAAACTCCGTTCTCTGGAACAATGGAGCGAGCTAATGACTTATTGGAAATAATACATACCGATGTATGCGGTCCAATGAGTGTTGAAGCACGCGGCGGGTATCGTTATTTTCTCACCTTCACAGATGATTTGAGTAGGTATGGGTATATCTACTTGATAAAACACAAGTCTGAAACATTTGAAAAGTTCAAAGAATTTTAGAGTGAAGTGGAGAATCATCGTAACAAGAAAATAAAGTTTCTACGATCTGATCGCGGAGGTGAATATTTGAGTTACGAGTTTGGCCTTCATTTAAAACAATGTGGAATAGTTTCACAACTCACGCAACCTGGAACACCACAGCGTAATGGTGTGTCCGAACGTCGTAACCGTACTTTATTAAATATGGTGCATTCTATGATGTCTCTTACCGATTTTCCACTATCGTTTTTGGGGTTATGCATTAGAGACAACCGCATTCACATTAAATAGGGCACCGTCTAAATCCGTTGAGATGACACTGTACGAACTGTGGTTTGGCAAGAAACCCAAGCTATCATTTCTTAAAAGTTTGGGGATGCGACGCTTAAGTCAAAAGGCTTCAGCCTGATAAGCTCGAACCCAAAGCGGAGAAGTGCGTCTTCGTAGGATACCCGAAAGAAACTATTGGGTATACCTTCTACCACAGATCCAAAGGCAAAACCTTTGTTGCTAAGAATGGGTCCTTTCTAGAGAAGGAGTTACTCTCGAAATAAGTGAGTGGGAGGAAAGTAGAACTTGATGAGGTAGTTGTACCTTCTCTCGAATTGGAAAGTAGTACATCAGAGAATGCCGTTCCCGTGATGCCTACACCAACCAGAGAGGAATCAAATGATGATGATCATGAAACTTCAGATCAAGTTACTACTGACCTCGTAGGTCGACCAGAACACATTCCATACCAGAGTGGTACGACAATCCTGTCCTGGAAGTCATGTTGTTGGACAACAACGAACCTATGAACTATGAAGAAACTATGATGAGCCCAGATTCCGAAAAATGGCTTGAAGCCATGAAATCTGAGATAGGTTCCATGTATGACAACAAAGTGTGGACTTTGGTGGATTTGCCCGATGATCGGCAAGCCATAAAGAATAAATGGATCTTTAAGAGGAAGACGGACGCTGACGATAATATCACTGTCTACAAAGCTCGACTTGTTGCAAAAGGTTTTCGACAAGTTCAAGGGGTTGACTACGATGATACTTTCTCACCCGTAGCGATGCTTAAGTCTTTCTGAATTATGTTAACAATTGCCGCATTTTACGATTAAGAAATCTGGCAAATTGATGTCAAAAACTTGTATTCCATAACAGGTTTCTTGAGGAAGAGTTGTATATGATGCAACCGGAAGTTTTTGTCGGTCCTAAAGGTGCTAACAAAGTGTGCAAGCTCCAGCGATCCATCTATGGACTGGTGCAAGCATCTCAGAGTTGGAATATACGCTTTGATGAGGTGATCAAAGCATATGGTTTTATACAGACTTATGGTGAATCCTGTATTTACAAGAAAGTGAGTGGGAGCTCTGTAGCATTTTAGATATTATATGTGGATGACATATTAATGATTGGAAATGATATAGAATTTCTGGATAGCATAAAAGGATACTTGAATAAGAGTTTTTCAATGAAAGACCTCGGTGAAGCTACTTACATATTGGGCATCAAAATCTACAGAGATAGATTAAGACGCTTAATAGGACTTTCACAAAGCACATACCTTGACAAAGGTTTGAAGGAGTTCAAAATGGATCGGTCAAAGAAAGGGTTCTTACCCGTATTCAAGGTGTGAAGTTGATTAAGACTCAAAGCCCGACCACGGTAGAAGATAGAGAGAGAATGAAAGTCATTCCTATGCCTCAGCCATAGGTTCTATAAAGTATGCCATGCTGTGTACCAGACGTGTTGTGTGCCTTGCCATGAGTCTGGCAAGGGGGTACAATAGTGATCCAGGAGTGGATCACTTGACAACAGTCAAAATTATCCTTAGGTACCTAAAGAGGACTAAGGAAATGTTTCTCAGTTATGGAGGTGATAAAGAGTTCGTCATAAAGAGTTACGTCGATGCAAGCTTTGACACTGATCCGGATGACTCTGAGTCTCAATTTGGATACGTATTGAACGTGGGAGAAATTAGCTAGAGTAGCTCTATGCAGAGCATTGTAGACATAGATATTTGCAAAGTACACATGGATCTGAATGTTGTAGACCCATTGACTAAAAACCTCTCTCACAAGCAAATCATGATCACACCTTAGGACTCTTTGGGTGTTAATCACATGGCGATATGAACTAGATTATTGACTCTAGTGAACTCTTTGGGTGTTAATCACATGGCGATGTGAACTAGATTATTGACTCTAGTGCAAGTGGGAGACTGATGGAAATATGCCCTAGAGGCAATAACAAAATGGTTATTATTATATTTCCTTAATTGTGATAAAGGTTTATTATTCATGCTAGAATTGTTTTGACCGAAAACTTAGATACATGTGTGGATACATAAACAAATACCGTGTCCCTAGTGAGCCTCTACTAGACTAGCTCGTTGATCAAAGATGGTTAAGGTTTCCTAACCATAGACATGAGTTGTCATTTGATAACGGGATCACATCATTAGGAGAATGATGTGATGGACAAGACCCAACCGTTAGCATAGCATATGATCGTTCGGTATATTGCTACTGCTTTCTTAATGTCAAATACATGTTCCCTCCCGGATACCGGAGGAATACCTTGTGTGCTATCAAATGTCACAACGTAACTGGGTGATCATAAAGAAGCTCTACAGGTATCTCCGAAGGTGTCTATTGAGTTGGTGTGAATCGAGATTGGGATTTGTCACTCCGTGTATCGGAGAGGTATCTCTGGGCCCTCTCGGTAATACACATCACAAGAAGCTTGCAAGCAAAGCGACTAAGGAGTTAGTTGCAAGATGATGTATTATGGAACGAGTAAAGAGACTTGCCGGTAACGAGATTGAACTAGGTATAGAGATACCGACGATCGAATCTCGGGCAAGTAACATACCGACAGACAAAGGGAATTACGTATGTTGTCATAAAGGTTCAACCGATAAAAGATCTTCATGGAATATGTAGGAATCAATATGGGCATCCAGGTCCCGCTATTGGTTATTGACCGAAGAGGTGTCTCGGTCCTGACTACATAATTCCCGAACCCGTAGGGTCTCACGCTTAACGTTCGTTGACGCTAGACTAGTATTGGGATATTTGATGAGTGGTAACCAAATGTTGTTCAGAGTCCCGGATGAGATCCCAGACGTCACGAGGAGACATGGAATGGTTGAGAGGTCAAGATTTATATATGGGAAGTCAAATTTTGGGTTCTGGAAAAAGGTGCAGTTTTTTCGGTATTGTGCCGGGAAGTTCCAGAAGGTTCCAGAGGATTCCGGAGGGGTCCGAAAGTCCAAAAGTGGGTCCACCACGACCCAAGGGCTAGCATGGGCTGCGGGGAGGCGCCCTGGCCTTATTGGGCTAGGCGCACCAAGTCCTCAAAAGCCCTGTGGCTAGGGAAGGCAAAAAAGGAAGGAGTCCTAGTAGGAATAGGATTGGACTTGGAGTCCAAGTCCTGTCCCCCTTAGCTACGCCCTAGGGATTGGAGGAGCTGTTTCCCATGCCCCTCCACCTATATATATAGAGGAGGAGGTGCCCCAAGAGGACACACGAAGCCGTTGGCGCCCCTCTCTCTCCCGTTACTCCGTAGTTCCACCGCCTCATCCCGGCGACACCTAGCGAAGCACTGTCGGTGCTCCACCACCACCATCACTGATACGTCTCCAACGTATCTATAATTTTTGATTGTTCCATGCTATTATATTATCCATCTTGGATGTTTTATATGCTATTTTATATTATTTTTTGGACTAACCTATTAACCTAGAGCCCAGTGCCAGTTTCTGTTTTTTCCTTGTTTTTGAGTTTCGCGGAAAAGGGATATCAAACGGAGTCCAAATGAGCTGAAAATTTACGGAGATTTTTTATGGACCAGAAGAAGCCCCCGAAGCAAAAGAGTTGGGCCAGAAGAGCCACGATGCCTCCACATGGGTGGAGGGCGCGCCCTACCCCCCTGGGGGCGCCCTCCAGTCTTGTGGGCTCCTCGTGGACCCCCCCTAACTTGTTCTCGACGCCAAAAATTCCTATAAATATAGAAACCCCCGAAAAGAAACCGAGATCGGGAGTTCCGCCGCCGCAAGCCTTTGTAGCCACCAAAAACCAATCGGGACCCTGTTCCGGCACCCTGCCGGTGGGGGAAATCATCACCGGTGGCCATCTTCATCATCTCGGCGGTCTCCATGACGAGGAGGGAGTAGTTCACCCTCGGCGCTGAGGGTATGTACCAGTAGCTATGTGTTTGATCTCTCTCTCTCTCTCGTGTTCTTGATTTGGCACGATCTTGATGTACCGCGAGCTTTGCTATTATTGTTGGATCTTATGATGTTTCTCCCCTCTACCTTCTTGTAATGAATTGAGTTTTCCCTTTGAAGTAATCTTATCGGATTGAGTCTTTAAGGATTTGAGAACACTTGATGTATGTCTTGCATGTGTTTATCTGTGGTGACAATGGGATATTCACGTGATCCACTTGATGTATGTTTTGGTGTTCAACTTGCGGGTTCTGTGACCTTGTGAACTTATGCATAGGGGTTGGCACATGTTTTCGTCTTGACTCTTCGGTAGAAACTTTGGGGCACTCTTTGAAGTTCTTTGTGTTGGTTTGAATAGATGAATCTGAGATTGTGTGATGCATATCGTATAATCAAACATGCGGATACTTGTGGTGATATTGGAGTATCTAGGTGACATTAGGGTTTTGGTTGATGTGTGTCTTAAGGTGTTATTTTAGTACAGACTCTAGGGCTGTTTGTGACACTTATAGGAATAGCCCAATAGATCGATCAGAAAGAATAACTTTGAGGTGGTTTCATACCCTACAATAATCTCTTCGTTTATTCTTCGCTATTAGTGACTTTGGAGTGACTCTTTGTTGCATGTTGAGGGATTGTTATATGATCTAATTATGTTATCATTGTTGAGAGAACTTGCACTAGTGAAAGTATGAACCCTAGGCCTTGTTTCGAAGCATTGCAATACCGTTTTTGCTCATTTTTGTTACTTGCTACCTTGCTGTTTTTATATTTTCAGATTACAAAAACATATATCTACTATCCATATTGCACTTGTATCACCATCTCTTCACCGAACTAGTGCACCTATACAATCTACCATTGTATTGGGTGTGTTGGGGACACAAGAGACTCTTTGTTATTTGGTTGCAGGGTTGTTTGAGAGAGACCATCTTCATCCTATGCCTCCCACGGATTGATAAACCTTAGGTCATCCACTTGAGGGAAATTTGCTACTGTCCTACAAAAACTCTGCGCTTGGAGGCCCAACACGAGTCTACAAGAAGGAGGTTGCGTAGTAGACATCAAACTCTTTTCTGGCACCGTTGCCAGGGAGGTTAGTGCTTGAAGGTATATCTTTAGATCTTGCAATCGAATCTTTTAGTTTCTTGTTTTATCACTAGTTTAGTTTATAAAAGAAAACTACAAAAAAATGGAATTGAGGTTGCCTCATATGCTTCATCTCTTTAATGTCTTTCGTGAAAATGATTGTGACGCCCCCGGCTCAATCGTGCACTAATCATACACGCAAATGCACACAATCAAGCCTAAGGACTCACGGGAGATATCACAACACAACTCTAAAACATAAATAAAGTCATACAAGCTTTATATTACAAGCCAGAGGCCTCGAGGGCTCGAATACATAAGCTCGCATACAAGCGTCAGCGGAAGCATCAGATATCTGAGCACATATATAAAAGAGAAACAGAAAGGCCTTTAGAAAGGCGGGGCAAAATAAAACACTACGATCGAAAGGCGCAGGCCTCCTGCCTGGGACCCTCCGAACCTACTCCTGGTCGTCGGCCAACTTGTAGAAGTAACACCCTCGAGGTGGTAGTAGTAATCGTCGACAGGGCGGCTGTCTCAGGGGCTCCGTGATCTGGTCATGACAAACTGATATGGGGGAAAAGAAAGCAAAGCAACCGTGAGTACTCAGAAGTACTCAGCAAGCAAGGATCTACACTACATATGCAACATTATCAAAGAGTGGCTGTATATGTGGACTGGGCTGCAGAAATGCCAGAATAGAGAGGAAAACCTAGTCCTATCGAAGACTAGCATCTTCATCGGTCTTGCAGCAATAGAAGAGAGCAGAACAGATCAATATAAAGTAGCAGTATCATTAAGTCTCAACCTCACCCAGAGATTCTTTCTCGACTCCCTGCGAGAAAGCAATCCCAGAGCCATACAGTCATCAACCTCGTCCTGAGATCCCTTCTCGACTCCCTGCGAGAAGCAATCCCAGAGCCATATATCCAGGTATCATCTCACGTTCTAGTTGTGTCAATCGTGATACAACTCCGAGTGTCCTTTACCGTAGGACCGGCTATCGATAGATGTGTTCTTCCCTGCAGGGGTGCACCAACTTACCCAACACGCTCGATTAACTCCGGCCGGACACACTTTCCTGGGTCATGCCCGGCCTCGGCCAAACGATACACCGCAGCCCTACCTACAGCTCAGCAGAGAGGTCCCCGCCGGTCTACATCCTAAGCGCTCAGGGGTCTTGGGCCATCGCCCTGTGCCCTCCGGGTTGTTGCGAGCAGGGTGAAGCCAGGCACCAGGAGGGTGCCGGTCCGTCCTGGCCGCAAGGCTGAACTAGACGTTTGACAGAGCTTTCGGCTGATGCTACGATGCAGAACGCCCATACTATGCCCACGTGATGGTTAGTGCTATCAGGCCAGAGGCCTGCTCGGATCAAATATCCAAATCATTAGTGGACTAGGGCTTGCGGTAACGAGCAGAGACTCACGAAAGATGTGACCCCGTCACCCCGTCTCGAGGACTTGCTGCAAGGGCTAAGAATGCCCGGCCGCGCCTCGTATTCATCACTCGGGCACCATCCAGGTCAACCCGTCTCCACAACACTCGCCCCTTAGGCTCACGCGGGTACCCCTCAGGGTTGACCCGCCTTTCCAAGTAACAGTGTAAAGTCCAAGTATCCGTGTGTCCATAACATCAGGGGAATCCGAGGTATCACCCTCGTTGGATTCCTACTTGATGTATCCATCAAGGTGAACTCGGAGGAATCACCCTCGAGGTTCACACTGGAAGTGTTGCGTGACAGGGTCGTATCGGCAGTGGAGAAGGAGGAATCACCCTCGATGACCACGACCAATTATCTACCCTACAAGGTTAACATCAGAAGTGCTGACGAGGTATCACCCTCGGCACTCGATAGTAACCCAGTAGTGTCGTACAACTAAGGGGGGTGATGTGCGGTGCCTGGGCCTGTCTTCAATCCCGTTGATCGGGTCTTCTGATAATCCAGCGGGGCAGTCGAGACAAGTGGGGGTCACTAATAGGTCTCTACCCAGCCTATACTAAGCAGTTTAGGTTATGCAGGTAATTATCAACAGCAGGTTACAATAAACAGGCTATGCATCAGAATAGGTAAAGCAGTAGTAGCAGCAATTCTAATGCAAGCATGAGAAATTAGAATAGGCGATATCGGGATGATCAAGGGGGGGGGGGCTTGCCTGGTTGCTCGGCGGCAAGGGCAAGTTCGTCAGTGGTGTCGTCAGGCTCCTGAGCTGCGTCGGTCTCGGGAAAATGCGTCTGTAGCAGGGTCTACCGAGAGAGAAGAGGGGGAGGAAACAGTAAATATAAAGCAAACAAGAGCATGACATGACATTACGCAGAGCTAGGGGTGTTCTGACGCGGTGCTACAGGATACTGGCGAAGGGGGAAAACATCCGAGAATGCTTTCTCGAAGTCTGGCCTTTTCAGACAGACGAACCGGAGGAGGATGGTTGCAGGTTCGCTATGCTAGGGATGCGTGACAGACGAACAGACTGCATATTCGGGTTCGTCTCGTCTTTCTGAGCAACTTTCATGTACAAAGTATTTTCATCCGAGCTACGGATATTTTTCTATGATTTTTCAAAGATTTAACAATACCCGGAAAATCCCTGAAATTCTGCCAAGTCTGAGAATTCGTCAGTTTTCTAAACATCACTTAGCTGTTTTTAAAAGGCTACAACTATTGTTCTGTACATCCTATGAATTTGTGCCTTATATCAATTTTGAGTAATCTCTGTGATCTATAAGATAGTAGCACTTTCATCCATATTAGAGTTCATTTGCTTGATTATCAACGGCTCTAAAGTAGCTATGAAATTAAAGCTGTTTTCCGGTTTTTCTGTTAACAGAACATAGAACTTTGTGATTTTTGTAGGAATTAATCCACGCATCAAATGGATTTGGTCCAATGGACACATTTGAGCCTTGTCAAGTGTACTACCTACCCATATTTCTTTTTGTCTTGTCAACAATTATTTAACCACGGTTTAGAGGTTGTCTAGAGGTTGTCTAGGGGATTAGCAGCAGCAATAGATTCAGTAGAGAAGCACCGGCAAGCACAAGAGTTGGGCGCGGGGCGCGGCGCTGCACGGCGTGAGGCTGGACCGGTGAGCGATGCGGGGCGACGGGCGAGGCAGGCCACGGCTGCAGGGCGGCAGTGGCAAGGGGGCGGCCCAGGCGGGCGCTGCCAGGCGGCGGCGCGCGGGCGCAGCAGGCAGTCACAGGAGCAGCGCGCGGAGCTGCAGGCGGGGCCAGGGAGCGGAGCTCCAGGCACGGCGGCCCTGCGGACGGGAGCCGGCGAGCGGCGGCACGGCGACAGCGGCGGGTGCCGGCGACTGCAGCAGGGGCGGCGAGCAGCAGCGGGGAGTGTGGGCGTGCGCGCGCGCTGTAGTCTGCGGCCGGGCGCGGCAGAGGATCGGCAGGGGGAGTTCAGGAGCGCGAGGTTCCTAGGCCATGGCGGACGGTGGCTTCGGCCTCTAGCAGTGCGACGTATACGGTGCACAGGGAATAAG
The DNA here is from genome assembly GCA_011799875.1 of Thinopyrum elongatum. Taxonomy (NCBI): domain Eukaryota; kingdom Viridiplantae; phylum Streptophyta; class Magnoliopsida; order Poales; family Poaceae; genus Thinopyrum; species Thinopyrum elongatum. The sequence goes on from CM022299.1 coordinate 392,188,215, forward strand.
GAGAGGTGTAGGGGAACCGGGAGGGCTCACATTGAGTTCGGGCAGGAGCTCAGGGTGGTCGGGGATGCTCGGAGTCGGCCGAATCGACGGCGAGCAAGTGGCGGCAGCCGAGGATGAAGATGGACGATGGCGACGGCTTGGGGAGGTCCCTGCTCGTGAGCGTCGTCGTGGAGGTAGAGGACGTCGAGGCGCAGCTCCTGGGCGCCTTTGAGCGGGGCGGCGTGGTTCCGGAGCGGGCCAACGACGAGGCGGCGGCGACGGTTGCATATGGGTGCCTCTCCAGAACGGGGAGGAGAGCGAGGGGGAGGAAGGGGATAGGCTAGGGTTCGACAGCAGCGTCGGGGACGGTCTCCTTATCCACCAGAGGGCCGCGGGATGCTCGACAGCGAGGCAATCGGCGAGTGGACGGCGTGCGTGCCATGGCCTCTCTGCCTCCGGTGAGAGGTTAGGGAAAAGGCCAGCGCGGGCTGGGCATTGTGCACTGTAGCAATAGGCTATATGAGCACAGTGTGTGCTGGGCCTAGTAAGTGCTTAGTGCCCCTTTTCTTTTCTTTTCTTTCTTTTATCTTTTCTATTTTCTAATTTCTTTCATATTGTTTTAGTTTTATAGAATACCAAACTGGCACCTAAATTATATTTATTGAATATCCCACTGCCACAAAAAGTTTGACACTTCAATTAATTAGTTTGCATATTTTAGAAATTATAAAAGGCATTTATTTAATTGATATTGCCACTATTTTAATTATTTTTGAGCACTTAAACATTTTATAAAATTTTGGTTTCTTCACCAATAATACTTATGAATTATTTGCCACGGTTTGCACATTTTAGTTTCTGATTTGAACAACTTTTATTTTCCACTTTAAATTTAATTGAAGTTTGAACTAGAAGTTGAAATGCAATATGATGCAAAAGATGATTAGACACTGTTGATCATGATGACATGGCATTATCAAAAATGATTACTGTGGCTAACCACTGGGGGTGTTACAAGTCTCCTCCACTAATAAGAATTCTCGTCCCAAGAATTAAGAGGTAGAAGGAAAAAGTTCGGGGTATTCCGCACGAAGATTATCCTCGCGTTCCCAAGTGGCTTCATCCTCAGTATGATTTGACCACTGCACTTTGAGGAACTTGGTAACCTTATGACGGGTCCGACGTTCAGCTTCATCGAGAATGCGGATCGGATGCTCCTTATAAGATAGATCATCTTGCAATTCGAGCACCTCGTGATCCACTGCACGGTGCGGAGATTCCTTGAAGCAACGACGAAGTTGCGACACATGGAAGACGTCGTGGATATGAGAGAATTACGGCGGCAACTCCAATTTATACGCCACCTGACCACGTCTTGCAACAATGCGGAAAGGACCAATGTAGCGTGGAGCTAGTTTGCCCTTGATTCCAAAACGGTGAGTGCCCATCATAGGAGTGACACGCAGATAAGCTTGATCACCAGGTTGATAAGTCAAACCCCATCGTTTGCGATCATAGTTGCTCTTCTGGCGGTCCTGAGCCGCCTTGAGATTTTCCCGGACAATACGAACTTGCTCTTCGGTGTGTTGAATAATATCCGGACCCACGAGTGGTCGTTCCCCAGTTTCTGACCAATTCAGAGGGGTTCGACACTTACGTCCATATAGTACTTCGAAGGGGGCCATTTTCAAGCTGGCTTGATAGCGGTTGTTATAAGAGAACTCGGCGTACAGGAGAGATTCTTCCCACTTCTTGCCGAAAGAAATAACACAAGCCCGAAGCATGACTTCAAGCACTTGATTTACTCGTTCGACTTGGCCTTGGGACTGGGGGTGATAAGCTGAACTCCAGGTAATATGAGTTCCCATAGCTTCTTGGAAACTTTCCCAGAACTTGGAAGTGAAAAGGCCGCCATGATCCGAACTGATCTCCTTCGGAATGCCGTGGAGTGAAACAATTCTAGAGATATACAACTCTGCTAACTGGCTAGCAGTGATTGTCTCCTTGACAGGCAGAAAATGTGCAACTTTAGAAAGTTGGTCGACGACGACAAGAATAGCATCGTGTCCCTTCTGTGACCTGGGAAGGCCAGTAATGAAATCCATCTGAACCTTATCCCATTTCCATAGAGGAATAGGAAGTGGTTGCAAAATTCCAGCAGGCTTCTGATGTTCTGCTTTAACGCGACGGCAAACATCATATTCAGAAACATAACGAGCAATGTCCTGCTTCATTCTAGACCACCAGTACCTTTGACGGAGATCACGATACATCTTGGTGCTACCCGGATGAATAGACAGCGGGGTATCATGTGCCTCCTTCATGACTTTGTCAGTCATAAGCTCGAAGCGAGGTACCACGATGCGGTCTCTGAAATACAAGGTTCCATCTTCAGACAGCGAGAAATCCCTGTACTTTTCAAGGTGAAGATTTTTCTTCATCAGATCAACTTCAGCATCTTTAGTTTGCGCATTCTTAACAGCTTTCTCAAGATCTGGTTGTATCACAAGGTTATTAAGAGAACCCTGTGGAACAATACGCAGATTCAGCTTGCGCAGTTCTTCAAAAAGACGAGGTTGAGCTCGCCTAACCATGAGGTTGTCGCAATAGGACTTGCGGCTTAAGGCATCAGCCATCACGTTAGCCTTGCCAGGGGTATAGGAAATACCCAAATCATAGTCCGCAATGGCCTCCATCCATCTTTGCTGACGGAGGTTTAGAGATGGCTGAGTGAACAAGTACTTCAGACTTTTATGATCCGTGTAGATCTCGCAATGATTACCGAGAAGGTAATGTCGCCACAATTGCAGTGCATAGATGACAGCAGCTAGTTCTAGATCATGTACCGGATAATTCTCTTCATGTGGGCGCAACTGACGAGAGCCATAGGCAATCACTTTACGCTCTTGCATTAGGACACAGCCTAATCCTTCACGGGATGCGTCACAATAAATCACAAAGTCTTTGCGGGAATCTGGAGGAGCAAGTACCAGGGCAGATGTTAGCTTGTCCTTGAGTGTTTGAAAACTTTCTTAACATTTGTCTGTCCATTCAAACTTAACGCCCTTGTGAAGCAGATCAGTCAAAGGCTTAGCAATCTTGGAAAAGTTCTCGACAAATCGACGGCAATAGCTTGCAAGGCCGAGAAAACTTCTCACTTGCTTGACGTTCTTCGGAGGAGTCCAGTCCAGAATAGCCTGAACTCGTTCCGGGTTAACAGAAATTCCATCCTTGGAAATCACATGGCCAAGGTAAGTTACTTCAGAAAGCCAAAATTCACATTTGGAGTATTTGGCATACAACTGGTGTTCTCGAAGCCTTTCCAGTACAAGACGGAGGTGTTCAGCATGTTCTTCTTTATTCTTCGAATAAACCAGAATATCATCTAGGTATACCACGACGAACTTTTCGAGGTAATCCATGAAAATGTAATTCATCAGGCGGGAAAACGTAGCTGGAGCATTTGTTAAGCCAAATGACATGACAGTGTACTCGTAGGAGCCATAGCGAGTAACAAATGCAGTCTTGGGAATATCCTCTTCGCGAAAACGGATCTGATGGTAACCCAACCTCAAATCAAGTTTAGAGAATACCGATGATCCAGCAAGTTGATAATACAAATCATTGATCCGAGGAAGCGGATATTTGTTCTGAATTGTTGCTTGGTTAATGGGCCGATAATCCTGAACCAATCGGTTAGTTCCATCCTTCTTCTTAACGAAGAGTGAAGGTGCTCCCCAAGCAGAGGAACTGGGGCGGATGAAACCTATCTTAAGTGACTTGTCGATTTCTTCCTTAAGCTCGAGAAGGTGGTGCGGAGGCATTTTATAAGGTCGCTTCGCAATAGGGGTAGTGCCAGGCTTCAAGTCGATGACAAACTCGACAGCTCTAGCAGGGGGTATTCCTGGAAGTTCTTCTGGAAAGACATCTTGAAAATCACGAACAACTAGAACGTTCTCGATGCCTTCAAGAGGTGAAGCGTTCAATGCATTCAGAACATATATCTGGCTCTCAGCATCCTGAGCTATTCGGGCTGAGTACTCGACTATCTGGCCAGAAGGGTGAGTGAGCTGGACTGTCTTAGTAGCGCAATCAATCAAAGCATTATGGGCTGTTAACCAGTCCATACCGAGAATGATGTCTATGTCGGAAGGTCCAAGAGCGATAAGGGAAGCAGAGAACATCAACCCTTCAATTCTGATCTGATTGTTGTGACTTACCATCTTGGTTTGCCACCTGGAACAGGGAGTGATAATCTCTAATGGAGTGGGTAATGAGCTCATAGCTAACCCATGTATTTGTGCAAATTGCTGGGACACAAAGGAATGTGATGCCCCGGAATCAAAGAGAACAGAAGCTGCAACTGAATTAACTGGCAGAGTTCCCATCACGATTTTAGGTGACTCATGAGCTTCTCCCATTTTGACATGAGTGACCTGGCCACGACCCATAGCAAGCGGCCTGGCCTTACGACTTTTGGAATGATGGGTTCGATGGCCCTTCGTACGACCATTAGGAGGACGTGGTGCAGCCTGAGGAGAAGCCATGGCATTGGGCTGTCCACCCTGGATCGTTAGCTGTCTCGGCGGCGGAGGCAGACGAGGTGCAACATAAGACGGCCTTGGCATTGGAGCAGGTCGATGATGAACATTGTGTGGGATCCAGACTCGACGTTTCTGAACAGGCTGACTCGAGGATGAGCCAGCTTCATGAGTGCGCTTGAGCGACTCCTGGTGTTTAGTCAGAGCAGTCTCAACTTGAAAATTTTGGCTGACAAGCATTGCGAAGTCTGTACAATCATGGACAGCAAGTGCGAGGTTTATATCCGTATGCAGTCCTTCACGGAATTTCTCCTGCTTGCGGGCGTCAGTGCAGATGTCATCTTCAGCATAGCGGGACAATTCAAGGAATTTCCTCTGATATTCATCCACAGTCATTGTGCCTGTGAGAGTTTGCGGAACTCCTGCTTCTTCTGGTCCATCAGACCTTGAGGAATGTACCATGCACGAAAAGCTGACTGAAATTTCTGCCAAGTGGTTACAGTCTCTGCAGGCAACATACCCTTGTGGCTTTCCCACCATTGAGCAGCTGGACCCTTTAAGTGGAATGTCGCAAAGGTGACGTAACTGTCAGGGGCAACATTAGGTGACTCCATCTCAAACAGGATGTCACGAAGCCAATCATCAGCATCCATAGGATTGGTGGAGTTGCGGAAAACGGATGGATTGAGGCACACAAATTCTGGCAGAGTTATTGGAGCATTCTGTTGCTGAGCATTTTGAGTAGGGAACTGGGCCAATATTCCGGTCATAACCTGACGGTTCAATTCAAATTGCTGCATCATTGCGGCAATATAAGGTGTAGGTGGGGGATCGTCAGCCATCCTGCCAAATTCAACAGGGGCAGTTTAGCAAGAAAAATTGCATGTGTATGGAATGATTCATGAAGTAACACGCACAACAGAAGGAAGTGCAATAGATACTTCATCATATTCGCACCAGACATTCAAAGCCACACATAGCCTTGGTTACAATCCGGCATTACGACAGTCGAAAGGGGAAGGCTAGACATCTAGGCGGCGCGCAGGCACGCGGTAGGGAAGTACACAACAAGACATAGCAAAGGCTACATCAACATCGGAGAAAACTGTTGGAGCGAGGAATCTGCAAGTGACAACACAGGGTGCCCTCGATAAAAGGATCCTGTAAGCAGAATCTGACCCATAATCTTGAAGGAAGGGGGAAAATTTTCAGAACACCGGGTGGATGTGATCACGAGAACCTAATGTTGGAGTTAGTAAAATTTTAACCCGAATAGAAGAGAGGTCAGAGTCCCAGAGTATAGACGAGGAATAAAAGATACTAATACCACCCAATTGGCGACGTGGGCCCGTAAGCCATACAGCCAAGTTAGCAAATTAGTTTTTGGACCACTAGACTCAACTTCGACCAAGGAATTGGAAGGGGGGATTCCTACAGGCAGTCGGCTCTGATACCAACTTGTGACGCCCCCGGCTCAATCGTGCACTAATCATACACGCAAATGAACACGATCAAGCCTAAGGACTCACGGGAGATATCACAACACAACTCTAAAACATAAATAAAGTCATACAAGCTTTATATTACAAGCCAGGGGCCTCGAGGGCTCGAATACATAAGCTCGCATACAAGCGTCAGCAGAAGCATCAGATATCTGAGCACAGATATAAAAGAGAAACAGAAAGGCCTTTAGAAAGGTGGGGCAAAATAAAACACTACGATCGAAAGGCGCAGGCCTCCTGCCTGGGACCCTCCGAACCTACTCCTGGTCGTCGGCCAACTTGTAGAAGTAACACCCTCGAGGTGGTAGTAGTAATCGTCGGCGGGGCGGCTGTCTCAGGGGCTCCGTGATCTGGTCACGACAAACTGATATGGGGGAAAAGAAAGCAAAGCAACCGTGGGTACTCAGAAGTACTCAGCAAGCAAGGATATACACTCCATATGCAACATTATCAAAGAGTGGCTGTATATGTGGACTGGGCTGCAGAAATGCCAGAATAGAGAGGAAAACCTAGTCCTATCGAAGACTAGCATCTTCATCGGTCTTGCAGCAATAGAAGAGAGCAGAACAGATCAATATAAAGTAGCAGTATCATTAAGTCTCAACCTCACCCAGAGATTCTTTCTCGACTCCCTGCGAGAAAGCAATCCCAGAGCCATACAGTCATCAACCTCGTCCTGAGATCCCTTCTCGACTCCCTGTGAAAAGCAATCCCAGAGCCATATATCCAGGTATCATCTCACGTTCTAGTTGTGTCGATCGTGATACAACTCCGAGTGTCCTTTACCATAGGACCAGCTATCGATAGATGTGTTCTTCCCTGCAGGGGTGCACCAACTTACCCAACACGCTCGATTAACTCCGGCCGGACACACTTTCCTGGGTCATGCCCGTCCTCGGCCAAACAATACACCGCAGCCCTACCTACAGCTCAGCAGAGAGGTCCCCGCCGGTCTACATCCTAAGCGCTCAGGGGTCTTGGGCCATCGCCCTGTGCCCTCCGGGTCGTTGCGAGCAGGGTGAAGCCAGGCACCAGGAGGGTGCCGGTCCGTCCCGGCCGCAAGGCTGAACTAGACATCTGACAGAGCTTTCGGCTGATGCTACGATGCAGAACGCCCATACTATGCCCACGTGATGGTTAGTGCTATCAGGCCAGAGGCCTGCTCGGATCAAATATCCAAATCATTAGTGGACTAGGGCTTGCGGTAACGAGCAGAGACTCACGAAAGATGTGACCCCGTCGCCCCGTCTCGAGGACTTGCTGCAAGGGCTAAGAATGCCCGGCCGCACCTCGTATTCATCACTCGGGCACCATCCAGGTCAACCCGTCTCCACAACACTTGCCCCTTAGGCTCACGCGGGTACCCCTCAGGGTCGACCCGCCTTTCCAAGTAACAGTGTAAAGTCCAAGTATCCGTGTGTCCATAACATCAGGGGAATCCTAGGTAACACCCTCGTTGGATTCCTACTTGATGTATCCATCAAGGTGAACTCGGAGGAATCACCCTCGAGGTTCACATTGGAAGTGTTGCGTGACAGGGTCGCATCGGCAGTGGAGAAGGAGGAATCACCCTCGATGACCACGACCAATTATCTACCCTACAAGGTTAACATCAGAAGTGCTGACGAGGTATCACCCTCGGCACTCGATAGTAACCCAGTAGTGTCGTACAACTAAGGGGGGGGGGGGTGATGTGCGGTGCCTGGGCCCGTCTTCAATCCCGTTGTTCGGGTCTTCTGATAATCCAGCGGGGCAGTCGGGACAAGTGGGGGTCACTAATAGGTCTCTACCCAGCCTATACTAAGCAGTTTAGGTTATGTAGGTAATTATCAACAGCAGGTTACAATAAATAGGCTATGCATCAGAATAGGTAAAGCAGTAGTAGCAGCAATTCTAATGCAAGCATGAGAAATTAGAATAGGCGATATCGGGATGATCAAAGGGGTGGGGCTTGCCTGGTTGCTCGACGGCAAGGGCAAGTTCGTCAGTGGTGTCGTCGGGCTCCTGAGCTGCGTCGGTCTCGGGAAAATGCGTCTGTAGCAGGGTCTACCGAGAGAGAAGAGGGGGAGGAAACAGTAAATATAAAGCAAACAAGAGCATGACATGACATTACGCAGAGCTAGGGGTGTTCTGACGCGGTGCTACACGATACCGGCGAAGGGGGAAAACATTCGAGAATGCTTTCCCGAAGTCTGGCATTTTCGGACAGACGAACCGGAGGGGGACGGTTGCAGGTTCGCTATGCCAGGGACGCGTGACAGACGAACGGACTGCGTATTCGGGTTCGTCTCGTCTTTCTGAGCAACTTTCATGTACAAAGTATTTTCATCCGAGCTACGGATATTTTTCTATGGTTTTTCAAAGATTTAACAATATCCGGAAAATCCCTGAAATTCTGCTAAGTCTGAGAATTCATCAGTTTTCTAAACATCACTTAGCTATTTTTAAAAGGCTACAACTATTGTTCTGTACATCCTATGAATTTGTGCCTTATATCAATTTTGAGTAATCTCTGTGATCTACAAGATAGTAGCACTTTCATCCATGTTAGAGTTCATTTGCTTGATTATCAACGGCTCTAAAGTAGCTACGAAATTAAAGCTGTTTTCCGGTTTTTCTGTTAACAGAACATAGAACTTTGTGATTTTTGTAGGAATTAATCCACGCATCAAATGGATTTGGTCCAATGGAAACATTAGAGCCTTGTCAAGTGTACTACCTACCCATATTTCTTTTTGTCTTGTCAACAATTATTTAACCATGGTTTAGAGGTTGTCTAGGGGGTTAGTCAGTGTAAAATTCGTAAAGCTAGCCATACTACACTGATTAGCAGTAGCAATAGATTCAGTAGAGAAGCAGCGGCAAGCACAAGAGTTGGGCGCGGGGCGCGGCGCTGCACGTCGTGAGGCTGGACCGGTGAGCGATGCAGGGCAACGGGCGAGGCAGGCCGCGGCTGCAGGGCGGCAGTGGCAAGGGGGCGGCCCAGGCGGGCGCAGCAGGCAGCCGCAGGAGCAGCGCGCGGAGATGCAGGCGGGGCCAGGGAGCGGAGCTCCAGGCACGGCGGCCCTGCGGACGGGAGCCGGCGACAGCGGCGGGTGCCGGCGACTGCAGCAGGGGCGGCGAGCAGCAGCGGGGAGTGTGGGCGTGCGCGCACGCTATAGTCCGCGGCCGGGCGCGGCAGAGGATGGGCAGGGGGGTTCAGGAGCGCGAGGCTCCTAGGCCATGGCGGACGGTGGCTTCGGCCTCTAGCAGTGCGACGTATACGGTGCACAGGGAATAAGGAGAGGTGTAGGGGAACCGGGAGGGCTCACATTGAGTTCGGGCAGGAGCTCAGGGTGGTCGGGGATGCTCGGAGTCGGCCGAATCGACGGTGAGCAAGTGGCGGCACCCGAGGATGAAGATGGACGATGGCGATGGCTTGGGGAGGTCCCTGCTCATGAGCGTTGTCGTGGAGGTAGAGGACGTCGAGGCGCAACTCCTGGGCGCCTTTGAGCGGGGCGGCGTGGTTCCGGAGCAGGCCAACGACGAGGCGGCGGCGACGGTTGCATATGGGTGCCTCTCCAGAATGGGGAGGAGAGCGAGGGGGAGGAAGGGGATAGGCTAGGGTTCGACAGCAGCATCGGGGGCGGTCTCCTTATCCACCAGAGGGCCGCGGGATGCTCGACAGCGAGGCAATCAGCGAGTGGACGGCGTGCGTGCCATGGCCTCTCTGCCTCCGGTGAGAGGTTAGGGAAAAGGCCAGCGCAGGCTGGGCCCTGTGCACTGTAGCAATAGGCTATATGAGCACAGTGTGTGCTGGGCCTAGTAAGTGCTTAGTGCCCCTTTTCTTTTCTTTTCTTTCTTTTATCTTTTCTATTTTCTAATTTCTTTCATATTGTTTTAGTTTTATAGAATACCAAACTGGCACCTAAATTATATTTATTGAATATCCCACTGCCACAAAAAGTTTGACACTTCAATTAATTAGTTTGCATATTTTAGAAATTATAAAAGGCATTTATTTAATTGATATTGCCACTATTTTAATTATTTTTGAGCACTTAAACATTTTATAAAATTTTGGTTTCTTCACCAATAATACTTATGAATTATTTGCCACAGTTTGCACATTTTAGTTTCTGATTTGAACAACTTTTATTTTCCACTTTAAATTTAATTGAAGTTTGAACTAGAAGTTGAAATGCAATATGATGCAAAAGATGATTAGACACTGTTGATCATGATGATGTGGCATTATCAAAAATGATTACTGTGGCTAACCACTGGGGGTGTTACAATGATGGGAAGGATAATTGTGCTCAAGTGTTAGAAGAAGAAGTCTATAAAATATTTGGCACTAAATTTTTGAATGATGAGCATGATTGCAATGTTGTTAGTATGAATTCTCTGAATATCCATGATGCTAATGATATGCAAAGCTATAAGCTTGGGGATGCTATGTTTGATGAAGATGATATTTTTAGTTCCCCAAGTTTTGATGACAATATTTATTATGATGATAGCATGCCTCATATTTATGATGATTATATTGATGAAAGTGGGTTTGGAAGAGTGGCGACTCTAGGTACTAATGATCCCACTATTTTGGAGGGTGTTGAATCTTTTCACAATATTGATAAAAGTGGATTTGGAGAGGTCATGACTTTATTTAGTGATGAATCCACTATTTCGTAAGAGGTTCCAATTGATTATGAGAACAAAGTTGCTATTTATGATGATTATTGTGATGACATGTATGCTATAATGAATAATTATAACCATGAAACTTGTCATCATGATTTTAATTTTCAATTGGATTATGCCTCAAATGATAGTTATTTTGTTGAGTTTGCTCCCACTACTATTCATGAGAATAAATTTGCTTATGTGGAGAGTAATAAAATTTCTATGGTTGTGGATCATGAAAAGAATGCTTTATGTGATGGTTATATTGTTGAATTCATTCATGATGCCGCATAGCATAATTACCGATAACGGTACCAACTTCACCACCAGGAAGTCAAAGACTGGTGCGGAAAATTGGGCATTAAGCTTGATTATGCTTCGGTGTACCACCCACAGACCAATGGACATGTCGAGTGGGCCAATGGACTCATTATGAGCGGCATCAAGCCTCGCCTGGTCCGATCGCTTGAACAATCAGACTGCCATTGGTTGAGGAACTCTTTTCCGTATTATGGGGGTTGCACACTACTCCTAACCGATCAATCGGATACACACCATTTTTATGGTATACGGTGCGGAAGCCGTTCTCCCATGCGACCTCATCCATGACGCACCTAGAGTGTGCATGTACGAAGAAAAGGAAGCCGAGTTGGATTGGCAGGATGACTTGGACGCTCTTGAAGGAGAACGGGATATAGCTCGGGCTCGATCTGCACTTTATCAGCAGCAAGCACGGCGCTACCAAAACCGCGAAGTCCGGGCGAAGACATACAACATGGGCGAACTCGTCCTCCGGCTCCCCGAAAAGCAGAAGCATAAGCTCTCGCTCAAATGGGAGGGCCCGTACATCATTGACGAAGTAATGTAGGAGGAGCATATCGCCTTTGCCGCCCGTCCGACGATCGCCTCGAGCCGAACCCGTGGAACGCAGCCCGGCTGCGGCGCTTTTACGCCTGAGTTAGACATCCTCACCTCTCTTTGTTCTTTCTTTTTATTTTTTGACATGGAAGGTGTTCGGCCAAACCGAACCGTACCAAGCCAATACCGTATACATCATGGAATGTAACACCCAGCTTTGCATGGGGGCTCCCTTAGAGGAGCCGAATAATATAATCAGTATACATCGCATTCGTTTCAATTGCAGCCTTCTCATATCTTTCAAGCCAACATATGCACTTATTTGACTTAAGATCTTTGCCAAGCTGGGTTGCCTGGCTCCTGTGTTTACCCCTACGTTCTAGATTGTTCGGCTAGGGAGTAAAGGGAGCACCTCTGCGATTGCTACAACCGGGTCATCCGGGACCGTACCCTAGATGGGTGAAGCCGAAAGCTAGCATTCTTACAGAATTCAATAAGTCGGCCTAAGGGAAGTGAATATAGCCTCGCGCTTATCACCAGGGTTTTTTCGCAGCCATTGGTCTTCGTCGATCTCACATATCCGGACAATAAATTTACCCGAAGAAAGGAACCTTTGGAGGAACTATTTTCATCGGAAGATGTTTCTTACGTCAAACAGTAATATAACATAACTCTCCGCACATGTTTCGTCCATTCGAGCCAGATGGCCGGATTGCCTGGTTCCCGAAGTGTTGCCTTGTTTCCCACGGCATGTAGTACGGAACACTTCCCGATCACTAATCAGGGAGGTAGAAGCCGATGGCCGGTTAAGACAACATTCTTTAAAAAAATAAGAACGCGGATTGAGCTCGGTCAATGTAAGGTACATAGATACATAGAATTGACAAAACTAATCTTGATCGACATTGTCAATCAATTGCTCTAAAGCATAATCCTTCTGAGAATAGCGAGCGGCTGACATCACATCATCATACACCAAGCTTAGAGGTATCTCTTGCCCGTCAGGGCCCATCGGACCAACCCGGGCCATATGCTATGGGTCTAGCTTGGTGAAACGGGTCTTCACCATAGCCCATGCCTCGTGTGCTCCTTCTCGGCAAGACGAGATCTTCCATAATTCAAACCTTCGCCGAGCTCCCTTAAAGCGACTGGCTTGCTCGGCCATGTTCTCTGGCGGCACCTCTGACGGCCATAACGCCTTCGCCATACTCTTCATAGCCTTCCGGGCCCTCTCGTAAGTCTTCGACAACTCCTTTAAAAGGTTCCCGTCATGGGTGCTGACTTCTTCCTTGGGCCGCCCTGTCAGGAGACCTAACAAGCAGGTGTTGCATATCATCATTAAAACGCCAATGGTACTTGACCAACGGAACGGTCAGATCAGTGCTTACCAAATATGCCACCTTTCAGCTTCTGGTTTTCCTCCTAGGCTTGTGCCAACTGAGTTTTCAAGCTCTCAATTTCCTCGGTTTTCCGCTGATTCTCTGCCTTGAGCTCATTTTTCTCCTCCTGACTTCGCGTCAACACTCATTTACCAGCCTCCAGCTCCTTCCGCAACCCGCTTACGGCTTCCGTGGCTATATGGAGAAAAAAGGTGTTAATGCATAGAATACACCGTATACGCTTTCTACGCGTTGGGAAACAGTTCTTTCTATTTACCGGACAATTCGCTGCTGGCTTTCTGAGCCGCATCCAGTTCGGCCTTGGCTTCGACCAACTGTGTCCGGCTCACCTCAAGGTCCTCGAACAGCTTTTTGCTCTGCTCTCTTGCGGCCTACAAAAATAATATCATTAGAAATCCTTAACTCGGCCATCCCGCCCAAATTAAGGCTTGGGGGCTAGTTGGTTAGGGAACATGATCTGCTTTCAAGCTATTTTAGTTACATACCTGCACTCTGGCAGCAAAAAGACTAGCGATCCCTTCAAGACCTGTCCGGGCCGCTCCAAGGTACGCATCCATCGAATTAAATGCAATAAATTCCTGGTCGGCAAATGCAGTATGATGTAAAGCTTCCCTCCGGCGGCGATGATTCATCACGCTCTCGACTTCGGAGTTGGTAACCGAAACATCATTGGAACCCGCAGGAGGCGCGCCAGCTGCCGCGTGTTCGGAGGAAGCTCCGGCTTGTGCCAAAGACTTAGGACCGGAGCTGCGATTCGGCGCACCCGGGGAATCTTCGGACTGATGCAGGGGCACACGTTTTCCGCAAAATTAAGCAAGTTTATTAAAAAGGTATTAAAAGCAACCCTCGCTGTAATTCCGAAATATGTCACCTCTGGGCCGAGGAGGCAGGTGCTTCCGCTTCGGCGGAGACCTTCCGCTTTGATCTCCCATTAGGGGCCAAAGCTGGGGCGGTTCGCGCTCCTCCCAAGACGGTCTGATGAGTAGTGCGGCAACCCTTAGGGAGCAGAAGTCAGCACGTGGGGAATAGCGTGAGATGAGCGCCCTGTTTGGGAGAGGGTCTTCTTTTCACTTACTGTGGAAGAAGGAAGAGCCCCGGGGCGATCGGCTGTCAGAGCGACCTTGGTGCCGTCAAGGCTCTCCTGATAAAACACCCCGTCTTCAAAATCAATCGACGTCTCTGGGTCATCATGATACCCTGGATCATCGTCACGGGAATGATCCTCTGGTTGAGGAGGAGGGCAATTAATGGACGCAACTTGACGCCTCCATCCCTGTTCAAATATAACCAGACAGAGTTCGGGCATAATCCATGAGCTCAAGACAGTGGATTGTGGCTTACCCAGTCCGCCGGATTGTATCCGGAGCAACCTTCCCGAATACTCATTCGAGCGAAATCTGCCTCCTCTCCCTTGAAGAGATCGACCAATATTTTGGCCAGAGTCGCCTTATTGTCTGGCCCTTGTCACTGGTAGCGGGTTATGTCATTGGTCCCGTTATAGCACCATAAAGGATGACCCCGTTGCTGGAGGGGTTGCACGCATCGGGTAATAGCAATGGTCATCACTTCGATCATGGTCAGCTTACTGCTAGTTAGCAACCTGACCTTGGCCGCCACCGAACGCACCTCTTCGTTGTCCTATTGGGAAGGGCCTTTGGGCCGCTAGTTGAATCGCTTTATAGGCGGGTCGTTTGAGTATTCGGGCAACCCTTGCTGAATTGGATCGATGAGAGGGACGTCTTCAATATAAAACTACTCCGAGGTCCATCCTTGGGATCTTTTCATGGGGTTCCAATTGGGTACCCTGTCCCAGCTATACGCCATACTTCGGTGCCACCCACCTCGAATATGGATCCCCCCGGTGGCGAGGGACAAGACATAAATACTTCCTCCATAAATCAAATTGGGCCTCGCAACTCAAAAATATCTCGCAAAGGGCTACAAAGCCAGAGATATGCAATATGGACCCCGGGGTGAGGTTGTGGAGCTGGATCCCATAGAACTCCAACAAACCCCGTAAAAAGAGATGGATGGGAAAGCCCAAGCCTTTTAGAAGGAAGGGCACGAGACATACCCTCTCCTCCTTGCTCGGAGCGGGGGAGTTCTCAGCAAGGGCGCAGCCATCGACGGAGATGAGACCGGCGCGGACGGGAACCAAATCTGCCAAAGGAAGGAAGCACTGCATCTGCAAGCACCTCAGCTGAAGGTGTGAAACTGAACAGCTTGACCAATCGCTTGGGAGTGGGCCGTGCGGACGCGAGGATGAACCTGGGAGGTCGGCCATGGCGTCGAGGAATTTCTTCGATGTCGTTCTTTGCGAAGGTAAGCTGTCCCCCGCACCTTTGGATCTATAAATAAGCGTCTCACCGTGAAGCTGGAAGGACAAGCTCGTGGAAGGATGGCATTGGGCCGCACGCCTTCTGAAAAGGTGCACGAAGCCCTTGCTCCGAGGAATGGCATTAAACTCTGATGGTCCCACCTCAATCTCGAGATATCTTCAGATCCCAGAATCTTGAACCTGTCCGGGCCCGAGCACATTAGTTCGGGCTCCGGATAGTGTTCGGCGAGATTGATATGGCTCCAAACTGAATAAAGGAATGGAAGAACTCGTCTCGCAAGCCGATGATATGAAGATTCCAGAGGACAATCCCCGGCGTTGGAGGCTAGTTCGGGGGCTACTGAGGGAGTTATGGACTAAGGGGTCCTCAGGGCGTAGGCCCATTGAATATCGGCCGGACTGGAGAAGCCGTATAGTGACGGGAGATCTATGAAGCCGTGGTGTGCCCTCCAAGTCAAGGATGGGCGGGATCTCTTTATCCCTTATTGTAATCTATCTTCGGTAACCCTAACCCTACCGGTGTCTATATAAACCGAGGGTTGTAGTCTTTAGGGCTAGAGCTATATTCATCACCTTAGGGTTTAGCTCATGCTGATCTCGAGGTAGATCTACTCTGTAAATCATACTATACATCCAATACAATCAAGCAGGACGTAGGGTATTACCTCTTCGAGAGGGCCCGAACCTGGGTAAACATCGTGTTCATCGTCCCTTGTTCCCCATCGATCCTAGATCCACAGCTCGGGACCCCCTACCCCGAGGTCTGCCGGTTTTGACACCGACACTAGGTCTGACTGGGTGGTTATACCTGGCAATGGCGACGTTTTTATGTCGTTACCTTGTTGAAGGCATTGCTTGGATATTCTTAGACTGGTTCTTCTGGGTGAAAACCTAGATTTTGCCTTGGTGGTTGCATCCAGTGATGGCGGTGCTTGAGCGTCGCTCCCTTACTGAAGGCATTGATGTTGAAGAACATCTCATCCATGTGCTGTCATGAGATATTTGGTGCGAATATGGTCATAATTGTAGTTTGCTCGTCGATGATCTGACCGATTTTGGTTTTTCTTTCCTCACCGATGCATAGCTTCCATCTTACATGACTTTGCTATTTGTTGGTTTGTTTTTGTGTGTGTGTGTGTTGCTGTTGGTTGTGTGCATTCTAATTATGTAGAGGCCGGGTGTGTGCTCATTGTATTTGTATCCTCTTGATGCTCCATTTTGAGCCAATAAAACTACCCTTTGTCGAAAAAAGAAAAGGTTACTGTTTGTGCACTGTTTGGACCTAAATTTGTTTTTTTCTATGTTTGCTAAGAGCTACTTTTTTTTTGGAAAAGGAGGCTTGCCCCCGGCCTCTGCATCTGAACGATGCATGCAGCCATATTATTAAAAGTCTCAAAGTATCACAAAGTCATATAAGTATTAAAGCTCGCAAGCGGAGCAAAGAGACATATAAAAAAGCTCAATACCACAACCGGTATGAATAAAAGGACAAGATCCCTAGACTCCTATCCTGTTATGGGACCGCCATCCAAACCGGTTGAATATAGCCCGTGCTACCATCTCCCACTGGTTGCACCCAGTAACCAAAGGCTCCCTGGAGTCCGTAGGAGTGAGTAAGGACCACGTACGGATCCATGCCGTAGCTCTGAAGATGACCTACAAGAAGGTTAAAATATGTTGTCTGTTAAAAATCATATCATTCCTGCAGTTCCATATAGCCCAAATAAGCGCACATATTCCAATCCGAATACGAGACGCAGTAGTATGTTCAACTCCATCTAACCACGTCCCAAATAACGATTCAATGCTAACTGGAGGAATAATGTTAAAGGCTATATGAATCGTTCGCCAAAGTAATTTCGCGAGAGGGCAATCTATGAAGAGGTGTTGTATTGTTTCATCATGATCACAAAAACAACATCGTGTACTGCCTACCCACCGTCGCTTTAGTAAATTATCTTTGTTGAGGATCACTTGCTTGTGGACAAACCACATAAAAAATTTAATACGCAAGGGAACCTTAACCTTTCAAATGTGTATCGATCTCGGGATTGGGCTAGAATTAGTTAGATCCATATAAAAAGATTTTACCATAAACACTCTGTTTCTAGCCAACTTCCAGTGCAACAAATCAGGTTGGTCGGATAATTGAACATCCATCAATCTCAGTACCAAGTGCATCCAGGAATTATAATGCTCCCCAACTAACGATCGCCTAAACTGAATATTCAAGGGTACCGATTGTAATACTGTGCCCACGTAATCCTCCATACGTTGCACAATATTATATAGGGTGGAGTATTGTATGGCTAGTGGCGTCTCCCCTAACCACGTATCCTCCCAAAATCTTGTTGTCATCCCATTGCCAACAAAGAATTTGACCCTACGAAAGAACAAATCTTTCGTTCTCATAAGCCCCTTCCAGAATGGTGAATCACTCGGTCTCGCGGTGACTTGGGCAAGAGTTTTCGATTGCAGATATTTGTTGCATAATATCTGTGCCCACATACCATCAGTCTCTACTGATAACCTATAGAGCCATTTACTCATAAGGCATTTATTCTTAATTTCCAGGTTTTCAATGTCGAGACCCCCTTGGTTCTTGGGTCGACAGATTATATCCCATCGTGCTAGGCGATATTTCTTCTTAGCCTCATCTAACTGCCAGAAAAATCGATATCGAAAAAAATCTAGTCTCTTCCGTACCCCCTTCGGTACCTCAAAGAAAGATAACAGGAACACCGGCATACTAGTAAGTACTGAGTTAATAAGCACTAGCCGACCTCCATACGACATTAGCTTGCCCTTCCAATAGCTAAGCTTTTTTTCAATTCGATTTTCGATGCATTTCCATTCTTTATTAGAAAGCTTGCGATGATGAATCGGTATGCCCAAATAACTGAAGGGCAAAGAACCTAATTCACAACCGAACAATTGTCTATATGTATCTTGCTCCTCTTTGGCCCTACCAAAGCAGAACAATTCGCTCTTGTGAAAGTTGATTTTCAGCCCCGACAATTGTTCGAAGAGACATAGTACTAGTTTCATATTCCGAGCTTTTGCAAGGTCATGTTCCATGAAAAGAATAGTGTCGTCAGCATACTGTAAAATGGAAAATCCCCCATCGACTAGATGAGGAACAAGCCCATCAACTTGGCCGTTCTCCTTAGCCCCGCCGATAAGAACGGTTAACATATCCGTCACTATATTAAATAAGAGAGGAGACATCGAATCCCCTTGTCTCAAGCCCTTATGAGTCTGAAAATAGTGACCGATATCATCATTAACCTTAATTCCGATACTACCTTTTTGGATTAGAGAACCCACTTGGTTCCGCCATGCCTCATTAAAACCTTTCATGCGCATTGCCTGCTGAAGGAAAGGCCACTTAACTTTATCATATGCCTTCTCGAAATCTACTTAGATGCTTTGAAATTTCGCACACACCTCACACACTAAAATATATTCCATGTGAAAAAAACTCGGATTTTTTTTAATTTCCTAGTATTTGTTTTGAATTTACCGTTCACCAGATGCAGATGAGCCTGGCTCAGAAGTGGATATTTGGAGGGGATTGCCTTGAGTTTGTTTGAAAGATTGTGCTTCGGTGACTTGCTGCACCTCTGGGTGTATATGACATGCTCACAAAACGTGGTTTTATTTACATCTGTCTCTCCCTCAAATCTATACCAAATAGGACAAGACACCAACCTGGGGTATACTCCTACTAAAGAAAAATTAACACGCTAATCAATATAAGCATAAACCGTACAGCTACCAGACGAGGCACCACCAACGTAGGCTCTTGCTCTGATTCTTGCTATGGAAGCTACACCGCTACAGCATGCAGATGAGCACGGCCATGTCCAATCAACTGATTTCGCAAAGACTGAAACTAAAGGCAATCATGAATTTCCTAAAAACAAAGACCAAACACAATTGAATTTCTCAAAACATACATATTGAAACACCAAAGTTAATAAGGCTACTCCGGATTGAATTTCTCCAAAGAACCCGGATCAAGTTACCCAATAGAATGTCTCAAAATCTTGAGGTGGCCTTGGCTAATAGATTGAAATCCAAAATCTAAAAGGACCACACGTCAAATCTACACTTGTGCACAACTAGCTGGGATAATCTTGTACTACATCATACACTTGGCCATCCCCATGGACGACGCCGCCGGTCGCTGCTCTTTCTTGGCCAGCACAATGTAGAGCGGGCTCGCACGGCACATGTCGACGCCGAAGAGGTGGAAGTAGCGCTCCTTGAAGGCCCAGATCTCGACCACGTCCTTCTCCTGGAAGCAGCACCGGTTGATGAAGTCCAGGTACCCTTCCCCCTTGATGATGTTGCCGTGGCTGCTCTCCCACTGCGTCAGCTGCAGCGCCTTGGTGCCGGCGTGGACGTTGCACACGACGACGGGGAGCCCGCCGTGCTTCTTGCCCTGCCTCTTCTTCCCCTTGATCCGCCCCTGCTGCAGCTCCTCCTCCTTGGTCGGCGGGGGTGGTGGCCTTCTTGGCAGCCTCGGGGCTGTGGTGGCGCCCTGATGCGGTATGTTGGCGGCGTCGAGCTCCTCATGAGAGAGGATCGGGTGGAGGCTGCGCAGCACGCCCGCGGTCGGGAGGCGGAACCGGTTCTGCTGCGGGTCGAGGTCGGTGGCAGTCATGACCTTCTCGTCGATGAAGTGCACCGCCAGGTCGAGCCGCAGGTCGAAGTGGGGGCGTATCCACGCCGGCTCGGCTCAGGGAGTGACGGCGGAGAGCGGCACGGCCTTGATGGGCACGGCGTTGACGGGCGGCGCCAAGAACGGGACAAGAGCGCCGGAGAGGGAGAGGCCGGCCGCATTGGCCCGTTGCTCCACGGCGGCGGGGTCGTGCACGGCGAGGGTGAGCTCGTGAGGCCTCTTGCGGCCGGCGTAGCGCGGCGCGGCGCCTGCCTCGGCAGGGATGATCATGGGAAGGCCGCGGTCTCATTCCATCCTTTACCTTGTGCCATGCATGATTCCTAGATCGATTGAATGATCAATTCGAACTTTAGGAACGCATAAAGAGCCTAGAATGACCTTTCCCGATCTTTTGAAGGGTAAGAATAATAACTCTATTGTATCGATGCACTGCTCTCAGGCGAGATTGAACACAAAAAAAGGTGCATCAAGGCGTGAATAAGGAAGAAGTCATCTTTGTCGGTTTTCAAATTGAGGACCAACTGTGCTCCGAAAGTGAGAGAAGAGATCTCAAAAGACTGACACCCACATCAAGAGAAACTGACGAAGCAGCTCAAGCAGAGCTAGAAACGGAAGCCGAAGCAGCATCTTCTTCCTTGTTCCATACAGAGAAAGGCGCCTTCGCTTAGATTTTTTTTCTGTTGATCAGAATTCCTTAGAAGAAATTGGAAGAAAACCGTAGCGAAATGGTTGAACCTTAGCGAAGTATTTTGGGTTCATTACAACCTTCTCCTATTCAGAATCGGAGAATAGGAACGAAGTAGCTCGCCTAAAGAGGAACTACAATTCTTCTTTACTTCGATCAAGAAACTAGATTCCCAATAGAGTTGCTTACTACGAAAAGAAAGATGACCCACCTTTAGTGATTAGATGGATCACTAGCCCTTACTCTCAGTCACTGATTCAAGAACGAATTCCGAGACAGAAAAAAACCTTGCAGGTCTACTGCTTGATGGCTTTACATCGCTAAAGAATCCGTAATGGACAACAAGAACTCCGAATCAAGAAAAGTACCAAATCGATTGGAAATGTGCGCTCCTGTGGGAGTCGAACCCACCGCATAGGTGCCTTGTTCTACCGAGAGATGAACTAAGGAGCGGCAACCCCTACATCAGTTCTTTGTACCGCCCAGAAGGGCACGAGAGAAAAAACAAAACCAATAAAAGATCAGACGAGACGGAATTGGTAACATGAACGTCTTTTTGTCTTCTTGCCTTAGTTTCATATAACTCAACCTCGCTTTCCAAAAAAGAAGTACTGATTGAGATTTCCCTTTTATGATGGCTATCCCGTTTCTATTACTTACTGAATTTCTTGTCTACTGGCTGGAAACTTGAAAGGCTTACCACGGGATCGAAGGCAGAAGAACTTTTAGGATTGGCTAGAGGGGAACTACTCCCCCAATCCCATTTTTTCACGGGAACCAGATGTTATTAGATTCTATTCATTCATTCTGAATCTTTTATCATATCGCTTATTACGGCTATCTTTAGAATTTCATTGACTATATATGTTTCTTTCCATATGAGCTATTCCCTTTGCTTTCAATCTATCTTGTGCCACTCCAGCTTTCACTCAAGCCATTCTTTGCCTGTTGACCCTCACTCTTCCTCTTGCTTCCTTAGGAAAGAGCATAAAGAAGGCACCGAAAATAGGTGGGAAAGGAAAGGTATACTTTTCACAGCCGACAAGCGGCGCATTTAAGCCCTAAGCCATTTGTTGACGGGGGCCTGCACAAGCGGTGGAGCATGTGGTTTAATTCGATACAACGCGCAAAACCTTACCAGCCCTTGACATATGAACAACAAAACTTGTCCTTAACAGGATGGTACTCACTTTCATACAGGTGCTGCGTGGCTGTCGTCAGCTCGTGTCGTGAGATGTTTGGTCAAGTCCTATAACGAGCGAAACCCTCGTTTTGTGTTGCTGAGACATGCGCCTAAGGAGAAATTGCCACCGAGTGATGTGCCAGCGCTACTACTTGATTGAGTGCCAGCACGTAGCTGTGCTTTCATCAAGAATTTCACCATTGGGAGCCGGTGCCTTTCGAAGCACTTTCACTTGTTATTCAATCTGACTCTATCAATTCATTTCTATCTTTGTTAATACACAAATCCTGGTTCAAACATTAACTTCGTCAGGGGACGGCATGGTAGGCGCTCGATCGATGGTTCTTGGATCTTTGGGCCTCAGGCTGGACGTGCCGAGCAGGCTTTTTGGCCCGCTCATGGCCCGTTGAGGACCGGACCGTACAATCCAGGCCCGATAGAAAAAACTGTCGGTCTGAGCTCTGAATTTCGGCCCGAGAACACATCCGGTCCGGTCCTGTTTTTAACCGAGCCGACTGAGAATCCCAGCGGCGACAACGTCATCTCCCTCTTCCATCCTAGCGGGGAGCGCCACCGCCGTCGCGACCACTCCACCAGCCACTCGCCCGAGATCTCCTTTCTATCCCTCCCAGCGCCTCGACCTGCGCCTCAGCCTGGGTCGCCGGTGGTGTCGCGCTAGAGCACATCCACCAGCAGCAGCAGCAGCAGGGCACAGCAGCGCACGGCCAACCACGGCCACGTGCACGTGCACGACCACCACCAGCATGGCACGGTCGATAGCAGCAGGGCTAGCCACAGAGCGAGACATGAGCGTTGCAGGCAACATTTTGCTGAAAAAACGCCCGTACCTGCGCCGCCGCCGCTGTCCAGCGCACAGCTTCTCGCCGATGCGGCCACCATCCTCCCCCCGACTAACCACCATGTCCAGAAGCTCCGCAACCATCGGATCTACTTCCCCACGCAATGAATCGACCGGATTCGCCCCGAAGCTGTCGCCATCATCCTCGATTCCCAACTTCAGCCGCCGTCGTTCGTCGTTGCTTACGTCACCGCCGTTGGTTCCCCGGCCTCCCCGACCACTCCATCGAGTTCTATGTGAGTCACCGCACCTTTCCCCTCTGTTCCCCCCCTCTGATTAGGGCCTGGACCCTTCACTCGCCGACGCCATGGTCACCACCTCACCGCCGGTGGGTGGTTGGCCGGTCCGTCGGTCCAGCCCGGGCTTTTGCCATGCCGGTCCGGTCACGGAAAAGAGGACCGCCAGCCTGCTCGGTCCGGTCCGGTCTGGCTCGCCGGTGGCCGGTCAAAACGGCGGCTCGGTCAGGGACCGGCCCGGCCCGGGCCGTGTCCACCTTGATTTGGGCGTATGCGGTTATCCTAGGCAGGCTAGGCTGATTCGCTAGGGTTGCTGTTGCAATGGGTGGGCAATGCTATGGCTCATGCCCCGGATTATATAGACGGATGCTCGATTGCTCGCCGGAGCCGAGTCAGCTGCGTGCGGGAGAGGGATGTGGGCTGCGCTCCGGACTCGCTCGCATCTTGGCCAGATTGGGCGCATTAAATGTTGCCAATCCGGGCTGCGCTCGTTTCCGTGTCTCCCTCTGGTGTACAGCCAGCCGCCTTACGAGCTGCTACTCCCCGGCGGCGCGCCACCTCCTTGTGAATCCGAGTAGGACTAGGATCAAGGGGGCAAGCTGGTGGGCCACGCTCCCCCTCCCTCCATCTCACGCGGCGGCGCGCCAGCTTCTTCTGACCAGCACCCGGCGGCGGCACACCCCCTGGCCTCCTCCCGTAAGGCGATGGATATGAATCATGGACATCACCAACCGCTAGAGGAGAGGAAAGGAGATGGTTTCTTTAGACGAAAGGCTCAAGAAAAGCGCCACGTTGAACTAACAGAGTCGTGAACCGGCTAGGATCTCTACTCCTAATGTCTTAATGTCTCAGTTGATAGAATAGCCTTCATGGTTTTTTTGTCCCACCATTTTCGTCCGTTTTTTTCCGTTGGTTTTTTTCGTCCCTCTGCGCAGCACAAAAAAACCCCACCCCGCACGAAACCCACCCTATCGATCACGGTCTCTCTAGCCGTCGACCGTCTCCCTTCTCCTCTCTTTGTCCCGATCTAGATGGCGCCTCCCACCTCGGCGGGGCGGCGGCCTTGAGCGCTGGCAGCGCCGCCTGTATCTCCACGATCCCCTTCCTGCAGTCCTAGCCGCCCCTCTCTATTTCCTCACAGATCACCGCTTAGGGTTCCGGCATGCCGCCACCACCTCCCGCGCTCCCTGCCACCGCCTCTGCATCTCAACCGCCCGCCCACCACTCCTCCGTCGACCTCCCTCAATCTTTTGTCTAGGGTTCCCCACCTCCGCCGCCGCCGTCGCCGGCGCCATCGCGGAACCCCAGGGCAGGTCAGGACTCCAGGCATGTGGTGCTTGTGTGGAGTCGCCGCACGCCGCTGCCGCCACGGATCCCCAGGGTCGCCGCCACCGTCGCCGATCCTCACGGACAAAGCAGACGTCGGCGAACAGGGTAGGGCGTGGCCGACGAGGAGCAGCAGCCGGATTTGTGCACGATTGGCGGTAGATTTGCTGCTGCTGGCCCCTTATCCGCTCCTCCCCAATCGAACTCAGGCCTGATGTGATGAGTTAGATACAGAGAGATGGGGAGATTTTTGTGTGTGACTGGGTGATGCCATTCATGTGCTGCTTCTACCAATGCCTATATAGAGAGTGGATGGTGTCTGATGTTGCTGCTGCTAATGCCTACACACACACAGAGAGAGAGAGAGAGAGAGAGGTGTGATGCTAGCTATGTGAGCGTGTGCCAGCTCGTGCTACTGCTAATATATAGGTGTCCTGCTATTGCTTCTCATTTTGTACGTATGTGTGTTATGCAGATTGTTGTGATGGAAAACATTGAGATCTAACATAAGTACTCGCGCAGGCATTGCATTGGTTGAATGCAAAACATGAAAAAATGAAAAATCTACTTCCAACTGAAAATGGTCACCGGCAAGCAGGTTGATCCACAACTTGGTGGATGGAATTTCAAGGCACACTGTTCAGGTATGGGTACCCTGATTTCTTCTGAAAATGCTCCCAAGTCAAGAAGATTGAGTTGTGTTCCATTTGTTAAAATTACTTAGAATCCGCCTTGTTCGCGATGATCGCTGAACTCATTACTTATGTGTGTTTCCGCCAGGTTAACCCCAATGCATGGACTGCAATCTACATCATCCGCCAAATGACGTACGTCCAGGCCCCTAAAGTGTCAATCTGTGATTACCTTTCTAAAAGGTGCTTGATTTCTTTCCCTTGGCTAATGTGGGCTCTGATCTTTTTTTCCTCCGGATTTGGTGTAGGGCATAAACAGAGCCTTGATTGCTCGAATGGGCTGGGACCAGATTGTTGCTTTACTGGTCAGTTAGTTCATCACAGACTCGAAGTACAGGTGATCTGATGTCAGATTGTTCACACAATGATGTCCTTGCCACTTAGGTAGGTAAGATGCTATCAATCGTGGCTGATGTTCAATTGTTTAACACACAGTGTTTTCGCCTACCGTGTTGTATGATAGTTTCAGTTATTAATTGGAACAAATAACCAGGGGAGCTGTCTAGCTAATACTTGGTACTGAACTATACTTTATCCTCCATCGTATTGAGGTTATCTATGTGGACTATGCAATGATTTTATTTTTTCTAAAGAAAACTTGAATTTGATGCTAGGTTATTCCCAAAAGAACACAGAATGAATGGACGGCTGGACTCGTTTCCTCACTCATGAAATGTGCCTCGCATCAGCAACATCACAAAAAACAAAACCAGCTCATTTTATGCTAGCACATAACCTTAAGTACAGTTAAAGTATTGAAATGAAGACTACTGGACAATGCAGAGCAATTTATTTTCCTTTCCTTTGTTGCATACTTTGCATCAAGTTAAATTTCCCGTGTCTGCCTGAGAGAAAACCATGCTTGTGTTTTTAAGAAATCGAGCAAGACATCGTCCTTGGTAAAAAAGATACATACCAATGATTGTTTTCTCACGTTATGTTGGCAATCTCGAGTCTCTCTGCTGCTTTGCAGCGAGACTTATATTTTATGAGATCTGGCTCTGTCTTTCTTGAAAATAATTGAGCTTTTGTTTTCCACAACAAAAACACACTAGGAAATGCATTTGTTAGTTGCCAACAACTTTTGTCAATGTAGCAGTATTTTTTTCAAGTCTGTCTGAAGAGGGCACAATTATATTCACGCAGATAGAAATGATGGTGATTAACCGACCAAGCCGCCGTCCATTGAGTCTACCTTTTAGAGCTTCACTTTTTATGGTTATGTTCATCAGTTTTTTTGTACTTTTCTTAATGCACTGCAAAGCCCTCTCATGTAGGGTGATTTTATTCAGATAACTACTTTAGTTGGTTCATCAATTTACAGGTTACCCCGTCTTCGACAATGGACGTCATGGCAAAGCTACTCGGTTACCTTGCTTTCCAGCTCTTCCTGAATGGTCCCCGAGCTAACCTCGCCGGGACGAGTGATCCTTGGGGAGGAGGGCCATGATGCCGATGTCTTGTGGCTCGTAGACATAACCAAGCCCAATCTGAAAAAGCGTAATTGACAGGGTTGCACAATGTGTTATTTTTATTGCAATGAGGAGTCCATTCAACATCTATTCCTTACATGTCTGCTCACCAAGCTGTTTGTGGCGTTCTATTCATGATGCTTTGGGTCTCTTATCCCTCGTATCATTCATCACAAAATATTTATCAAGGTTATAAGGAAAAGGAGTAGCAGGATGATAGCTGATGCTGCTCTTTTCACATGTAAGTTGTATGATCTTCAATCTTGGTCATGCTATTACCATGTATAGTAAAAACAGATTCATTTAAACGGAATTTAGAATTTTAGGTCACGAGATCTTATGGGTTTCACCTCTAGCCTACCCCAGCTCGTTTGGGACTAAAGGCTTTGTTGTTATTGTTGTTAGAATTTTAGGTCACACCCTATTCCCTTGCTCATCGGAGGTACTGGAGATGTGTTCAGAGGTTTCATTCTCGTGGATGGGTGACTCCAACAATAAGAGCAGTCACGACATCCTTGACAGCAACTTGTGCAATCCTGCATGAACGGTAGACTCGGAGACTGAGCCAATGGTGCTACAAGTAAGTCTGGACAACAGCAAGCGGACAGTGGAAGCTTACGCCTGGGATTGTTGTGGTGGTCAAATATTGATTACAACATTGAACTTTCCGATGGAATGTTGATTTATCTTCGATCAGCAGCATGAAAGGTAAGTTGGGACACTCGCTTGAATTTATGATGATATGGTCAAGGCTGGTTTTCATACATGCTTTCACACCTAATAGTATTGTAATGTGATTTGCTTGTTATATTTTCTTCCACTGGTTTCTAGAGATGTTCATGTTATCTCATATACTCTACCAAATTATAATGGATAAGTTAATGTACATGATGATTTGAAGATCCACCTCTGCAGCAAATTTGAAACAAGATCAATTGTCATTTCTGAAGCTTGTCGAGCACTAGCCTGCAAATCTACGTGTGATATTATCTGGTCCTATTTCCACTGTTTTTTAAGAGAATACATGATTGACCACTTTTAACCAAGTTGGTTCAGGTACGTTTACCAAGTGTCTTTTGGTTTTCTTTCAGTTTATGCATGGACCTTGTGGTGCAAGACAATATTTGCTCAACTCTGGGCCAATTTGCTACTGATAAGAATCATCACAAGTTGCATTTTCTTCTTGCGGGTGTTATGAATTGTTCATTAGGATTTTTGTTAACATGCTCAAGTAACTTTCTAGCACCAAATTCATCTTGTCTTACGATGGAACTTACTGATGGCTGCTGTGACACCCTGGATTTTGGCCCTTTCTTTTTCTTTTGTTTTTCTTTGGATTTTTGAATTGAATTGCTTTTCTGTGGCTCTGTGGTCCTGAAACCTAGGAAGACCATCTCTTCTCAGGCTTCCAAGTGGTTTGTCATCCTCAAAACTATCCCAAGATCATGTCATTTTCATCTTAGCCCAATCCGAATATTCTTTTTATTGGGAATATTCTTTTTTCTATTAAAAGAATAATCCTTTTTGCCCTAGGTTGTGAAACAACCTATATTTCTGTCACTCCCAAAATTTCCAAATAATTCTCATAAATTGTTTGGGTCATCTTTCATAGATATGTCAAAACCCTTCCTTGGCATCATCAAAGATAATTCACAAATATTCCTTTTCTCATTCTGCCCTAAGTGGCTTTTTGAGAAGGAAGTGTCATTTATCTTTGCTTGATTGACCCCAAACTTTTTGGACACCTTTTCCTGTACATATCATTGCCCCATGCTAAAAATTTAACTTAATTTGCCTAGTGAATCTTCCTCAGCAAATTTCCAAAGTTCCTATTTGAGGGAAGCCTTTGTGAAGGAAGTACTGACTAGGGTAATCGAAATGAGTTGAAATTTTGCAAGGTCCTTCATATGATCAAATAATCACTCTCCTCAAGATTTGGGCTCATGTCATCACTCTATGAGAGCTCAGCATCAAATCTTGTTTCCTGGTCAGATTTTCAGGTTGTGAAACAACTATATTTTATATTGCTTCATTTTTGCTGAAATTTTACCAGGGCATGCTCCTACCCATTTAAACTCTCTCCACAAATTTTTGGCTCATTTCATCTATCCATTTTCCCTCAGCAATTTTCCTTAAATTATATGCAGAGAGGTGCATTATAAAGGAAGTACCACTTTGGCTTGTCCAAATGGTATGAAATTTTATGGCATCCTCATATGTACATATCATCAGGCCATGACCATTTTCAGCTCAATCCAAGCAAGTATGTGAGTACTACTTCATCATTTCCAAATATGACCAGTGGGGCCCTTTCTCCAGCAAGTACCCTCTAGACTCCTCCGTTTGGGCTGATATTTTGCCATCACAGTCACCTTATCATGTGATCATGCCATGCCAAAACTCCGAGTCCATCGCCTAGCATGTGAGCTACACCAGGCAACAAACACCTTGCTGTTCACCTGATCATCTGCTAGCTGTGGTCATGCCTCACTCCACTATGCTTGGCTCTCTCCTCCTTGACAACACCCTCTGCTTACCTTGTCTCCCCGACATGATTTGGCCGATCATCGTGCACCGCGTGTGCCAGTTCACGCAGTGATCACGGTGCAGACATGCCAAACAGCGCGCTCTGGCGTGTTCCCGCCCCTGTTCCCGTCAGCTTCCTCCCCCTCTCGAAGCCTCTTCATGTCCTGGAGCTAGCTTGTGACCGTGTCGTCATCTCCCCTCTGCTTCCCTCCCTTATCTCGCCGTGGTCGCGCCGCCATCGCCGTGCCCGTGACCTGCAGCTCTTTGCCCTCGCCATGGCCGCTAGCCCAAGCTCTCCCGAGTGCTCTAGAGACCTCCCCGGGCCTATAAGTAGTTGCCCCGAGCCCCTCCGCACCTCGTCGCCCTCTCCACGGCCCTCCAAGTCCACCGGAGCTTCTCTCCCTCTTCTCTAGCCGCCGCCGTCCGCCATGGACGCCTCGGTCTCCGCTTGATTCCGGCGAGCTCAAGCCCTACTCCACCTCTAGACACCACCACCGCCTTTCCCTCACTCCAGCGCAACCTCCCCTGCCTTCCACTCCTTGCCGGAGCCGCCGTGGTCGTGCCTCCCCAAGTCCGGTCGCCACCCTCCCGCTCTCTGTCTTCGCATGGCGCCGTCGCTCCACTCCTCCCCGGCGCCTGTTCTCCCTCTGGATGGATGCGCCGCCTCCTCCCGAGTTTGTCGGCGGTCCCAGCTCCGCCAGGGACGGCCGGAGCCGGCCGGGCTGTCGCCGGTGCCGCGCCCCTCCTCTGTTTCCTCTGTCCCGCACGGGGGGAACAGCGGGAGGAAGAGGACGACCGAGCCAGGGGCCAGGCAGGCCCCGCACCTCTTCCCTACCCCACCCGTCAGCGTCACACCGCCCCTGCCACATCAAATAAGTGGAAGCGCATTCTGTTAAAATACGTTTTCACTATTAGAAGGCGTACTTTCGTTCAACTGCGCCTGAAAATGCGCTTTCCATTGCAGAAAGCGTACTCCGCACGAAGGCGCGTTCTGTTTTCCAGCCAGGGGCCTGTTTGTGAATATAATTTTTATAGATTAGTCCTTGTGCTTCAAACCTCCGTATCTCTTTGATCCTAACTCCGATCGAGGTGATTCCAAAGCCCACTTCTTCCTCTCGTCGAGCCCGTCATGTTGGTACCATTTTCATAATGTTTTCACACTGTGGAAATGACCATTTTGCCCTTGCCCGTAAACAGCCCCCTTCGGGAGAGAACTGTTTCTGACGATTCTTTCTGCGATCCTTCTGCACTTCTTCCCGGTGACCTCTTCATTTCCAGGCAAGCCACGACAGCCACTTGCACGATGGATTTGCAGTAGCCATGGTTTTCAACTTGAATATTTAAATAGTTGTGCATGTTAATATTTCCGTGAATGCTTTATATGCTTATGGATCCATGCTCGTTCTTATGGCATGATTATTTTCATCCAGTTGGTTACATGCTTACTTGCTAATATTGTTATCATGTTCTATTTTGGTAGTTATTTTCCCGCTGCTAGTGGTCATACTATGTTCATATTAGTGATAAGCTTTGCTATACTTGTGCTATTCAGGATCATCGTTATGCCATGTTCGTTTGCATCTGATAGAGTAAATGCTTTATTGTTATTGATGTTACGATGAACGTGCTAAATGGTTGCGTTATCCATCCATGCTCATGTTGATGTCATGCTCATCTGCATTGTTATTTCATCATGTTAAGCTGTTATGACTCAGTTGTTCCTCATTCAAGTTTAACCGTACTTTAATCGAACTTAAACACCTGTTGGCTGAGTCATAGTGCCATCGAATCGAGCTGACCAGTGCAGCCACACTTGCCTTATGGGGGTCCTAACTGGGTCTATTGTCATGCCTCTCGCTGGTGCCTCCAACTAGGTAAGGTTATGTGTGCATGCTACCTTGATCAGGTAGGTGGCCATAAGCCTTGTGTGCCCGTTGTTGTATGGTACCATTGTCCCCGTTTGGGACCGTTTTTGTTTTGCCACGACGGTGGAAGTTGGATGTCACGAGGTGATATCGGAGCCACCCATGACTTAGCCCAAAGGGGAGTTTGTCGGAGTGGCCGGGAGGGTGTCATGGCAGTAGATCGGTTTTGTCAGAACATCGTTGGTCCACCCGAATGGGAGCACGAGGTCTTGGGTTCCGTAGTGTGGGTACAATGTGCTATCCTCTGCAGAGTGTGTTTAAATCTATCGATAGCCGCGCCCGCGGATATGGGTCCAGTTCGTAGTAGGTCACACTATGGGTCAATAGTAATAATAACCTGAATAATAAACAATCCCGGTTCAATGAGGCAAGAAGTTGGTTGATCTTTATGTGATCATGAGAGGATCACAGTGGTAACGTGGATACCAAAGTT
Organism: Thinopyrum elongatum; assembly: GCA_011799875.1. Taxonomy (NCBI): domain Eukaryota; kingdom Viridiplantae; phylum Streptophyta; class Magnoliopsida; order Poales; family Poaceae; genus Thinopyrum; species Thinopyrum elongatum. The sequence goes on from CM022299.1 coordinate 392,219,522, forward strand.
GGTTGATATTTCTGGTGTCATGTGGTAATCCCGGATAAAGATCAAGCTCCTTGTGTTCATATGATCACTACGGTATTGTTAATACCAAGCTTGGTTGGTCCTGAGATGATCATGTGATGCCCAAGTTGGTAAGTTGATACATGTGGTGGTTACAAGGTAACCCCGAACAGAGTAAGTGGATCATGTTAAGTATGCTGCATGCTAGTATCATCTTGTGCATATCATGAGTAACATTGCCATGCTCATTTCATGTGATGCTAGATGTGTTATGGTCAACATGTTCATGCAATGCTTATAATGTTCTAGTGGTGTCATGTTCATCATTGCTTTCACCTGTAAATGCCATGCTGTTGTTTGTCTTGATTGCTTTGGTTGTTGTGAGCTTGCAAGTACATTCAATGTACTGACCTGGCGTGTCATGCCAGTTTGTAGGTCATGCCTTGTCTGCTTGCTTGTTTGTCGTGGATCCCTTGTTGGCGAGTTAGGATAAACGTTCCAGCCAGAGTCCCTGCGGAGTGGAGTCCATCACCGTCGTCGTTTGCTGTTTCGCTGCTAGTAGTTATTCCACTGCTTCGAGTTGTTCTGCTGCTTGCATAGAGCAACCGTGGCAGGTGTAGCGTCGCCGTGCCGATGTAATTCCCTATTATATCGGAACTCTTGTATCCATATCCATGTTGTAATATAGAGCTGGTTTGTTCTATGCCAAGCAGTGCCGTGTTCCAGAAGACTTCTCATCGATCTCTGGGCTGGAATACGGGGTGTTCTGGTCTCTCTGAGTCGGGGTGCCACAGCTGCTTTTATTTGCGTCATCGCACTACTTCAAACTTTGCAAGTTAGTCCATCTCTGAATCTCCAAGTGGCGTAGGGGTGCTACATAACGAAGATAACATAGTGCGTATATAGTTTTTCATTCCTAAAAGTTGTTGTGTTCCCTCTTTTAGACTGCAATTTTTATTCGGGAAATACAATGTTTGCTTAAATGGACGGTTATGCAGTAGCATAACACTTCAAATTACACTGTTTGTAAAATGTATGATGTTAATCCTTTCGTACTTAGTAGGGCCAACTACAAATGTGTTTCCAGCATGATTTATGCCTCATGCTGAATCCTTTCCTTAGAAAAAATAAATTTCCAACATGGAACAGACACATCTCAACTTTATACGTACTCAATCAAATTTCATCCTTTCATAGTTTCATTTCAAAGTGTATAATGAATCTTAAGGTGCACACCAAAACATTTTATGCGATGATTTATAAATTATAGACCTTAAGGTGCGTTGGACCCAAACAACTGTGGGCATGGAAAAATTGTTATGGAAAAAAATGGTTATGGAAAAATTGTGTGCGTTCATGACAAATCTGACCGATTGCGTAACTGCTGCCTTTTAATGTTCTTCCAGGGGAGACCCTAGACTCATGGCCTAGGAGACCGCGACTCACGGCCAAGGCGACTGCGGGCAGTTGCCACTCTCCAGTCATGCCACTCCACCACTATGGGAGAGTAACCTGCTGTATTTCTACCTCTTAACTCTAGATGCTTACCAATGGTCGTTCGTATTCAGAAATCGTCTTGGTCCCTGTTCCAACATGTAGAATACATGTTTTTGAAGATAAAGGCAATTTTGTGTTTCTAATTCAGATGCAAATCAATCGGTTATCGACAGCTAATTTCAGATTACTAGAGTGATTTTAGGTAGTAGAGATATAGATGACGAGCAGTAAAATTTGGATAGGAGGTATGTGGTGCATGTTAGTTCATCAATATATGAAGGGATATGTATATGCGTGGTTGAGGAAAAGTACGTTGCACTTATTTTGATGCCTTCACTAGCTTCCTGCAAAAAGATAGCCTCACTTGTTTTTACTGGGGTTAATCTGCACCGTTGTATATGGGAAGCAAGAAATTTTCAGATCCTACAATTTTTTGGTTAGGATAAAAAGGTAGTTGTGCAATTTTTTTATTACGATAAAATGATAAATGCATTGGTTGGTTGCTTTAACACTTAATAACAGGTATGGTGGTGTATGAGTTGCACGTCCAACAATGGACATCATATTTTTGTTCCATGCTAATGCACGGTCTTCAACTATGTTACAACATGGCAATGGCTCGGGAGACATTAGATCTGCATTCTTGGCTCGGGGTTGTCATGGGCGGCGCGCGCCTCCTCTCCCTTGATGGCGGTGGAGGATCACCACAAACACGGGGGGCGGGGTGGTTGGTGGGAGACTCTTTGGCGGTCCGTGGGAAATATAGTGTGAAAGAGAAAGGGTGCCATGGCGAAGGTTAGGTGGGCGCCATCCGGTTTTAAAGCAGAGGGCACCAGCGAGAAATGTCCCGCTATGACGGCTATTGTGTTGGGCCCGTATGTTGGAGATAACATGTTGAATAGTCCGGACAATCACAATTCTCCCCAGATATAGTCTGGATTTGCGGGAGCTCGAACTCGGGAAGCCTTGGGCACCCATTTGTAGTCCGAACACGCCTGGTGTGCGAGGGAGAAATGAGTTTTGACATTGAAGATGACTTTAATCATTTGTTTGATTCATTTATATGTCTTATAGTCCGTAGCAACGCACGGGCATTCTACTAGTTACATTTAGGATTCCAACCACGGAGAAACAACCTAAAAAAGAACGACAAGCACAAAACTTAGTCCTCTTGCAGGAACGAATCACCAAGGAATAGTAGAATGGCAACTCAGGAGAAGAACAACCGATGTCGATGAATGGCTCAGCATCGCCAAATCACCAGGGGCGCCAGCTCAACACAACCATCGAGATCCATCGCCGACAGAGGCCCCTGCACCGTCGCCTAGCTCGAAAGGCCCCGCACCATCCATAGATGCAAATGTTCACCCTAGAACCTGGATAAATGTCACTCAAAGGCAGCCACATGTGAAGAACCAGGCACACTACTGGAATCAGGATCTTTGCCGTCTGCTAGCTGATGGCAAAGATGGTCTTTGCCATCAGCTTACAGAAAACTGACGGCAAAGAAGGAGCGGACGGGCTTCTCCCCTCCTTTCCCCTCTCGTGTAGACTGCCTGAGAGCGAAGTCGGCCTTGTGCCGTGGACTCCGGCCGCCCTTCCTCCTCTCTCCTCCACCGGCGTTGCCGGCCGGAGTGGGAGAGGACGGGGGGCGCGTCCGTGCTTAGTTGTAGGTTTGCTGTTTATTCTCTTCTCCATGGCAAATAAAGCTGCATCTGGATCCAGATCCGTTTCTTTCCTTGATTCTACTCTGCTCCCCCGAGTCCCTGTTGAGGGCAACGAGGTGGAGGGACGTTTCGCGGATGGAGGCGGCTCCTATGCCAATGCAATCTCGCCTGATCCATGGCGCTGGACAACTTCGGTCGCCGGCGCTCCTTTCTCCAAACCCCACTTCCTTTGCTGCAGGTCGAGAAGCAAGCTGACGCTTGCGAGCGGTGTCAGTGGCTCGTCTTTCTACTCGTCTGCCTGTTCTCTATGGCGGAGGGCCAAGGTGCGTGGTGGATTTGACGGCAACTTCTCCAATAAGCTCGATGGGTCCCCTGAACTGGAGGAGGATCCTCTCCTTTTCTTTTTCCATGGGAGCCACCGTGGTGGTGGAGTCAAGGAAGATGGAAGGTGGAGGCTGAGATTTATTTTTAGGGGAAGTGGATCATTCTCACCGGTGTTGATGGTGCTGCTGTGGCGCCTTCTTTGGCTGCCTGCGCAAAGTACCACGCCGGTGACTATTCTGGCCGAATGGCGGCCGTATGGAGCGATGGCGCCTCACCGGTGACTGCTCATGTTATTCCTCCCGGCATGGATGCGAAAAGGGACGCAGTGCTTTAGCAGCTTTGAATCCATCCTTTCTTTCTCCGGCGGGAGGAGGAGTGGTGGCGACCCGGCTGTCCCAAGTGGTCTCGTCCCCGGCGACAACGGAGTCGTATCGGAGTTGTTGATGCAATTTGGACCCGATTGTAATTCTCGATCTTGTGCTAGGGTCCTTCCTGCATGTTTTAGGGGCCTTTCTGTTTTTTCATGCTTTTCTTTGGGTCTCGTTGTAAGATGCTCTGTACCACCGCTTGACAATCAATGAAGCACCTGGGGCGTTCGTGCCCCTTCCCATGTTAAAAAAAAAGGAGCAGACGGCAAAGATCATGTTTGCCATCGGCCGTCCCTTTGCCGTCTGCTAGCGGACGACAAAGAGGGTGGGTGGCCCACTAACGAGAAGAACTTAACGGCCACTTTCTTTGCCGTCAGCTAGCGGACGGCAAAGAAAGTGGCCCCACCTAATGGCCGTTCCCCCCTGGCCCCACCCCACTACCTAGGCTCTTTGCCGTCTGCTAGCAGACGGCAAAGAGATTTGACCTAACAAAAAAGGTCAGCGCCCGCGCCATCCTCTTTCTCTTCCCTCTGTCTCTTTCCCCTCACCGCGCCGTCCCCGTGCCCGAGCCGCCCCCGCCGAGGCCGACCCCCACTGCCCTCACCGCCCCGCCGCGCCGGTCCACCACCTGCCACCCCACGGTCCGTTGCGCCCCCTGCAACCACCACCCCGACGCCCTCGCCGCCCCGCCGCCCTCGCCACCCCGCGGTCTCTCACTCCACAGCCCCCACGCCCTCGCCGCCCCACCGCCCCGACGCCCCCGCCGCCCCGACGCCTTCGCCGCCCCGCCGCCCCCGCCGGCCCGGCGCCCCGCCGCCTCGACAACCAGGCGCCCCGCCGTCCCGACGCCCTAGCCGCCCCGACACCCCGCCGACCCACTCCGGTGAGCTCCCCCCCTGTTTTTTTCTTTTTTTTTCTACTGCTAGTAATTAGGTTAGTTAGTACTGTTAGTTTCTTTTTTTTCTACTGGTAGTAATTAGGTTAGTTAGTACTGTTAGTTAGGTTAGTTTGATTTTCTAGGTTAATTAGTTTGATTTTCTAGGTTAGTTAGGTTAGTTTCTAGGTTAGTTAGGTTAGTTTGTAGGTTAGTTAGGTTAGTTCTTGCCAGATCGACCAACGGGATCAGCATGGCCACAACTTGCAAAATGGTGCATGATGTTTCTGCAATGTTGAACAATAAATAAATTCATCTGTGCTAGACAAGAAGTAGGACATGGAACAGTCACTAGTACTACAATTTCCTTTGAGTCAATGCATATCACCCATACTCTGTTCTTCCTTCTTAAAAAATAAAATCATGATCAAATGCAGAAGCTAAGTTCCTCTTGATAGCTGGCCCATTCTTCTTGCTTAAGGCTTTTGTGTGTGCCTCTTTGTTCTTAAATCCAACACTCACACCACCAAGTCTTCTACTTCTTCTAACATCTTGATTGTCAAGTGGGACTTGAGCTTTCTTTCGCTTGCTAATTGGAGCTACATCAGTATGTAATGGGATAGTAGGAACTGCTTCTAGAGGTTGAATGAGATTGGACTGGGTTACATAAGCAGATTCCATAACATCAAGTTGATCAGAAAGTTCAGTGATGGTGCAGTTGCTGACGAATGGAGCAGGTGTTTCTTCAGTACAGACTATGAATAGACATTTTTTTATATTGCCAAATTCATCATTAACTTCCATCATCTAGCATCTAGCAGCAATCACTGTTTGTCCTTCAAGTTTCTTCAGAGCATCAAGTGCAGAAACCATCAGTTTGCACCTTTTGGTGGCATTTGGGAAGATGCTGATTTCCATGAAAACAACCATCAGTTCTTTTGATGCCAATGGTGTACCAATGATTCCCACTCCTCCTATCAGCCCTGATCACAATCATGGTGCTGCTCCAGCAGCTAGCAGTCAGGCACCCCCCGACCCGGACACAGCACCCCGACAAGACACCACCGACACCCCGACCCCCGACACGACACCCCGAGACCGCCTCGACACCCCGACACGACACCACCGACACCCCGACCCCCGACACGACACCCCGACCCCGCCTCGACACCCCGACACCGCGACCCCGACACAGCACTTAGGTATTCAATTTTTTATTATGTTCATGATGATGGTACACACTTAAATATTTTATTATGTTTATGTTGTACTAATTTCGTTTACTCTTTGTCATTGCAGGTGTTGACAGATGGTGGGCGCGGGTCGAGAGCACTCCGAGCCTCCTTCCTCGGCGCGTGCTGGGCGTGGTGCTGTTATTCCACCCCAGCACCTTCGGAGAGCGCTGGTAGACAGCATGCAGATACCGGCGGGCGCTTCTTCTTCGGCCGGGAGAGGTCAGGGGAAGACGAAGAGGGGTGCAGGTAGAGGTGGACGTGGCGGCGGGAGAGGTAGGAAGGCTGCTGCGCCTTCCTCGCCGCCACCCCCAGCTGATTCTCCGGACCACCGGAGTGCTCCGTCTCAGGTGGACCCGTCAGACTTGGACCCGTCTCGGACTCCGGTCCACGAGCCTCGGGTCGCCGAGCCTTCATCCCTCGAGACTCGGGCCCCAGAGTCTTCGTCCCACGAGACTCCGGTCCCAGAGTCTTCGTCCCGCGTGACTCCGGAGACTAGTGGCCATGCTGATGGCGAGGACACCTGGTCTGACGATAGTTATAGCGAGGGCGAGCTGGTTGAGGGGGGCAAGAAGGTGTACCAGCGTGGTGGTACGAAGCTCCCGGCCGTGCCGGCGACCCGCGATCACAGGTGGTTGATTGAGCCTAACGGGGAGAAGTAACTGCATTTACTCTTTTTTAACCTTTGTCCTTCATGTTTCTTCAAATTAATATCTAATGTGTTGGCCTTGTCATACTGCAGGGGTTGGATACACGCCGATGGTGTCCGCAGGCCCAACCAGGTCCTTGGTGTGCTTTGCCGGCACCACTTCCCGGGGTGGGTCACGTTGCCCGGTGAGGGTCAGGTTCCACAGCTAGCACTGAGCTGGGAGCTGTACGTGGCTGCCCCGGCCCCGCCGGAGGAGAGGGTCGACGGTGTCTTGTGCGAGACGGTGGCCAACATTGTGAGGCGGCGGTTTTGGGTAATTTCTCCTTTACAGAATTAAAAATCAACATTACCTAGTGATTGTACTAATCAGTGTTGTCTTGTTCGATTGCAGGCCTTCTACAGGTGTTCTGAGGAACACGAGGCGGAGGCGGCTAGGGTTCTCGAAGCCGAGTGCAAGCACCTACTTCAGAACTTATGGCACGAGGCTAGGGTGCAGGCTGTTCGAGATTACTACGCCTCGACTAACATTAGGAGGGCCAAGAAGAAGTGCCGCAGCAAGTATCTGAGTAAGGAGAAGTATATGAAGGTAATTACCTATTCTTAAGGCCTTGTACTTAGTTTCCTTGATTTCATTCGTAGGCGTAGCGCTGAAATTTCTCTTTGCGTAACTTAGGTGCCCCCGAGATGGTGTGCGGATAGGATGAACTGTTGGGAGGCGATGGTGGATGAGTGGTGCTCTCCCCAATGGCTAGCCGTCCACAACAAGGCCAGGGATAAGCGTGCCCAAATGAAAGGTGTGCCACACCATCAAGGGAGCTTCAACTTGTTTGAGTACGGGGATCACTGGGTATGTGGTTTGAGCCCTTAACGTTTAATGCAATTTCATTCTTCATGCTAGCTTGAGCCTTTAACTAATATGTTGTTCCTCTCTTTTAGGCAAAACACAACAAGAAGGACGTGCCACCGCTGTACGACCTCTATGCCATGGCCCATACTGTCTCGTACAAGAAGGCCAAGGCATTCTCTGAGGATGACCTCGATCATCCAGAGAGCTTCACCAACATCTCCTCCCACAACAAGCTCGTGAGGTACAAAGACGTTGGGAAGAAGAAGAAAGGGGAGGACTTCAACCCGAGCCAGAGTCCTTTTGATCCAGAGATCGTGATGCTATCTGGTGATGGGAGGTACCATGGCTCGGTAGCCATTAGGGATGGACTCATACGTTGTCCTAGAACTCTTCGGGAGATCAAGAAGCGCCAGACGAGCTCCGATCCTGAGATGGCTAGCCGTCCACGGCCAATGGTGGACGAGTGGTGCTCTCCCCAATGGCTAGCCGTCCACGGCCAATGGAGCTCGCCATCGAGGCTAGGTAAGTTTTCTCTAGTGTTTTGCTTACGAAATGCATAAAGACCTATACTTAGCTTTATTTCCTCCAAAAAGCTTACCATAATGACCTAGACTTAGCTAATCTTCCTCAAAAATGGCATAATTAGCTAGGTTAGCTCCAAAATGACCAAGTTTACCTAAGTTAGCTCCAATATGATCCATTTTACCTAGGTTAGCTCCAAAATGACCTATTTTACCTAGCTTAGCTCTAAAATGACCTACACACTTAGCATTTTTACCTAGCTTAGCTAAAAAATTGCATTTTTTCCTACCTTAGTTAGAAGAAGAAGAAGATAAAGAAAAGGAGAGGAGAAAAAGAAAGAGAAGATAAATTCTTCTTCTTTTTCTTCTAGCTAGTCTTCTTCTTCTTCTAACTTTCATCTTTCCTAATTTGCAGATTTGCTTTAGATGAGGAGCTTGCGTTCATGGAGTCTACTCTTCTCCTTGTGCTTCTTTTATGTTTTTGGAAACTTGTTGCAAACTTGTTGTTGGATATGTATGTATGGATGAAACCATTTTATGTTGGATATGTTGTTGGATAACTTGTTGTTGGAAACTTGTTATATATATGTTGTTGCAAACTTGTTATATATATGTTGTTGGAAACTTGTTATATATATCTGTGAAATTGATTGAATTTAAGAAAAAACAGAAAAAACAGGGGCTATACAGGCACTTTATCGTCTGCTGGCTGATGGCAATTTGCCATCAGCCAGCAGACGGCAAAGTTGACACGTGGCAGCTACCTGTGCAACTTGGGCTGGCCTATATGGGCACTTTGCCGTTCGCTGGCAGACGGCAAAGAGCCAAAGGACTTTGCCGTCTGCCAGCAGACGGCAAAGCATGCCGTTAACCCCCTAATGGACCTAACCTGCCACGTGTGCCGTCCAGGCTCTTTGCCGTTTGCTGGCGGACGGCAAAGACCAATTCATCTTTGCCGTCCGCCAGCAGACGGCAAATAGCCCTTTGCCGTAGCCTATTCAGCCGGACCTATTGCCGTCTGCTGGCGGACGGCAAAGGCCTTTGCCGTCCGCCGGGCATGGATTCCTGTAGTGCACTCCCAGCATGTCACCGACTACACACCTAGAGCAGGGCGCTTCCAATGCCCATCGACTGGGCATGAAAGAGGAAAAGTTATCGGAATGGAAAGAAGGGTTGTAGCTAGTGCCTAGAGGAAGCGAAGGGATCCGAGGGGGTAGTGCCAAGACAAAAAGAAGGGGCTTTGACTCTCACGACACGCTGGTGTGAAGCCGCCAGAGGAGGGGAACCCTATCCCCTCATGCCCTGGAGAATCCACGAGAAGCGGACATGGCACAAAGCAGCTACACGGAGAGCACCCATACAACATGGCACCGAACGAGGGATGACACCACCGCAATAAGAGGCACGCAACCGTTTTCGCGGCCCCCGACCACATCACAACAAAACCCGCAACCCACCTTGTTCACAACAAAGCACAAAGATCATTGTTCATATCGTTCAAAACAAGTTTTAGCGTGTTGAAAAGACGCTGTTAACCCGTCATGATTTTCTTTAAAAAAATAGAGATCAGTTCAAAGTGAAAACAATCAGAAGTTCACGTACTACATGATGTATGTTTTCATTTGAGAAAATAAGAGTTTTTGTTATTACATTACATTTAAAAATAGAGGTTTACAAAAACTTACGAGGATGTTGATATTTAAAAATTCTGAAAGTTCAAAATAAATTAAGCAAGAAGTCCAAATAAAAAAGTACTTCATAAATATTTATAAAAACAGATTTCTCCCGTTGGTAAAAAAAGTCAGAGAAGTTCAAATTAAAAAAAGAGGAACATTTCAAAAGACTTTATAAAAAAAGATTTTCCCCATTATAAAAAAAACTAGAAGTTCAAATTAAAATAACGATGCGGTTCAATGTTTATAAAAAATAGGACTTTCCCTGTTACTAACCAATAAAACTAAGAAGTTCAAATTTAAAAATGGTGAAGTTTGATGTCTATAAAAATTTCAGGTTTATCTCATTATTAAAAGAATACAACCAAGAAATTCAAATTTTAGAACAAAGAAGTTCAAGAAACTCTTATTTTCCTCACTATTAAAGAATAAAACCAATAAGTTCAAATTAAAATAAAGGAGCTGCTCGGTGCATACAAAAAACCGACATTCTTCTCATTGCTAGAAAAATTTGTATTTAATTCAGTTCAAGAAAAAAATGGTTCGAATACAAAAAATGGTCGATTTTTTTTCTAAACTAAAACTAAGAAGGTCAAATTAAAATAATAGAGAAGTTAGAAGTTTATAAAACCCTAGAATTTACAAGGTAAAAAAATTAATGCCACTTATTTGCATTTTCAAAACTACTCACAAAATGGCAACGAATTTGAAAAAAAATGTCTACATGAAACAATTACTTCTAAAAGACAAAGCTTTCCACAGGTACAACATACATGTTATTCCCATAATATAATTTGAATGGTTTGTGTATATCGTCATAAACAAATTTTAGCATGTTGAAAAGATGCTCTTAACCAAGAAGTCTGAATTTTAAAAATAGAGAAGTTCAAAATCATAACAAAGGGCTTTCATCGTTCCTTAATTTTTAAAAACTCTAGACGTTCAAACTTAAATAACGGATGGTTCAATATTTATTACAAAACTAGGATATTTCTGTCACTAAAATAAATAAACCTAGAAGTCCAAATTACAAAAATAGAGAAGTTTGATATTTATAAAAAACTCAGATTTTCCTTTTTTACTAAAGAATAAAATAAAGTTCAAATAAATAAGGAGTACTTCGATGTACACGGAAAACTCAAATTCTTTCCATTTCTAGGAAAAATAAAAGTATGAAGTTCAATTGAAAAAGAATGTTTGATGCTTTAGAAACATATTTTTTCCTAAGAATAGAGTAGAAGTTAAATTAAAATAAAAGATAAGTCCGAAAATTATAAAAAACTCAGATTTTTTCTCGTTACTAAATAATAAAACGAAGAAGTTCAAATTAAAAAAGGAACAACTAAATAAGTTTAAAAATAGATATTCACTATTTCTAAAAAAATCTAGAAGTTCTATGGAAAATAATGAAGTAGTTTGATGTTTATTGAAAAACTAGGATTTTACCGTTATTAAGATAGGCACATATCCCTTAATATTAAAGAATCAACCATGAAGTTCAAATTGAAAGAAATAATGAAACTCGATGTTTATTTAAAAATAAAAAAATATTCTTTAATCAAAAATAAAAATGTGAAGTTCAAATAAAAATAATACAACGGTTCAAAGTATATTAAAACCCTACGATTTACATGTTCAAAAAACAAAATAAAAACAACGTCATTTCGGCATTTTTTTCAAAACTCAAAATTTCCTCGTTACAAAAGAATAAAACCAAGAAAGTCAAATTAAAATAACGGAGCAGCTCGATGTATAGAAAAAACTCAGATTCTTCTAGTTTCTAGAAAAAATGTATTTAATTCAATTAAAAAAAGTTGTTCGATGCTTTCTTAGAAAAATTGATTTTTTCTTCTATAAAAATAGAACTAAGAATTTCAAGTTAAAATAACAAAGAACTACGAAGTTTATAAAAAAACTCAAATTTACATGTTAAAAAATCGATAACATTTTTGGCATTTTAAAAACTACTCATAAATCGCAACGAATTTGGAAAAATTGTCTACATGAAAAATTGCTTCAAAAAACATAAGCTTTGCAACGGTATATCATACACCTCATTCACATAATATAATTTGAATGTTTTGTGTATATCGTTCAAAACAAGTTTTAGCGTGTTCAAAAAGATGCTCGTAACCCCTCATGATTTTGTAAAAAAGAATGCTTTCCAATAGTTTTCTGTTGGTATCATTTCCTCAAATTCAATGAGTGCTTTAGGAGTTAGGGGCAACAAAATTAGAGATCAATTCAAATTTAAACAACCAGAAGTCCACGTACGACAGGGTGTGTGTTTTGATATGAGAAAAAAGAATAATAAGGCAAAGTATAAAAAGTTTGTTGCTAGAAGTTCAGGTGCTAGGCATGGGAAAGTTCAAAACTTCTTTTGAGAGAGGTTCACCGTGTATTTACAAGTTCAAAAACGCACACACAAAATTTGTTTTTAGTGTTTAAAAAAATCTCAGAATACATTACAAAATTGAAACAAAAATGCTCTACATGAAAAAAGTTCCTCATATTCAACTACTTTCCAAGGGCATATAACATTCTTATTCCAAAATAAACGGCTAAAATAAATTGGTGTCTGTTGTTCGAAAATAAAAGTTTAACCGTATAAAAAAGTTGCATCTTTTCAATAGGTTTCTAAATGGTATATCATTTGTGCAACTCCGACGAAATGGGTGAGGAATTACGAACAAAAACACGTGACAGAAGTTCAATGTGAAAACAGCGAGCAGTTCAACTCCTACACGGGATGTGGTTCAGATGAGAATAAAGTAATAAAAAACAAAAAGCCTAAAAGGTTTGTTTCAAGAAGTTCACGTCCTCCTCCATGCACGGTTCAAAATTCAAGTGCGAGACCTCCGCCGTTCATTTACATGTTCAAAAAAAGAAAAAGAAAAACAACGTTGTTTTTGCCATTTTAAAACTGCTCGCAAAAGGCAACGAATTTGTAACAACTGTCTACAAGAAAAAGTTGCTCCTATTCATAAGCTTTTCAACGGTATATTATATGCTACAGTCCGATAAACGGTATAAAAGTTTCATGTATACCGTTAAAAACACGTTTTTACGTATTCAAAATAATCTCTTAAACCGGCACGAATATGAAAAATTAATCAACACGTGAAGGTTGCACGTTTTTAACAGCTTTTTATTGGTATATTATTTACTCAATTTCGGTAAGTGGTTGGGGAGTTACGGGCAAAAAACAGCACATGAAAAACATAGTGAAGTTCAAACAGAACTGCCCCAGAAGTTCAACCTCTTCACGCAATGCATTTTCGGAGACTCTGTTTTCGCACTGAAGGCAGAACGCATGATCTCACCGTTTTAAAAATTACTTAAAACCTCTAGGAATCAGAGAAAACGTTCTATATGAAAAAGTTTTGCATTTTATATAGCTATCCAGCGGTATATTATTTGCCCCATTCCAACAAACTTTGCAAAAATCATAGCCAAAAAACATTTTTAGCCATTTTTATAATTGACTTAAAACCGTAAAGAATTGGGAGAAACATTATATACAAAAAGGTTTCGCATTTATTCAAACTTTTCAACGCCATGTCATTTGCTGCATTCCGACAAACCATTTAGAAAAAAACCCGAAAATATGAACTCGGAGGAACTTTGATTGTTTTCTAAATTACTTTTAAACCGTTCAAAATTAGAAAAAACTTTCTATATGAAAAGAAGCGCATTTTCATAAGTTTTCCAACGCAATATCATTTTCATCAATCCAACTTGTCATTTTCAAATTATGCAAAAAAAACAAGCTCGGCTGTTCGGTTTGAGGAATTCCTCCATTTTTCAAATTGCTCTTTAACCGTAGGGAATTTGGGAAAACATTATATATGTGGAATGAGTGGATTTGCAGTAGCTTTTAAACGTTGTATTATTTGCCTCATTCCGATAAACGGCTTAGAAATGGTCTCGAAAATAAGATTCACATTTTTTTTGTATGAAGAGAAATGGTTTGTAAAACTGCTATTAATCCGTGTAAATTTTGACAAAAAAATTTAACTTAGGTTGTGATCCATGTGTCAATAGTTTTCCAACATTATATCCAAGACCCATTTGGACAATCTTTGCGGAAGTTCAACCCCTCGTTGGGTGAAGTTCAACTACTACTACGACGGGATGGGTACTTATCAGAATATTATTCTGATCCCGTGATCAGAATAGTGTTTATGTATATATAGTTATAGCAAACAACACAACATCATAGGTAATGCACATACGTATGATAATACAAGTCAAAAGTAGGTTTCATATTTAAATCTTCAAGTGTTCGATCAAATTAACAAAAGCATCATAATTATTAACAAGTCACAACCTGGGTGACCACATGTTGGACCCTCAAATTAAGTCACACATATATATGGTCGCATTATTGACCTCAAATAGTTCAATATTATTTCTGTAGATGATGTCAGCGACAACCATCATGTTCAAGTCGTTGCGTGCGCTGTTCCTTAGAGTGATTAGCACAACTTGTCCAACTTGTAAAAAAATTCCAACGAGGAAATCCTTCAACCCCTCCATGTTGATGACAATGCGTTCGTCGGTGTTTGTCTTGTAAGCTGCAGTAGTAATGAACCCCCCCCCCCCCCCCCCCCCCCCGCCCCTGCTCCAAGCCGTAGTCCAGCAAAGCCTTCTTCACCCAGGATGGGAGTGATGGTAGCCATCTTCTTAGGTAATCTCTGGGATGCCATCATGGATGATAAGCAAAAAAGAGCACTCTTGCATGAGACTGCCACACAGGGACAAAAAACAAATATGGGTATAATTTAAGAGAACATATCATGACGTGTTTGGTGATAAGATTTGTGTTCGTTAGGCGAGTCACAAATGGCACCCCGATGTAGATATTGTTTGGCGGTAGTATGTCAAGGAGGCGGCAAGTCTCATCATCGTCGAGCCTGATTCTTCTGTTGAACACTTAAGATTGAAATGGGTCATCATCGTTCGAATCGGCGAGATATACAACATCCATTGTGGGAACTGGTTCTGTCAAGGAAAATCATATCATCTCTCCACCAGTTTAACCGTTCTGTGTAATGAACTGCACCCATCCTTCACCACCCATACGGGGCGTTGTCGGTCCTTTCTGCAGTTCAATGATGTAAGTGGCCCCACGACACACAAAGGGCACACTCTCTTCTGTTAATTCATTGAACTCTAGCCTAGCGTTGAATGGAACAATCTATGCAACAAACGCAAAACAAAACACACATTATATACATTGTAAAAGCACTAAAATTAAAATATAACAGAACACCGTATCCTTTAGAGAATATTTAATTAATTAATCATTTGATATTTACAATTGCAACATTTAGAAAATTGCACAAACAATACAAACATGTCATTAATCATCTATCACCAAAAAATAAAGCATTTTCAAATATTTTCACGCATATCGATCCACACATTAACAAAATATAACAATCATATTCATAAACATACATGCATTGCATTCAATCCATAGATGCACATATATAAAATTTCATACATACTCTCTCAAACTATACATGCATTGCATTCATTTACAAACAAAATAAAAACATATATATTCATAAACATCCATATATAATCTATATATCCACCAAAAGCTATTCTCTTTTTGTGGGAACTATCCAAACTTTTCATACAATCCATAGATGCATATATATTATCCATATCCATCATGTCATGACATATATATGTGTATATAATGATTTTTCATATGTAGAAAAATATTGAGATAAGTGGGGAAAAAAGGGGGAAGCCGCCCCTATAGCTAGCTCACCATGGGGTTGTTGGCGTCGAGGTGGGAGGGATGGTCGGCCGGAAGCAAATTGTGTCGACGACGAGGTTGTGTGTCGCCCAGCGACGAGCTTGGGGCCGGAGCCATGCGGCGAGGAGGGTGCGAGCGGCCTCGGTCCACCCCAGATCCGACCGGTTGGCTAGCACGGTGACGGCCGGTGGGTACGTATAGGCCCGGTGGCGGAGGGGAGGGCCGACGGCGGGGATGAAACCACGCGGAGACCAATGGCGGCCTGCCCCCCGATTGAGAATAGAATGGGGGCGGCCGCTAGGGTTTGGGCGGTTTAAATACCACATAGATTGCCGAGTACCTTTCATCAAGGATCTCGGCAAAAGCTACACCCACCGTCACGGGGGTGTCAGCTGCAAACGGATATGCCACGTGGCTCATATTTGTCGGGTGCCTCCTATAGGGCTCTCGGCATACTGTGGATAAGCTGATTGCGTTTATGTTTGCCGAGTGTGTATCCGGTGGGGCTCGGCAAATCTTCCCATGCGTCGTGTCCCGTGTTCCGCTGCCGCCACCACCACCACGCCGCCGTGCTAGTTCCGATCTCATCTACCACTTCTCCCTCGCTTGCTAGAATCAAGAAGGAGAATACGTCACCGAGCCAAACGTGTGCTAGACTCAGAGGTGCCGCACGTGCGGTGCTTAGATCGGATTGGATCGCGACGCCAGTATGACTACGTCAACCACAATCTTTAGATCATTAACGCTTTCGGTCTATAAGGGTACGTAGACACACACTCCCCTCTCATTGCTAGCATCTCCATAGATAGATCTTAGGGTGTTTCGTGGGAAAAAAAATTTGTTTTCCATGCAACATTCCCTGTCAAAGATCCAAGCAAAAACCTTGTCTACGACCGGTGACCGGAGGCAGTGATGGTGACACCCTTAACGGTTTCCTTCTTGGAGGCATCAACGAGGTGAAGTTCCCGCCTCCTTCTGTTTCGTTTGGGGGGAACCCTTGATCAGTAGATCAAATGATGGTGGCACTCAGGTGTTGTTCCCCCCATGGGGGCGTCATTCTTGGAGGTGTGCATTGGCTCGAGGGACCAGTGGATGGTTCCAGCAGTGGAGCGGCGTTCCATGTGACGCATCGATGGCGTGGAGTCTCGGCAGCGTGGCGCGACAGGGTCTCGGCGACGGATGCGTGATGATGGATGCGCGTAGGAAGGTGGCGTTGTCTTGCACTGTGTTGGCGTCAACGGCTAGCCTGGCAAAGTCGATGCATCCGTACCTGCTCTGAAGATGGATCGGTGGAAGACGGCGGCGGGGACCTCTGAGAGTGTGCCAGACCGGCAATGCGGTGTGGCTTGGTTGGGCCCTGCGACTTTAGATGTTAGGCTTTGGTGTGAGGTCTGTTTGGTATTCGGCTCGAACAATCGGCACCCCTCCATCAAGTGGATAGATGTAGCGACAGATATTGTCAAGATGGTGGCTTTAAACTTACTGATGTATTACTTTGTAAGGTATTTGTGAATAATCAATAAAATGGTTACATGCATCGCCCAGATGCACATGCTAGGGGTCGTCTTTCTTTAAAAAAAAATCTATGTTGCAAAAAGGTGAAAGCCCAAAAAAATATTATATAACGCAACCTCTGTTGCAAATATTTTTCTACAATATGACCTTTGTTGCAAAAATAACGCTTCATCCTGAAAAACGCTTTGGATGGTTTTGCAACAAAGCTATTGTTGCAGAGTGAACATCACGACAACCAGCCTGTTGCAATTCACGACGCACATATTTGGGGAGATCCAACGGCTGTTTTTGCGTTCCTGAAAAACGCTTTGGATGGTTTTGCAACAAAGCTATTGTTGCAGAGTGAACATCACGACAACCAGCCTGTTGCAATTCACGACGCACATATTTGGGGAGATCCAACGGCTGTTTTTGCGTTGGCCTCGGAGGCGGACGATGTTTTTTTTTATCCGCCGGCGGACGCTAGGGTAGCCCAAACTTTAAAAAGCATGACACAAATCTCCAAGCGATTACTCATATGGTGGATGAAAGGATTCATTTATACCGTGCATTTTTTAGGGTACATTTACAGCGTGCATGGTAGTAGAAAAAAAACCACTCATCCACAAGGTCTAAGGTGGAACAGAGCGTATTACATTTACCCCAGTTCTTGACAATTCTTTTCGGCTCAATACTGATCCAGGAAAGTCCTGATCAGAAAAGAAAAGAAAAAGGGTGTTGCATGACAGCGTGTTACTGTGCGGACCAGCGGTCCTGCCTACGGCGCCAGCATGGTCGATCGCGCGGCAAGGCCGGCAACGGCGACACTACGGGCTGCCGCTGCTCGCCGTGTTTGCTTGTTGACTAGCACGATATAGAGCGGGCTCTCATCGCACATATTCACCCCAAAGTTCCGGAACTCCCTCTACTTGAATGCCCATATCTCGACGAGGTCATCCTCCCTGAAGCCGCACTTGCCGATGAAGTCGTGGTACCCTGCTCCCTTGATGATCGTGCCCAGGCTGCCGTCCCACCTCGACACCTCCAGCTGCTTGATCTTGATGCTCAGGTTGCTACTGGCCACCACGTGCACGGGTAGCCCGCCATGCTTCCTCCCCAGCCTCTTCCTTCCCCTCCTCCCCTGCACCCCGTCGTCGTCCTCTGGCGGTGTCATCGGACTTGCCCTTCGAATGCGTGGTTGGTCGTATAGTAGGTTGGCGGCCGCGACCTCGTCGTCGGTGAGGATTGAGAGTAGCCGGCGCACGCCGTCGGTCCGGAGGCGGAACCGGTTCTGCTGAGAGTCAAGGTCGCTCTTGGTCACGGCCTTCTCGTCGATGAAGGTCACGATTAAGTCAGCGCACAGTCTCAATTGCGGGAGAAGGACCTTGGGTATCCAGTCCGGCGCCTCCCTGCTCCTTCTCCTTCTCGGAGTGGCGGCGGCCAGCGAAACAGCGTTTACGGGCTCGACCTGGACGGGCGGCGCCGGCGCCACGTACATGACTACGGCGCCGGCAACCGCTGACATGTTAGTCCGCTTGGCCCGTTCTTCTGCAGCAGCAGCAGGGTGGTGCTCGTGCTCATGCACAGCCAGCGCGAGCGGCCGCTTGCACCCAGCTCTGGTTGTTTGGCCATCGACGAAACACATGGTCTCGATCTCCCGGTGGAAGTCGACGACGACGACGACGACGAGACAACTCGGATCGTATGAGGCTCCGATCGATCGTCGGTGGGGTATGAATATGATGAGGTTGGCTGGCTATCTGATATATGTAGCGTAGCGGAATGCTCCAGCAAACGTAATTGGACTCGCACGTACAGAGGAACGCTGTCGTGTCCGCCACGGATCCGATCGTGAACTGGATGCGGAATGAAGCCGGACTCCATTGGATTCCTTGTCCCGTCCGAAATGATTGTTGGATAGGTGGGAACCCAGCCCGGCTCGTATACGTTCAGTTGTTGCCCTGCCCAAGGGGTCAACATCCAATAGGTTACGGAGAGGGGATGAGGCGTTTTGGCTCCCGGTCTTAGATGAGCCCCGGAATCAACAAAAAAATCGTTAAAACAACTAAATAAATTTTAAAAATCTGATTTTATTTTTTTTGAAGAAAGATGACTGGGTGTGTGATGTCCGTGCCAAATTTCAGAGCATTTGAATATCTGAGACCCTGAAACCTAAAGAAAAAAACCATTAAAACAACTAAATAAAATTTAAAAATCCAAAAAAAATTGGAGAAAGATGACTGAGTGCGTGATGTCCGTGCCAAATTTCAGAGCATTTGAATATCTGAGTAGTTCTCAGTAAAAAAAAGACAAATTTGGGGTTTGTGAAAAAAAAATCCCGCGTCGTCCTCAGCGGGCAACACGGGAGGCTTCCCCATCTTCGCCGCCTCCAGCCCTTTTCTCGCCCTCTCTCACCTTGTCGCTGCCCGACGCAGAAGCCCAGTTGCGTCATTTTCTTCACCTGAGCCGGTCGTACGTCTCCTCCGATGGCTGGGCTAATCGCTGCTGGTTGGGCTCCAATCTCCTCCACCTGCTAGAGGCCCTCCGGCTTGAGGTTTCATGAGTGTAGCCAAGAAGGTTGTAGCCACCCCATACTAGGCCGCCCGTTGTCGACCGCCACAAACTGCCCTTTCCTTCTGGTCATGGCTGGCCGGTGGACGCTGGGGCGGGCTGGTTCTTTCCTAGATCGGATTGAGGTTGTGCAGCAGGGGGCGTGTTGCTACCCCTGTGCGGTCGAGGACTGGCTAGGGCACCATTATGGGCTAGTCTATGCTCAGATCTGGCAAGGGTCATGGCCAGGAGCGTCCTAACCGTCCGGCACTCATTGGTGGGTCTTGCAGTGACCACACTGGCATGCGGCGGCGGCTTCGAGGCAGATTGCGATGGCCATCGTAAGATTTTCTTGAGGGTTTCTCCCTTCAGATCTGATGGTTGACTTCGGCGATGAGATGCAAACTATAGACGACGGCTTGACGTGGACGAAAGGTTGTGCAACAGCGGCGGCACATATAGCTGCTGGGATCGCTGAAAAGTGGTGGCGACAACACAATTAATGTCGAGTGGTGCTACTCGAGCACCTGGTCTCGAGTTCCGGGGTGAAAGCCTAGGTCTGGCCGGATGGTTATACCCGGCAATGGCGACATTTTTATGTCGTTACCTTGTTGAAGAATTGCTCGGATATTCCCAGACTGGTTCTTCTGGGTGAAAACCTAGGTTCTACCTTGGTGGTTAGATCTGGTGACGGCGGCGCTTGAGCGTCGCTCCCTTCTTGAAGATGTTGCTGTTGAAGAACATCTCGTCAATGTGCTGTCATGAGATGTTTGGTGTGAATATGGTCATAATTGTAGTTTGCTCATCGCGGATCTGATCGCTTTTGGGTTTTTTCCACATCGATGCATAGTTTCGGTCTGACATGACTTTGCTATTTGTTGGTTTATTTTTTGTGTGCGTGGGTTAATGTTGGATGTGTGCATCCTATCTATGCAGAGGTCAGGTGTGTGCTCATTGTGTTTGTATCCTCTTGGTGCTTCATTTTGAGCCAATAAAACCATCATTTGTCAAAAAAAGAAAAAGTTTACTGTTTATGCACTATTTGGATATGTTTTTTTTCCTAAGAGCTACTTAGATGTCCAAATGCTTTGAAATTTGGCACGCACCTCACGCACTAAAACATCTTCCATTTAAAAAAACTTGATTTTTTTTTTAAAAAAAGTATTTATTTTGTATTCACTGTTCACCGGGTGCAGACGAGCCCGACTTAGAATTGGACATTCGGAGGGGATTACCTTGTGTTTATTTGAGGGATTGAGCTTGACATGCTCACTAAACATGGTTTTATTTACATCTGTATCCTCTTCCTCAAATCAATATACCAAATACTTCCTCCGTCCCAAAAGAAGTGACTCAACTTTACACTACAACTTTAGTGACTACAACTTTAGTGTAAAGTTGTAGTGTAAAGTTGTAGTGTAAAGTTTAGTGTAAAGTTGTAGTGTAAAGTTGAGTCACTGTAAAGTTGTAGTGTAAAGTTGAGTCACTTCTTTTGGGACCGAGGGAGTAGAACAAGACACCAGCCTGGGGTGGAGTACTAAGAAAATTAACACGCTAATGGATATAAACATCAACCGTACAGCTACCAGACGAGGCACCACCAACGTAGGCTCTTGCTCTGATTCTTGCTATGGACGCTACACCGCTACAGCATGCACATGAGCACGGCCATGTCCAATTAACTGATTTCGCAAAGACTGAAACTAAAGGCATTCATGAATTTCTCAAAAACAAAGATCAAACACAATTGAATTTCTCAAAACATACATATTGAAACATCAAAGTTAAAAAGGCTGCTCCGGATTGAATTTCTCCAAAGAACCAAGATCAAATTACCCAATAGAATGTCTCAAAAATCTTGAGGTGGCCTTGGCTAATAGATTGAAATCTAAAAGGACCACACGTCAAATCTACACTTGTGCACAACTAGCTAGGATAATCTTGTACTACATCGTACACTTGGCCATCCCCATGGACGACGCCGCCGGCCGCTGCTCTTTCTCGGCCAGCACAACGTAGAGCGGGCTCGCACGGCACATGTCGACGCCGAAGAGGTGGAAGTAGCGCTCCTTGAAGGCCCAGATCTCGACCACGTCCCTTCTCCTGGAAGCAGCACCGGTTGATGAAGTCCAGGTACCCTTCCCCCTTGATGATGTTGCCGTGGCTGCTCTCCCACTGCGTCAGCTGCAGCGCCTTGGTGCCGGCGTGGACGTTGCACACGACGACGGGGAGCCCGCCGTGCTTCTTGCCCTGCCTCTTCTTCCTCTTGATCCGCCCCTGCTGCAGCTCCTCCTCCTCGGTCGGCGGGGGCGGTGGCCTTCTTGGCAGCCTCGGGGCTGTGGTGGCGCCCTGACGCGGTATGCTGGCGGCGTCGAGCTCCTCGTGGGAGAGGATCGGGCGGAGGCTGCGCAACACGCCCGCGGTCGGGAGGCGGAACCGGTTCTGCTGCGGGTCGAGGTCGGTGGCGGTCACGACCTTCTCGTCGATGAAGTGCACCGCCAGGTCGAGCCGCAGGTCGAAGTGGGGGCGTATCCACGCCGGCTCGGCTCGGGGAGCGACGGCGGAGAGCGGCACGGCTCTGATGGGCGCGGCGTCGATGGGCGGCGCCAAGAACGGGACAAGAGCGCCGGAGAGGGAGAGGCCGGCCGCGTTGGCCCGTCGCTCCGCGGCGGCGGGGTCGTACACGGCGAGGGTGAGCTCGTGAGGCCTCTTGCGGCCGGCGTAGCGCGGCGCGGCGCCTGCCTCGGCAGGGATGATCATGGGAAGGCTGCGGTGGGCTTGGTCAGGGGACGGCATGGTGGGCGCTCGATCGACGGTTCTTGGATCTTTGGGCGTATGCGGTTATCCTGGGCAGGCTAGGCTGGTTCGCTAGGGCTGCTGTTGCAATGGGTGGGCAATGTAATGCGGTGGTCCATGCCCCGGATTATATAGATGGATGCTCGATTGCTCGCCGGAGCCGAGTCGGCTGCGGTGCGGGAGGGATGTGGGCTGCGCTCCGGACTCGCTCGCATCCTCGCCGGATTGGGCGCATTAAATGTTGCCAATCCAGGTTGCGCTCGTTTCCCTGTCTCCCTCCGGTGTACAGCCAGCCGCCTTGCGAGCTGCTACTCTCCCCATCTCACGTGGCGGTGCGCCACCTCCTTGCAAATCCGAGTAGGATTAGGATCAAGGGGGGAAGCTGGTGGGCCACGCTCCCCTCCCTCCATCTCGCGTGGCGGCGCACCAGCTCCTTCTGACCAGCACCCGGCGGCGGCACACCGCCTGGCCTCCTCCCGTAAGGCGGTGGATATGGATCATGGACATCATCAACCGCTAGAGGAGAGGACAGGCGATGGTTTCTTTAGACGAAAGGCTCAAGAAAAGTTCGACTTTAAATTAACAGAGCCATAAACTTGTCAGGATTACATTTCAAGATTCCAACCAAGAACAGAAAAAAGAGCGGCAAGATACAAAGGCCCAGAGAAGCAGCTCACATGCTTCATACTCCTGTAAAACAACCTAAAATGAACAACAAGAAGCACACAACTTGGTCCTCTTGCGTGAGCGAATCACCAAGGAATAGTAGAATGCTGACTCAGATAAGATCATACGACGTCGATGAATGGCTCACCGTGGCCAAATCACCAGGGGCGCTGGCTCAACACAACCCCAGATCCATCGCCGAAGGAAGCCCCTGCGCCCTCGCCTGGCTCGAAAGGCCCCGCACCATCGACAACCTGGATAAATGTCACTGAAAGGCAGCCACATGAGAGGAAGCAGACACTCCCAACATGCCGCGGACTACGCGCCTAGAGCGGGGCACTGCCAATGCCCATCGACCGGGCACGAAAGAGGGAAAGTTGTCATAATGGACATAAGGGTTGAATCTAGTGCCCAGAGGAAGCAAAGATATCCGAAGGGGCAGTGCCAAGACCAAAAGAAGGAGCTTTGACTCTCACGACACGCCAATGTGAAGCCGCCAGAGGAGGGGAACCCTATCCCCTCGTGCCCTGGAGAATCCACGAGAAGCAAACATGGCTCAAAGCAGCCACACTGAGAGCATCCATACAACATGGACCGAACGAGGGAGGACGCCACCACCACAAGAGGCACTCAACCATTGTTGCCTCCCTCCGACCACATCACAACGAAGCCCGCAACCCACCTTGTTCCCAAAGCGGCATCTTCAAAGAAGGATACGACGCTAAGGGCGTCGCTACCACCCAATAGAGTTGGGTTTTCACCAGGGAGGCAAAGGGGAAGGGACGGGAGTAGCTGACCTGACTGGCGCCTTCAGGGAGGTGAGAGGCGCTCACTGGCGTCACCGTCATTGAGGTCGGCTGTGACAGTCTGGCTTAATAGGAATGATATAGTACTCATATCAACAAGGAATTCCTTCTTTTCTGGGAGCTAATTCAAAAAGAACTCCAAAGTTAAGCGTGCTTGGCTTGGAGCGATTTGAGGATGGGTGTCTAACTGAGAAGTTGATATCCCAGGTGCGGAGTGAGGACAAAGTGCGCAAGAAAGACTAGTGTTGGTCTGTGGGTCCGGTCTAGATCCCGCCAAGCGTAACGGTCGGGAACCGGTGGTTGTGGCCGGGGAGTTGCATCGGCAAGGCTGGCCAGGTATTTCTCCCAGTCTTGACTTCCCGCCACCAACACCCCATCTAACGAAGGAACCGCCGCCCCATGGGGAAGTAGTTCATATCTGGGGGAGGAGCTCGCCGAACATCAACGGATGGGGGAGGCGGCCAAATCTAGCGCCGTCGCTGTCGAAGCTCACGTGCCATGGCCCACGTCTAGTGGATGTCTCCTCGTCCACACCACCGAGAGCACTTGCCCACGCCTGCCACCGTATGCCGCAGATCCGGTGGGGCATATCCTATTGGGGTCGTCTCTCTGAAAACTCCCGCAAACTAGATGGAGCAGAGGCCCCACCGTCACCTTCCTCGCAAGCGCCCCCGACTTGCCCGATAGTTGCCTCAGGCGGTGGCAAGGGGAGACCAAGGAGGAGAGAGGCGACAAGGTTAGGGTTAGCGCCCCTTGAGTCACCCTAGCGGGACGATGCGGGGGAGGGGTGCTGAAATAGAAATATGATCCTTTCATAGAGGTGATGGTGGCAAGAACTCTTTCTATGGTGCTCCATGGCCACTCTTGAGCGTTGGGGTGGGCATGAATTGTGATGGATTTTCGTCACAAGGTGGACGCTGGGTAGTGGAGTTAATATGAAGAATATGGTTTTGGCCACGAGATGTTTGAAGAAGAAAGTATAGTTTTTTCCATAAAATCCTTTATGATCGATCCATATCTCCATGAACTCTAATACCAGATAAATTACACCCTGAACTTGTACAAAAACGGATCAATGTGGCTTTGAGCAGTTTTGGAGAGAACTGAAGGTGGTTTTTGTTCTAATTAATGATGCTAACTGGGCATATGACATGGCAGGAGAGAACGATTCGATCCACTTCCCCATCTCGGTACGAACCCTACCTTGCATCCTAATCTTGCGCACCAGAGGCGATTGGTGATGAACCCTAGTGTGGCATCCTCGATTCAATCGTACATTAATCATACACGCAAACGTATACGATCAAGATCAGGGACTCACGGGAAGATATCACAACACAACTCTAAACACAAATAAAAGTCATACAAGCTTTATATTATAAGCCAGGGGCCTCGAGGGCTCGAATACAAATGCTCGAAAACAAACGAGTCAGCGGAAGCAACAATATCTGAGTACAGACATAAGTTAAACAAGTTGCCATAAGATGGCTAGCATAAACAGTGATACAGATCGAAGAGGCGCAGGTCCCTGCCTTGGATCCTCCTAAACTACTCCTGGTCGTCGGCGGTCTGCATGTAGTAGTAGACTCCGTCGGAGTAGTGGTAGTCGTCGTTGGTGGCGTCTGTCTCCTAGGATCCGCCATCTGATCGCAGCAACCAGGTATGGAGAAAAGGGGGGAGCAAAGCAACCGTGAGTACTCATCCAAAGTACTCGCAAGACTGACATTAGATCTACACTACATATGCATCGGTATCAATAAAGGGGTAGTATCTGTGGACTAAACTACAGAATGCCAGAATAAGAGGGGGAGAAGCTAGTCCTATCGAAGACTACGCTTCTGGCAGCCTTCATCTTGAAGCTGTAGAAGAGAGTAGCTGGTAAGTTAACAAGTAACATCATATAGCATAAACCTACCCGGCGATCCTCTCCTCATCGCCCTGTGGGAGAGCGATCACCGGGTTACATCTGGAACTTATCTGGGTGTGTTTTATTAAGTATCTGATTTTAGTTGTAAGAGGTCGGAATATAACTCCAAGCGTCCTGTTACCGTGGACACGGCTATTCGAATAGTTCAACTTCCCTGCAGGGGTGCACCACATTGCCCAACACGCTCGATCACTCTGGCCATACACACTTTCCTGGGTCATGCCCGGCCTCGGAAGATCAACACGTCGCAGCCCTACCTAGGCTCAACAGAGAGGCCAGCACGCCGGTCTACATCCTAAGCGCGCGGGGGTCTTGGGCCCATCGCCCATTGCACTCCTGCACATTGCGAGGGCGGATGGGATCAGTCCTGGCAACCTCCTTTACAAGGCAGGTGCTTACGCGGACCACCCGGGCGCGCACCGCTTAGTCGCTGACGTCTGGAAAGCTTCGGCTGATACTACGACACCGAGTGCCCATATCTATTCCCGCGTGGTGGTTAGTGCGTATAGGTAAAAAGACCAACTCAGATCAAATATCCAAAACTCGTTAAGCGGGTTATTTTGAAGTAACCACGGACGCCAACCAGGGACTAGGCCCACCTCTCTCCTAGGTGTCTCAACCTGCCCTGTCGCTCCGCCACAAAGATCCACTCAGAGGGCCGTTGGGAAACATGTCCTTTCAGCCCCTAGTCCATGAATTACTCGCGGGTACTCTATGAGCCGACCCGACTTTAGTGACAACATGTTTCAAGTATAGTATGTATGTATGTATGTATGTATGTATGTATGTATGTATGTATGTACCTGTGATCAACACCTGATGTGATCACAGCCCGATAGTATAGCATGGCAGACGGACAAGAATGTAGGGCCACTGATGGAATACTAGCATCTTATACTAAGCATTTAGGATTGCAGGTAAAGGTATCAACAGTAGTAGAAAAGACAGGCTATGCAACAGTATAGGATCAAACCGATGAAACAGTAACAGCTACACTACTCTAATGCAAGCAGTAGAGAGAAGGAGTAGGCGGTATCAGGATGATCAAGGAGGTTTTGCTTGCCTGGAAGCTCTGCGGAGGATGGGTCATCGAAACCATAGTCGAACGGGGCAGCAGCGGCGTCAGTCTCGGTGTCTAACGGAGAGAAGAGGAGGAAGAAACAATGAATACAATGCAAACAGATGCATGACGATGCATGACATGGCAATAAGCGGTGCTAGGTGTGACCTAACACAGTACTACGCGATGTTGGCGAAGGGGGAAAACATCCGGGAATGCTTTCCCAAAGTTTGACATTTTCGGACAGATGAAACGGAGGGGGATGGTTCCATGTTCACTATGCTAGGGGCGTACGGCAGACGAACAGAGGGCATATTCGGAATCGTCACGTTTTTTTGAGCAACTTTCATGTATAAAGTATTTTCATCCGAGTTACGGATTATTTTATATTAACTTTTAAAGTTTTATTCATTTTTGAATTTATTTTAATTCGAAAATTAAATAGAAAAATGCTAAGGGGACCCACAAAGTGTACCCAGCAGGGTACACTGTGGCTGACAAGTGGGCCAGGGGGACCCAGTTGACCAGTCAAACTTTGACTGGTCAACAGGGGGTGGGGCCCCCTGTCATCCTCTGATTTCACTATTGCAGGATGCTGCTAACGCGACACTACAATCAGAGACCCTTCGACGAAACTGTGTGCGATGCATTAATCGCAAATGGTGATGTAATAAAACCATCAAAAAAGATACAAAACGTTTGCGATGGCGGAGACATCAAACACGATTTAGATTGTAGTTGCGTGTGCGATGGGTAGCATACAATTCAGTCGAATGAATTGTTTGCGATGAGCATAACAGCAGAAACGGTCCGACATATGAAGGTGTGTGCGATATACAGCATACAGTTCACTGGGATGAACTGTTTGTGATTAGGCAACACAACAGAAATAGTCAGCCAGATCAAGGTGTGTGCGATATACGGCATACAGTTCACTCGGATGAACTGTTTGCGATTAGCCAACACAACAGAAACGGTTCAACTTAACAAGATGTGTGTGATACGCTGCAAACAGGTCAGTAATCAGAAATGTGTGGGAAGACCGATAACAACAAGACGATTCCTGTTAACAAGCCGTGTGTGTTGTGAGCAAATGATTGCTGGTACACAATTGTGAGCGACTCATGAAATCATCAACGACGGGTTCCATTGTTTAGTCCGTGTGCGATGTGATTTGCTCTGTCTGGACAACATCTACGCTCTGTCTACAGAACATAAACATATATACTTATAAGAACAGCATTGCATAACCAAATTAAGCATATAATTACATAAATGACTACACACATAACATTTCCACACACCAAAGTAAGCAATTACATGCATACTAAACTAGGAGAAATGAGGATCTAATCATCTACTTCTTGTTGTGACGACGCTTGCCATTGCTGTGCTTTCGGCTGGATCCTGGCCGTTTTGGGGAAGGAGGCACTTCCTCATGTCAACGATCTGCCTGTATATCTCGTAGCTCGTGTACGCCTCCTTGGCCGCGTACACGACATGAGCTTTGTCGAATTTCTCCAACCAGGCCGAGTGCCAGGCATGCTGTCCTTCTTGCAGGAATCCTACATGTCTCTGTAGTAGGGTTCAATGATGGCCTCGGCGAGGTGAACCAGTGAGTCCTTCTCATGCTTCTTGCTGCCCCAGATCTTGTATTGGCCCTGGATGTCGACAAGATTCTGGCAGGCGATGCCCGAATTCTTGAGCACCTTTACATCGTTGGTGATGTCCACCGTAGCGAACATGTAGTGGGGGCTGTCGACAAACCTTGCGAAATGCTCGCAAGGCCTTCTGGCCAGGCAGTAGTGGTAGACGAGGACGTGATTGTGCACACACATCTGGGCGACGGCGACCTTGGGACGAGACCCGACACGAGCGCGGGTGTACTCGAGGTCGAACCCGACCACCTTGTACTTCTCCTCAGCAAGCAACAGCTCCATGATGTGGATGGAGTGCTCCACCCATACCAGGTTATTGGTGTACACCACCGAGAGCTCCATGAACCTTCTGTCGGTGTCCACCATAGCATGCATGGTGAACTGCTGCTCGTCGTCGGCAGCCGCTCGAAGCGCCATTGGAGCCGCGCAGGAATATACCCTCTAAGAATTTGTGATGGTGGGTGTGCTTCTTGCAATACTGGGGCGCGATCGAAAGGTTGAAGAGACACAAGGGTTAAGTGGCCGCTGTAATAAATGGGGGCCGGCCGGCCTGTAATCATCATGTCTTGTCACGGTGTTCATAGCGGAGGATTCCAGTGCACGCTTGAGCACCCCACACGTGTTTCGTTTGACCACGTGTGGGCTCGAAGAGGCGCCAAATGTATCGTTGGTGAGCCTGTTCCCACGCAACCGCGCAGTTTACCGCGCAAGCTTCCGGCCCGGCTAGTTTGGCCACGCGTCGGCTAGAAGAGTGGCAAATCGTGGGCGTTTATTGGCAAAAAGCTTTGCAAAAACGAAGTGTGTGGAATGACTTTGATCATAAGTTTACCCGTGGGTGATGAGGTCAAAGTTACACAGAAGGGTGATGATGGACACTCGAGTGCGATAATTAATTCTACGCTCTATAGGGCACACGGTTGAAGAAACCAATTGTGTGCAATAATGTCGAAGATCGCAGTCGAGTTAGCTATACAGATCGTTTGTGACGAGATCGACAAGGGAAACACATTCGAGAATGGTTAATAATATCAAAGTCCATTGCATATTAAGATCAAAATAGTACTACCAATATACGAGTCTCATACAATGCCATTTCAATGATTGTACCGCAAAAGCCCAAAATATTACAAGGTTCAAATTCCAGAGTTATATGGCTCAAATTCGTAAATTATAAGGTTCAAACTGATATTAGAAATGAAATTCAGCTCATTCAGTTACAAACGCCCACGTGATCAGCTAAACATGGATATAAGAGAGGTTCAAACTAATATTACCACTTACAAGGCTACTTTCGAAACCTCATCATTTTTGCAAAGGGATCAGCCATTGAGAAGTCATGTATGGGGTTGACACAATGACTTCTGATTACTCTGTCAGCTGAAGTTCCAAAATGAAATTCAGCTTTTCCGGAGCCTTTTCCATTCTGCCGCAGCCACCGGCGCTGATCAACAAACCATTCATTTTTGTGAAATAAATGTAGGGCAAACCTCATTACCATCAGCACCCTTGCTCTAACAACAAAGAACCTGGCGAATATAACCTCCGGTAAGGTCCCTCGGTAGGAGTTCAAAGTAATTTCTGAGAGATGCAGATCTAGGCATTCTATGTGATTGTTATATTGTATCACATTATCCACCACCGGGCCTAATCTTATCTGCAAAAGAAGAGAACATATTAGTGCCTACATGATGTTTTGAACACTACTATAGACCTATTTGATTTGCAGGATTTGTAAAATGCACTAACGTGCCATCTTCGATCCGACATGATTAACATGGGCATTTGATTACAATCTAGAAAAATGTAGCCTTCTTCACAAGAGGTTGGAGTGGATGAAAAATTCCCTAAGAAAACTAGTATAGATGAATCCAAAAGGAGAATTGCTTATGGATTGTAACCATACGAATCAAGCAACCAATATGGGGGGATAAACATGTATGTACTGAAATCCTCCAAAATTCCTTCAGAAATCGTAGTACATTGTCATTGTAAACTTGGGAAAAGGTGCCAAAAATTGAACTCCCTTATGGTTAACATTTAACAGGAAAGGAACATCACCTCGATATATAGCTTCTCCAGGCACGGAAAGCATCTCAGGAAACTGACAACTTGGTCCAGGTTGGGGCCGATAGATTCTAGTGCCAAGACCTTCACTACGCGCAGATTCGGGGTCAAGCTTGTCAGAATCATTTGCTGGATGATAGACAAACATACATCTTCAAAATTAGAAATAATGTTAATTTCTAAAAGGAGAGGTAGAAGACGACTGTTGTACCTGAACGGGTGTGGATCCAATAACAACTTCGGAGTATTTGACAGACGAGTGGCCCGCCACTGTCAATTTCGGTGCAGAAATGACACTGATTCTTGTTGGACCTTGTTGATCAACTACAAGTAATCTCTCAAGTGAAGGTGTGTCCTCAATGACCATATTGTGGTACACCTTTTGTGATCTCTTGTTGCATCAACAGCAAAACACATAAATAGTCTGGAGAGTCATGGAGGTGATGTGGAAGCTACTCAACCCATTGATCACCTGAGGACGAAGGTACTCGAGGGCAGTACAGCCGTGGAGCAGGCGCTCCATGTTATCCTTTGGGATGCAGACGGTGACGAGCTTGGGGTGCTTCAGTCATGGTAGAAAAAGAGCGGGCGCGTCATTAAGGGGGGGAATGGTAGTTCATGAACTTGGCGAGGCGCAGCGTGGGCGCGAGGCGAAGCGCGGACGTTGGAAGCGAGCGCATATGCCCATCATTAAAACTAAGCTCCTCGAGTGCAAGCGCCATGTAATTGCTTTACTTTATTACTATGCGTTAGCGATAGTTGTAGAAGCAATAGTTGGTGAGACGACCCCGACACAACGATGGAGATCAAGGTGTCGAGCCGGTGACGATGGAGGTCATGACAATGCTTTGGAGATGGAAATCAAAAGCACAAGATGATGATGGCCATATCATGTCACATATTTTGATTGCATGTGATGTTTATCCATTATGCATCTTATTTTGCTTAGAACGGCGGTAGCATTATAAGATGATCCCTTCACTAAATTACAAGATAAAAGTGTTCTCCCCGAGTATTCACCGTTGCCAAAGTTCGTCGTTTTGAAGCACCTCGTGATGATCGGGTGTGATAGACTCTACGTTCACATACAATGGGTGTAAGACAGTTTTGCACATGCAGAATACTTGGGTTAAACTTGACGAGCCTAGCATGTACAGACATGGTCTCGGAACACTGGAGACCGAAAGGTTGAACGTGAGTCATTGATGACCCACAAGTATAGGGGATCAATCGTAGTCCTTTCGATAAGTAAGAGTGTCGAACCCAACGAGGAGCAGAAGGAAATGACAAGTGGTTTTCAGCAAGGTATTTTCTGCAAGCACTGAAATAGTTGGTAACAAGTAGTTTGATAGTAAGATAATTTGTAATGAGCAAGTAACGGTAATGGTAAACAAAGTGCAGCAAGGTAGCCCAATCCTTTTGTGGCAAAGGACAGGCCAAAATGGTCTCTTATGATAAGCAAAGCGTTCTTGAGGGTACACGGGAATTTGATCATATCACTTTCATCATGTTGGTTTGATTCGTGTTCGCTACTTTGATAATTTGATATGTGGGTGGACCGGTGCTTAGGTGCTGTTCTTACTTAAACAAACCTCCTACTTATGATTAACCCCCTCGCAAGCATCCGCAACTATGAGAAAGTATTAAGATAAAATCTAACCATAGCATTAATCTTTTGGATCCAAATCGGTCCCTTACGAAATAGCATATAAACTAGGGTTTAAGCTTCTATCACTCTAGCAACCCATCATCTAATTACTACTCCACAATGCATTCCCTTAGGCCCAAATATGGTGAAGTGCCATGTAGTCGACGTTCACATGACACCACTAAGGGAATCACAACATACATAGCATCAAAATATCGAACACATATCAAGTTCACATGATTACTTGCAACATGATTTCTCCCGTGACCTCAAAAACAAAAGTAACTATTCACAAATAATAATCATGCTCAAGATCAGAGAGGTATTAAATAGAATAATGGATCTGAACATATAATCTTCCACCAAATAAACCATATAGTGATCAACTACAAGATGTAATCAACACTACTAGTCACCCACAAGTACCAATCTAAGGTTCCGGTACAAAGATTGAACACAACAGATGAACTAGGATTTGAAAGGAGATGGTGCTGTTGAAGATGTTGATGGAGATGGCCCTCCCAAAGATGGGAGATTTGTTGGTGATGACGATGGCGATGATTTCCCCCTCCGGGAGGGAAGTTCCTTCGGCGGAATCGCTCCGTCGGAGGGCAAAAGTGCTCCTGCCCAAGTTCCGCCTCGAGACGGCGGCGCTTTGTCCCGAAAGTCCTCTCCTTATTTTTTTTTCTAGGTCAAAATGACTTATATACCATAAGAGGGGCACCAAAGGTGGGCCGAGGAGGGCACAACCCACCAGGGCGCGACTGGGCTCCCTGGCGCGCCCAGGTGGGTTGTGCCCACCTGGTGGGCCCCCTCTGGTAGTTATTTGCTCCAATAATTCTTAAATAATCCATAAAAAATCTCTGTGAAGTTTCAGCTTATTTGGAGTTGTGCAGAATAGGTAGCTTAGACATGCTCTTTCAGGTCCAGAATTCCAGCTGCCGGTATTCTCCCTCTTTGTGTAAACCTTGCATATTATGAGAGAAAAGGCATTAGAATTACTCCTAGAAGCATTATTATGGATAAAAACATTAAAAATAACAGTAGGAAAACATGATACAAAATGGATGTAACAACTCCCCCAAGCTTAGACCTCGCTTGTCCTCAAGCGAAAAACCAAAATCGAAAAACATGTCCACATACTTAGAGAGAGAGGTGTCGATAAAAACAAAATACGAACATAGAAGCATCATGCATATTATTATAATAGCAAGGAATTTTAACATAAAACGTTATCAAACAACTTTTGTCACATAACTATTATCATATAACTTCTCATGAGCAAGTAACAATTCATCACAACATCGAAGTATAAAGCATAAACCTTATTGAAAGCCAACAAACTATGTTCTTAGTCAACTTTGCAACTACAATTCATCATGTTTTCACGAAGGGTCACGTATCGGAGCCTTTAGGCAAGTCCACATACTCAACCATCATTTAATCTTCTATGATTGCTAACACTCACTGCGTACCCATGCACAAAAAGTTTCAACCGGACACATAGAAAGATAGGGGCTTACAGTTTCGCCTCCCAATGTATTCACCTCAAGGGTGATGTCAACAATAATAACTCAAGCCCACTCATATTCAACTAGATATATCTGCCTAGATCTTTCCTCACCACATGATGCTTGCAAAAAGAGAAAATAAAAAGGAATAGGCAAGAAAACTTTGACTCTTCATAAAAGTAAATGCATAAAAGTAAAAGATAGGCCCTTCGCAGAGGGAAGCAGAGGTTGTCATGTGCTTATTTGTTTGTATGCCAAATCCCTTAGTGCAAAAGAACGTCACGTTATATTGCCCCTTATGGTAGCAACCTTTATTATGCAGTCTGTCGCTTTTATTCTTTGCCATCACAAGTTCGTACAACACTCAATTTTCTCTTACACTAAATGATCCAACACTTTTAGAAGCAATTTTTATTGCCTTATTGCACCGATGACAACTTACTTGAAGGATCTTACTCAATTCATATGTAGGTATGGTGTACTCTCAAAGTAAGATTTGGGTTAAGGGTTTTGGATGCACAAGTAGTATCTCTACTTAGTGCGGAATTTTTGGCTAGAAAAGATATTGGGCAAGCACCACATGTTAAAGGATCTATGACAATATAACTGCTATGTGAATATGAACAAACATAAATCATTACGTTGTCTTCCTTGTCCAATGTCAACTATTTTGACACAAAATATTTAATGGGGGCTCACAATCATAAAAGATGTCCAAGATAGTGTATTTACATGCGAATCTTATCTTCCCTTATTAATTCTTTCCTGAATTGCGTCATTGACCAATGCTATGTTTGTCAATCTCCAATAAATTTTACTACTTAAACTCTTCCTTATGTGATGTCATTACTTACCATAAGATTAGCATATGATTTGTTTCATTTATTTTCCTTTCTTTCATTGCAACATTATAGTAAAGAGACAAAACTCAAACTACTCTTTATTATATATCTCGAACAAGATTACAACGATAAATAGATCACTAAGCAAGCACTCGAAAAGAAAGGATCGAACTAAACTTTTATTCAACTAAATCATAGGAAAAATAATGATCAAACTAAAATAGATGAAAGCAAAGATAGTGGTGGTGAACCGTCTCGATGATCCAAAAAGCTTCAATCTCAGTGGGAGTAAGATGATCATAGTAAGGTTTAAGGATATCTTCTTCTTCTTCTTCTTCTTCTTCTTCTTCTTCATCAGGCAAGGCTTGCTCAACCACCGGCGCTTGATCTCCAGTAGCTTCCTTGCTCGTGTCCCCCTTGAAGGCTTCTTTGGGTTCTTCTCTCTTCAATTCAATCTTCATCAACCAAGCATCTTCTTCTACGTTGTTGGAGGAGGGAGAAGATATGATGCCTGGCTAAACAGATCTGACAGAAAACAGCAAGAAAGAAGAACAGAAGATTTCTCCGTGATACGGTGGTCAATAGGTTCGGGGGGTATATAAAGATTTTTTTATCTTGGGAAACAAGCAAACGAGAGAAAAACGGAGTCCGGAAGGTACCCAAGGTGGGCACAACCCACCTGGGCGCGCTCGCGCCTGGCAAGCCAGGCGCGCCCTGGTGTCTTGTGCCTACCAGGGTTGCCTTCCTGGTTGTTTCTTATTTTCCTAATTTTTGTTATATTCCAAAACTAATAGAATTTTTTTTTGCAGATTTTTCGGAGTCCGTTTACTTACCGTATCACGTACCTCCTCTTTTTTTAGTTATTCTGGAGTGTTCTGGAAAGTTTCTTTTATGTGTTCCTCAGGTGTCATGGTTTGAATAATATTGCTTTCAACATTAATGGGTGTACCTGAGATATAGTGTTTAATTCTTTGCCCGTTGACCACCTTCGGGTTAGTACCTTCGGCATTATTTATTTTGATAGCTCCAGAACGATAAACTTCTTCAATGACATAAGGTCCTTCCCATTTAGAGAGAAGCTTTCCTGCAAAGAATCTAAAACGAGAGTTGTCCAAAAGAACATATTCACCCACTTTGAACTCACGCTTTTGGATTCTTTTATCATGCCATCTTTTAACTTTTTCTTTAAACAACTAGGCATTTTCATAAGCTTGGGTTCTCCATTCATCTAATGAGCTAATATCAAATAATCTCTTTTCACCGGCAAGTTTGAAATCATAGTTGAGTTCTTTGATTGCCCAATATGCTTTGTGTTCTAACTCAAGAGGCAAATGACAAGACTTTCCATAAACCATTTTAGAAGGAGACATACCCATAGGATTTTTATATGTTGTTCTGTAGGCCCAAAGTGCATCATCCAATTTCTTAGACCAATTCTTTCGGGACCTATTAACAGTTTTTTGTAGAATTAATTTTATTTATCTATTGCTAAGTTCAACTTGACCACTAGGCTGAGGATGATAGGGTGATGCAATTCTATGGTTAACATCATATTTAGCAAGCATTTTACGGAAAGCACCATGAATAAAGTGTGAACCACCATCAGTCATTAAATATCTAGGGGCTCCAAACCTTGGGAAAATAAATTCTTTAAGCATTTTAATGGAAGTGTTGTGATCAGCACAACTAGTTGGAATAGCTTCTACCCACTTAGTAACATAATCAACAGCAACCAAAATATGTGTATACCCATTAGAGGAAGGAAAATGTCCCATATAATCAAAACCCCAAACATCAAATGGTTCAATAGCAAGTGAATAATTCATAGGCATTTCTTGACGCTTACCAATATTACCTATTCTTTGACATTCATCACAAGATAAAACAAACTTACAGGAATCCTTGAAGAGAGTAGGCCAATAAAAACCAGATTGCAATACCTTGTGAGCAGTTCTGTCTCCCGCATGATGTCCTCCATAAGCTTCGGAGTGATATTTCCATAGGATTTGTTCCGGTTCATGCTCAGGTACACAACGTCTAATAATACCATCTACTCCTTGTTTATATAGGTGTGGGTCATCCCAAAAGTAATGTCTTAAATCATAGAAGAATTTTTTTCTTTTGTTGGTATGTGAAACTAGGTGGTATATATTTAGCAACAATATAATTAGCATAGTCAGCATACCAAGGAGTGTTATGAGAAACATTTATTGCAGCTAGTTGCTCATCAGGAAAACTATCATTAATAGGCTGTGGGTCATCAAGAATATTTTCTAACCTAGACAAGTTATCAGCTACGGGGTTCTCAGCTCCTTTTCTATCAGTGATATGTAAATCAAATTCTTGTAGCAAGAAAACCCACATAATGAGTCTAGGTTTAGCATCTTTCTTTTCCATAAGATATTTTATAGCAGCATGATCAGTGCGAACAGTAACTTTAGAGTCAACAATATAGGATCTAAATTTATCACAAGCAAACACAACTGCAAAAATTCTTTTTCAGTAGTAGCATAATTTCTTTGGGCACTGTCTATAGTTTTGCTAGCATAATGAATAACATTTAGTTTCTTATCAACTCTTTGTCCTAGAACAGCACCAACAGCATAATCACTAGCATCACACATGATTTCAAAAGGCAAGTTCCAATCAGGTGGTTGAACAATAGGTGTAGAAGTTAAGGCTTTCTTAAGTGTTTCAAAGGCTTCTACACAATCATCAACAAAAACAAATGGAACATCCTTTTGTAAAAGATTTGTAAGAGGCCTAGAAATTTTAGAGAAGTCTTTAATAAACCTCCTATAGAAACCAACATGACCAAGAAAACTATGAATACCTTTAATATCCTTTGGACATGGCATTTCCCAACTTGCATCGACTTTAGCTTTATCCACTTCAATACCTCGTTCAGAAATTTTATGCCCCAAGACAATACCTTCATTAACCATAAAGTGGCACTTCTCCCAATTCAAGACAAGATTAGTTTGCTTACATCTCTGCAAAACTCAATCAAGGTTGCTTAAGCAATCATCAAAAGAAGATCCATATACAGAAAAATCATCCATGAAAACCTCAACAATCTTTTCACAAAAATCAGAGAATATAGCAGTCATACATCTTTGAAAGGTAGCAGGTGCATTGCACAAACCAAAAGGCATACGTCTATAAGCATAAGTTCCAAAAGGGCAAGTAAAAGTGGTTTTCTCTTGATCAGGTTGTGAAATAGGTACTTGAGAAAAACCAGAATATCCATCAAGGAAGCAAAAGTGTGTGTGCTTTGACAATCTTTCTAGCATTTGATCAATAAAAGGCAAAGGGTAATGATCTTTTCTAGTTGCTTTATTTAATTTCCTGAAATCAATAACCATTCTATAGCCAGTGATAATTCTTTGTGGAATATGTTCATTTTTGTCATTGGGAACAACAGTAATACCTCCTTTCTTAGGGACACAATGAACGGGACTCACCCATCTACTATCAGCTATGGGATAGATTATACCTGCTTCCGGAAGCTTTAATATTTCAGTTCTTACCACTTCTTTCATTTTAGGATTCAAATGTCATTGGTGATCAACAATGGGTTTAGCATCAGGTTCCATATTAATCTTATGCTGACATAGAGTGGGACTAATGCCCTTAAGATCATCAAGAGTATATCCAATAGCAGCTCAGTGCTTCTTCAGAATTTTCAATAATCTTTCTTCTTCATGTTCTGAAAGGTTAGCACTAATAATAATAGGATATATTTTTTTCTCATCAAGATAAGCATATTTCAAAGTGTCAGGTAATTGTTTCAATTCAAACACAGGATCACCTTTAGGTGGAGGAGGTCCTCCTAGAGTTTCAATAGGAAAATTATGTTTAAGCAGAGGTCGTTGTTCAAAGAAAATTTTATCTATTTCATTTCTTTCATGCATATGCATATCATTTTCGTGGTCTAGAAAATATTGTTCTAGTGGATCAGCAGGAGGCACGACAATAGAAGCAAGACCAATTATTTCATCCTTACTAGGTAATTCTTTCTTATGAGGTTGCCTATTAAACTTGGAAAAATTAAATTCATGAGACTCGTCACCAAAGCGAACACTGACAGTTTGTTTAAGACAATCTATAATAGCATTGACAGTGTTCAAGAAAGGTCTACAAAAGATAATGGGACAAAAGTCATCTTGTGGGGAATCAAGACCTAGAAAATCAGTAGGGTATTTTATTTTCCCACACAAGACTTTAACATCTCTAACAATCCCAAGTGGTGTGATGGTGTCTCTATTGGCAAGTTTAATAGTAACATCTATGTCTTCTATTTCAGCGGGTGCTATGTCATTCATAATTTCTTGATATCAGGTAAAAGGAATAGCACTCACGCTAGCACCTAAGTCACATAAACCATGATAACAGTGATCTCCTATTTTAACTGAGACAATAGGCATGCCAACAATAGGTCTATGTTTATTTTTTTCATCAGGTTTAGCAATTCTAGCAGCTTCATCACAGAAATAAATAACATGCCCATCTATATTTTCTACCAAGAGATCTTTAACCATAGCAACACTAGGTTCTACTTTGATTTGTTCAGCAGGTTTAGGTGCTCTAATATGACTTTTATTGACCACGGTTGACACCTTAGCATGTTCCTTTATCTTAACAGGGAAAGGTGGTTTTTCAATATAAGCAGTAGGAACAACTGGGTCATTGCAAATAATAGTCTCATCTTTAACCACAACCGGTTCTTTAATTTCTTCTTTAATAGGTGGATGATACTTAAACCACTTTTCCTTGGGGAGATCAACATGAGTAGCAAATGATTCACAGAAAGAGGCTACTATCTCAGAGTCAAGTCCATATTTAGTGCTAAACTTGTGAAAAGCATCGGTATTCATAAAAGATTTAACACAATCAAACTTAAGCTTAATACCTGACTCTTTAACTTCGTCGAGTTCCCAATCTTTAGAGTTGTGTTTAATTCTTTCTAAAAGATCCCACCTAAATTCAATAGTCTTCTTCATAAAAGAACCAGTACAAGAAGTATCTAGCATGGATTGATCATCACGAGAAAGCCGGGCATAAAAATTCTGAATGGTAATTTCTCTTGAGAGCTCATGATTGGGGCATGAATATAACATTGACTTAAGCCTCCCCCAAGCTAGAGCAATGCTTTCTCCTTCATGAGGCCAAAAATTATATATGTAATTCTGATCATGATGAACCAGATGTATAGGATAAATTTTTTGGTGAAATTCCAATTTCAATCGGTTCCAGTTCCAAGATACAATATCATCGCGTAGCCTATACCATGCCAATGATTTTCCCTTCAAAGATAAAGGGAAAACCTTCTTCTTAGATTCATCTCTAGGTAATCCTGCAAGCTTAAATAATCCACAAATTTCATCTACATATATCAAGTGCATATCAGGATGTTCAGTTCCATCTCCTGCATAAGGATTAGCTAGCAGTTGTTCTATCATACCCGAAGGAATTTCATAACCAATATTTTCAGTAGGTGCAGTAGGTTGAGGGGTAACTAATTGTGGTTACGGTCAAGCTGAAGATACCCCGAACAAACCCCTCAAAGGATTGTTATCCATAGTAACAAGTGACAATAAATTTTAGCACGTAGTAATAATTTTCCCATACCGATTTCCACTTACCAAGAGCACTTCACTCCCCGGCAACGGTGCCAGAAAAGAGCCTTGATGACCCACAAGTATAGGGGATCAATCATAGTCCTTTCGATAAGTAAGAGTGTCGAACCCAACGAGGAGCAGAAGGAAATGACAAGTGGTTTTCAGCAAGGTATTTTCTGCAAGCACTGAAATAGTTGGTAACAAGTAGTTTGATATTAAGATAATTTGTAATGAACAAGTAACGGTAATGGTAAAAAAGTGTAGCAAGGTAGCCCAATCCTTTTGTGGCAAAGGACAGGCCAAAATAGTCTCTTACGATAAGCAAAGCATTCTTGAGGGTACACGGGAATTTCATCATATCACTTTCATCATGTTGGTTTGATTCGTGTTCGCTACTTTGATAATTTGATATGTGGGTGGACTGGTGCTTAGGTGCTGTTCTTACTTGAACAAACCTCCTACTTATGATTAACCCCCTCGCAAGCATCCGCAACTACGAGAAAAGTATTAAGATAAAATCTAACCATAGCATTAAACTTTTGGATCCAAATCGGTCCCTTATGGAATAGCGCATAAACTAGGGTTTAAGCTTCTGTCACTCTAGCAACCCATCATCTAATTACTACTCCACAATGCATTCCCTTAGGCCCAAATATGGTGAAGTGCCATGTAGTCGACGTTCACATGACACCACTAAGGGAATCACAACATACATATCATCAAAATATCGAACACATATCAAGTTCACATGATTACTCTTGCAACATGATTTCTCCCGTGACCTCAAGAACAACAGTAACTACTCACAAATAATAATCATGCTCAAGATCAGATAGGTATTAAATAGCATAATTGTAACACCCTGGATTTTGCCCATTTTCTTTTTCTTTTGATTTGGTTCGGATTCGCTTTTCTGTGGCTGAGTAGTCTTGCAACATGGAGGGATCACCCTTGATTCCTCTTCCCAAGCGGCTTGCCAACCTCAAAACCATCCCAAGACCTTGCCATTTTCATCTTGGACCAATCCCAATATTCTTTTTCTTGGGAAAATTCCTTTTTCTATTAAAGGAATAACCCTGTCTGCCCTGAGTTGTGAAGTAACCCACCTTTCCATCATTCCCAAAATTCCCAAATAATTCTCATAAATTGTTTGGGTCAGATCTTCCACAAATATGTCAAACCCTTCCTTGACATGTTCAAAAATATTTCACAAATATTCCTTTTCTGATTCTGCCCTAGCTGTTAAGTTGAGAAGCAAGTACCCTTTATATTTGCTTGCTTGGTCTCAAACTTTTTGTGCACTCTTTCCTATCCATATCATTGCCACATGCCAAAATTCAACTTTATTTGGATATTAAATCTCTCTTGGCTTATTTCGAAAGTTTCTGGGCAACTGGAATCTTTGTGAAGCAAGTGCTAGCTAGGAGTATCCAAATGAGTTGAAATATTGCAAGCATCTTCATATGCTCAAATAATAACTCTCCACCAAGTTTCAACCCTATCCAATCATCTATGTGAGCACAACCTCAAATCTTGGTTTTTGGTCAAATTTTCACATTGTGAAGCAACTATATTTTATATTGCTCCATAATTGCTGAAAATTTACCAGAGCATTCTTCTACACATATAACCTATCTCCACAAAGTTTGGGCTCATTTCATCTTCCCAATAATTCCCTAGAATTTTCCTAAGATTCTGGTCAGAGAGGTTCCTTGTGAAGGAAGTACCATTTTGGCTTGTCCAAATGGCATGAAATTTTTATGGCACTCTCATATGACCAAATCATCATGTTCTACCAAATTTCAGCTCAAGTTGCTACTCCATGTGAGTGCCACATTAAGATTCAGCTTCTGGACCAGATTGGTCAGTTGCAAAGCAACTATATTAAATCTTGGTCCATTTCCCTCCAAATTTCATAGGATTATAGTCCTTCCTACCCTACACCTCCCAGACATTTCATTTTGACTTTATCACCTTCCTGTTCATCACAGAAGTGTGTTCAAGTTTGCTATAGCAAACTTCCAGAGAAGCTTCACATCTACTCTTGGACTCTTTTGATGATCTATCACCTCAGAGGGTCCCTTCCTTGGATGTATTTTGCGCTGGATAAGATGCTGCATGCCAGGGTGCACCGCGTGCGCCAGTTCACGCGGTGACCATGCGGATGGCATGCTAGCTAGCGTGCTCTGGCGATAGACCTCCTCGGTTCCGTCCATTCCTTCTCTCCCTTGCCACCTAACGATGTCTAGCAGCTTCCCCTTGGCCTCGTCCTTGCTCTGGAACCCTCTCCCCCTCTAGTTTCTTTCTCCTCACGCCACGGCGATCGCCGTCGCTGTTCTGCCCGTGAGCGCACATGACACCATTGTCGTTTTCCTCTCCCTCGAGCCTTCCCGACTACGCCTGAGCCCTCTACACCTCTCCGCGAAGCCTCCCGACGCCAGTACCAGCCAGCCACGCCACCCCTCGAGCTCCAGTATGGCGATAAGGCCGCCACGACGGTGTGCTCATCCCCTCCGTGCTGCCCGCCTATTTATAGGCTGCCCCCGAGTCCCTCGACCTCGCCAGCCACTCCCCCTCACTCCACCGACCCTGCCCGACCTCTCCTCCGAACCCCAGCG
Organism: Thinopyrum elongatum; assembly: GCA_011799875.1. Lineage (NCBI taxonomy): Eukaryota > Viridiplantae > Streptophyta > Magnoliopsida > Poales > Poaceae > Thinopyrum > Thinopyrum elongatum. The sequence continues at coordinate 392,262,205 of CM022299.1, forward strand.
CCTCTCCTTGGCCATCATCATTGCCATGGCCGCCGCGGAGCTTCGCTCCAATTCGAGCTGCTCCGAGCCCCATTCCTTCTCCTTTCCACCACCAGAGAACCCACCAAGTCCGGAGACCCCCTCCCACTCTTATTTTCCTCGCCGGAGTGCCCGTGGGCACGACCTCTAGTTAGGTCGCCGCCCGTGCTTTCGGCCACCGCGAGCAGCCACGGCTACGGCCCTCCCCAGTGTCCGTGCTCCATCTGGACGGGTGCGCATCGCCTTCCCGAGCACGCCAGTAGCCGGAGCCCGTCCAGAGGTCCCCTGTAGCGCCGGCGAGCCCTCCCCGGAGTTCGCCTCTGTACGCGTCCGCGGACCCCCATGTCGCCGTCGACCTGGCCTCCTCGGCGCTTATTTCCTAGCCAGGCGCGTGTGGCATCGTTCCCTGGTCCCGCCATAGCCGGAGCTGGCCGGAGGCGACGGGGCCCTCGCCGGCGCACGCCCCTGCCCTGCCTCCATCGGGCGCTGAAGGGAGAAAGGAGAAGAAGGCAGGAGAGAGAGGGAAGTCAGCGCGGGGCCCGCCTGTCGGTGTCACGGCGTTGACTCGGCCGGGCCCACTGTCAGGTTAAGTGGAAGCGTATTCCTCTGGAATACGTCTTCCACTAACGAAGGCGTACTTTCCTTATTCTTCAGACCAAAATACGTTTCTCAGTTCTGAAAGCGTAAACTGATAAAAGGCGCTTTCTGTTTTCTCAGCCAGGGACCCATTTGTAGAGTTAATTTTTGCAGATTGGTCCCTGAACTTCGTCGGGCTATAACTTTTTGCCCATGACTCCGATCGAGGTGATTCCAACGCCCACTTATTTGTCTCGTCGAGCTCTAACCGTTGGTATCACTTTCACTATGTGGTCCCATAGTGGAAATGACCATTTTTCCCTTGCCCGTAAATAGCCCCTCCGAGAGAGAACTGCTTCTGGCAATCACTTCCGCGGACTCTCCACACTCCTTTCCGATGGTCCCTTCATCTCCAGGCAAGCCACAACTCTCATCTGCATCATCGCATTGCAATGTCATAGTTTAACTATTTACTTTATCAGCAAGTATGAGTTACTTGTGAAATGAATTGGATTATGCACTGCTGGAGTTAATTCTTGGATAGGTGACTACCATGCTGAGTACCGGATTACTAGTGACTAGTAGTTTACCCACTTGTTGATACTATGATGTCGAGATCACTGTCTATGATTATTTCGGAGTTCATCCGGAAGTTCGAGAAGATGAATTAGTAGCAGTGACTTAAGCATACTGGATATCGGAGGGTCAGCTATGACGGAAATATTATTTGAAGATGTGATATTTAGTCGGTTGACCTTGAGTCACCTGTCCGGACTTATCCATGCAACCACATTTGCCGGTATGGGACGGCCTTGACTTGGCCTGATCGCGTGCTCTTTCATCGGTACCGCCCGACAGGGAAGGTTATGCGTGCGCACTACCCTGGCCCGGTAGGCGGCGATAACCTTGTAAGCCCAGTTGAGTTATATGGTACCAGGTCCCCGTTTGGGACAGTTGTTAGCCACGACGATGGCAGGTGTCACGCGGTGACACAGGGGCCACCCAGGGCAGGACTCCGGGGGAGGATGATCGCCGGTGGTACGATGGGAGAGTCACGGGTCAGGCAGGTTTCGTTGGAGCAACACTGGTCCACCCGAATGGGATCACGAGGTCAGGTGCTCCATGGTGTGGGTAAAGTGCGCAACCTCTGCAGAGTGTAAAATCTATTCGAATAGCCGTGTCCACGGTATTGGACAGTCCGTCCAGACCTCACTAGGCGGTCAACCATAGTAGTGATAATGATGGAAGAACTCGTCGTAAGATCAGAAGTACTCGGTGGATTGTGAGTATTCTGAGGGTTGTAAGACAACCCGGAAGAGAGTAAGTTTGTCAGACTTGTCGTGCAGATGGAATCAGGTATATGATATGTTAGCTATGGGATGGCTATGAGATGAGTGATCGATGACTACATGATTTGGATTGGATTTGGAACATATTCGGATTGGATCCTGAGATTATTCGGAGTATGGATAAAATATGCTCTATCTTACTGTATTTACTTCGGTAGCTACCATACTAGATAGCCATGCTTGTTAATCTTGACTGCTATGATGTTGTCTTGCCTTAATGCTGATGTTTGTTGTGAGCTTGCGAGTACATTCCAAGTACTCACCTGGCGTGTCATGCCAGTTTGCAGGTCATGCCATGATTGCTTGCTTGTCGAGGATTCCGAGTTTGAGACCTAGGATACGCGTTCTAGCCAGAGTCCCTGCGGAGTGGAGTCCATCACCACCGTCGCTGTTCAGCTGCCGAGAGAGTTACTCCGCTGTTAGCATAGAGCTACCCCGGGCAGGCGTAGTGTCGCCGTGCCGATGTAATCCTTGTACCCTTTGTAACCATATCCATTGTAATAAAGAGCTGATTTGTTCTATGCCAACAGTGCCATATTTCAGAGGACTTGTCCCTGGGCTAGAATACGGGGCGTTCCGGTTTACTCTGAGCCGGGGTGCCACAATAATGGATCTGAACATATAATCTTCCACCAAATAAACCATATAGTGATCAACTACAAGATGTAATCAACACTACTAGTCACCCACAAGTACCAATCTAAGGTTCCGGTACAAAGATTGAACACAACAGATGAACTAGGGTTTGAGAGGAGATGGCGCTGTTGAAGATGTTGATGGAGATGGCCCTCCCAAAGATGGGAGAGTTGTTGGTGATGACGATGATGATGATTTCCCCCTCCGGGAGGGAAGTTCCTCTTGCGGAATCGCTCCGCCGGAGGGCAAAAGTGCTCCTGCCCAAGTTCCGCCTCGAGACGGCAGCGCTTCATCCCGAAAGTCCTCTCCTTATTTTTTTCTAGGTCAAAATGACTTATATACCAGAAGAGGGGCACCGGAGGTGGGCCGAGGAGGGCACAACCCACTAGGGCGCGCCTGGGCTCCCTGGCGCGCTCAGGTGGGTTGTGCCCACCTAGTGGGCCCCTCTGGTAGTTATTTGCTCCAATAATTCTTAAATAATCCATAAAAAATCTCCATGAAGTTTCAGCTTATTTGGAGTTGTGCAGAATAGGTAGCTTAGACATGCTCTTTCAGGTCCAGAATTCCAGCTTCCAGTATTCTCCCTCTTTGTGTAAACCTTGCATATTATGAGAGAAAAGGCATTAGAATTACTCCCAAAAGCATTATTATGTATTAAAACATTAAAAATAATAGTAGGAAAACATGATGCAAAATGGACGTATCAGTCATATAGTAGATATGATCAACATAGAGATGTTCACCATTGATGACTACCCCATCTCACGTGATGATCGGACATGGGTTAGTTGATTTGGATCACGTATCACTTAGATAACTTGAGGGATGTTTATTTAAGTGGGAGTTCATTAGTAATTTGATTAATTGAACTTAATTGATCATGAACTTAGTCTTATAGTTTTGCATATCTATGTTGTAGATCAATGGCCCAAGCTACCATTCCCCTGAATTTTAATGCGTTCCTAGAGAAAGCTAAGTTGAAAGATGATGGTAGCAACTACACAGACTAGGTCCATAACTTGAGGATTATCCTCATTGCTGCAAAGAAAAATTATGTCCTTGATGCACCGCTAGGTGACAGGCCTACTGCAGGAGCTGATGTAGATGTTATGAACGTCTGGCAAGCTCCATCTGATGACTACTCAATAGTTCAGTGTGCCATGCTTTACGGCTTAGAACCGGGACTTCAAAGACATTTTGAACGTCATGGAGCATATGAGATATTCCAGGAGTTGAAGTTAATATTTCAAGAAAATGCCCGGGTTGAGAGATATGAAGTCTCCAACAAGTTCTATAGCTGCAAGATGGAGGAGAACAGTTCTGTCAGTGAACTCATACTCAAAATGTGTGGGTATTATAATCACTTGACTCAGCTGGGAGTTGATCTTCTAGTTGATAGTGTTATTGATAGAGTTCTTCAATCATTGCCACCAAGCTACAAAGGCTTCGTGATGAACTATAATATGCAAGGGATGAATAAAACGATTCCTGAGCTCTTCGCAGTGCTTAAGGCAGCGGAGGTAGAAATCAAGAAGGAGCATCAAGTGTTGATGGTTAACAAGACCACTAGTTTCAAGAAAAAGGGCAAGGGAAAGAAAGGGAACTTCAAGAAGAATGGCAAGCAAGTTGCCACTCCCGGGAAGAAGCCCAAAGCTGGACCCAAGCCTGAAACCGAGTGCTTCTACTGCAAAGGGAATGGTCACTGGAAGCGGAACTGCCCCAAATACTTGGCGGATAAGAAGGATGGCAAAGTGAACAAAGATATATTTGATATACATGTTATTGATGTGTACCTTAATAATGCTCGTAGAAGCGCCTGGGTATTTGATACTGGTTCGGTTGCTCATATTTGTAACTCGAAACAGGAGCTGCGGAATAAACGAAGATTGGCTAAGGACGAGGTGATGATGCGCATCGGAAATGGTTCCAAGGTCGATGTGATCGCCGTCGGCACGCTACCTCTACATCTACCTTCAGGATTAGTTTTAGACCTCAATAATTGTTTTTTGGTGCTAGCATTGAGCATGAACATTATATCTGGATCTTGTTTATTGCGAGACAGTTATTCATTTAAATCAGAGAAAAATGGTTGTTCTATTTATATGAGTAATATCTTTTATGGTCATGCACCCTTGATGAGTGGTCTATTCTTGTTGAATCTCGATCGTAGTGATACACATATTCATAATATTGATGCCAAAAGATGCAAAGTTGATAATGATAGTGCAACATACTTGTGGCACTGCCGTTTAGGTCATATTGGTGTAAAGCACATGAAGAAACTCCATGCAGATGGACTTTTGGAATCACTTGATTATGAATCATTTGATACTTGCGAACCATGCCTCATGGGCAAGATGACTAAAACTCCGTTCTCCGGAACAATGGAGCAAGCTAATGACTTATTGGAAATAATACATACTGATGTATGCTGTCCGATGAGTGTTGAGGCATGCGGCGGGTATCGTTATTTTCTGACCTTCACAGATGATTTGAGTAGGTATGGGTATATCTACTTGATGAAACACAAGTCTGAAACATTTGAAAAGTTCAAAGAATTTCAGAGTGAAGTGGAGAATCATCGTAACAAGAAAATAAAGTTTCTATGATCTGATCGCGGAGGCGAATATTTGAGTTACGAGTTTGGCCTTCATTTAAAACAATGTGGAATTGTTTCACAACTAACACCACCTGGAACACCACAGCGTAATGGTGTGTCCGAACATCGTAACCGTACTTTATTAGATATGGTGCGATCTATGATGTCTCTTGCCGATTTACCACTATTGTTTTGGGGTTATGCATTAGAGACAGCCGCATTCACGTTAAATAGGGCACCGTCTACATCTGTTGAGACGACACCGTATGAACTGTGGTTTGGCAAGAAACCTAAGCTGTCGTTTCTTAAAGTTTGGGGTTGCGACACTTATGTCAAAAGGCTTCAGCCTGATAAGCTCGAACCCAAATTGGCGAAGTGCGTCTTCATAGGAGGATACCCTAAGGAACCAATTGGATACACCTTCTACCACAGATCCAAAGGCAAGATCTTTGTTGCCAAGAATGGATCCTTTCTAGAGAAGGATTTTCTCTCGAAAGAAGTGAGTGGGAGGAAAGTAGAACTTGATGAGGTAATTGTACCTTCTCTCGAATTGGAGAGTAGCACATCATAGAAAATTGTTCCAGTGATGCCTACACCAACTAGAGAGGAAGCAAATGATGATGATCATGAAACTTCAGATCAAGTTACTACTGAACCTCGTAGGTCGACCAGAGCACGATCCGCTCTAGAGTGGTACGGTAATCGTGTCCTGGAAGTCATGTTACTAGACCAAGGCGAACCTATGAACTATGAAGAAGCTATGATGAGCCCAGATTTCGACAGATGGCTTGAGGCCATGAAATCTGAGATAGGATCCATGTATGAGAACAAAGTGTGGACTTTGGTGGACTTGCCCGATGATCGGCAAGCCATAGAAAATAAATGGATCTTCAAGAAGAAGACTAATGTTGATGGTAATGTTACTACCTACAAAGCTCGACTTGTCGCAAAAGGTTTTCGACAAGTTCAAGGAGTTGACTACGATGAGACTTTCTCACCCGCAGCGATGCTTAAGTCTGTCCAAATCATGTTAGCAATTGCCGCATTTTATGATTATGAAATCTGGCAAATGGACGTCAAAACTGCATTACTTAATGGATATCTTAAAGAAGAGTTGTATATGATGCAACCAGAAGCTTTTGTCGATCCTAAAGGTGCTAACAAAGCGTGCAAGCTCCAGCGCTCCATCTATGGACTGGTGCAAGTATCTCGGAGTTGGAATATACGCTTTGATGAGGTGATCAAAGCATATGGTTTTATACAGACTTACGGTGAAGCCTGTATTTACAAGAAAGTGACTGGGAGCTCTGTAGCATTTTTGATATTATATGTGGATGACATATTGTTGATTGGAAATGATATAGAATTTCTGGATAGCATAAAACAATACTTGAATAAGACTTTTTCAATGAAAGACCTCGGTGAAGCTGCTTATATATTGGGCATCAAGATCTATAGAGATAGATCGAGACGCTTAATAGGACTTTCACAAAGCACATACCTTGATAAAGTTTTGAAGAAGTTCAAAATGGATCAGTCAAAGAAAGGGTTCTTGCCTGTGTTATAAGGTGTGAAGTTGAGTCAGACTCAAAGCCCGGCCACTTCAAAAGATAGAGAGAAAATGAAAGTCATTCCCTATGCCTCAGCCATAGGTTCTATCATGTATGCTATGCTGTGTACCAGACCTGATGTGTGCCTTGCCGTAAGTCTGGCTGGGAGGTACCAAAGTAATTTAGGAGTGGATCATTGGATAGCGGTCAAGAACTTCCTGAAGTACCTGAAAAGGACCAAGGATATGTTTCTCGTTTATGGAGGTGACGAAGAGCTCGTCGTAAATGGTTACGTCGATGCTAGCTTCGACACTGATCCGGATGACTCTAAGTCACAAACCAGATACGTATTTATATTGAATGGTGGAGCTGTCAGTTGGTGCACTTCCAAGCAGAGCATCGTGGTGGGATCTACATGTGAAGCGGAGTGCATAGCTGCTTCGGAAGCAGCACATGAAGGAGTCTGGATGAAGGAGTTCATATCCGATCTAGGTGTAATACCTAGTGCATCGGGTCCAATGAAAATCTTTTGTGACAACACTGGAGCAATTGCCTTGGCAAAGGAATCTAGGTTTCACAAGAGAACCAAACACATCAAGAGACGCTTCAACTCCATTCGTGAAAAGGTCAAGGATGGAGACATAGAGATTTGCAAAATACATGCGGATCTGAATGTAGCAGACCCGTTGACTAAGCCTCTTCCACGAGCAAAACATGATCAGCACCAAGACTCCATGGGTGTTAGATTCATTACTATGTAATCTAGATTATTGACTCTAGTGCAAGTGGGAGACTGAAGGAAATATGCCCTAGAGGCAATAATAAAGTTGTTATTTTATATTTCCTTATTCATGATAAAGGTTTATTATTGATGCTAGAATTGTATTGATCGGAAACTTAAATACATGTGTGAATACATAAAAAAATACCATGTCCCTAGTAAGCCTCTACTAGACTAGCTCGTTGATCAAAGATGGTTAAGGTTTCCTAACCATAGACATGTGTTGTCATTTGATAATGGGATCACATCATTAGGAGAATGATGTGATGGACAAGACCCATCCGTTAGCTTAGCATATTGATCGTTCAAGTTTATAGCAATTGCTTTCTTCATGTCAAATACATATTCCTCCGACTATGAGATTATGCAACTCCCGGATACTGGAGGAATACCTTGTGTGCTATCAAACATCACAATGTCACTGGGTGATCATAAAGATGCTCTACAGGTATATCCGAAGGTGTTTCTTGAGTTGGCATAGATCGAGATTAGGATTTGTCACTCCGAGTATCGAAGAGGTATCTCTGGGCCCTCTCGGTAATACACATCATAAGAAGCCTTGCAAGCAAAGTGACTAATGACTTAGTTACAGGATGATGTATTACGGAACGAGTAAAGAGACTCGCCGGTAACGATATTGAACTAGGTATGAAGATATCGACGATCGAATCCCGGGCAAGTAACATATCGATGGACAAAGGGAACTACGTATGTTGTCATAACGGTTCGACCGATAAAGATCTTCATAGAATATGTAGGAGCCAATATGGGCATCCAGGTTCCATTATTGGTTATTGACCGGAGAGGTGTCTCGGTCATGTCTACATAGTTCTCGAACCCGTAGGGTCCGCACGCTTAACGTTCGTTAACGATATAGTGTTATATGAGTTATATGATTTGGTGACCGAATGTTGTTCGGAGTCCCGGATGAGATCACAGACATGATGAGGAGTCTCAAAATGGTCGAGAGGTAAAGATTGATATATAGGACGATGGTATTCGGACACCGGAATAGTTTCGGAGTGCACCGGGTAGTCATCGGATCACCGGAAGGGGTTCCGGGAGGCCCCGGGAGGTCTATGGGCCTAATGGGCCAAGGAGAGGCACACACGAGCCCACAGAGGGGCTGGCGCACCCTCTCCCTGGCTGCTGGCCCTAGAAGAAGGAAAGGGGGGCGCCACCTCCTCCTGCCTTTCTCCCCTTGTGGGAGAAAGAAAAGGGGGGGCCTCCTCCCCCTTCCTTCCCCTTGGCGCCAAAAGAAGGAAAGGGGGGCCGGCCTAGGGCAAGCCCAAGTAGGATTCGGACCTACTTGGGGCACCCCTTGGCCTCTCCCCTCTCGCTCCCACCTATATATATGAGGGAAGGGGCGCCTAGCAAAACACAACATTCTCTTAGCCGTGTGCGGCGCTCCCCTCCACCGTTTACACCCCCGGTCATATTTTCGTAGTGCTTAGGCGAAGCCCTGCGGAGATCACATCACCATCACCGTCACCACGCCATCGTTCTACCGGAACTCATCCACTACCTCACCGTCTTGCTGGATCAAGAAGGCGTGGACGTCACCGAGCTGAACGTGTGCTGAACGCGGAGGTGCCGTACGTTCGGTACTCGATTGGTTGAATCGCAAAGAAAGTTCGACTACATCAACCGCATTGTCAAACGCTTCCGCTTACAGTCTACGAGGGTATGTAGACATACTCTCCCCTCTCGTTGCTATGCATCTCCTTGATAGATCTTGCGTGTGCGTAGAATTTTTTTCCATGCAACGTTTCCCAACAAAAGGACGGTTGTCCATGCCCCATATTTGATTGGGAGGAGGGAGATGATGACTATCAACATATCATTGGGAAGGCTGCTGATGAAGTCTAGGCCTGCTGGAGTCACTTGCGGTTCTTGCTCGACCTGCCTCCGCTTGTTGGCAGCCTCGTTCTCCACCTCCGGAGTCTCCTCGTCAGCGGCACTTTCTGATAGAAGTGCGAGTACATGGAATATTTAGTTAAAACAGGGCAAAAGAAAAGTGTATTGGTAACTAGAAGTTAGTAGGTAGGAATAGAGTAAGAAAATGGAATAACAATTGGTTGCTTAAATACTACACAATTCTTTTGATATTGCTGGGTAAGTCAACATGCAGATACTTGAAAAGAACACTTACTTCGAACAAAGTCTGGATTGAAATCATCGGGGAAGTTAGCATATATCTCATTACCAGGCTCTTTTATGTGCAGTGCAATTTTAGTGCTAGCTTTCAGTACATAAAACTTAGAAATTTCTGTCCAAAGGCTCGTGCCAAAATAGGAGTGACCACGTTCATCAAGTCTTACAGAAGCAATGATTGTAAATCCATGGTTTGTGTTCAGTATGACATCCCTGCAGTCTTGAATTATGTAAAGGGAAAGATTGTGTACTACTGAAAGCACAAGTGCTCCCTGGGTGATTTTGGTAATTAATGTCAACATATCTCTTGTTGGACTAATACTTTTATCTAGTATATTTCAGATAAGTTCAATAGTGGAGTGGCAGGACAAGAGGATGTGGAACCCCTTCAAGATGCTAAGGACACATATTGGCTCAAGCTAAAGACTCTACTCTTTTCATTTTAGTGATCCAAGATCACATTGAGTCCATAGGAAAGCCAATACTATTAAAAGGGGATGAGGTGTTGCTTAATGGCTTGCTTGCTCAAAGTGCTTAGTGATATGCTCCTAAAGCCCTCAACCACTTTCTCATTTCCAAATATGTCCTAAACCTAAAGTCAAACTCGGCCCCACCGATTTGATCTATCCGGCTCCACCGAGTTCATTTGACATAGCCACTGCCAGAAACCCTAATCAGTTCGGTCTCACCGATGGGATCTTGGTCTCGCCGAGATGGGCTTGCAAACTCTCTGTTGCCTACTGCAATTATTTTGGTCTGACCGAAATAGGTAGTCGGCCCCATCGAGTTTGCTTGGTCAACTCTCTGTTTGCTTATTACTAAAATCGGTCTCTCCGAGTTTGTGTAATTGGTCAAACCGAGATGAGGTTTTACCCTAACCCTAGCACATCAGTCCCACCGAGTTGATCATATCGGTCCCACCGAAAATCCTAACGTTCACATTTTGAACTAAATCGGTCTGACCGAGTTTCACTATTCGGTCCCACCGAGTTTGGTAAATTGTGTGTAACGGTTAGATTTTGTGTGGAGGCTATATATACCCCTCCACCCTTCCTCCATTCATGAGGAAAGCCATCAGAACGTGCCTACACTTCCAGCATTCATTTTCTGAGAGAGAACCACCTACTCATGTGTTGAGACCAAGATATTCCAATCCAACCATAAGAATCTTGATCTCTAGCCTTCCCCAAGTTGCTTTCCACTCAAATCATCTTTCCACCATATCCAAATCTGTGAGAGAGAGTTGAGTGTTGGGGAGACTATCATTTGAAGCGCAAGAGCAAGGAGTTCATCATCAACACACCATCTATTACCTTTTGGAGAGTGGTGTCTCCTAGATTGGTTAGGTGTCACTTGGGAACCTCCGTCAAGATTGTGGAGTTGAACCAAGGAGTTTGTAAGGGCAAGGAGATCGCCTACTTCGTGAAGATCTACCCTAGTGAGGCAAGTCCTTCGTGGGCGATGGCCATGGTGGGATAGACAAGGTTGCTTCTTCCTGGACCCTTCATGGGTGGAGCCCTCCGTGGACTCGCGCAACCGTTACCCTTTGTGGGTTGAAGTCTCCATCAATGTGGACGTACGATAGCACCACCTATCGGAACCACACCAAAAATCTCCGTGTCTCCAATTGCGTTTGCACACTCCAATCCCATCCCTTTACATTCTTGCAAGTTGCATGCTTTACTTTTCGCTGCTCATATACTCTTGCCATGCTTGCTTGATATGTATTGTGAATGTTTAAACTTGTGCTAAAACTCCACCTTAACTTGAAGAACTTAAAAATTGCCACCTTTATTTGTTGAGGGTCTAATCACCCCCCCTCTAGACACCTCTTCTCGATCCTTTCAATTGGTATCAGAGCATTGGTCTCCATTGCTTTAGTTTAATCACCATTGGAGGAAGATGGATGAGTCTACGACGGGGAGTTTTAGACGTAGAGTGCCTATGCTTGATGGGGAGTTCTTTCATGCTTGGAAAAATGAGATGCTTGAGATTTTCAATGAATATCATTTGAACAAGTACATTGCTAGCCCGTGTGCACCCCTTGTTGACCCCTTGCATCCTACCCATGATGAGTCTATTGACATGATCCGCAATCTTAGAACTATCAATCTTATCATTAGAGGACTGCCTAGAAATTTGATTGTTTGCTTGCCTGCTCTTGATTGTGCTTATATTATATGGAGATTTCTTGAGGAACGATTTCCAAACTACTCCTTGAAAAACTTAAATGAGATTCTTCATAAGTCCATTGCTTTAAATAAGATGAGCCCTAATAATCCTAAGTTTGGTGATTGTCTATGTGAGCTTCGTGACCTTATGCGTGCCAAAGGAGATGTTGGAATCATTAGCAATATCATTTTCGAAGTCATTAGAATTCATAAAGATGCACATTGTCATGGTCATAAAACTAATGAATCACTCTCTCTAGGTAATGATCAATCACAAGACGATGTTGAACATGGATACTATGATAAGGATGATGATAGTGACTTTGATCTCGATGAGTCTATGAGACACTTTGGTCTTATGGCTATTCTTCGTGGCTACATGGCTGGAGGAAAGGAATGGGTTCTTGATAGTGGATGTACCGATCACATGACCGGAGACAAGGATATGTTTCGTGAGATTGCTGAAAACGACGGCCCTCGAAAGTATGTCACTTTTTGTGATTACTCAAAGGGTAAGGTGGTTGGCCTTGGTAAGGTGGCCATCTCGCATGACAGCTCCATCCAAAATGTTATGCTCGTTGAATCTCTTGGATACAATTTACTTTCCGTATCTAGACTAGCCCATTTCGGTTTCAACGTCCTATTTACTGAAGTAGATTGCCAAGTGTTCCGAAGAGATAATCATAATATGGTCTTTACCGGTATACATAGAGGTGATCTATACATTGTTGATTTCACTAAAAAGGCTCAACCTAGAACTTGCTTAATTGCTAAATCTTCTAAAGGTTGGTTATGGCATAGAAGGTTAGGTCATGTGGACATGCGAAATCTTGATAAGCTTATTAAAGGTGATCATATCCTTGGTGTTAAAGATGTTATATTTAACAAGGATAGACTTTGTAGTGCTTGTCAAGTAGGAAAACAGGCTGGAGGAAGTCATCCCGTGAAAAACATCATGACCACGAGAAGACCGCTCGAGCTACTTCATATGGATCTTTTTGGTCCCAATGCCTACAAGAGTCTCGGTGGTAACTCGTTCGGTTTAGTCATTGTCGATGATTTTTCAAGATTTACGTGGGTGTTCTTTCTTGATGATAAATCGTAGGTCCAAAAGATCTTCAAGAACTTCGCTAGGAAGGCCCAAAATCAATTTGAAGTGAAGATCAAGAAGGTTCGCAGCGACAACGGAACGGAGTTCAAGAACGCCAATGTGGACACCTTTCTTGACGAAGAAGGGATTTCACATGAGTTCTCGGCTATGTACACGCCTCAACAAAATGGAGTTGTTGAGAGGAAGAACCGAACTCTTATTGAGATGGCGAGAACGATGCTTGATGAGTACAAGACGCCAAAACACTTTTGGGTGGAAGCGGTTGAGACAGCCTGTCATGCCACAAATCGATTGTATCTTCACAAGCTTCTCGGCAAGACGGCATACGAGCTTCTCACCGGTAACAAACCCCAAGTTGGATACTTTCGAGTATTTGGCTCAAAGTGCTATATTCTTGATAAGCATCGTCGTTCGAAATTTGCTCCTAAATCTCATGAAGGTTTCCTACTCGGTTATGGCTCAAACTCTCACACTTACCATGTCTACAACAACTTCACTCGAAAGGTTGAAGAGACGGTAGATGTGAAGTTTGATGAATCTAACGGCTCGCAAGTAGAGCAATTGCCAATTGATGTAGGAGACAAAGACCCTTCGGAAGCAATCCAAGACTTGTCTATTGGCAAGATTCGTCCAATGGAGGTGAAGGAGAGTACCTCGTCCGTCCAAGTGGAAGTTTCTACCTCACGACAAGGTGAACCACGAGTTAACTCGGAAGCATCCACAAGTGGGACACGGCAAGATGATGAAAATGAGGATGTACACCAAGATGAACCTCATCAACCTCCTTCTCCACCTCCACAAGAGAACAACAACACCAACAACGAAGAAGGCCAAGAGGAAGAACAAGATGATGAAGAAGATGTTCCACCCCGACCCAAACAAAAGCTCTCACGAGTTAGAGCAAGAGTCTCAAGAGATCATCCCGTCGAACAAATCTTTGATGATATTCAAACCGGGAGAATCACTCGCTCTAAAACTCATTTGGCTAATTTTTGTGAACACTATTCATTCATCTCTAGCATTGAACCTATGAAGGTTGAAGAAGCGCTTGATGATCCGGACTGGGTGAACGCTATGCATGAAGAGCTACACAATTTCGAGAGGAACTAAGTGTGGACGTTGATTGAAAAGCCCGACGAGAAGCACGATGTCATTGGTACCAAATGGGTGTTTCGGAATAAGCAAGATGAAGATGGACAAGTTGTACGCAACAAGGCCCGTCTCGTCGCTCAAGGCTACACTCAAGTCGAAGGTATGGACTATGGTGAGACATATGCCCCCGTTGCTAGACTTGAGTCCATACGCATCTTACTTGCTTACGCCAATCATCATGATATCACATTATATCAAATGGACATTAAAAGTTCTTTTCTAAATGGTGAAATTGAGGAGGAAGTTTATGTTAAACAACCTCCCGGCTTTGTTAATCCTAAGAAACCCAACTATGTTTACAAACTTCACAAAGCTCTTTATGGTCTTAAACAAGCTCCTAGAGCGTGGTATAAATGCTTGACTAAATTCCTTATTGAAAAAGGCTTTGAGATTGGAAAAATTGATTCTACTCTTTTTACTAAAAGGGTTAATGGTGAATTATTTGTGTGCCAAATTTATGTGGATGATATCATATTTGGTTCGACTAACCCTCATTTTAGTGAAAAGTTTGGAAGGCTAATGTCGGAGAAGTTTGAGATGTCTATGATGAGTGAACTCAAGTTCTTTCTTGGTTTGCAAATCAAGAAAACTAAGGAGGGTACCTTTGTTTCCCAAACAAAGTATACCAAGGACCTATTCAAGAAGTTCAACATGCAAGAAAGCAAAGGTATGAATACACCCATGCCTACTAGTGGACATCTTGACTTGACTAAGGATGGCAAACCGGTTGACCAAAAGGTTTACCGCTCTATGATTGGTTCATTGTTATATCTATGTGCCTCCCGTCCCGACATTATGCTAAGTGTGTGCATGTGTGCACGATATCAAGCGGCCCCCAAAGAATGTCATCTTAAGGCTGTGAAAAGGATAGTGAGATACTTAATTCACACACCAAACTTTGGCGTTTGGTATCCTAAGAGGTCTTCTTTTGATCTTGTTGGCTACTCTGATTCGGACTATGCCGGAGACAAGGTTGATAGAAAGTCCACTTCAGGTACTTGTCAATTTCTTGGTAGATCTCTTGTGTCTTGGTCCTCCAAGAAAGAAAACTCGGTATCCTTATCCACCGCCGAAGCGGAATACATTGCCGCCGGTTCATGTTGTGCTCAATTACTTTGGATGACCCAAACTCTTAAAGATTATGGGATATATGTGAAACATGTTCCATTGCTTTGTGATAATGAAAGTGCTATTAAGATTGCTCACAATCCCGTGCAACATTCTCGAACTAAGCATATTCAAGTTTGTCATCACTTCATTCGAGATCATGTTGCTAAAGGAGACATCGATCTTAAGCATGTTCGTACCGATAAGCAATTGGCGGATATATTCACCAAACCGCTTGATGAGAAAGTTTTTTGCCGGTTGAGAGGTGAATTGAACATCATTATGCTTCAAACTTGGAGTAGAAACTCCATTTGGATACATGCAAGGCATGAGTTTTGACTAATCCTTGATGTTTCTCTTATGAAGATGATCATATGTCTTGGATCTATATTTGTACTCTTGCATGTCATCTAACCCTTGTAGGTACTTGGATAAGCCAAAATCTATGAGATTGCAACTCACTCACATCTTGAGCAATCTCTACATCACCAAGTCTCTACAATATGGTGGTTGAAGACAATTGGAATCCTTTCAATATATCCTTTGACAACTTCTTTATATCAAATTTCATTTGGTATCAATATCATGTTTGTCATTTTGGATACACAAGTGCTTTTCCTTGCAAGACTAACCCATGTAGGAAGATGAACTCAAACTACAAGTGGTGCTCCCAACTCTTGATGAACTACATCAACCTTGAGCATCCCACACAAGTTCAACTACATGATCAAGATCAACACCACCACCCAAGGTATGATATTCCATCTTAGAGAAGCTTTACCCCAAGACATGGGTTAAAGCAGCTCAACAAGATGAGAATACGTCAAAATGCTTGAACAAAAAATGGTAACCCCATTTTCAGCTTAAACGACGAGTATGACCTATGATCAAGTGTCTTCACTTGACTCCTAAGTCAATATACTCTAACATAGGTGACTTTGTCACCGACCAATTCTAGATGAAGCTCTCTTGTGTTTTTGCATTTGTTTCTTGCATACATATTCCCCTTTCAAAAAAAACTTCATCTAGATTTCTTTTCTTTTCTCTAATTATTTTCTGCATTCCCTGCATCCAATTCATTGCAAATCTTTCAGGTAATTCCTTGCAAATCCTTGTGAGATCTTATTTGCCTAAGTGAGCTGAGATGATAATTGTTTTCTCTCTGTGTTGAAATCAGCCTCACCGATTTGTTCTTCTCGGCCAAACCGAAACAACACGGTGCCACCGAAGCAAACAACTCGGAGTAACCGAATTCAATAATGAGAAAACACTTTGCCATTTGCATCCTGCATATTTGTTCCAGCTCCACTCGATGATTCTTGTCCTCTACCAGCATCTTATATTACATGTTGCTTTGTACTGTGACTCAAGGACCAAACCTACTTGACTCATGCTCCAGAAGATCCCTTCTTGGAAATTGATGTCAAAGGGGGAGAGAGAGCACATCAAAGCTTATCACATAAGAGAGAATGCACACCTTAAGCTTCTCCAGATGCTTATTTTCCATAGAGGAGAGAAGTCACATGTCTTCAAGAGGGGAAAGACATGTTAGTATGTGTTATGTTTATTATGATTGTTTTACTCTGATTTTGTTTTTGCTCTGATTTTCTTTTCCCTATCTTCTCCCATTATCTAATATATAAGATTCAGGGGGAGAGAGAGCTCATTTCTAAGGGAAGAAAATCTTTGGAATTCATTGCATATCTTTACTCTTTGGGGACATGTCAATATCCAAATAGAGTACTAAGTACTCACTCACTACATGTCATCCCAATCTTGGTACTCTTGTGGTTTCCTGTTCTTGCTCTACTTAGTAGATATTCCTGTGTTATCTAACCTTGTTTACTCAGGTTCATCTCTTCCAAAGCCAGCTCATGACCGCAAGGTAAGTATGCTCCTAAAGCCCTAAGTGCTTAGTGATATGCTCCGAAAGCCCTCAACCACTTTCTCATTTCCAAATATGTCCTAAACCTAAAGTCAGACTCGGCCCCACCGATTTCATCTATCCGGCGCCACCGAGTTCATTTGACATAGCCACTGCCAGAAACCCTAATCAGTTCGGTCTCACCGATGGGATCTTGGTCTTACCGAGATGGGCTTGCAAACTCTCTGTTGCCTACTGCAATTATTTCGATCTCACCGAAATAGGTAGTCGGACCCACCGAGTTTGCTTGGCCAACTCTCTGTTTGCTTTTTACTAAAATCGGTCTCACCGAGTTTGTGTAATCGATCAAACCGAGATGGGGTTTTACCCTAACCCTAGCACATCGGTCCCACCGAGTTGATCATATCGGTCCCACCGAAAATCCTAACGTTCACATTTTGAACTAAATCGGTCTCACCGAGTTTCACTATTCGGTCCCACCGAGTTTGGTAAATTGTGTGTAACGGTTAGATTTTGTGTGGAGGCTATATATACCCCTCCACCCTTCCTCCATTCATGAGGAAAGCCATCAAAACGTGCCTACACTTCCAGCATTCATTTTCTGAGAGAGAACCACCTACTCATGTGTTGAGACCAAGATATTCCAATCCAACCATAAGAATCTTGATCTCTAGCCTTCCCCAAGTTGCTTTCCACTCAAATCATCTTTCCACCATATCCAAATCTGTGAGAGAGATTTGAGTGTTGGGGAGACTATCATTTGAAGCACAAGAGCAAGGAGTTCATCATCAACACACCATCTATTACCTTTTGGAGAGTGGTGTCTCCTAGATTGGTTAGGTGTCACTTGGGAGCCTCCGTCAAGATTGTGGAGTTGAACCAAGGAGTTTGTAAGGGCAAGGAGATCGCCTACTTCGTGAAGATCTACCCTAGTGAGGCAAGTCCTTCGTGGGCGATGGCCATGGTGGGATAGACAAGGTTGCTTCTTTGTGGACCCTTCGTGGGTGGAGCCCTCCGTGGACTCGCGCAATCGTTACCCTTCGTGGGTTGAAGTCTCCATCAACGTGGACGTACGATAGCACCACCTATCGGAACCACGCCAAAAATCTCCATGTCTCCAATTGCGTTTGCACACTCCAATCCCATCCCTTTACATTCTTGCAAGTTGCATGCTTTACTTTCCGCTGCTCATATACTCTTGCCATGCTTGCTTGATATGTGTTGTGAATGTTTAAAGTTGTGCTAAAACTCCACCTTAACTTGAAGAACTTAAAAATTGCCACCTTTATTTGTTGAGGGTCTAATCACCCCCCCCCCCCTCTAGACACCTCTTCTCGATCCTTTCAACTACAGATGCTGTTGCATAGCAAGGGATGTGCTATAGAAAATGGTAGCATTGTTAAAGAATATGGTAACATGCAAATATGGGCAAAATTGAAAAAACATTACAACAGTTGAAATCAAAGGACAAAAAACTATAATTAAACAGATAGTGTAACCATGATGTCATGGAAATATGAGAGTAATCGAAAGAACAATACATCATTAATTTGCCTAATATAGAAAGAAGAGGAAAAAATCCCCTTTTACGTATATGCTGCATGTGGCACCTTTTATCCCAATGTAGCAATATATAGTATATGTTCAAGAAAGTAGGCCATGCCAACCGATGTAGGGTGATATTGAACATACTGTGTGTATCCTGAAGTCATCTGGTACGGTGAGATGGAACTCCACGGATGTCTGTCCGAGGCCGCAAAGTCCTGATGTGTCCACGCACTGTACACTCTATGAATGAAAGAAAACCCTCAAATCAGCTCGAATAAAAATGAATTCATGGCGATTTTGGCCGGGCGATTAAAGGAGGCAGATGAACTGGGATAAGAGATGAGAGAATATCTCAGTAATTTAGTTTCCTTGTTGTCCATGAGAAAAAACCCTCAATGTCGCGGATTCCCCAATCGGGCGGAGCTGGGTCGACGGCGAGCAGCGGCGAGAAAGTCTATGGCGATAGGCAGTGGCAAGTGGAAGTGGCGAAATGTGGTGGGGTTTGCCGGCAGCCTGGCGGCGGCGACAGGCGTCGAGCTAAGTGGTTGCCGCAGCGATAGGTGGTGCCATGCAGAGTCGCGGAGGAGCTTGTGCATGTGTGAATGGGGACCGGAGGGGGTGGCGGGCGGGGTGAGGGTTTTTTGTGACGTGGGGATGGTGAGGGTTTTCTTTTTTCCTTTTTGAATTGGGTGGTGAGGGTTTGCTTTTTTCCTTTTTGAATTAGGTGGTGAGGGTTTTCTGTCCCACAAAGAGTTTCAGAGGCAACGGTTTGCTAGAGCCAGCCGTGTGTGATTGACGTAACTGGGAAAATGAAAGTCATTGCAAACGGTTCCAATTTGGAAAAATAAGCATGTTTCAGGGTGGTTCCACTTTTCCTTCGTTGGTTGAATCTGAAATTTTTACCCACGCTAAACATTCACCCTAATATGCATAAAATTCCGTCAACCGAACTGATTGCATCCATATCCCATATTTAGACATAAGTAAACATAGATTAAACATACTCAGGCATAGATAATAAGCATACACAAGCATAGTTCAACCATATATAGTTGAACCGTCATTAAGCATACTCAAGCACTTTGATAATTAAGACACTACATAGCCATACATAGTTCAATCCCACATCTCATCTCATCTGCCGGCACGATCGTGAAGCTTCTCCAGGTACTCAGCGTATGCGGCGTGCGCCACCCCACGAGAATACTTCTGCCTGAAGGAGCCAACGGCACATCCTCTTGCATGCGCCAGAACACTTTCATACGCGTCATGAAGCTTTTGGTTACAAAATGGGCACCGAAAGCCCCCGTTCCAGGTCCTGATACGCTTGTTATGAATTCCCGCATAAAGATCCCTGAGGATTTGCCTCTTGTACCTCCTCTGGCCATCTTCATCCTCGCTATCAACATCGTCAGATAGCACCTATACATATAGTAAAAAAATGTGGCGTCAAATTTGGAATACAAACTAATCTCTAGCGAACATTTGGCAATTGCCAAAATTTGGCATCAAATCAATTTTTACATGCCGTAAAGTAGGATTAGGAATTTATGGAATTTATGGCTATTTTTTAGACATATCCAAAGATTATGGTTCGACTTTTAAGCACAATTGTCTATGTACAGACCAATCTTGAAAAAAAAAGTGGCACAAACATATATGTAGGTCATTCAAAATCAATTGTCAAGACCTGGCTATGAATTATTAGCACGAACACGAACCCTACTCGGATTATTAGGAGAAATCATTTGTACATATGAAACAACTAATCACTTATCATTTGTACCATTCAAACAATCAATACACTACACGGATCTAACGAAACTTACTCAGGTTTCATGGATTGAGAGAACATAATCATAGGATTTCTATTCCAAAAAAGGGGGAGGCAGGACTAACCAGAGAAACCCTAGGATATATTTGACACATAAATGGGTATAGATGACAAACCGGTTATCTGTCGTCATTGGAGTCCTCGCCGGAGTGGTCGTCGGAGTCATCGCCGGAGTCGGTGTTGACCTCCGGCTCTGGCTATGGAAGCACGTCGCCATCGACGACGTCAAGGTGCAATGAGACCTTGTCGACGGCGACGGTAACCTCTGTCTCCGTCTTCACGCCGTGCTCTGGTGCTTTATCAGCCCCGGCATAGCCACTCCCTTCGATGGGGTGCTTCGGCGGCATCCTCATACACTGATGGCAGTGAGGACTGAGAACAGCGTCGAGGATGCAGGCGGAGAGAGAGGATTGTGTGTGGCAAGGATGGGGGGTGCGGCCGCTCGGGCGCGTGATTAATATGGAGTAGTGGGAGAGAGGCGGACAGCGGTCAATCCGCTGGCTTGCCTCCCGGCGAGCCTGCGCAGTGGACTGCTGGCATGCCTACCGTCATTTCACATAGCTGCTCGCACGCCTCCCGATGACACTGCGTAGCGAGCACCCCTCCCATCAATTCACACACCTACACACACGCCTCCCGGTCTGCCTGCGCGACGGACTACTCGCATGCGTCCTGTCAACTCATGCCTGCTCGCACTGCACACGGGATGCATGGTGACATGTATATTGTTTTTCTATTTTGATGATTAATGCTGCCACTTTATTGCTTAACCGAAGCATGGCACATATCCATTGTTGGTCTAATGCCCACGGTTCAAATAAATAATCCATTTGCGATATTGGTTCCCAATTATTAATAATCTCCCGTTTGTAAGAAGATAAATATTACATCAACACTTGTCTCAAATTTGACAAAAAAGGACAATACCACTGTGTATTGGTGTCCATATGACAACACGATAAGTTTCATGAATTTCAAATAAGATTTGGATGTACTAGATTTTAAAAATCAAGATTCTCAATGTTTGAAATTTCTTGCATGGGGAATAAACATGCACCCAGTGACACACATGTGTTTTTCCAATCCATTTAGGTGCACTGTCACGTGTGCATGTAGCTCAAATTTGATTTTTGCACATTATACCCCTAGAAAATCAATCAATGTATTAAAACGTCTTAATGATCTCTGGTTTCTTTTTCAAAATTAAAACGTCCCTCCTTTGGTAACATATGTTCACCGTGGAAAAATTTAATATGCCTCGTAGTTGCGGTGGATGTGTGGTGTGTGTGTGTGTGTGCGTCTGGGGTGCGGGGGGGGGGGCCTGGCAGTACACTACGAGTCGTGAGCCACCGTATGGGTTGGCCGTTTTGTGAGGCAGGTGCCACATCAAAGTCGTGAATTCGTTATTTAAAACTTTACACAACCCTTTCATACATACATGTTTGGGCCACATGTAGTCGGTGGTTGTCCTACACGACACTCAGACGCGTGTGACACTTTCTGTGGGCCCGCGAGGTCGTCATCCATCACTTCGACCTACAGCAGGCAGAGAGGTTAATTTGACCAGCAAGGTTGATTCTTTTTTGTTTGTGTTACGGTGGGAGTATATAGTACGTGTCGAAGAGCTGGGAGGGGACCAGCATATATACTACGTACGCGTCCATGAACACACCTCACTCAGTGTCAGGACTTTTCGGTTTCCAAGGCACGTGCCACATCAAAGTTGTGCATTGGATATTCAAACATCACACAACACCTCTTTGGTCCACATGCATGCAGGCGGTGGTTATCCTAGGACACTCACGTGTGACGCTTCCATCTGTGGGCCCGTGAGGTCGTCGTCCATGCATGCATCACTTTGACATACATCGGGAGAGGTTAATTAATTTCACCTTCAAGGAGGATTCTTTCTGGTTTGTATTATGGTAGGAGTATATAGTACGCATCGAAAAGGGGGAAGGGGACCAGCATATATAGTACGCTTCATGAACCTCGCTCTGTGTGGGGACTTTACGATTTGCGAGGCATGTGCCACACCAAAGGTGTGCATTTTGGGTATTCAAACATCACAACCACACACACCTCCATACATATGTTCGGCCCACATGCAAAGCGATGGTGATTGTCCTTTGGTACCCACTCACACGGTTATCAGTGATATCAATGCTTTCCATCTGTGGGCCCGCTTGGTCCATCACTACTTTGGTCGACAACGAGAGAGGTTAATTTGACTTAGGAGGGGATTATTTTTTGGTTTGTATTATGGTATATAGGTCATGCTCTGGGAT
The DNA here is from genome assembly GCA_011799875.1 of Thinopyrum elongatum. Classification (NCBI taxonomy): domain Eukaryota; kingdom Viridiplantae; phylum Streptophyta; class Magnoliopsida; order Poales; family Poaceae; genus Thinopyrum; species Thinopyrum elongatum. Next base: position 392,284,964 of record CM022299.1, read on the forward strand.
GACTTGATATAGTTTGAGCACACATGCATGTGTACGCATGAATCCCTCCCATCGAGTCGAAGTGGGCAGTGGAGGGAGGGGCAGTAGCATGACACATCATGAACCGATCTCGCTCTGTGTGGGGACTGTATGATTTTCGATGCACGCGCCTATCAATGTTATGCATGGTATTCAAACATGCATGCATCACCTCCATACATACATATGCATGCAGTGGTTGTCTTCGAATGGTACTCTCCTTCACGTGGTTATCGGCGACAAGCCTATATATTCGTGGGCTCGCGTGGACTTGCATGATCACTTTGACCGACAATGAGATAGGTTACCATGGTGGATTCTTCCTTTGGTTCGTGTTATCGTAGTAGGTCATGGTGAGATTACAGACCTAAGTTTGAGCGCATACTATGCATGCATGCATGCATGCATGCATGCATGCATGAATCCCCGTCATCGGCTCAAAGTGTGGTGTGACATACATATATACAATGCATCATCAACTAACCCTCTCTCTGTGTGGGGATTTCTGGTTCCAAAGCACGGTGCCACATCAAAGTTGTTCCATTGGGTATTCAAACATCAACACTCCATACATATGTTTGGGTCACATGCAGGCAGTGGTTGTCTTCAGGCACTAGCTACTTGCGTAATTATTGTCGAGCTAGCCCATCTCTGGGGTCGCGTGGACATCCATCACTTTGACCAACAACAAGAGAGAGGTTGACATGTGCCACATCGAAGTTGTGCATTTGGTATTTGAACATCAAACCACCCTTTTCATACATATTTTTGGTCCACATGCAAATGTGTTCATGTTCTGACCCTTTCCTGCGTTATTTTCACCAAATTTATGAACATTAGACAAGTCGGATGACGCAACAGACACGGTTCGCTCACACTAACCGTGTGGCACGCCGGTGCCCCTGTCACGCACATCAGCACAGTACATTGGTTTCCACGAGGCTTCCCTCGCAATCTCAAAAATATATACCCGCCTGCAAGTTTTTTCTATTTGATAACACACGGTTATTATGATTCGACCGTGTGTGATGTTTGTTGTTCCCGCTCCCGCCTGCATCCCTCGAAAATATCTGCCCGGCTCGAGGGTTTTTCTGCTTGATAACACACAGTTGTTATTTCGGGACCGTGTGCGATGCATCATCCAAATTTTCAATAGCCCGGCATTTTACTCCCGCGTAGTAAAAATTTTGGTAGCCGCGTCATTTCTTCAACCCCTCCCCCCTCCACACACACACACACACACACACCAAAAACTCCGTGCCCGCGCGCTCGTGCACACACACACCCCACCACCACAACCCCTCCCTCACTCGAAACCCTAGCAAGGTCGCCGCCACCGCCACCACAAGGCCTCCATTGTCAACATCTGTCGGTTTGCCCATGCAGCTTACCCATCGATCTCCATACCCTAGCTGCCCTGAGTTTCTTAGATGACACCTGCCAAATGCCCCCTTTCCCACAGATCCCCATCCCCCACTCCAGAGCGTCGCAGCCTAAGCCCGGCTACGCTTTGCGTGGAGCTTGAGGAGCGACTGGCCCAAAAGAGGTGTATCACGGCCTCTTCGCCCGACGTCGCCGAGGTGGCCGCTGAGGAAGCTGACAACCATTACTGGCCGTAGGCTCTCAATTAGCGGGCTAGAGTATGCTGGTATGTCGCGGACGTCGGCTACGACATCGAGGTCGTCGACAGCGATGACCTGACACGGGCTATGTCACAGGTTAAGTGGCCCACCCCCAACCCCTCGGGTTCAAATGCCATCAATCTCATCCATGGCCCCGCCACTGATCTCCTCTGGCTCGCTGTCAAGAATTTGCCATCCTACATCGCCATCGAGCCCCTTTTGTTATTTCTGAAGGACATGTTCTGCGACGCTGGCTTGGGATCCACAGCTGCCAAGTCAGACCTCATCGACGGTGACCACAAGGAGGCATGCTCTCCAGCCCTTCCAAGGGGAAAGAGCCCATCTGCGACATCAGGGAGGGCACCCTACAGTCGTGCTCTTCCAAGGGGAAGGAGCCCATCTGCGACAACATGGAGCACACCCAGGGTCCATGCTCTTCCCATGGGAACGAGCCTATCTGTGACAAGTGAGGAAACCCATGATTTGTTTTGTCGTGTCTTTCACAGGGGGGAACCCATGATTTGTTTTGTCGAGTCCCTTTTGTAGTGTAGTGAGAATATGTCCAGCTTTAATTGCTAGATTTGGTTGTTTGTAGTATGCCTTGTTTATTTCAGTTGTTCACAATGTGATGCTCTATATGTGCAACTATTTATTGTGCAGTACATTTTCATCAATAACAGTTTTAAACATACCGATAGGAATGCATATATTTGCTTGATGTTAAGCCTGTTATAGCTAGCATATGCCTCTTTTAAAGTTTTTTGGTTGTTTGTAGTTAGCATATGCCCAGTATCAAATGCTATCTTTGTTTGTTCGTAGTATGCCTTGTTTATTCCAGTTATTGACAACATGATGTTCTATATGTGCAAGTATGAACTGTGCAGTTCAATTTCATCAATACCAGTTTCAACAATACCACTATGAATGACTACATTTGGTTGCTGTTAAGCATGTTGTAGTTAACACGCCTTTCCATTTTTATTTAACAATAACCAGTGTACTTAGACCGGCACAATACCAGTTTGAATGACTATATTTGCTTGTTGTTAAATGTTAGGCCTGTTGCAGTTAACACACCTTTCCACTACTTGTTATGCTTAACTACCGTGCTTAAACCTGCACACTGAAGCTATCGTTTGGAGATTATTTTGTCTACCATGGATATATTTGGTTGATGTTTATCCTGTTGTGCTTAACATGCCTCTCGATGTAATTACACAGGACAATTTTGGGAACAACTACTGTTTTCCATCGAGGTTAGTTTCATCCCATGGCTTACATATACTCATTGTTTAGGATATCGGTAGCTGGTACCATATAGGCTGGGGGCTGATAAGGGATTAATCGGTGAATCAGACTTTTAACTGAATATATTTGTAACCCATTTATCGGTAGGTTAACTAGGGCCATATCTAATATATCTGATGCTACATAGCAACATGCACTGTACTGAATGTCGAGCAGCAGCAGCAGCAACAACAACAACAACAACAACAACAACAACACAGCAACAGTTAACTAATATACGTAGAAGAGTGTTACCTTAATGTTCGGCCGATAATTTATAAAAATGCAATAAACTCCCTCTGGCCCATAATATAAGATGTTAATTCATCCAATATGTGAGTATGTTTGATGTTATAAGATATTATATAATGGGACGGAGGGAGTGTTGTACTACATCATTGGGCAATTGTTGTTTAGCTTCTAATATTAACTTGGTGCTTTTAGGTACATATGTCATTGGTAAAGATCCGCGCTTCGACCCTTTCTGCGTATGGGGCAATGAGATATTGATGAACCAGCATCAAGTGAGGAAGCTGATAAAGATTGTTAGTAAAATGGGTTAAAAGATGGCAATTAAACTACTTGTTTACACTTTATCCAAGACAACAGTGAACTGCAGGATGGTAAGTAAGAACTCTGCAGCCTTCTTTTTACTTCCCATAATAAGTTGTGTTAGATGACAATGTCTAAATCTTTTTCCTTTGCAGTGGTTCCCAAAGCAGTTCACTCAAGATTACCTCTCAAACTACATGATTGGTGGGCATGCAAAGGTTAAAGTATTTCTACCAGAACACGATGACTATCTAGATGTGTTCATGAAGACAGTGAAGGGTGGGCGGTCGGCCATCACAAGGGGTTGGACTAGAGTCGTGCGTGTCTTCTACAAGCGGGGCGAGCGCGAGCGAGGCGGAGGCGAGGCCAGGGCAGGGTAGCGGCGGGCCGGGGCACGCAGGGCGTGCCCGGCCACCCATGGGCGCGGTGAGTGCGGGCTCTCAGAGGCCCTGGCGTGGTGGCGCATGGCGGGCGGGCGCAATGCGGCCGACCATCAAGGCGTTGGCGGGCGCGGTAGCGGGAGGGAGAGCGCATGCGAGAGGTGGGGCGAGGCCGGCGCGAGGCGCGGGCGTGCGGTGGCCGCGGGTGGACGAGCGGGCGGGGCAGTCGGCAAGGCGGGCGGCGAGCGGGAGCTGCAGTGAGGGAGCGCGGCGCGCGGGCTGGCCGCGGTGCGCGAGCGGGCGTCGCCGGCGAGGTGCAGCGGCGCGAGGCGGGCGCTGCCAGGCAGCGAATTGCAGGGCGGTAGAGAGAAAGGGGGAGACGGGGGGTCCTCACCCCCGTTTGTAGAGGCACGGTGTCGGCGGGGCGCGATGGAGCGGTTTGGGGAGGAGGTCGGGGACGCGCGCCGGTGATGTGGCGGTGATGGTGAGCGGCGTCGGGCGATGGTGAGCAGCGTCGGGCGATGGCGACGAGCGTCGAGGTCAGGGTGGTGGCCCGTTCCAGATCGGGGGGGAGGAGGGAGTGAGAGGGGGCCTAGGGTTTGGGTGCCCCCTGGGGGGTATAAGCAGGGGGTTCTGTTTTTATTTCATTTTTTTGTTTTATTTTTCTTTTTACTTATTTTTTAATTTTTTTCACTTTTAATTTGTTTTAGTTTTAAAAATACAAAGGTAGTTCCTAAATTAGTATTAGTAGATAATCTACTGCCATATTAAATTGGGCACCCAAATAAAATAATTTAATATTTTATAAATTATAAAAGGCATTTAATTAATGGGTTTGGCTGATGTTTTATTTATTTTAGAGCATTTAAACATTTTAGAAAAATGTGTTTTCTCCACCAATATTACTTAATGATTATTTATCACATTTAGAACATTTTAGTTTTAACATTTGAAAACTTTTATTGTTTGACTTTAGTTTAAATTTGAATTGGTTTTGAATCTACGCGAGATTAACAACAGTAACAGTGGTGACATGATATCATTAGTAGGGGGTTACTGTAGCTTAATTATCCGGGCGTTACAATTCTCCTCCACTACAAGAAATCTCGTCCCGAGATTAAAGGGGTGGAGTAAGGGGGAAAGTTCTGGTTACGAAATTTTAACTAGTCTTCTGTTGGAGATATGCCCTAGAGGCAATCATGTATGATGATATTTACTATATGTTTATAAATAAAGATAGTCCTTGGACATTATCAATGATGTGTATCAGCAAGTACGTGACTTGTTTGTGGGACTATGCATTGTATGATGATTGCCCTAAAAGGTCCCTAGTCGAAAGGGCTGTGTGAACGCACAGCCGACTAGACTAGCATGTGACACGGTGGATGGCTCGGTCTCACTAGCCATGGAGCATTGGATGCTAACCGGATAATATGGACTCAGAAGGATCCGGCCGGATTAGATGCAGTTGGATCCGAGTCGAGATGAGGTCCGAGTCGGACAGACCCAAATATGAGACGCAGGGATATGTCATTTGTGAGTCTCTAGTACAACATACATTCTATGTCCTAAGACCTGATCTGACACATGTACTCGGGATGGTGACAGACTTGCTTTGGGCCAACCAAATGCTACTCTGTAACTAGGTAGTTACAAAGGTGGGTTTCGGGCTTGTCCAGACCCATGTTGCGAGACATGGTTGCGCAAGATGGGATTTGCGCCTCCGATCATGAGAGATATACTCTAAGCCCCTTGTGTGATCCGACCAAGATAAGCATGGCCATGCGACAAGGATTATGAGATAATAGTGGTCGGCATCACTGGAACGAGAAAGAGGTCGGGCTAGCACAAGGATGACAGACTCGCCTTGAGCCCGACAACATATATCGTGTGGCAAAGGGAACAGAAGTGTGATGTACAGGTTCGCCTAACCAGCTTCATCAGACATTTGGAGTCAGCACGCTTTGCTAGAGGCCGCTACCGACTAGCCGAGCCGGATGTGATCTGACTCACGACCAAGTGAACGAGAACCTAAGGGGTCGCGCGCTTAAGGGAAGGAACCTGTGAGGCTGGGTCCGACTCCACGAGTCAGATGTGATCCTACTCGGACTCGGATCCAGGCCGAACAGACTTTGGGCTTTAGGATCCGTGTGAGGCCCAAGTGTTGAGCCCATGACGGATGCCTATATAAAGTGGGGGTGCGGCACACTCATTTGGTTGATCGCTTCGGCACTGTCACTAGGGCTTTGCATGTGTTGCGAATAGCCACATCCACTCGTCGCCGACTATGTGATCGGACCTAGCAGTCCGCCGCATGGTGTTCCTCATGCATGCGCGGATATCGTTAGAGGCGGTGAGCTTGTGCCGCTCCGGCGAACCTGTACGTGGGATACGATGACCGGTTGTTCGACGGAGATCGGACGAGGAGGAGACAATCCACGTGGACGTGCTACCCCAACTCTTCTTCCGCTGCACGGCATTGCGTGTCTAGTGGTAACAATCTCTGATCCATTCCTGTAGCATGTTCCTGGTTGTTCTGCGCGTAGGAAATTTTAATTTGCAGTCGATGCACCCTACCGTAGAACCCAACATCTTCTTGTTCTTGGTTGTCTTCTCGAACAAGTTGATCCCTCTCGTTGATGCCTCCATTTCTCTATTTCAGGCCATTATGATGAAGTCGTCATCCTTTCTTCGGGAACTCCATCATACTTACAAAAAGTTTAAGGGGTAGCTTCGGAAGAACGTACCTCTAAAAGGTTGCTTATCTGGTAGATAACATCAGGGAAGGTGGCAGAAAGTAACTCTCGATTTGAACTTAAGAAAAACATCGAGAGCAAAATAATAAGGCACATTAAGAAGTTTCAAGTAGTTAAACAATCGTTCATTTCCTGAAACAGAGTGTGAAAGGGGTTCAGAGCAATGGAATAAGTATTGCGGCTGAAACCAGAATAGATCATCTTTAGGAAGGTGGCTCGTGATCTACATACGAAGCCATGCGCGAGGAATAACTTTGGAAATAGGGGGTGTATAGGAGAGTCAGGTCTTGATCCTGTGGAACTGTGGGTTATGGGCCCACCATGTGGGTTAAAGTAGGAGGGTGCTGACATCTTGCACGGTCATGATAGCAAGGCAAGTCGAAGCATAGCCTGCCAGTTAGGTTGGCAACAACATTGGTACCAAGGGCGAGGGACGAAGAGAACCATTTTCCTGCTCGTTGAAACGAGGCAGACCAATAGGCAAAGTTCTCGTCCACCGGCGGTTATCGGAATGTTATCAACAAGGGTCTTACTGACAGGGTCGTACACTAAGGTGTTTACATAAGCAAGAGAATATTTCTGCTTAGATCATATAGATCACAAGAAAGACTAAACATAACAATGGAAAGGAAAATGCGATTATCAGATTAAACAGAACAATGGAAAGGAAAATGTGTTAAACACATATTTCAGGGGTATATCCTTCCCAAGGACAAGCAGAGCATGATATCCATGACAGGATAAAAAGTAGAAAACCATTTAGGTAAGGGGAGAGGAATTTCATGGCATTACCCATACAACGGTGTTTGAGCCTGACAACATATATCGTGTGGCAAAGGGAACAGAAGTGTGATGTATAGGTTCGCCTAACCAGCTTCATCAGACACTTGGAGTCGGCACGCTTTGCTAGAGGCCACTACCGACTAGCCGAGGCAGATGTGATCTGACTCGTGACAAGTGAACGAGAACCTAAGGGGTCGCGTGCTTAAGGGAAGGAACCTGTGAGGCTGGGTCCGACTCCACGAGTCAGATGTGATCCTACTTGGACTCGGATCCAGGCCGAACAGACTTTGGGCTTTAGGATCCATGTGAGGCCCAAGTGTTGAGCCCATGAAGGATGCCTATATAAAGCGGGGGTACGGCACACTCATTTGGTTGATCGCTTCGGCGCAATCACTAGGGCTTTGCATGTGTTGCGAATAGCCACCTCCACTCGCCGCCGACTATGTGATCGGACCTAGTAGTCTGCCACGGTGTTCCTCCTGCACATGCGGATACCGTTAGAGGCGGTGCTCTTGTGCCGCTCCGGCGAACCTGTACGTGGGATCCGACGACCGGCTATTCGAGGGAGCTCGGGCGAGGAGGAGACGATCCACGCGGACGTGCTGCCCCAACTCTTCTTTCGTTGCATGACACTGCGCGTCTAGTGGTAAAGATGTGTGATCCATTCCCTTAGCATGTTCCTGGTTGTTCCCGCTCTTGGATGAGCTGGCTACAGAAGCAGTTCTGGGTTCTCTTCCAGCTAGCTATGGGACGTTCATATCAAACTATCATATGCACGGCATGGATAAGAAGCTCACTGAATTGCATGGGATGCTTAAGGTGGTAGAGCAAGATATTAAGAAAGGCATGCATCAAGTGTTGATGGTGCAGAACTCGGCTAAGTTCAAGAAGAGTTGGTCCAAGAAGAAGGCTAAGGCAAAGGGAACGGAGATGGTAACCTCCGCCGCTACGCCGAAGTCTGGACCGGACTCAAAGACCATTTGCTACCATTGCAAGGAAACTGGTCACTGGAAGAGGAACTATACCAAGTGGCTTGCTGAGCATGGCAAGAAGGCCGAAATGCTTCTTCAGGCAAAGGTACACTTGTTACATATGTTATAGACATTTACCTTGCTGACATACCTAGTAGCTCTTGGGTATTTGATACCGGATCGGTTGTTCATATTTGAAACTCGATGCAGGGGATGGTAAGAACTAGGCATGTGGCACAAGGGAAGATTGACATCAGGGTCGGCAACAAAGCAAGAGTTGCTGCATTGGAGGTCGGCACGATGCAGCTCCAGCTTCCTTCTAGATTTATTTTGGAATTGAATAACTATTATTACATTCCTGCACTTAGTCAGAACATTATTTCTGCCTCATTCTTTATGAGTCTGGGTTATGAATTCAATTTAAAGGACAATGGTTGTTCATTTTATTTGAATGGAATGTTCCACGGCTATGCACCCATTGTTGATGGGCTTTTTATATTAAATCTAGAATAGGAACCAGTCTATAACGTCAATGTCAAGAGGCATAAGCCTAATGAGATAAATCCGACATACTTCTGGCATTGCCGGCTTGGACACATTAGTCTGAAACGTATGAAGAAGCTCCATGATGATGGACTCCTAACTTCGTCCGACTTCGGGTTATTCGAGACATGTGAATCATGCTTGCTCGGCAAGATGACTAAGTCTCCTTTCGCAAAGAGTTGCGAGAGGGCATCCGAGCTATTGGAACTGATACACAGTGATGTGTGTGGTCCAATGAGCACAACTGCCAGAGTAGGCTATTAATACTTCGTGACTTTTACCGATGACTTGAGTAGATATGGATATATCTATTTGATGAGGCACAAGTCAGAAACTTTTGAAAAGTTTAAAGAGTTTCACAACGAGGTTGAGAATCAGCTCGACAAGACAATAAAGCTTCTACAATATGATCGTGGAGATGAGTACATGAGCCACGAGTTTGATAATCATCTGAAAAGCCGAGGTATAGTACCTCAGCTCACACCTCCGGGTACGCTACAGAGAAACGGCGTGTCGAAACGGAGGAATCGTACCTTGTTAGACATGGTTTGGTCAATGATGAGCAAATCATATTTACCCTTGTCATTCTGGGGATACGCTCTAGAAACTACAGCTTTCACACTTAACAGGGTACCATCAAAATCCGTAGATAAGACACCACATGAGATGTGGACCGGGAAGAGTCCCAGTTTGTCTTTTCTAAAGATTTGGGGTTGTGAAGCATTTGTCAAGCGACTTATGTCAGACAAGCTTACACCCAAGTCAGATAAATGCGTATTCGTGGGATATCTAAGGGAAACCTTGGGATATAGCTTCTACAACCACGAAGAGAACAAAGTGTTTGTTGCTCGGAATGGGGTTTTCCTTGAGAAAGAGTTTCTCATTCATGAGGCCAGTGGGAGGATGGTCCGACTAGAAGAAATTCGAGGACCACTCGGGGACGACTCGGCTGGTGATGAGATCATACTGGAATTAGTCAGGGAACCCGTAGTGGAAGCGGCACCAGAACCATGAAGGTCGGAAAGATTGTGCAGAGTGCGTGATGTATTGTTGCTAGAAAGCGACGAGCCGGCCACGTATGTGGAACCGATGGTGAGCCCAGATTCTGAGGCATGGCTAGAGGCCATGAGATCCGAGTTAAAGTCCATGGATGAGAATCAAGTCTGGGACTTGGTTGATCCACCGCCTGGCGTAACAGCCATTGGTTGCAAATGGGTCATTAAGAAGAAAAGCGATGTGGATGGAAATGTTCAAATCCACAAAGCTCGGCTTGTCGCTAAAGGTTATCGACAGGTTCAAGGAATTGACCACGACGAGACTTACTCGCCGGTAGCGATACTAAAGTCGGTGAGGGTCATACTAGCTATAGCTACATATTTCGATTACATGATATGGCAGATGGATGTCAAAACAACTTTCCTTCATGGAAATTTAACCAAGGACGTGTATATGATACAGCCCGAGGGTTTTGTCGATCCGACTAGCGCTAGTAAGGTATGCAAGCTCAAGAGATCCATTTATGGGTTGAGGCAAGCATCTCGGAGCTGGAATATTTGTTTTGATGAGGTCGTCACTGGTCTCGGTTTCATCAAAAGCGAAGAGGACGCTTGTTTATACAAGCAGTTAAGTGGGAGCTCTATAGTGTTTTTGATCTTGTATGTGGATGACATATTGTTGATTGTAAATGATGTTTCGATGCTGAACTCGGTCAAGGAATCATTGAATGGCAAGTTTTCAATGAAGGACCTCGGAGAAGCAGTTTACATTTTAGGCATCAAGATCTATAGAGATAGATTGAGGAGGCTGCTCGGCTTAAGCCAGAGCACGTACATAGATAAAGTGTTGAAGCGGTTCAACATGGGTGAGGCGAAGAAAGGGTTCTTGCCACTCTCACATGGTATAAGGCTAAGCGAGACTCAGAGTCCTTCAACATCTGATGAGCGAAGCAGGATGAGTAGGATTCCATATGCCTCAGCAATCAGATCCATCATGTATGTCATGATAAGTACAAGGCCTGATGTTGCTTCTGCAATAATCCTAACAAGCAGATACCAGGCTAACCCCGGTGAGAGTCACTGGGCAGCGGTGAAGAATATTCTGAAGTACCTGAAATGGACTAAGGAAATGTTTCTAGTTTATGGAGGTGAGGAAGAGCTCGTCGTAAAGGGTTACGCCGATGCTAGTTTCCAAACCGACAGAGATGATTGTCGATCACAGTCCGGATTCGTGTACGTCATGAACGGAGCAGCAATGAGCTGGACTAGTTCCAAGCAAGATACGATGGCCGATTCTACCACAGAGGCCGAATACATTGCGGCTTGTGAAGCTGCAAAGGAGGGTGTTTGGATTCGGAACTTTCTGGATGATCTTGGTATTTTCCCAGCCTCGGTAAAACTGTTGGACCTTTATTGTGATAATTTTGGTGCCATCGCACAAGCCAGGGAGCCGAGGAACCACCACAAGACCAGACACATAGATCGGAAATATCACCTGATACGAAAGATCATAAAGAGTGGTGATATAGAGTTATGCAAAATTCACACGGAGGCAAATGTTGTAGATCCGTTGACTAAGACACTTCCACAACCCAAGCATGAGGGACACGTTAGAGCTATGGGCATATGATGTCTATTTGATTAACTCTAGTGCAAGTGGGAGACTGTTGGAGATATGCCCTAGAGGCAATCATGTATGATGATATTTCCTATGTGTTTATGAATAAAGATAGTCCTTGGGCATTATCAATGATGTGTATCAGCAAGTACGTGACTTGTTTGTGGGACTACGCATTGTATGATGACTGTCCTAAAAGTTCCCTAGTCGAAAGGGCTGTGTGGACGCACAGCCGACTAGACTAGCATGTGACACGGTGGATGGCTTGGTCTCACTAGCCATGGACCATTGGATGCTAACCGGATAATATGGACTCGGAAGGATCTGGTCGGATTCGATGCAGTCGGATCCGAGTCGAGATAAGGTTGGTACCAAGGGTGAGGGATGAAGTGAACCATTTTTCTGCTCGCTGAAACGAGGCGGACCAATAGGCAAAGTTCTCGTCCACTGGCGATTACCGGAATGTTATCAACAAGGGTCTTACTGACAGGGTAGTACACTAAGGTGTTTACGTAAGCAGGAGAATATTTCTGCTTAGATCATATAGATCACAAGAAAGACTAAACATAACAATGGAAAGGAAAATGCGATTATCAGATTAAATAGAACAATGGAAAGGAAAATGTGTTTCAACACATATTTCAGGGGTATATTGATACGTCTCCGTCGTACCTACTTTTCCTAACGCTTTTCCTCTTGTTTTGGACTCTAATTTGCTTGATTTGAATGAAACTAACCCGGACTGACGCTGTTTTCAGTAGAACTACCATGGTGTTGTTTTTGTGCAGAAATAAAAGTTCTCGGAATGGAATGAAACTTTGCGAGGAATTTTTATACAATAAAAGAAAAATACTGGAGCCAAGAACCACCGGAGGGGGGCACCTGGGTGGGCACAACCCACCAGGGCACGCCACCCCCTCCAGGCGCACCCAGGTGGGTTGTCCCCACCTGGTGGCCCTGCAGACCCTGAAACCGACGCTATAAAATCACATTTTTCCAGAAAAAATTCAGGGAGAAAGAATTATCGCGTTCCGCGAGACGGAGCCGCCGCCACCTCCGGTTCTTCATCGGGAGGCCAGATCTGGAGTCCGTTTGGGGCTCCGGAGAGGGGGATCTTCGGTATTCGTCATCACCAACCCTTCTCCATCGCCAATTCCATGATGCTCCCCACCAGGAGTGAGTAATTCCTTCGTAGGCTCGCTGGTCGGTGAGGAGTTGGATGAGATTCATCATGTAATCGTGTTAGTTTTGTTAGGGCTTGATCCCTAGTATCCATTATGTTCTGAGATTGATGTTGCTATGACTTTGCCATGCTTAATGCTTGTCACTTTGGGCCCGGGTGCCATGATTTCAGATCTGAACCGTTTATGTTATCACCATTATATCCATGGTCTAGATCCGATCTTGCAAGTTATAGTCACCTACTACATGTTATGATCCGGCAACCCCGGAGTGACAATAGTCGGGACCACTCCCGATGATGACCGTAGTTTGAGGAGTCCATATTTTCACCGTGTGTTAATGCTTTGTTCCGGTTCTCTATTAAAAGGAGGCCTTAATATCCCTTAGTTTCCAATATGGACCCCGCTGCCACGGGAGGGTAGGACAAAAGATGTCATGCAAGTTCTTTCCATAAGCACGTATGACTATTTACAGAATACATGCCTACATTATATTTATGAACTGGAGCTAGTGCCGTATCGCCCTAGGTTATAACTGTCGCATGATGAATATCATCCAACAAATTACCGATCCAATGCCTACGATTTTCCTACATATTGATCTTGCTAAGTTACTACTGCTGCTGTTACTATTGCACTTGCTACGAAACTACTGCTATCACTGTTACCGTTACTTCTGCTGCTACTACTATCAAAACTATCATATTACTGTGCTACTGATCACTTTGCTGCAGATAACTAATCTCCAGGTGTGATTGAATTGACAACTCAGTTGCTAATACTCTCAAATATTCTTTGGCTCCCCTTGTGTCGAATCAATAAATTTGGGTTGAATACTCTACCCTCGAAAACTGTTGCGATCCCCTATACTTGTGGGTTATCAAGACCTTTTTCTGGCGCCGTTGCCGGGGAGCATAGCTATATTTGTTGAGTCACTTGGGATTATTATCAAATTATCACTATGAAGAATCTGAAGGATGCTAAGACTAAGATTTTTCCCTCTAAGACGAGGGGAGGTAAGGAACTGCCATCCAGCTCCGCTTTAGATTCACCTTTTGTTATAAGTAAATTGCAACACCACCACATGCTATTAATCCTGATATGTCGCAAGTTATTGGTGATGCTACTTCTGCTATGAATGATGCTTATGATGATGCTAGTACCTTGCTTGATGATGATGTGCCACTAGGTGAATTTCTTGATGAACAAATTGCTAGAGTAAGATAGCATGATATTGTTGAAACTGATGATGAGCTTGAAACTGAAAATCTTGAAACACCTACTAGAACTAGCCCTCCTAGATATGAATTGCCTAAGGTACCAGAAGGTTATGTGATGGGTGAGGAGGCAACTAGAGATATTCTTGCTTGCAAAGATAGAGATGATCTAGAAAAATTATTAAGCAAGTATAAAGAAAGATCTTTGAATGCTAGAATGAAATGTGATCCTAAGTTTGCTACTTCACCTATCTTTGTTGATGATAAGGATTATGAATTCTCTGTCGACCCAGAGTTAATTACTCTGGTTGAATCTGATCCTTTCCATGGTTATGAAACTGAAACTGTTGTGGCACATCTTACTAAGTTGAATGACATAGCCACCCTTTTTGCTCATGATGAGAAAATTCGCTATTATTATATTCTCAAATTATTTCCGTTCTCATTAAAGGGTGATGCTAAAGCTTGGTACAACACTCTTGCTCCTGGTTGTGTGCGTAGTCCCCAGGACATGATTTATTACTTCTCTGAAAAATATTTCCCTGCTCATAAGAAACAAGCTGCCTTGCAGGAAATATTTAACTTTGTGCAAATTGAAGAAGAGAGTCTCCCACAAGCTTGGGGGAGGTTTCTCCATTTGCTTAATGCTTTGCCTGATCATTCTCTTAAGAAAAATGAAATACTTGATATCTTCTATAATGGACTAACCGATGCTTCTAGGGATTTCCTAGATAGTTGTGCTGGTTGTGTTTTCAGGGAACGAACTATTGGGCAAGCTGAAGAATTATTGAATAACATATTGAAAAATTATGATGATTGGACTCTTCCTGAAACACCATCTAAACCCACTCTGAAGAAGAGGGGTATTTTATATCTCAGTCCTAAAGATATGCAAGAGGCAAAGAAATCTATGAAGGAAAAAGGTATTAAAGCCGAGGATGTCAAAAATTTACCTCCTATTGAAGAAATACATGGGCTTGATACACCACCACCACCTAAGGTGGTAGAGGTAAATTCTCTAATGAAATTCAATGATAATGATAATCCTCACAATATGCACCCTAGCCAATGCCTTTATGAGTTTGAAAACTACATTAGAAAGCAAGATCACTTCAATGCAAATGTTATGAAACAGTTGAAATATAATTCTGATATGATTGCTCGCTTGAGTGACTTGTTATTTAGAATCTCAAATGATGTTAGAGGTGTAGGGACGCATGCTTCTATGGTTCAAACTCAGTTAGAACAAGTTGCTAAATCTCAAAGAGAATTGTTAGATGAAATGAACAATAATATCAATGATCATGCTATTAGAGTAATGACTAGAGGAGGTAGAATGACTCAGGAACCACTTTATCCTGAGGGACACCCAAAAAGAATTGAACAAGCCTCTCAAAGAGTTGACACCGATGCACGTAGTCCTTCTAAAAAGAAAAAGAAGAAGAAAAATGATAGGACTTTGCATGCCTCTAGTGAACCTGAAGTAGAAAAACCTCCTGATAATGATAATGAAGTTTCTATCTCTGATGCTGAAACTCAATCTGGTAGTGAACACTCACCTTCTGATAATGAAAAAGATAATGATGAGGTTCATGAAGACACTCAAACAAATAATAAAGAACCAGACAATGATGTTGAGATAGAACCAGCAGTTGATCTTGATAACCCACAACCTAAGAATAAAAGATATGATAAAAGAGACTTTGTTGCTAAAAACATGGAAAGGAAAGAGAACCATGGGTTCAAAAACCTATGCCCTTTCCACCTAAGTCAACTAAAAAGAAAGATGATGAAGAATTTGAACGATTTGCTGAAATGATGAGGCCAGTCTTTCTGCGTACTCGCTTGACTGATATCCTTAAAATGCCTCCTTATGCAAAGTACATGAAAGACATCATCACCAATAAGAGAAAAATACCGGAAGCTGAAATCTCCACTATGCTTGCTAATTATACCTTTAAAGATGGAGTACCTAAAAAACTTGGAGATCCAGGAATACCAACTATACCTTGCTCCATCAAAAGAAATTATGTGAAAACTGCTTTGTGTGATTTAGGAGCTGGTGTTAGTGTTATGCCTTTCTCTTTATATAAAAGACTTGACTTGAATAAACTCACACCTACTGAAATATCTTTGCAAATGGCTGACAAATCAACTGCCATACCTATCGGTATTTGTGAGGATGTGCCCGTTGTTGTTGCTAATGTTACTATTTTGACTGACTTTGTTATACTTGAGATGCCCGAGGATGACAACATGTCGATTATCCTTGGTAGACCCTTTTTGAATACTGCAGGGGCTGTTATTGATTGCAATAAAAGCAAGGTCACTTTTCATATCAATGGTAATGAGCATACGGTGCACTTTCCGAAGAAACGATTTCAAGTGAATGGTATTAATGTTATTGAAAAATCTCCGACAATCACTATTGGAAGTTTTCAACTACCTCTATCTACTGTTAAAAAGAAATATGAAATGCTTATTGTTGGGGAAATTCATATCCCCGTTGAGGTAACTTAGTGATTTACGGAAGTTCTTCGGTTTCATGCTAATCGAAAGTGATTGTTAATAAGACTTGATCAACCTTATTAATGGATCATTTTTGAGAGGTATGAAGTTGATGAATTTAGTGAGCACTGCCTTCTGTCCCTAACTTTAGTTTTCTGTTTTTATTAGTTAAATAAAATAAAATGCCATGTTTTGTCTGTTTTCTGAGTTTTTCGTGCAATAAAAAATGACCCAAAAATAAAAGTTTTCAGAATGCTCTGAAAATTTAATACGATTTTTTCATGAATATTTAAGAATTTTTGGTGCAAATAATATCAGAGGAAGGTGCACCAGGTGGGCACAACCCACCTGGGCGCGCCAGGACCCCCAGGTGCGCCCTGGTGGGTTGTGGTCCCCACGTGGGCCCCCTCACTTATCTCTCCATCCCACATCATCACCTACCTCCAGAAAAAATTCACCATTGCTTTTGCTCTCGTGTTCTTGCTCTCAAACCCGCGGATTTCGATCTCTTTGCTCGAAGCTCCATTTCCGAAACGGTTTCGGGGAATTGTTGCTTGGTATGTGACTCCTCCGTTTGTCCAATTAGTTTTTGTTTTAGTGGTTTATATTTTGAATAATTAGCTACTCTTGGTGCTGCTGTAGATGTGCTTGCATGTTGAATTCTTAGAGTTCTAAGTAGTTTGAATGCTTGCTATGGCCTCTATGCTTCCCTATGAGTAGTTGTTACCAATCTTGTAAAGTTTTGTTAAGAAAATTTTATGGACTAAAAATTTCAGAATTTTTGTTCATAGGAAAAACATGAGTATCTTTAGGAAGTTTGCTTCCAAGAAGAACTCCAAGGGGGTGATTGGAGATTCATCTGACAGTGACCTCCGCACCCGAAGGTTGGCAGAGCTACGGCCGTGCGAATGGCCGCATACCCTGTTCATGGAAGGGGCCGGAATCCTCCAAGAGTTTTCACAATATGCTGCTAATGCCGGCCTCACCGACTTCATCACAGCTGAGTGTGAACAGTATCATCTCCTCACAAATTCCTTTGTGCAAAGTTTTAATTTCCTTCCTAGGAATAATCCCCCTGAAGTGCAGTTTAATTTATATGCTAAACCCCATCAGATACCGCTTACCGAATTCTGTGAAATATGCTTGCTTCCTTCTGATGGTGGGTTAGTAGAGCCTAGGCCTGCAGAGTTTGAAGGTTTTTATCATACTCTATCTGTGGGGGATGAGAGAGGAGTGTCGAGTGTCACCGCCGCTAGCTTGCAATTTCCTGCTGTTCATTATTTTGCTCTTTTCATTACAAAGTGCTTGCTTGCTAGAGAGAAGGTGGGTGCACTCAGTGCCCCAGACCTTGTCGTTTTACGTCATGCACTGGAAGGCGACAACACTTATAGCTTGGGAGCTATTGTGGCACGCCGCCTCCACATTAATAAATCCAAGGGTAAAATACATGGTGGTATCTACGCTACTCGCCTGGTAGCTCGCTTTAATATTCAGATACGCCAGCATGGTTATCCTTTGCCCAAAGTCTCCTTAGACCGCGCGGCCATGGAACACCACCAGTTTATTGCTTCTGACTACCCTGATATTCCTATTCCTTATAACTTAGTTTTTAGTGAGAAAACTCGTGATATTATTCTGTTACCTGCATCTGCTTTGTTATATCCTTTTGCCAGGCACGGATACAGGATTATGCCTGAGGACATCATCGCTTACCGGAGCAACCAGGCTGCAGTACAGGAGGAGCCTCAGCAGTGGGATCCACAGGTGCCCGCACCTCAGCACTTCAACATAGGACCTCATGGCTTCTACGACTGGTGATTACCAAGCTAGGCCAAAAGCCTAAGCTTGGGGGAGTACGTATTCCCACCGACATTACATTTATGTTCACACATTTCATTCCAGTTGTCGGTGTCCACACTTTTTCATTGTATTATCCATGTTAGATTTATTTTCTTGCTTTCTTCTTGTGTGTTTGAAAAACTTTGAGAAAATCTAAAAATATTTCTCGCTTCTTTTTTATTTTTCTTCCTAGTTTAAATTCTTGTAGCACTAAAAAGAAAAACCCAAAATGATTTCCTTTTGCTTGTTGGGAGCTTTCCCGTGTAAATAGTTTTCTCGTTTTTGTTTTTCCCCTTTTATTTGCTTTCCTTCAGAAAACCAAAAACTCCAAAAATATTTCAGTGTGTTTCTCTGAACTTCTTTTCTTTTATTGAGTCATACCAAGGAGAAGACCACGATGAAAATGTTGAGTGGCTCTCATATGCATTATTGTTAATCTAACAAAGAGCCCAATTTACCTTGTCTTCTCCTTTTGAACAAAATGTTTGCAGATTCCAGCTTAGTCCACGGCACTCTTGCACTATTATTATTTTCAAATCGTTCGGTCGTGCAAGTGAAAGGCAATAATGATGATATTTGATGAACTGGCCGTGGCAGAGAGAAACGGGTATGAACTCGACTTGTTCTGTTTTTGTAAATATTTTTAACCTAGTATCCATGATTCAGCCTATTATGACCAAACATGTTTGCAATGACAATTAGAGATTATAGTTTCTCATGCCATGCATAAGTAGCTAGGAGTGAATAATGATTTATCTTGGGTGTCAACATTGCGTTAAAATGATTGTGATGTAGTATGATGATATGGTATCCTCCTCTGAATGTTTGAGTGGCTTGACTTGGCACATGTTCATGCATGTAGTTGAATCAAAACCAACATAGCCTCTATGATATTTATGTTCATGGTGTTCATATCCTACTCATGCTAGTGTCCAATGTTACTTATGCATAATGCATGTTCATGACCGTTGTTGCTCTCTAGCTGGCCGCTTCTCAACCTATTTGCTAGCCTTCGCCTGTACTAAGTGGGAATTCTGCTTGTACATCAAAAACCTTGAACCCAAGTTATTCCAGATGAGTCCACCATACCTACCTATATGCGGTATTACCCTGCCATCCTAAGTAAATTTGCATGTGCCACCTCTAAAAAACCTCAAATAAATATCCTTTTTGTGTGCCTGGATTGTTCATAGAGCGACAGGAGGTAGTTGGTATCTTCCATGCTAAGCGGGTTATTCTCATGATGAGTGTTTATTCGCTCGTCCTTGCACGAGAGGGGCGGTAATAGGGATTCCCAGTCCCGAACTCAAAATGCAAATAATTAAACAAAACTCCCCCGGGACCGTTGTTGGTATGGACGGCACCCGTTGTTTCGGACAAGCCGTGGAGTGTGAATGTTGGTGGAGGGGGAGTAAACCTTTACTTTTATTGCTTGGGAACTGCCACTAATGTGTTTAGCATGGAAGATATTGGTAACTGATGGTCGCGAAGTAAACAAGAAGGGTGCATCTCTCAAAATTTCATTTACCTCTATTTTTAAAACTTGAGCTCTGGCACCTCTGCAAATCACTGCTTCCCTCTGCGAAGGGACTATCTATTTACTTTTATGTTGTGTCATCACCTTCTCAAATAAGCGCCAGAACCTGAGAGCACTGCTGTCATGCTTATGCATTGTGTGTAGCTAATGTTGGGTGCATCATGACTGGATCTTTTCTACCATGAATTACAATGTTTAGTCACTGCTCGGACTTTGGAGGTGCTCTGCATTTATGTTTTGCGGTCTCAGAAAGGGCTAGCGAGATACCACTATTGTCATATTATATCATGGTTGTTTTAATAACGTGTTGTTGTTCGAGATATCTTATTATTGCTCGCTAGCTGATTATGACATAGTTATGAGCTAATGTAATTTTTAAGAGTTATTGTCAACATGGTTAGTTATAATCTTTGCTAAAAACATGGGTGCTACTTAAGCTTATTTATGCAAACAAGAGCAAAAGAGTTCGTAAAAGTTTTTTGTTTTTCACTTTCAGTTTATCAACTGAATTGCTTGAGGACAAGCAAAGGTTTAAGCTTGGGGGAGTTGATACGTCTCCGTCGTATCTACTTTTCCTAATGCTTTTCCTCTTGTTTTGGACTCTAATTTGCATGATTTGAATGAAACTAAGCCAGACTGACGCTGTTTTCAGCAGAACTACCATGGTGTTGTTTTTGTGCAGAAATAAAAGTTCTCGGAATGGAACGAAACTTTGCAAGGAATTTTTATACAATAAAAGAAAAATACTGGAGCCAAGAACCACCGGAGGGGGAAACCTGGGTGGGCACAACCCACCAGGGCGCGCCACCCCCTCCAGGCGCACCCAGGTGGGTTGTCCCCACCTGGTGGCCCCGCAGACCCTGAAACCGATGCTATAAAATCATAGTTTTTCCAGAAAAAAATCAGGGAGAAAGAATTATCGCGTTCCACGAGACGGAGCTGCCGCCACCTCCTGTTCTTCATCGGGAGGCCAGATCTAGAGTCCGTTTGGGGCTCCGGAGAGGGGGATCTTCGGTATTCGTCATCACCAACCCTTCTCCATCGCCAATTCCAGGATGCTCCCCACCGGGAGTGAGTAATTCCTTCGTAGGCTCGCTGGTCGGTGAGGAGTTGGATGAGATTCACCATGTAATCGAGTTAGTTTTGTTAGGGCTTGATCCCTAGTATCCATTATGTTCTGAGATTGATGTTGCTATGACTTTGCCATGCTTAATGCTTGTCACTTTGGGCCCGGGTGCCATGATTTCAGATCTGAACCGTTTATGTTATCACCATTATATCCATGTTCTAGATCCGATCTTGCAAGTTATAGTCACCTACTACGTGTTATGATCCGGCAACCCCGGAGTGACAATAGTCGGGACCACTCCCGGTGATGACCGTAGTTTGAGGAGTTCATGTATTCACCGTGTGTTAATGCTTTGTTCCGGTTCTCTATTAAAAGGAGGCCTTAATATCCCTTAGTTTCCAATATGGACCCCGCTGCCACGGGAGGGTAGGACAAAAGATGTCATGCAAGTTCTTTCCATAAGCACGTATGACTATTTACGGAATACATGCCTACATTATATTTATGGACTGGAGCTAGTGCCGTATTGCCCTAGGTTATAACTGTCTCATGATGAATAGCATCCAACAAATTACCGATCCAATGCCTACGATTTTCCTACATATTGATCTTGCTTAGTTACTACTGCTGCTGTTACTATTGCACTTGCTACGAAACTACTGCTATCACTGTTACCGTTACTGCTGCTGCTACTACTATCAAAGCTATCATATTACTGTGCTACTGATCACTTTGCTGCAGATAATTAATCTCCAGGTGTGATTGAATTGAAAACTCAGTTGCTAATACTCTCAAATATTCTTTGGCTCCCCTTGTGTCAAATCAATAAATTTGGGTTGAATACTCTACCCTCGAAAACTGTTGCGATCCCCTATACTTGTGGGTTATCATATATCCTTCCCAAGGAGAAGCAGAGCATGATATCCATGACAGGATAAAAAGTAGAAAACCATTTAGGTAAGGGGAGAGGAATTTCATGACATTACCCATGCAACGGTGTTTGGATAATTGATAAGAAAATTTAGCATTGTGCTTCAAATGTTCTTATTGATGATCGGAGTACCACAGTCATGCTTCGAGATAGCATTGACATGGTCTTTAAGTAAAGGTCAGACTTTGGATACACAAAGGATCCATCAGGAACAACTTATAGAACAAGTCTTACAATTTCCTCATGGAAGAATGGCTAACCTTGCTAAAAAGGAAACTATAACAATAGGTCCTCCGGCCAGGTGTGCTAGGCATGACATCACCTTACCGGGTCATATAAAGACCAATGTTATAACTCTTGGAAATAGGTTCCAACCATCATATCTGACCGAGATTCAGATCAGATTGGTGTCAGGATACCTTAGACTCAGGATGCCTGAGAAGAAAAGGTGCAACCCAAATTGACGAGATGACATCGTAAGATTCTCGGGAAATGAACAATGGAAGCGAGTTCCGAAACAAGAGTTCATCATTAAACCAAGGAGAGGATGAGGAGGTGGCTGATGGACTCAGCGACAATTCATCGAGATTTCCAAAAAAAGATGGATTTCCACAATTATGTGAACAAGGAGGTAACATTTGTCAGATCAAATGATATAATGATGTATGCTGGATGAAAACATACACAATTAAACATTGGTTGAAAGTTGCATCCGAAATATGGGCTTAGGTAGCATGATCAATGTTAGAATGGCGATTCAATAACCAATAGTCTAAGAATGAACTGTCGACCATTAACTTCAAAGCAATAGGGTTCATAGAAGTACAGAATCCAAGCAGCACCATTCACTTGTTGGTATCCCTGTTAGAATCAACACAGGGACCAAGAAAGAATGGTGATAGTGAGAAGTATCACTATACCAAGAATTCTTAAGAGGTGGAGCAATCCTCACAACATCCTTGGCATAAAAGACAGTAACACTTCAAGGTAGAACATAATACAAACTGGATAGCAAGTTGCATCCATAACATGAACAATGAAAGGAAGGTAAGGATGTTGTCGATGGTAACTCCAATTACCAAGAGATGAGGATGGCACTTATCATCATGAATTCAATTGATATCCTGGAAGGAGGCAAAATATTGATGATGATCACGACAAATTTTGTCGAGAGGCTCCACGAAGATCGAACAATGTCTGCATCAAGCAAAAGGACTGATGCAACAAAAGATTATTGGATCCACGGATACGACACCAACTCGGAATCAAGCTTATTGTTCGAGGTGGAACGATAAGACGAGAAAATTGATGTAAGCTTAGCTCATCGTCGAAAATTGTGCTCCGGGAATAAGGACCAGGTGGCACAGTTAAAATCAGCACGATAATGATATAGTTAGTCAGGCTAGGAATGACATGATCGGGCACAAACTCGTAAGTAAAGAAGATTACTAAGAGTTGTTTAATCACGATACGGACTCGATTCAGTTATCGATGTCCTTGAGTGTCTAACAACTCAGAACCCGGGAAAAATTGAAATCAGTGAGAATGTAATACTAGGAGAAGACTCATAATAAGAAACATGGTTTTGTAATATAATCAAGATACCAGAGGGCAATACTCGAAAGTAGGACAAAATAAAGGTTGGACGGGTGTATTGATCTACATAAGGCAAGTACTTTAACTTGTCCGAGAAAAGGAATCAAAGAATATCAATATGGCCGGAACCACGATTGCAAAAGACCAGATCCCAGATATAAGATGAACTTATACCATGGGAATAATTTATTTAAAAGAAGCTTCCATGATAAGATCTACATCATGTCCATGGGCATGAACACAAAGTTCAAGGTCGACTCCCACTTCTCCAATGCATGACCATTCATTCACTTCTCTATTAAAAATGATTTGAGTGTGAAAACCTACCTGGTGAATTACCAGAGGAGTATGACCCGTGAAAACTTTCGGGTTCACACAGATTAAGGAAGGCCTAGGTTCAACCCATCGGGGCATCTTAGAAACATATACCACAAGCTTCAAGAGTAAATATCACCAGCTCGAAAGCAGAGCATGGTTGGCCAAATCAAAGAATAGGATTTACCAATGGCATTATGTATCAGGGAAAGAACTTCTCGAGGTTTTTATATATGAAAGACACTGTCGGATGATAAATTCAACAAAGGATCTAACGGTCCATAACGGAGCTGATGTGAGCATCGGCACACAACCAGAGGAAGAAACAATGCAAAGGCATTGGATTATAGAAACAACTGACTAATTCAAAATGCAAAGGAATTATGATTTCCAAAACTCAGAAGCAAACACTCTGATTAAGGATGGATAAGTTGAGTAGGCTTAGGGATACAATCGATGGCAATTTGATTGGTCGAGATCCAGCTCATGTTTAAAATGACATCTGAGACGGAAGGATGAATTCTAGGATCTGATTAAGGATTGCGAGCATTCTCAACATATTGAATCAAGGGACTCGAAATGATAGTGACAGAGGATGTCAACGGAGATTACTAGAAATATGGAATTAACCATAATGCAGGAAGGCAAGGAATTCAGGAGCAATAGGCTGCTGAGGATTTTCAGAAAATCAAATAGTATTTCGAAGAATTTTGTGAAACACATGAACAACTAGGAATGAAGAAATCCACGATAAGTGTGAGGAATTATTCGTAGGGGTATTCATGCAGCAAAGATCTGTAAGGCAGTGGCACAAGGGACTCTTAAAAATCGAAGAATAATTCGATGTATCTTGTAATAAGAATAGCAGCTGGGAATAAAGTAAGAACGACAGGTGTATGTATTTATCCATAGGGATATATCGATGGTAGGGAATTGTAAAAGCGACGGGCACAAAGTCTTGAGAGAACATCGGAGAGTATCTTCGGAATCTTCTGGTGCACCAAGCAATCATCTGGAGTGAGGGGCTCTCCGGGAGGAAGTAGTTACGAGAACCTAGAGTCAGAGTTAGTAAAATCATTTAACCCAAATAGAAGAGAGATCAGAGTCCCAGCGTATAGGTCGAGGAATAAAAGATCCTAATGCCACCCAATGGCGATGTGGTCCCGTAAGCCACACAGCCATGTTAGTAAAAGTTTTTCAATGACTAGACTCAACTTCGGCCAAGGAGTTGGAAAGGGGGATTCCTACAGGTAGTCGGCTCTGATACCAACTTGTGACGCCCCTGATTCAATCATACATTAATCATACACGCAAACGTGTATGATCAAGATCAGGGACTCACGGGAAGATATCACAACACAACTCTAAACACAAATAAAAGTCATACAAGCTTTATATTACAAGCCAGGGGCCTCAAGGGCTCGAATACAAATGCTCAAAAACAAATGAGTCAGCGGAAGCAACAATATCTGAGTACAGACATAAGTTAAACAAGTTGCCATAAGACGGCTAGCACAAACAGGGATACAAATCGAAGAGGCGCAGGCCTCCTGCCTGGGATCCTCCTAAACTACTCCTGGTCATCGGCGGTCTGCACGTAGTAGTAGGCTCCGTCGGAGTAGTGGTAGTCATCGTCGGTGGCGTCTGGCTCCTAGGATCCGCCATCTGATCACAGCAACCGGGTATAGAGAAAAGGGGGGAGCAAAGCAACTGTGAGTACTCATCCAAAGTACTCACAAGACTGACATCAGATCTACACTACATATGCATCGGTATCAATAAAGGGGTAGTATCTGTGGACTAAACTGTAGAATGCCAGAATAAGAGGGGGAGAAGCTAGTCCTATCGAAGACTACGCCTCTGGCAGCCTTCATCTTGAAGCAGTAGAAAAGTGTAGCTGGTAAATTAACAAGTAACATCGTATAGCATAAACCTACCCGGCGATCCTCTCCTCGTCTCCCTGTGGGAGAGCGATCATCGGGTTACATCTGGAACTTATCTGGGTGTGTTTTATTAAGTATCCGGTTTTAGTTGTAAGAGGTTGGAATACAACTCCAAACGTCATGTTACCGTGGACACGGCTATTCGAATAGTTCAACTTCTCTACAGGGGTGCACCACATTGCCCAACACGCATGATCACTCTGGCCGGACACACTTTCCTGGGTCATACCCAGCCTCAGAAGATCAACATGTCACAGCCCTACCTAGGCTCAACAGAGAGGCCAGCACGCCGGTCTACATCCTAAGCGTGCAGGGGTCTTGGGCCCATCGCTCGTTGCACTCCTGCACATTGCGAGGGCGGCCGGGATTAGTCCTGGCAACCTCCTTTACAAGGCAGGTGCTTACACAGACCACCCGGGCGCGCGCCGCTTAGTCGCTAACATCTGGAAAGCTTCGGCTGATACCACGATGCCGAGTGCCCATATCTGTTCCCGCGTGGTGGTTAGTGCATATTGGTCAAAAGACCAACTCAGATCAAATATCCAAAACTCGTTAAGCGGGTTATTTTGAAGTAACCGTGGACGCCGACCAGGGACCAGGCCCACCTCTCTCCTAGGTGTCTCAACCTGCCCTGTCGCTCCGCCACAAAGATCCACTCAGAGGGCCGTTGGGAAACATGTCCTTTCAGCCCCCAGTCCATGAATCACTTGCGGGTACTCTACGAGCCGACCCGAATTTAGTCACAACATGTTTCAAATATAGTATGTATGTATGTATATACCTGTGATCAACACCCGACGTGATCACGGCCCTATAGTATAGCATGGCAGACAGACAAGAATGTAGGGCCACTGATGGAATACTAGAATCCTATACTAAGCATTTAGGATTGCAGGTAAAGGTATCAGCAGTAGTAGCAAAGACAGGCTATGCAACAATATAGGATCAAACCGATGAAACAGTAACAACTACACTACTCTAATGCAAGCAGTAGAGAGAAGAAGTAGGTGGTATCGGGATGATCAAGGAGGTTTTGCTTGCCTGGAAGCTCTGCGGAGAAGGACGGGTCGTCGACACCGTAGTCGAACGGGGCAGCAGCGGCGTTAGTCTCGGTGTCTAATGGAGAGAAGAGGAGGAAGCAACAATGAATACAATGCAAACAGATGCATGACGATGCATGACATGGCAATAAGCGGTGCTAGGTGTGACCTAACGCAGTACTACGCGATACTGGCGAAGGGGGAAAACATCCGGGAATGCTTTCCCAAAGTTTGACATTTTCGGACACATGACACGGATGGGGACGGTTCCATGTTCGCTATGCTAGGGGCATGTGGCAGACGAACGGAAGGCATATTCAGAATCGTCACGTTTTTCTAAGCAACTTTCATGTATAAAGTATTTTTCATCCGACTTACGTATTATTTTATATTAATTTTTAGGGAAAATTGTATTCATACCCTTAGTTGTGTCCCCCTCAACCGAATTGCCCCTTGTTTTTTAAAACACGTGGTCTTGCCCAACCCACTTTGTCGTCTTTTGCTTTTGCCCTTTGACCGTTTGACCGTCACTTTGAAAACTTCATAACTAATTCATACTAAATCAGAAAAATACAAATAAGATACCAAAATGTTTGGAAAAACATCACCTATATGTCAATGTCACTTGCATTCATGACAAAAGTGTTGATAAGTGCCCATCCGAGTTTTAGCTCTTATCATACCACCATGAACAGGAAAATCTAAAAAATTCGAAAAATTCAAGAAAAATTTGGTGGCAAAGAATTGCAAATGTTTTAAGTGCTTGCCAAGTTTCATGAGGGAATGACATTCGTGGAAGTCGTGGCAAAAAAAACAATCTATTTTCGAGTGTTCATTGTTTTTTTTTTGCCATGACTTCCATGAATGTCATTCCCTCATGAAACTTGGCAAGCACTTAAAACATTTGCAATTCTTTGCCACCAAATTTTTCTTGAATTTTTCGAATTTTTTTAGATTTTCCTGTTCATGGTGGTATGATAAGAGCTAAAACTCGGATGGGCACTTACCAACACTTTTGTCATCAATGCAAATGGCATTGACATACAGGTGATATTTTTCCAAACATTTTGGTATCTTATTTGCATTTTTCTGATTTAGTATGAATTAGTTATGAAGTTTTCAAAGTGACGGTCAAATGGTCAAAGGGCAAAAGCACAAGATGACAAAGTGGGTTGGGCAAGACCACGTGTTTTCAAAAACTAGGGGCAATTCGGTTGAGGGGGACACAACTAAGGGTATGAATACAATTATCCCTAATTTTTAAAGTTTTATTCATTTTCTGAATTTATTTTAATTTGAAAATTAAACATAAAATTGCTAAGGGCATCCACAAAGTGTACCCAGCAGGGTACACTGCGGCTGTCAAGTGGGCCAGGGGGGACCCAGTTGACCAGTCAAACTTTGACTGGTCAACAGGGGGTGGGGGCCCCCTGTCATCCTCTGATTTAACTAACCTAACAGTTTTAATTAACTAACTAGGTAATTAGGATAATTAAGTTTAATTAGATTAAGTTAATTAAATCACTAATTAATTGATTGATTAGTTGTATTATTATTTTTTATTTTAAAATTTCCATTTAATTTTTCTTTTCGTTTTTGTTTTACACAAGGGCGGGCCCCTGTGGTCAGTGGCCCATGAGGCCAACCGGGGCAGGCGCTAACGGGTGCAGTTGACGGGCGTGGGCGTCCAACGGGGCG
Source organism: Thinopyrum elongatum (assembly GCA_011799875.1). NCBI lineage: Eukaryota > Viridiplantae > Streptophyta > Magnoliopsida > Poales > Poaceae > Thinopyrum > Thinopyrum elongatum. The sequence goes on from CM022299.1 coordinate 392,313,363, forward strand.
GACCCGAGCGGCGTGGCGTGGCGGGGGTGGCCTCGGGCGCGGCTATGGCGGAGCAGCATGGGGGGCCGGTGGCCACGACGTGGCTGCGGAGGCGGACGCGGGCGGTGGCAAGGAGCAATAGCAAGCGGGACGGGCGCGACCGAGGCGGAGGCGAGGCCAGGGCAGGGCAGTGGCGGGCCGGGGTACGTAAGGCGCCCCCGGGGGATGCGCTGGCCACCCAGGGGCGCGGTAAGCGTGGGCTCTCAGAAGCCCTGGCACGGTGGCTCACGGCGGGCGGGCGCGACGCGGCCGACCATCAAGGCGTTGGTGGGCGCATCAGTGGGAGGGAGAGCGCGTGCGAGGGGAGGGGCGAGGCCGGCGCGAGGCACGGACGTGCGGTGGCCGCAGGTGGACGAGCGGGCGGGGCGGTCGGCAAGGCGGGCGGCGAGCGCGAGCTGCAGCGAGGGAGCGCGGGCTCGCGGGCTAGCCGCAGTGCACGAGCGGGCATGGCCGGCGATGTGCAGCGGCATGAGGCGGGCGCGGCCAGGCGGTGAAGTGTGGGGCGGTAGAGGGAAAGGGGAGAAGGGGGGTCCTCACCTCCGTTTGTAGAGGCACGGGGTCGGCGAGGCGCGCTGGAGCGGTTCGGGGAGGAGGTCGGGGACGCGCACCGGCGACGTGGCGGTGACGGTGAGCGGCGATGGCGACGAGCATCGGGGTCGGGGTGGTGGCCCGATCCAGATCGGGGGGAGGGGAGTGAGAGGGGGGCTAGGGTTTGGGTGCCCCGGGGGGGTATAAGCCAGGGGCTGGGCCGGCCTGGTGGCCAGCTGGGCCACGGCCCAGCAAGGGGTTCTGTTTTTATTTTATTTTATTGTTTTATTTTTCTTTTTACTTATTTTTCAATTTCTTTTAACTTTTAATTTATTTTATTTTTAAAAATACAAAAGGTAGTTTCTAAATTAGTATTACTAGATAATCTACTGCCACATTAAATTGGGCACCCAAATAAAATAGTTTAATATTTTATAAATTATAAAAGGCATTTAATTAATGGGTTTGGTTGTTGTTTTATTTATTTAAGAGAATTTAAACATGTTATAAAAATGTGGTTTCTCCACCAATATTACTTATGGATTATTTTTCACATTTAGAACATTTTAATTTTAACATTTAAAAACTTTTATTGTTTGACTTTATTTTAAATTTGAAATTTGAATTGGTTTTGAATCAACGCGAGATTAACAACATTAACAGTGGTGACATGGCATCATTAGTAGGGGGTTACTGTAGCTTAATTATCCGGGCGTTACACCTAGCTCACGCTGTGATTCCCCATTAGCGCGACAAACCCTAGCTCCAATCTATTGCGGCAAGCAATGATGCGGTCCTACGCTAGATCCCACCAGCCGCCCTTCATCTTCACTAAGCATGGTGTGCCATTGCAGTCACCGGTATCATACCAGGAGGGACAGATGGAGCACGTGTCGAGCAGCTCTGCCATTGCCGCAGAAGGCGTCTCGATGGATTTCACAGAGCCCCATGAAGCTTGGTCGTATGTACTACAACTGCATGAAATCAGAGTTAAACTTCTATGCTTTTGTATGTTTTGGTCAGTAGCTTCGATCTACAACACTCAAGATCAATGATTTGTGCTACAATGTAGATTGTCGTTCTTCAAGTGGCACGATAATCCAAACAATATGTTCGTCACTCGGTTGCTTAGTGATTTGCGAGATGTTGTCAACCGTCTGAAGGCCGATGTCAGGAAAATGAAGATTCAAAACCAACAACTCTAGCATTAAGCGATGGAGGCAAAGTCCAACATCGTTGATGTTGATGCATCCTGAAGAAGTGGCTGGACCGAAGAAGGAAATTGAGAAAATGAAATTCACTGTCATCCACCATTTCTGTCTCCACAACCTTAACATTGATCAAAGAAATTTTGTTTCCTCTGTGCATGGAATAAGTTTCATACACTTTGGCTGAAATAAGGACCGCAACATCTAACATTGCCTTATCTGAATTCTAGAGCTCTGCATCTTCTTCATTTGTTTGATCTACATCTTCTGAACATCCCTCCACTTTAGTTCCTTTTTCCTTTCCCTACTCTATATCTTGCACTAACACTTGCTCACTTTCCTCCACAAATACATCAACAAATTCCACATATGTTCGCCTAGTGTACACCTTCTCAATTGATGCAACATCATTCAGATACAACAAACGTTCATTGGGTGTTTTGCCAGGAACTAGACAATGTAGTTTCATCCCGCCTGATGTTGAGGGAGCTAAAGTGGAACTCTCACATACATATTCCTTAAGTTTTTAGCTAGCTAAATGATACAGTCCTTGCTGATGGATCGACAAGTACTCCACAGTTAGCAACTATCAGCTCTACTTGCCTCTCCAATTCCCTCTTACCACATGATACATATCCTCTTCATCTACAAGCACTTCTACATAACCCAGTCTAGATTTGTCCACAAAAACCTCAGCAACCATTCCATCATTATACTTCAGCAATCCATCTACTCTATCAAATGTTCAAAAGTAGTGCAAGCTAACTAAAAATAGTTGAGAACATCCGGTGAATCATCTTCAGTTGCTGCACAAATTGGAAATGTTTGATCAACACATAATTCAGTGCAATAACTTATTAAAACATAGCAATGATTGTTGTAATAAAAGGTCCCCTCTTTCCCCCTTATTTTCTCCTACGATCACATAAATAATTCCTTGTTCTCCCCCTTTGAACAACTCACAAATAGAACCCATGTACATCATGCAAAACTACTGTCATGGCATGCTAAAATCGCTGACATGTCACGGGTTCCAACTGAAGCCACGGGCAAAACTGGTGCCATACAATCAAACCCTCAAGACCCCACCTTTTTTCACCTATCTAATCAATACACTGACGGAGCAGGAGAGTAGGAAACAGGGGAGGTCGAGGTCGGTGACTAACCTATAGCCATGGTGCTAGCGGAGGAGACGGCGGTGCAGCCGAGGAGGTGACGACGATGGAGGAGGGCCTTCCTTCCCCAAGGTGACAAAGAAGAGACGAGACAGCCGCGATCACTTTCCTTGCGCGACACGAAGAAGTGATAATGCCCCCCCCCCCCCAAAAAAACAATTATGGCCAACTCGGCGTGCCCAATCAGCAATTAGAACGTAACCCTAGCCGTCGCCTCCTCTCCTCCCTCCTCCCCCTCCCCGCCGCCACCTGAGGTGTTGGGGAACGTTGCATGGAAAACAAAAAAAATTCTACGCACATGCAAGATCTATCTATGGAGATGCATAGCAATGAGAGGGGAGAGTGTGTCTACGTACCCTCGTAGACCGTAAGCGGAAGCGTTTATTAACATGGTTGATGTAGTCGAACTTCTTCGCGATCCAATCGATCAAATACCGAACGTACGGCACCTCCGCGTTCAGCACACGTTCAGCTCGGTGACGTCCTCACCTTCTTGATCCAGCAAGACGGGCGAAGTAGTGGATGAGTTCCGGCAGCACGACGGCGTGGTGACGGTGGTGGTGATGCTATCTCCGCAGGGCTTCGCCTAAGCACTACGAAAATATGACCGAGGGACAAAACTGTGGAGAGGGGCGCCGCACACAGCTAAGGGATGTCGTGGTGTTGTGTGGCGCCCCCTCCCTCATATATATAGGTGGGGGAAGAGGGGAGGCAGCCAGGAGGCGCCCCCAAGGATGCCGAATCCTCCTTGGGCTCCTGCCCTAGCCGCCCCTCCCCCCCCTTCCTTGTTTGTGCACGAGAGGAAGGGAGGGGGAGGTGGCGCCCCCTCCCCCCCCCCCTTTCCTTTCTCTCATGAGGAGGGAAAGGCAGGAGGGGCCAACCCTCCCCCTTTCCTTCCCCTAGGGCCGATGGCACAGGAGAGGGGTGCACCAGCCCCTTGTGGGCTGGTGTGTTCCCTCTTTGGCCCATTAAGGCCATATAGCCTCCCGAGGCTTCCCGGAACCCCTTCCGGTGATCCGATGACTACCCAGTACCTCCCGAAACTCTTCCGGTGTCCAAATAGCATCGTCCTATATATCAATCTTTACCTCCGGACCATTCCGGAGCTCCTCGTCATGTCCGTGATCTCACCCGGGACTCCGAACAACATTCGGTCACCAAATCATATAACTCATATAACACTATATCATCAACGAACGTTAAGCGTGCGGACCCTACGGGTTCGAGAACTATGTAGACATGACCGAGACACCTCTCCAGTCAATAACCAATAGTGGAACCTAGATGCCCATATTGGTTCCTACATATTCTAAAAAGATCTTTATCGGTCGAACCTTATGACAACATACGTAATTCCCTTTGTCTATCGGTATGTTACTTGCCCGAGATTCGATCATCGGTATCTTCATACCTAGTTCAATCTCGTTACTGGAAAGTCTCTTTACTCGTTCTGTAATACATCATCTCGTAACTAACTCCTTAGTCTCTTTGCTTGCAAGCTTCTTGTGATGCTGTATTACCGAGAGAGCCCAGAGATACCTCTCCGATACATGGAGTGACAAATCCCAATCTCGATCCATGCCAACTCAACAGACACCTTCGGAGATACCTGTAGAGCATCTTTATGATCACCCAGTTACGTTGTGACGTTTGATAGCACACAAGGTATTCCTCCGGTATCCGGGAGTTGCATGATCTCATGGTCGAAGGAATATGTATTTGACATTAAGAAAGCAGTAGCAATAAACCGAACGATCATATGCTAAGCTAACGGATGGGTCTTGTCCATCACATCATTCTCCTAATGATGTGATCCCGTTATCAAATGACAACTCATGTCTATGGTTAGGAAACCTTAACCATCTTTGATCAACGAGCTAGTCTAGAAGAGGCTCACTAGGGACATGGTATTTGTTTATGTATCCACACATGTATTTAAGTTTCCGTTCAATACAATTCTAGCATGAATAATAAACCTTTATCATGATTAAGGAAATATAATAATAACCATTTTATTATTGCCTCTAGGGGATATTTCCATCACGAGGAGCCTACCAGCTGCCGCGCGTCTTTCGGTGAAGGTGGCGGCGAGGATCTGCTGCCTCGCACCGGTGTGAGGAGCTTTGGAAGCCAGGGCGGCGGCCCTGGGTGGAGATGGCAGTGTCGTTCTCTCCGGTGGATGACGCACGCGGGTGCTGGCCGTCCCTCCCGGCCGCGTGGGTGGCGTGAGGGCAGCGTGGTCTTGCTGCAGCGGTGGGCGGCTCTTCTTCCTCCCAGCCCCTTCCCCCCTGCGGTCTCCTCTCGCCGATCTGGTGGCTGGTTCGTCAGATCTGGGCTTTGAGGATGGGGCGGTGGAGACTTGGAACGGGGGAAACCCCTGGTCGATTTCGCGTCGACCTCGACGCCGGCGGCGCTCCGGTGTCGTTCTCACTCTTGAGGGCGGGTCGAGCTTCCAGATCCGTCCCCCTCCTCCTCCTCCCTTCCCCGGGCGAAAGCCTTGGCCTTTTTGGCCGGACGGTGGAGGCGCTCTGGCGTCTCGGCCCTTCCTGGACGTGTCGTTCAAGGGGTGGTTGGGGGTTGTGGACCTGGTGCGTGGTGGTGGGTGGCGGCGGCGGTGCTCGATTCCCTTGGTTGCCGGCGTTGGTGGTGGCATGTGGGTTCTTCCGCATCCTTCAGCGGCTCCTCGCCTTGTTTGCTGGTTGGTCGTCGGCCGGCAGTGGGCGTCCGCGTGATCGGCACGGTCTGGATGAAGGGGAGATAGTGGTCTCCCCTCCAGCAGTGGCCCAAGGCGGCGGGCGGTGGAGTCGATGGTTTCCTTCACGTGGTCTAGATCTTCATGTTCACGGCTTTTGCTGTCGTCGGGTGGCTTCGGCCCTGCCATTCTAGCTGTGCAAGATCTCCGGCAGCTTGATTGCAGTCCTTCTTGATGCCATATTCTCTGCTGCTCTTGGTTGTAGTGAATTTGGCATGTATTTTTCAGTTTTTTGTCAAGTCTTTGCCTTTGTAATTCAGCACCATTGTATCCTAACCGGTTGATGGCTTCATTAATTTGAAGTCGGGCCTTTGTGCCTTTTCTCTAAAAATTAGAACGTAACCCCCTCCAATTCTCCCCAAAACCGCCCAGGGCCACATTGATTCGGTTTTGTATAAGTTCGGGGTGTAATTTATCCGCTTTTAGAGTTCAAAGGGATATGCATCCATCACGAAGGATTTGACGGGGGGGGGGGGGGGCTAAACTTCCCTCTTGAAGAAAATCCTCACCCAACTTTCGTGTATGGCTTGCAACGTGAGGGGCGAGTGGGGCTACTCTTTGGCATCTTCTCACCTGCACACTGACTCGTGCAAAGGGTGTTAGGGTAACTCTAGTGTAGATCACCAAATGGGCATCACAAACTGTCCGCGCGCGCGAGGAGCCGACCATCCAACCGGAGTCACCAAATAAAAGTGGACACATATTTTCATTGATTTTTCAAAATAACTTCTACATAGAAAAAGGACCTAGAAACCAACTAAATCCTACTCTACTCCTACCCGTAGGAGGTGAGGTTGATAGAGCATGCATGGGACGGTCCAACCTCGTCGTTGTTGGTGGCCGGCGCAAGTGAGGGGGCGGTGACAACGGATACCGCTGGAATCATCGATGTGCTTCTTCGATGCGTCACCGTCCTCCGCCTCCAACCCCTCAAAGAGCCGGTTGCGGCCCGCCTCGTTGTCGCAGGGCCGCCAATGCTCTCGGCGGATGGCGCGGGCGCTGTGCACGGACTCAAACACGGCTCGATTGATATTTGTGATAACCGGGGTCTGCCGCAACCATGTCTGTGACGGCAACTTCGGGCGTGCGCTCCACCTCCATCTAGTACTCCGTCAACCGGTGCCCTTCCAAGAGCTAGAGGTTGTACAACTTCCTGCCAGCAGCTGCTTAAACACGTACACAGGCGGCTCTTCCACCGGCGTGGGCCCCAGCTCCTCCTCATCCACCTTCGCCAGCATCGGTTGTAGTGTTGCCTCGCATGTAGCATGTTGAACCCGGACACCGGGGGCACCTCCATCTGCTTGGGCTACTGCTCTTCCACCGGCGCCGCCTCCATGGCAATCTCCACCATGACCATGGGGTCACCCTCCTTCATCTCCTCCTTCGAGCGTTCCGGAGAGCTCGAAGGTTGGAACACATCAAAGCGCAAGGCCTCTGCTTCATGGACCTCCGCCACGGGCGTGACGTGCCAACGTGAGTCTCCTGTACCACATCGCAAAGGACTCCATGGCCACGGCGGATAACGGACAAGAATGCGAAGGTGGTTGGACGATGGCTTGAACGATGGGAGAAGGGCTCGGGGGGTAGGGTTTTGGGGCACAACCGGCTGACTTAAATAGCCAGGGCAGGGTAAGAGGTGGGTTGAATGCGGAGGTCGCCACACCCATGGTCATGGGTTCGACTCTGGTGGGAGCGGATTTAAACAAGCATGGGCAATGATTTCTTTTTCTTTTTTTTACGGGCATGGGCAATGATTTCTAGAATAAAGGACTGTAATGTTTTTGCCCTACAGTAAATAGTAAAAGAAAAATGTGAAGCATCAAAGTGAATGCATGGAGAGTTCTCCAGACGACGAGAGAGAAGTTTTGGGTGGCCCAGGGTGTCAAAGTCCGATGTGGTGGGCATTCAAACTCTCTCAGACCTTCCCCGGTTTCATGTTGGTTTGTCGGATTTCAGACGGACCGGTCCGAACAAATTTGATAACCATAATTTGGCCCAAAAGTGTCTGGAACGTTCAGTCCGGACACATTTACGGGCAATTTGGCAATACACGTTGGAGTTGTCCTTACTCCGCAATACTGTTACCGTACGAGCGCCGTCACCATCGCTGAGCTGACCCTCATCACCAGAACAGCAACACCATCGTTGAGCCACAGCTGGGCAAGTGAATCACGACGCTGCAGTGCCAAAACAAGCAGACACCACTCCGCAATTTCTAATTGCAAAGGCAATTTTTTAAGAGAGTAGCCGAGCCCCCAAAAAACAGACCATACGTGAGGTGTATGGCCAAACTCAGTACCCAGACAAGAACAACGTCACAGGGAGAATTACAGCTGAGAAGAAAATTCTGAAGCCAAGCACGGACAGCACACACTGTCAAACCCAATCTGTGATTTTGCTTTTGCTTTTGTTCATGTATCAAGAGAGTATACATCTATCTGTCAACAGTTGCAATGGCGACAAACCTCCGCATCTGTAAGGTGATATATGCATGTATAATAACGAACCGAAACAAAGAAAAGAGTAAATATACAGGGCTAAATCTAGCTGGATGAATACGAGTGAGAAATGAAATTTGAAAAGAATGTAGAGTGAGGGGTTTTTGTTCTTTTGTCAGGCTTCTTTCGTTGAACTTTATACTGGTGTGACATTATTTTGAATCAGGTCTTTGGCAGGGAGCAGCTTCGCGTGATCCTGGGCGCTGCCAAGTTCAGGAAGGCATCACTCACACTAGTATGAGCAAACAAAAAGATGGGGCACCAAGACAGCTACGTAGCATCTAGGTTCTTCTGCAGCAACCAGCCAGTAGGGTAATTGAGTTGAGGAGGTTCCAAATCGAAATTCCAGACCATAATCCGGGTGCAATTGTCTGCCAGGCCTTCCATTTGACACTCGTCCTCGACAAGCCTCTCAATAAATCTTGACTCCTGCAATGGCACCATGTTTCAGTACAGTGATGATTTATTGATGTACTCTAGTAAGCATTGCCTTAGCAGTTTCCCTAAATGGTACACTACGGAATGGCTATGTTCTAGTTCCTTTAGATGATTGTATTGGCTCTACTTGCTCTCATGGATATTCAAATGGTTACATTTGGTTCACCCCAACAGATTTTACGTTCACAGAGCGTAATTGATAACAACTGCAGTTCCTCAACTAGGACGGCAATTACAAAGAACTACTCCCTCCGTATCAAAATATAAGACGTTTTTTGACACTATGATACAAAGGGAGTAAATAATAGCTGTCCTGACAGATATTTTCAAGCAAAAGCTAAGAAGATATCAAGATAAGTCATTTTTTCTGCCTAGGTATTTGAAATTTGATGAAGAAAGAACTCACCTGCAAACCACCCCTTCCACCTGAATGGAGTATAATAGACCCTACAGTGGGGCTCTTCCATCTCTTAGGATCCCAAAGTATAGTGCTGTTAAAAGCAAATCCAGAAAAACCAATTGGAAATCGACGAAGTATACTGCTCTTCTGGTTTGTATGCCATCCAGTGACCTGATCACCCTTACAAAGGGGGCCTTCCAAAGCCAATTTATACTTGGTCCCAACATGCGTTGCTACTGGCCATGTACCAAAGCGCCTGCATAACATAGCACAAAATTATGAGTAACATCTTAACTGTTCAAATGAGAGAGATGCTCTTAGAGAATAGGTCACAATTTCAAATTTCATACTACTGGGTTCAGTGACAGATGTTTCGACTTTTGATGTGAAATTTCAAATGGAGATTATCACCTCTCTTGGTTTCACCTGATAACAAACAATGTTCGGCATCCTTTGTACTTTATCATATCTTAACCGAGATTATATAACCTAGAACTATAAATCAGAAAAGAAAAGAACTCCTGGCGACAGACAACATTCATCATCTTCATCTATACTTCTATCATCACTTAACTGAGATTACATAACCAACAATCACAATAACTATTATCTCTAGAATTAAAGAATATAAATAACTCCTGACAACTTCTGATTGGCCGTCAAAAGAATGGCAAATGTAGAAATTCATCTGGAGTGAGGATAAGGACTAAATCTTAGGCTTGGTAGATTAAATGCATCAGCACAGAAACTTTTAAATGCAGTAAGTTTGTCAGCTCTTTGTCATGTCGAAAATCACAAGCCAAAATTGTTTCTCGGTATTCTAATACAGAGTTTATTGCAAAGCCTTTATAATTTTCTTTAATTATATGGTTAGGAGGTACTGCTAAATTGCATCCCCACACAAGTCGGTTATGACTAAACAAGCAAGACGCTTTACTGGATATCTTTAGAAAGCATGTAAAGTAATCATCAATCAAGATTTAATTTAGTGGAGAAAAGATATGTGACCTACTACCACTACACTGCTTAAAATAGCCTACTTTTTGTTGTGCGGGACATTTTCTAGCTGCATCGAGCCCCAGTGCACCAAAAACAAATTCAAAGCTACCAGAAAATAAGGATGACAAAAGTGAAATAAAGGAAGAAAGGTAGGATGTGCATTTCTATGTCAAACTCCATCCAACCCAACAAATTGTGTACTATTAGCTTCAAGATAATATCCTATTACCAGAGTTGATTGATTCTAGCATTTAAAACATTACGCGGTATCAGCAAATTTGAGAAGGGAAAAAACATTTCATACTAACTAGCAAACATTCTTCAAGCAGTAAAAGATTTTACAACGTCAACATGCAGTGAGTAATACGAAGGTGGGCATAAGCCGACAAACAATAGTTTTCAAATCTTGATGATAAAGTATAATGGTAAATTAATTTATATTTGTACCAAGTTAAAGAGTGTCAAAATTTTACTAGTTTGCATCATGAATTGTGATAACTTAAAGCAGAATAGATCAACTGTCACCTGATTTTCCTCATTTCTTCAAATAGATCAACTGAGTATGCTCTCTCCTCATCGGCAAAATGCACTATACCATCTAGATGATGCTTCTTTATATGAAATATTGCATTGTTCTTTTGGCAAACAATAATCTTCCTAATATTTGAAACATTCCTATTGCATACAATATGTCTGTACATGATCCCAGAAGACCTCAGGATTTCTACTGTTTCACGGGACTGATATGGCCACTCCACCACTATCCACAGAAGAGGAGGCGGTACATCCTTCAAGACATGAATCAGACGATGAAGGTAATATGCCTGGTGTGGTCGAACTGATGTTGCTGTCACAACTATCAGTTGCTTTCGCGCAACAATGCCAGAATCATTAACAGAATGTACAATAGACAAGGATTCAACAAAATCTGCCTCATCATCCAACATTGCAGGAACTGGGGGACTCTCCTCAGCCTGTGGCTCATTAACCGCTTCAGATTCAGCCTCCGCTACAAATGGCTCCAGCTTGGTGCCTTGATGCTCTACCATTTGTCGTCTATCAATCACATCCCCCTCAAATGGAAGCCTGTCCTTTTCAGCAGGCATTTTGTTTGACAAATCAGCAGAGAAGAGCGGCGTGAATCCGATGAAAATGCCAATCATGAAACATATGAATAGATTGATCATGGCCTTTTTCCAGCTCATCCCCTTCGACTTTGGCCTCTCCAAGGACCTAGCATGCTTGTGGGACAATATAGTTGCCCACGCAGATTTTAGGCTGCTCGACATCAGGACAAGGTCAAGCGAAGCCAGCGAAGTCAGCACACCTCTCATTGCAACATAGGACTGCGAGTACGCCATCTTGGGAGACGGTGAGGGGTCGAATTCTGACCAGTCCTTAACCGACCCCTCTCGCTGCATTGCCCCTGCATTTCTTCGTGCCATTGCAGGTGCTCAGTATGTCACGCATGTACAGTTCTAGAGTGAAGCAAAAGACATCACCTCTCTGAACCAAAATGCTGCCCTACAAACAAGTTCTGGCTCCAATTACTTCATCTCATACCAGCTGTCATATAAACCGATCAATTGCGCAACATGAACAGGTACCGCAGCACCGGGTAAGCGGTTCTGCCCTCAGAAATTCCAACTCCACGCCCAAGGAACGCCTTAAATTTCAGCCTTTTCTCCCGCTGCAACCAAAATTCTAACATATTAGCACACGGAGATCATAGATCTATAGCTATATAACGAACGCGATAACAACAAAGGAGGAAGCTCTAAACACAAACACAGCTATAGAAGTACTCCAATCTAAATGTCAAAAGAGCAAATGGTACCGGAAACAACAGCAAGAAACAGCCAAAATACTCTAAAATGGACAAAACAGGGGGGGGGGGGGGGACGAGTTCTTGATCCAAGCCGGGGCAGAGCAAAACAGCACCATGAAATTCCCCACATATGCTAACAACAGAACGCCTGGATTGGTTCTGTTCGAAAAAACAAACAGAAGGCATGGAATAAATATACCTCGGGATTGGGATTCGGATCCCGACCGTAGTATGTCGGATTACTTCACGACGAATTCCCCGTCCGTCCCACGCCTCGCTCCCAGTTCTTGGCTTGGCCTCGGAGGAATTCGTCTCGCGAATCGAGACAGGAGGAGTTGGTGAGGGCGGAGGGGGGGTAGAGAAGACGAAGAGGAGGTAATAGTTGGAGGGGGGGATAATGGCGGCCTAGTCGGCGGTCGCCGTCGGAAGGTGGGCATGGGAGCCCTACTTACATTTAAACCCCTCCATGTCCTTGTATTTTTTGGGTAATCATTATTGGTGGCTAAAGATATGCTGAGCTAGTCAATGCGGTGTGGCAAAGGAAAATATTTGAGTACCCCACATGATTGTTTTTTTAAGCTCCCAGATGATTTCTTCGCAGGAATGATGTTTCGGTGAAACTATTTGAACATCTTTCTACGAAGATGAAACTGCTGGTTATGGCACGCAGGGGCAGGGGCACCCACCCCTTTTTTCTTTTGGCTTCCATTTTTTTGGCTTTTTTTAGAAAGTACGCTTGTATCCAAATCATTTTCGTTTGCATATTGATGTTTCTTATGACGAGGGTTGTCAAATAAGTTTCATTGGATGCGTTTTGACGAGTTTTTTTAATCCTTGTTAAGTTGCAACGGTTGAAACTTGGTATGAGCAAATAATAAAATCGCAAGTTTCAGAAACTAAAACTTAATATGCCCTCGTACGGAATCCAACAACTTTACGGATCACAAGGCACTCAGGTTGTCGGCGTTCTGGGATCGGGGGTACCCAGATCTACCTGCATGCGGCCCAGCCCGCGAGCCCATCGATGGCCTGGTATGACCCAGCCACGAGACTCCCAAGACAAGACCCTCGCGAGGGCCCCGGCCTCGTGAGGCGAGCAACGCCAAGACCTCCAGAGGAGTGGCCTCCCCAGGCTGTCTCCCGAGGAGCGGAGATTTCTATGCAGGTACCCGGCCTCATGAGGCTGCGATGACGTGAGCCATGACGATCAAGGTCAGGCGGGCGCCAGCAGGCGCAGAGGAGGACAGTTTCCTCTTTGGTGCTAAGGAGGCAAGGACGTACGCGGGTTCCCAAGGAATCCTCCAAAGGTTTCCGTTCTAGATCAACAAGACCAAGACCACGAGCTCGGCTAAACAGATGTCATCGCCGAGCCCACCTCTGCGTCATGCCCAGAGGCTTTGCAGGCGAAGACCACCTTTCGTCAGGATAAGATGTACTCCTTGTCCCCTTTCAAAATTGGCCGTTGTGGGATCCCTTTCCGCCTGTGCGATAAGGGAAGAGGACCAAAGCCGCTATAAATAGGGACTAGCCTTCACCGTAGAGGGGGATAGATCCATTCCCTCCTGAGAGCCCTCGCGAGGTCGCTCAACCACTGTACTAGTTCATCCCCAAACCTCCTCGCGAGGCCAATCCACCACAAAGCAGGAGTAGGGTTTTACACCGCAAGGTGACCCGAACCTGGGTAAAACTCTGTGTTCATCTTCTTGCCCGTTCGCACGCATTCGATGAGGCTTGGCCGTGGGGTGGCGAGCCTGAGGCTAGAGCTGGGTGAGGCCTTCGCACACGCCCCAGAGTTCGAACCTTCTCGGGTCCGCGGAGCCCCGATTTCTACATTTGGCGCGCTAGGTAGGGGCGTGTCGAAGCTCTTTCTTCATCGACCGCGCTCCGCCCTCGTCTCGTCACCCCCATGGCAGATGCCGCCCCCCAGGCTTGGCGGCCCATGGCCTATGGGAACGTCGTGGGTTGCCCGGCCTTCACCCCCAGCCTGCGTCGAGTGTGGTGGCCAGCGAAGTTTAGGCCGGTGCTGCCCCCGCGTTACGATGGCGCAGCCGACCCCCAGGAGTTCCTCCGGCTGTACGCGCAGGCCATCCAAGCGGCCGGCGGCGACGATAAAGCCATGGCCAACTGGCTCCCTCTGGCCCTCACGGAGATGCCACGCTCGTGGCTCTGCGGCCTCCCCGAGGCCTCGGTGTCTTCCTGGGAGGAGCTCTACGGTCAGTTCATCGCGTGCTTCGCGGCCCCCGGGCCTCACGCGGTCACTTGTATCCTCGGCGAGTCGCAGGCGCCCGCGTCCGGTCGCCATGTGATAACCCACAAGTGTAGGGGATCGCAACAGTTTTTGAGGGTAGAGTATTCAACCCAAATTTATTGGTTCGACACAAGGGGAGCCAAAGAATATTCTCAAGTATTAGCAGCTGAGTTGTCAATTCAACCACACCTGAAAGACATAATATCTGCAACAGAGTATTTAGTAGCAAAGTAGTATGGAAGTAACGATGACAGTGGCAAAAGTAACAGTAACAGTTTTGTAGCAATTGTAACCGTGGCAACGGAAAAGTAACGTAGCAAAGATTAATATGTGAAAAGCTCGTAGGCAATGGATCAATGATGGATAATTATGTCGGATGGCATTCATCATGCAACAGTTATAACATAGGGTGACACAGAACTAGCTCCAATTCATCAATATAATGTAGGCATGTATTCCGTATATAGTCATACGTGCTTATGGAAAAGAACTTGCATGACATCTTTTGTCCTACCCTCCCGTGGCAGCGGGTCCTAATGGAAACTAAGGGATATTAAGGCCTCCTTTTAATAGAGAACCGGACCAAAGCATTAGCACTTAGTGAATACATGAACTCCTCAAACTACGGTAATCACCGGAAAGAATCCCAATTATTGTCACCTTGGGGTATGCGAATCATAACACGTAATAGGTGTCTACAACTTGCAAGATAGGATCAAGAACACATATATATTCATGAAAACATAATAGGTTCAGATCTGAAATCATGGCACTCGGGCCCTAGTGACAAGCATTAGGCATAGCAAAGTCATAGCAACATCAATCTTAGAACATAGTGGATACTAGGGATCAAACCCTAACAAAACTAACTCGATTACATGATAAATCTCATCCAACCCATCACCGTCCAGCAAGCCTACGATGGAATTACTCATGCACGGCGGTGAGCATCATGAAATTGGTGATGGAGGAAGGTTGGTGATGATGATGGCGACGATTTCCCCTCTCCGGAGCCCCGAACGGACTCCAAATCTGGCCTCCGGATGAAGAACAGGAGGTGACGGCGGCTTCGTATCGTAAAACGCGATGAATCCTTCTCTCTGATTTTTTTCTCCCCGAACGTGAATATATGGAGTTGGAGTTGAGGTCGGTGGAGGTCCAGGGGACCCACAAGGCAGGGAGCGCGCCCTAGGGGGTGGGCGCGCCCTGCACCCTTGTGAACAGCAGGTGGGTCCCCCTCTGTTGATTCTTTCACCAATATTTTTTATTTATTCCAAAAATATTCTCCGTGAAGTTTCAGGTCATTCCGAGAACTTTTATTTCTGCACAAAAATAACACCAAGGCAATTCTGCTGAAAACAGCGTCAGTCCGGGTTAGTTCCATTCAAATCATGCAAATTAGAGTCCAAAACAAGGGCAAGAGAGTTTGGAAAAGTAGATACGATGGAGACGTATCAACTCCCCCAAGCTTAACCCATTGCTTGTCCTCAAGCAATTCAGTTGATAAACTGAAAGTGATAAAGAAAAACTTTTACAAACTCTATTTGATCTTGTTGTTGCAAATATGTAAAGCCAGCATTCAAGTTTTCAGCAAAGATTATAAACTAACCATATTCACAATAACATTTAGGTCTCACATTTACTCATACCAATGGCATAATCAACTAACGAGCAATAATAATAAATCTTGGATGACAACACTTTTTCAAAACAATCATGATATGATATAATAGAATGGTATCTCGCTAGCCCTTTCTGAGACCGCAAAACATAAATGCAGAGCACCCTTGAAGATCAAGGACTGACTAGACATTGTAATTCATGGCAAAATAGATCCAGTCACAGTCATACTCAATATCAATTAATAACAACGCATACAAATGACAGTGGTGCTCTCTAACTGGTGCTTTTTATAAGAGGATGATGACTCAGCATAAAAGTAAATAGATAGGCCCTTCGCCGAGGGAAGTAGGGATTTGCAGAGGTGCCAGAGCTAGAGCTTTTTGAAACAGAGATGAATATAATTTTGAGCGGTATGCTTTCATTGTCAACATAACGACCAAGAGATCTCAGTATCTTCCATGCTACATACATTATAGGCGGTTCCCAAACAGAATGGTAAAGTTTATACTTGTGACGCCCCCGACTCAATCGTGCACTAATCATACACGCAAACATGCACGATCAAGCAGAGGGACTCACGGGAAGATATCACAACACAACTCTAACACAAATAAATGGAGATCCACGAATATTACAGACCAGGGATCACGAGGATCTAAATACATAAGTCAGTCATACAAATAATATCTGAGTACAGACATAGTTAGCCAAGGTTTGCCTTAAGAAGGCTAGCACAAACAACGACTCTAGATCGAAAGGCGAAGGCCTCCTGCCTGGGGCCTCCGATCCTACTCCTGGTCGGCTGGCTCAATCCAGTAGTACGTGCCGTCTGGACCCTCCTGGTAGTAAGCTCCTGCGGGGACATCTGGCTCCAGAGCTCCATCGTCTGAGTTATCATCAAAAGGGGTATGGGGGAAAAGAAGTAGCAAAGCAACTGTGAGTACTCATCTGAAGTACTCAGCAAGCAAGGATCTACACTACATATGCAACATTATCAAAGAAAGGCTATATATATGGACTGGGCTGCAGAAATGCCAGAATTAGAGAGAAGGCCTAGTCCTATCGAAGACTAGCATCTTCATGAAGCCACCATCTTGCATCAATTAGAAGAGTATAGAAAAGCATTTTATTAAGCAAGCATGTTGAGGCAAAGCCTAGAGATCCTTCCTCGACTCCCTGCGAGAAAGCGATCCCGAAGCTTCAATTGATTAAACAAGTATCCAGTTCAAGTAATAGATCGGGATACCAAACTGAGCGTCCTGTTACCATGGACACGGCTATTCGAATAGATCACTTCCCTGCAGGGGTGCACTACTGTTACCCAACACGCTCGATCACCTCTGGCCATACACACTTGCTGGGTAATGCCCGGCCTCGGGAGATCGACACGAAGCAGCGCCCTTCCTAGGCTCAGCAGAGAGGTCAACACGCCGGACTAACCTATGCATCCAGGGGTCTTGGGCCATCGCCCCGGGCGCTCCTGCGCGTTGTCAGACTGGCCGGGGAGCAGGCACGACACTGAACTCGTCAGTGAAGTATCCAGCCCAACCCCAACAATCAGCCCGCACGGTGAACTGTGACGTCTGATGAGCTTTCGAGAGAAATGTACGACGTAGAGGGCCCCATAAACCATTATCCCATGTGGTGGTAGTGCGTATAGGCCATTGGCCAACTCAGATCAATTACCCAAAACCGTTAGGCGTATTTAGTAACTCGCGGAGACGATCAAAGTTTCTGATGCTCCGCCACAATATCTCTCTCGGGTGCCATCCTGGCAAACCCGACTGCAGAATTTCCCCGCGGGTACCCATCAGGGTCGACCCGCCTGTGACAAAGGTCAAAGTAACTGTGTAGTCATAACACCAAGGGGGGAAACCCCGAGGAATCACCCTCGGTGGATTCCACTCGATGAAATCATCAAGGTGAACGTAGGAGGAATCACCCTCGAGGTTCACACTTGAGGGGTGGCACGACAGAGTCGTATCGGGAGTGGTTAAGGAGGAATCACCCTCGATGACCATGACCAAACAGCTACACTACAGAGTTATCATCAGGAGTGCGTTACGAGGTATCACCCTCGACACTCGATAGTAACTACGCAGAGTCGTACAACAATGGGGGGTGAAGTGATTTGTCGGTCTCTGGTCGTCAATCACGTTGATCGAGTCGTCGATGATGAAGCAGAGGCAACAAGGACAAAGTGGGGGGGTCACTGATGGATCACTAACCAACCTATACTAAGCAGTTTGAAATAGGCAAGTAAGGTAGCAATAAGCAGGTTACAAAAGCAGGCTATGCATCAGAATAGGAGCAATCATTTATAGTAGCAAAATCTAATGCAAGCACGAGAGAATGGAATGGGCGATATCGGAGTGATCAAGGGGGGGCTTGCCTGGAAGCTCTGCTGAGAGGGGCTGGTCATCAGAAGGCTGCTCGTCCGGAGCGTAGTCATACTCTGCTACGGCGGCGGCGGTCTCGGTGTCTATCGAGAGAGAAGGAGGGGGAAAGAAACAATAAATTCACGGCAAAAATGCAAACAATATGCATGACATGTCTAAATGATATGCAGAGGTGTTCTACTGCCTAACTGCATGATTTAGTTAATTTAGGAATTTGTTTAGATTTATTTTATTAAAGTTGAGCACTATTCATTTATCAAAATCAGTCTAAAAGTTCCATGTTCAGGTAGTTAGGGGCATCTGACAGCAATACCAAGGGCGTATTCGGATTCGTCTCGTCGTTCTGATCAACTTTCATGTACAAAGTTTTTCGATCCGAGCTACGGACTATTTTATATTAATTTTCTAAAGTTTTAATCATTTTCTAAATTTTAATTATTTATTTAAATTCGAATTATCCAGAATAGTGAAAGGTGACGTCAGCATGACGCAGAGGTGACATCAGCAGGTCAACTGGTCGGTTGACCAGTCAAACCTGACAGGTGGGTCCAGTGGGACCCACATGTCATTGACTGAGCTAACTAAACAGAGTTAATTTAACATAACTAACCTAATTAGCGAGTGGGGCCCAGCAGTCAGTGGGTGTTTAGTGACTTAATTAGCTAATTAACTAATTAACTGATTATTTATTTACTTAAATTCGTTAAAATGGGCGGGACCCACATGTCAGTGACACGGGGCCAGCCCAGTCAGCGTTGACTAGGTCAACAGGTCAACTTGGGGCCCGCGGGGCCCGCAGTCAGTGACTCAGGGGCGGGGCCCACCAGTGCCAGGTCAGCATGGCGGCCGGAGCGACGCCGGTGACCTCTCCAGCGGCGGAGCGGCACGGGAGGCGGTCGGGATTCGTCCACAGGGCACTGGGAGGAGCGTGGCTGGATGCGTTTGAACGGCGGGACGACGCCGCATCGAATGGCGGTGGTGCAAGGGGCTGCGGTGGCCGGAGCTGAGCGCTACGAGCTCGCCGGCGGCGAGGTGCTTCGGGTGGTGCTCGGGTCAGTTGCTACGGCGAGCAAACGGGCGAGGCAAAGCGCTAGCGAGGCTCTACGTGGCGCGGTGAGCGCGATGGTGGCACGCACGGGACCAGTTGGTCACCGTGGCCACGCCGGCGACGAGGCAGGTGGCGGCGCATTCGGGTGTCGCCAAATGCGGCGGCTACGGGACGCGAGCGAGCTAATGGAGAGGGGGAGGAGGAGCGGGAGCTCACAGTGGTCCTGCGGGTGTGCAAAGCGTGCTTGGGGAGGGCTCGACGGAGGCGTACGGCGGCGGCGATCGGCGACGGTCGAGGTCGGGGAAGAGCTCGATCCCGAGGCTGTGGTGGCGACGAGCTCGATCCAAAGGGCGAAGGGGAAGTAGAGGAAGCAGGCGGAGCAGACGGGCCCGTCGGAGAGGCGATCGGGAGACGGTGGCCACGCAGCTCAGCCGCGGCCGTCCATGGCGGCGTCGGGTGAGGAAGAAGGAGGCGAGGGGAGGGGAGTTGTGGCGCTAGGGTTTGCCAGAAGGGCGCGGGGGGATGCCCTTATCCACTAGGCGGGCGTGGGCGCGCGTTGTTGAGCATAGAGCGAGGGGGGCCAGGGCGCGTTGCGTGCGCGCGGCGACAGCGGCGAGGCGGGTGAGCAGTAGGTTGAAGGAGGTGCGGGGTGGGCTGGACCGTAGCTGTAGCAAGCAGGCCTAAAGTGCACAGTAGGCCTTTGCATTTTTCTATTTTCTGTTTCGTTTTCTATTTCCTTTTCTGTTTTGCAAATTGTTCAGCCACCAAATGACTTTTACAAAATGTGTGACTTAGCTCATAAATTGCAGTGCACTATACCCTATCACCAAAAACTAGTTTGGGTAAAATATGATTTCATATTTAATTTAGATTAAATAAAAGGTTATTAAAGGTGGTTGTTTGCTGCTGTTTGAGGTTGTTAGGGCCACTTAAATATTTCAAACAATGTTGCTGCTAATTTTATAAATGCTTCATGATTATTTGCAACATGATGAAAAATTTAGTTTCCAATTTTGGAACAACTTTTATTTTCACTGTAAATTAATTTGAAGTTTGAATTAGGAGTTTGAAATGCAATATGATGCAAATGATGACTAGCCACTGTTAAACTTGCTGACATGGCATTAACTAAGGGTGATCACTGTGGTTAATTACATGGGTTGTTACAATACTCCCCCACCACCAACAAGCACATTCCATGGCTGGTCCGAAACAACGGGTACCATCCAACTAACAACAATCCTGGGGGAGTTTTGTTTGCAATTATAATTTGATTTGATTTGAGCATGGGATTGGGCATCCCGATTACCAGCCATTTTCTCGTGAATGACGAGCGGAGTCCACTCATCGTGAGAATAACCCACCTAGCATGGAAGATACTGACAGCCCCCAGTCGCTACATGAGCGATTTGGGCATACAAAATAGATTATTATTTGAAGGTTTAGTGGTTGGCTCATGCAAATTTACTTGGAATGGCAGGTAAATACCGCATATAGGTAGGTATGGTGGACTCGTATGGAACAACTTTGGGTTTATGGAAGTGGATGCACAAGCAGTATTCCCGCTTAGTACAGGTGAAGGCTAGCAAGAGATTGAGGAGCGACCAACTAGAGAGCGACAACAGCCATAAACATGCATTGAGATTAACCAACATTGAGTGCAAGCATGAGTTGGATATAAATCACCATGAACATAAATATCGTGGAGGCTATGTTGATTTTGTTTCAACTACATGCGTGAACATGTGCCAAGTCAAGCCACTCGAATCATTCAAAGGAGGATACCATCCTATCATACTACATCACAACCATTTTAAAAGCATGTTGGCACGCAAGGTAAACCATTATAAACTCCTAGCTAATTAAGCATGGCATGAGTAACTATAATATCTAATTGTCATTGCAAACATGTTTCATTCATAGTATGCTGAATCAAGAACGATGAACTAATCATATTTACAAAAACAAGATAGGTCGAGTTTATACCAGCTTTTCCTCATCTCAATCATTTCATCATATATCATCATTATTGCCTTTCACTTGCACGATCGAACAGTGTGGATAATAATAATAGTGCACGTGCATTGGACTAAGCTGGAATCTACAAACATTTATTCAAAGGAGAAGACAAGCTAATATGGGCTATTTGTTAGATCAACAATAATGCATATGAGAGCCACTCAACATTTTCATCGTGGCCTTCTCCTCTCGACCCCCAAAGAAAAGAAAAGAATTTCAAAGAAACACACTGAAATGTTTTTGGAGTTTTTGTTTTTCTGAAGAAGGTAAAACAAGAACGAGAAAAACTATTTACACGGGAAAGCTCCCAACAAGCAAAAGAAGAATGAGAAATCTCTTTGGGTTTTCTTTAATACTACTACTAAATAAACATGGAAAGGAAATAGGCTACAACTAATTTTTTTTTGGTTTTTCTTAAGGTTTTTCAAACACATAAGAAGAAAGCGGGAAAAAGAAAATAAACTAACATGGATAATACAATGAAAAAGTATGAACACCGACAACTGGAATGAGTGTGTGAACATGAATATAATGTCGGTGAGAAATACGTACTCCCCCAAGCTTAGGCTTTTGACCTAAATTGGTCTACGCCCATGGATCAAAGTAGCCCTCTCTGGTGTGCTGAGGAGGATCCTGGGGGTTCCACTGGTTAGCGAGCTCCTGTGGCTCCCACTGATAAATAGACTCCAGATATGGATCAGGTGATGGCTCTGGCTCAGGAACTGGGGATCGCGTCCCCTCCCAGTATGCATAAATGTCCGCGGGCATGATGAAGTACCTGCCTGAATGAATATCGAACAAAAAAGGTGCAGGCAAGGTAACAATCTGACAAGTCTTCTCGCTAAATACCAGGTTATAGATGAGTCTCTTGTCATCGTCTTTCTTAATAAAATCATGTGCTACCATACTGTCATAATCTAAGTATATAGTGGGCAGTAGCTTCTCCTCTCCCTCATCGTGCCTAATGGGTATCTCGAAGCCTTTAGCGAGGCGGGAGGCATAGATACCTCCAAAGATAGGACCCTTCGTACCGTTTAAACTCAACCGTCGAGCAACCATAGCACCCAAACTAAAAGTTCTATCGCGAAGTAAAGCATGGCGCAAAATAGCAAGGTCAGGAGCACTAAGACCTCCACTCTCCCCGCGACCAATTAAACATCTCCCCGCAAATAATGAGTAATAGCGCAAAACAGGAAAATGTAAACTAGCCACTCTCGCTTCCGACACCTTTCTCCTTTCCCCTACGGTAACTTCATCAATAAAATCTTCCACATCTCTGGGACGTGGCTCATCGACGCTACCTTCATAAGGTAATTTGCAAACCTCACAAAAGTCATAAAGCGCCATCTCCTTATGCTCATCATATAAATAAAATTCTACCGTGGGTGGTGATCTCCTAGCATGAAAGTGAAAATTTTGCACGAAAGTATTAGTGAGTAAGAGGTACTGATCACACTTATCGTGGAGAAAGTCGGTGATACCTGCATTCCCAGCCAAATAATAGAAATCCTCATAAATTCCGGCCGCCTCCAAGAATGCATCACATGGCCATTCACACGGCCGAACTTCTGCGGTGCGAGGAAGGTTGTACTTGGGCTTCTTCTTCTTTCCATTTTCCTTTTCTTTAGAACCCCGACTTGAAGAGCCGCTTACCAATCTCCTCATCATTTTCTCTGAAAATTTCTGTAATTTTTAGTGACTTAAAAATAAAAGTGAACCAAACTCAACAAAACTAATAGCAACTACTCCTACAAGTGTCTAGAGGCTATATCATGCATCAAAACTACTTTGGACCATATAAATCTGACATGCAAGCTCAAGAACAAGGTCACCACAGCAGCAAAAATTTGCAATAAATAAAGCACTAGAACAAAAACTAATTGGACCATTGGAGGAGTCACATACCGAAGAACAATCCCCCAAAACAGTTTTGCAAATGGAGCTTTACACAAGGAGATCGAAAATGGCAGCAAGATGAGCTAGAACACGGGTTTGAGCATTGGGATGATTTTTTCTGGAGGAAGACGAAGTGTATGGGTGCTGGAATAAGTGAGGGGGGCCTACGTGGGACCCATAAGGCAAGGGGCGCGCCCAGGGGGGTAGGGCGCGCCCTCCGCCCTTGTGGTTCACTGGTGCAGCCCCTGGTGCAATCTCAGTGCCAGAAATTCTAAAATATTCTATAAAAAAATCATACTAAATTTTCAGGGCATTTGGAGAACTTTTATTTTCGGGGTATTTTTATTGCACGGATATTTCAGAAAACAGACAGATAATACTATTTTTGCTTTATTTATTCTAAATAACAGAAAGTAAAAAGTAAGTACAAAAAGTTGTGCTTTCTAAATTCATCCATCTCATGCTCATCAAAAGGAATCCGTTAACAAGGTTGATCAAGTCTTATTAACAAACCTCTTTCGAATAACATGAAACCGGAGAATTTTTGAATAACACTAGGTTACCTCAACGGGGATATGCATATCCCCAACAATAAGAATATCATATTTCTTTTTGACAGTAGGGAGAGGAAATTCAAAACCTCCGATAGTAATAGTTGAAATTTTTCTAATAGAATTGATACTATGAACTTGAGGTTGTTTCTTCGGAAAGTGTACCGTATGCTCATTACCATTAACATGAAAAGTGACATTGCCTTTGTTGCAATCAATAACAGCCCCTGCAGTATTCAAAAAGGGTCTACCAAGGATGATCGACATACTGTCGTCCTCGGGAATATCAAGAATAACAAAGTTCGTTAAGATAGTAACGTTTGCAACCACAACAGGCACATCCTCACAAATACCGATGGGTATAGCAGTTGATTTATCAGCCATTTGCAAAGAGATTTCAGTAGGTGTCAACTTATTCAATTCAAGTCTACGATATAAAGAGAAAGGCATAACACTAACACCGGCTCCCAATTCACATAAAGCAGTTTTAACATAGTTTCTTTTAATGGAGCATGGTATAGTTGGTACTCCTGGATCTCCAAGTTTCTTTGGTATTCCACCCTTAAAAGTATAATTAGCAAGCATGGTGGAAATTTCAGTTTCATGTATCTTTCTTTTATTTGTGACAATATCTTTCATATACTTAGCATAAGGAGACATTTTCAGCATATCAGTCAAACGCATACGCAGAAAGATAGGTCTAATCATTTCAGCAAAGCGCTCAAAATCCTCATCATCCTTTTTCTTGGATGGTTTAGGAGGAAAGGGCATGGGTTTCTGAACCCATGGTTCTCTTTCTTTACCATGTTTCCTAGCAACGAAGTCTCTCTTATCATAACGTTTATTCTTTGATTGTGGGTTATCAAGATCAACAACAGGTTCTACCTCCACATCATTATCATTACTAGGTTGAGCATCAACATGAACATCATCATTAACATTATCACTAGGTTCATGTTCATCACCAGATTGTGTCTCAGCATCAGAAATAGAAATATCATTTGGATTCTCAGGTGTGTCTATAACAGGTTCACTAGAAGCATGCAAAGTCCTATCAGTTTTCTTTTTATTTTTATTACTAGGACTAGGTGCATCAGTATTAATTCTCTGAGAATCTTGCTCAATTCTCTTAGGATGGCCCTCAGGATACAAAGGTTCCTGAGTCATTTTACCACCTCTAGTCATAACCCTAACAACATTATCATTGTTCTTACTATTCAACTCATTAAGCAAATCATCTTGTCCCTTAAGTACTTGTTCTACTTGAGTTTTAACCATGGAAGCATGCTTACTAATAAGCTTAAGATCATTAATAGTTCTACTCATATAATCACCCAAGCAGCCAAGCATGTGAGCATTGCGTTTCAATTGTCTACTAACATAAGCATTGAAATTTTCTTGTTTAACAATAAAATTATCAAACTCATCCAAGCATTGACTAGCAGACTTATTATGAGGAATATCACCTTCATCAAATCTATAGAGAGAATTTACCTCTACTACCCGTGTTGGGTTATCATGACCATGTATTTCTTCAATAGGTGGTAGATTCTTAACATCTTCAGCTTTAATACCTTTTTCTTTCATAGATTTCTTTGCCTCTTACATATCTTCAAGACTGAGGAATAGAATACCTCTTTTCTTTGGAGTTGGCTTAGGAGTTGGTTCAGGAAGTGTCCAATCATTATCATTACTCAATATATTATTCAATAGCAATTCAGCTTGCTCAACAGTTCATTCCCTGAAAACACAACCAGCACAACTATCTAGGTGGTCCCTAGAAGCATCGGTTAGTCCATTATAAAAGATATCAAGTATTTCATTTTTCTTGAGAGGATGATCAGGCAAAGCATTAAGTAATTGGAGAAGCCTCCCCCAAGCTTGTGGGAGACTCTCTTCTTCAATTTGCACAAAGTTAAATATTTCCTTTAAAGCAGCTTGTTTCTTATGAGTAGGGAAATATTTTTCAGAGAAGTAGTAAATCATATCCTGGGGACTACGCACACAACCAGGAGCAAGAGAATTAAACCATAACTTAGCATCACCCTTTAACAAGAAAGGAAACAACTTAAGAATATAGTAAGCGAATTTTTTCCTCATGAGTAAATAGGGTGGCTATATCATTCAATTTAGTAAGATGTGCCACAACAGTTTCAGATTCATAACCATAGAAAGGATCAGATTCAACCAAAGTAATTAACTCAGGATCGACAGAGAATTCATAATCCTTATCAGTAACAAAGATAGGTGAAGTAGCAAACTTAGGATCATATTGCATTCTAGCATTCAAAGACTTTTCTTTCAGCTTAGCTAACAGTTTCTTAAGATCATCTCTATCATTACAAGCAAAAAAGTCTCTAGCAGTTTCTTCATCCATAATATAACCCTCAGGTACAACAGGAAGTTCATACCTAGGAGAGCTAGTCTTATCAGGTGTTTCAAAGTGTTCAGTTTCAATAATTTCATCAGTTTCAGAAATATCATCATCTTCAGCATAGTTAATAGTTCTAACTCTAGCAAGATGTTCATCAAGTAATTCAACCAGTGGCACAGCTTTATCAAGCAAAGTAGTGGCATCATAAGCATCATTCATAGTAGAAGTAGCATCATCAATAACATGCGACATATCAGAATCAATAGCAGGTGTAGGTGTCGCAAGCTTACTCAAAACAGAAGGTGAATCAAGTGCAGAGCTAGATGGCAGTTCCTTACCTCCCCTCGTAGTAGAGGGAAAAATCTTGGTTCTAGTATCTTTCAAATTACTCATAGTGATCAACAGATATAAATCCCAAGTGACTCAGAGAATAGAGCTATGCTCCCCGGCAACGGCGCCAGAAAAAGGTCTTGATAACCCACAAGTATAGGGGATCGCAACAGTTTTTGAGGGTAGAGTATTCAACCCAAATTTATTGATTCGACACAAGGGGAGCCAAAGAATATTCTCAAGTATTAGCAGCTGAGTTGTCAATTCAACCACACCTGAAAGACTTAATATCTGCAACAGAGTATTTAGTAGCAAAGTAGTATGGAAGTAACGGTAACAGTGGCAAAAGTAACAGTAACAGTTTTGTAGCAATTGTAACAGTGGCAACGGAAAAGTAACGTAGCAAAGATCAATATGTGAAAAGCTCGTAGGCAATGGATCAATGATGGATAATTATGTCAGATGGCATTCATCATGCAACCGTTATAACCTAGGGTGACACAGAACTAGCTCCAATTCATCAATATAATGTAGGCATGTATTCCGTATATAGTCATACGTGCTTATGGAAAAGAACTTGCATGACATCTTTTGTCCTACCCTCCCGTGGCAGCGGGGTCCTAATGGAAACTAAGGGATATTAAGGCCTCCTTTTAATAGAGAACCAGACCAAAGCATTAGCACTTAGTGAATACATGAACTCCTCAAACTACGGTAATCACCAAAAAGAATCCCAATTATTGTCACCTTGGGGTATGCGGATCATAACACGTAATAGGTGTCTACAACTTGCAAGATAGGATCAAGAACACATATATATTCATGAAAACATAATAGGTTCAGATCTGAAATCATGGCACTCGAGCCCTAGTGACAAGAATTAGGCATAGCAAAGTCATAGCAACATCAATCTTAGAACATAGTGGATACTAGGGATCAAACCCTAACAAAACTAACTCGATTACATGATAAATCTCATCCAACCCATCACCGTCCAGCAAGCCTACGATGGAATTACTCACGCACGGTGGTGAGCATCATGAAATTGGTCATGGAGGAAGGTTGGTGATGATGATGGCGATGATTTCCCCTCTCCGGAGCCCTGAACGGACTCCAGATCTGGCCTCCGGATGAAGAACAGGAGGTGACGGCGGCTCCGTATCGTAAAACGCGATGAATCCTTCTCTCTGATTTTTTTCTCCCCGAACGTGAATATATGGAGTTGGAGTTGAGGTCGGTGGAGGTCCAGGGGACCCACAAGGCAGGGGGCGCGCCCTGCACCCTTGTGGACAATAGGTGGGTCCCCCTCTGTTGATGCTTTCGCCAATATTTTGTATTTATTCCAAAAATATTCTCCGTGAAGTTTCAGGTCATTCCAAGAACTTTTATTTCTGCAAAAAAATAACACCAAGGCAATTCTGCTGAAAACAGCGTCAGTTCGGGTTAGTTCCATTCAAATCATGCAAATTAGAGTCCAAAACAAGGGCAAAAGACTTTGGAAAAGTAGATACGATGGATACGTATCACCATGTCAAGCAGCTCCTCCGCCAGGCAAGCGCTACTCGGGCGCAGCATGAGGCCTCCCGTGGCCACGCGAGGCCTGAGGCCGACATCACCTTCGACTCCAGGGATCACCCTAGGACTGCGGTTGCTGCTGGTGCTCTCCCTATGTTGTGCACGCCCACCATCAGTAATGTTGTGGTCACCAAGACCCTCATCGATGGCGGCGCCGGCCTCAACGTCCTCTCCGTAGAGGCCTTCGACATGCTCCAGGTGCCCTACGACCAGCTCGCGCCCACCAAGCCTATCTCGGGGTGACCAAGGGCTCAGCCACCCCCTTGGGGCATGTGCGTCTTCCAGTCACCTTCAGCACTCGCGACAATTACCGTACCGAGCTCATCGACTTCGACGTGGCCCGCATCGGCCTCCCATACAACACCATCCTGGGATATCCGGCCCTCGCCAAGTTCATGGCGGCGACGCATCCAGGCTACAACGTCGTCAAGATGTCTGGTAGCAGCGGCGCCATCTCTGTGGTCGGTGACACCAGGGATGCGGTCCGGGCCCTCAAGTTCGCCTACAAGGCCGCAGCGGCCTCGCGCCCTGGCGTCGGAGACGCTCTGGAGGCCCCAGAAGCCGCACCCGTGAAGAAGAAGAAGTTGTTCTCCCAGGACCGGGCCGAGACGAAGTAGGTGCCTATCGACAACGGGGGCTCAGGCCCCACCTTCACCATAGGCGCCGGCCTCCCCCCGAAGCAGGAAGAGGCATTGGTTGGCTTCCTCCGGGCAAACAAGGACGTGTTTGCGTGGGAAGCGTCAGACTTGGTCGGTGTCCCGCGGGATGTGATCGAACACCACTTGATGGTGTGCCCCAGTGCGTGCCCTATGAAGTAGAAGGCACGACGACAAGCTCAAGAGAAGCAAGCGTTCATTGTCCAAGAGGTCCGTAAGTTGCAAGAAGCCGGTGTTATTCGGGAAGTGCGGCACCCGGATTAGCTGGCCAACCCAGTGATTGTCCCCAAGAAGGGTGGGAAGGAGCGCATGTGTGTCGACTTCATGAGTCTCAACAAGGCTTGTCCTCAGGACCCCTTCCCGCTCCCGTGCATCGACCAGATCATGGACTCCACCGCCGAGTGTGATCTGCTGTGCTTTTTAGATGCCTTCTCAGGTTATCACCAAATCAAGATGGCGGTGGAGGATGTCGAAAAGACGGCCTTCCTCTCCCCGTGCGGTGTGTATTGCTACACCTGCATGCCCTTCGGGCTGCGAAATGCCGGCGCGACCTTCCAGCGATTGATGCGCATCGCTCTGGGGCAGCAGCTCAGGAGAAATGCGGAGGCATACATCGACGACATCGTGGTCAAGTCACAAGAGGCGAGGACCCTGATCGAGGACCTAGAGGAGATGTTCGCCAGCCTGCATCGGGTGAACCTGAGGCTTATCCCGAAAAAGTGCGTTTTCGGGGTCCCATCTGGCAAGCTGCTTGGCTTCCTCGTGTCGCATCGGGGGATTGAGGCTAACCCCGAGAAGATCAAGACAATTGAAAAGATGCGCCCGCCTCAGACCCTCAAGGAAATGCAGAAACTGGCGGGCTGCGTAACCTCCTTGGGGCGCTTCATCTCCAAGCTTGGCGAGCGCGTCCTTCCCTTCTTCAAGTTCATGAAGAGGAAGGTTCCCTTCGAGTGGACCCCTGAAGCAGAGGCCGCCTTCCACTACCTCACGAGCCCACCTGTTATGGTGGCGCCTCGTCCTCGCGAGCCCCTGGTGCTCTACTTGGCGGCCACCCCCCACTCGGCCAGCGCCGCGCTCGTGGCGGTCCGGGAGGAGCGCGCCGGTGTTGGTGTGAGGTCAGGCAACCCGCGAGGGGTCGCACAGCTTTCACCACCTCAGGACAGCACCCTGACTCCCTCGCCGCTTCATCAACTGACGGGGCACTCAAGCCCCTCGCGGCCCGCGTGAGCGAGGATGCCGTCGACTCCTGGCCCCTTGTCGAGCACCCAGTGTACTTCGTCAGCACCGTGCTGTGGGATGCATGCTCGCGCTACCCTATGCAGCAGAAGCTCCTGCTCGCGCTCCTCGTTGCCTCAAGGAAGCTGCGCCATTACTTCCAGGGGCACCCCATCAAGGT
This sequence comes from Thinopyrum elongatum, assembly GCA_011799875.1. Lineage (NCBI taxonomy): Eukaryota > Viridiplantae > Streptophyta > Magnoliopsida > Poales > Poaceae > Thinopyrum > Thinopyrum elongatum. The sequence goes on from CM022299.1 coordinate 392,343,343, forward strand.
TGTCTGTGCATATCCCCTAGAGAAAGTGATGTGCAGCCTCAACACTGCCGGGAGGGTTGCAGAGTGGAACATCGAGTTGCAGGCCTTCCAGCTGGAGTTCAGCACAACCAGGGTCATCAAGGGTGCAGCCCTCGCAGATTTCGCGGCGGAGTGGACGGACGCTCTCGACCGGGGGCTGGACGAGGGCCAGTCCTCACGCCTGGCGATGAGGCGCCCGACGGCTGGGTGATGCACTTCGACAGTGCCTTCGCGCGGAGGGGCGCGGGAGCTAGAGTCGTGCTCATCTCACCGACCAAGGACAAGCTCTACTACGCCGTGCAGCTTTGCTTCCAGCATGGCGAGAAGGTCTCCAACAACATCATGGAATACGAGGGCTTGATCACTGGCCTCAGGGCCGCGGCCGCCCTAGGGGTCAAGCGCCTCACCATCAGGGGTGACTCCCAGCTCCTCGTCAACTTTTCCAACAAGGAGTACAAGCCAAAGGACGAGCACATGGAGGCATAATTGGAAGAGGTACGTAGAATTGAAAAGCGCTTCCTGGGCTTCGAATTGCAGCACGTCTCACGTGGCGTGAACAAGGAAGCAGACGGCATCGCCAAGAGGGCATCTCACCGCGAGCCTCAGAAGCCTGGCGTCTTCGAGGAGAGGCTCTTCAAGCCATCGGCGTCACCCTTGGCCGCAGGCCCGATGTTGCTTCAGGAGGAGTTGCCGCCGGCCCCGTCCTCAGGCGCCCCAGCCTGTAGTCTGACCTTGGGAGCCCGCCTGCTCCTGGTGTTGGAACCTCAGGTAGACTGCTGGACCGAGTAGTTCAAGGTGTACTTACTCCGCGGCGCCTTACCAGAGAAGGAGGAGGATGCGGAACGCATAGTTCACCAGGCCACTGCTTATTGTTTCCAGGATGGCGAGCTGTACCGAAGACGCCCCAACGATGTCTTGCTGCGGTGCATATCTGAGGAGCAGGGGCACGAGCTGTTGGCCGACATCCACGGTGGAGATTGCGGACACCACTCATCGTCGCGCACCCTCGTGGGCAAGGTGTTCCGCAGCAGATTCTCCTGGCCTACGTTGCTCCACGACGCCACCGAGCTGGTGCGATCCTATGAGGCCTGCCAGTTCTATGCCAAGCAGATTCATCAGCCCGCGCAAGGTCTCTAGATCATCCTGCTCTCATGGCCCTTCGCGGTCTGGGGGTTGGATATTCTGGGCCCGTTTCCTCGCGGGGCAGGCGGCTACCGCTACATCTACGTCGCCATCGACAAATTCACCAAGTGGGCGGAGGTGGAGCCCGTGTGCACCATCCCCGCCGGCTCAGCCGTCAAGTTCATCAAGGGCCTTGTGATCCGTTTCGGTGTCCCCAACCGTATCATTACCGACAATGGCTCCCAATTCACAAGCCACCTCTTCAGGACATATTGTGCTAACCTTGGAACGCAGATATGCTACGCTTCAGTGGCGCACCCACGGAGCAACGGCCAACCTGAGCACGCCAATGCGGAGGTCCTGAGGGGCCTCAAGACGAGGAGCTTCAAGAGGAAGCTTGAGGCCTGCGGCAGGGGTTGGCTCTGTGAGCTTCAGTCCGTGTTGTGGTCCATCCGCACCACCGCGACTAAGCCCACCGGCGAGACCCCGTTCTCCCTCGTCTACGGGGCTGAGGCGGTCCTCCCGCACGAGGTCAAGCATCGCTCCCCGCGAGTCTTGGCATTCGACGAGGTGCGTCAGGATGCCTCACGGGGAACAGATCTCGTGCTCAGGGAGGAGGCCCGCCGCCAAGCCTCGCTCCGCACAGCAAGGTACCAGCAGGCGCTGCGGCGCTACCATTGCCGCAGCATTCACTCCCGGACCCTCAAAGTTGGATACCTCGTCCTGAGGCGGGTCCTCTCCAGGGAGGGCCTCCACAACCTCTCGCCCATGTGGGAGAGCCCGTTCAGTGTCAGTGCCACTCCTCTCATCGGTTTCCCGCCTCTTCTCCCATTGTTTTCCCGCTACTAGTGTCAGTGCTCATTGAAGGCTAGGTGGCGACACACCGGCCATGTAAATATCGCACACAGTTTCTAAAAGCACAAATGTGTGTGATAGGAGGGAGAAGGTCCCATAGGGTGACCAGCGTGAAATGCCTTAAAGGCAAGGAGGCAATTCCTATCAGCAAGGTGCGGCTTCCCATCCGCTAGCCTAGTCGAATAGAACGCAGAAGTTAAGCGTGCTCGGGCTAGAGTAGTCCAAGGATGGGTGACTCGGGGGGAAGTTGATAAATATCTCTATAGTGACATGTCATGGCGATTATATAAACCTTGGGATCCTTGTTTTGCTAATTTGTAGACTATGTTTTTATTGATTATTTTTTGCTCTAAAAAATTAAAGAATGATTGACTCTATAGTGACCTGTCATGGCGATTATATAAACCTTTTTCAGGTCGCATGTAGGGTATAGGGGGTAGGGTGTTCTGATCGAGCATGTCTCCCTTGTGCGGTTTATAGACGCTGCACATATCTGTGGGCTCCCCGAGGTATATATTATCCTTTACCGATAATGAGGGGGGCCCACACAATCTATCCCTTTGACCCAACAACAAGAAGGGTTTGACCATGATGGTTTCCTATTGCTATGTGTGCCATGTTAGACCAAATAAAGTTTGAGCGCATGCGTTGGATGACACCCCCCCCCCTCGCCGCCTCGAAGTTGGGAAACCGACATCGTACGTATTGAACCAGGCTTGGGGTCGGGTACGGTGTTCGGTTTGTAATGTAGTTGGTGGCCCATCGAAGTTGTGCATTCGGGATTTAAACACATCACACACCACCGTACCCATACATATTTTCGGGCCGTATGCAGTGTATACGGGGTCTTCTGATCGACCATGTCTCCCTTGTGTAGTTTTTTGTGACGACACACACATCTGTGGGCTCCCCGAGTGTATATATATCATCCCTTTGACCGATAACAAGGGGTATGTGTTGGCCATGAATGGATTACTCCTAGTTCTTCGTGTTAGGGCCGGTCACCGTCACATGCCATTCAACCAAAGCTCGAGCTCATGCGTAGTCAGGATTCCCTCCCACATGCTCGGATTGCTGGGTTCGACCTACACCATACCCTGCGTATCTCGTCCTTAACTACCTGGCCTTCATGGTTGTTGTCTGTATCGAGAGGTAGGCACCACATCTAAATTGTACATTATTCTATATTGAAAACACACATCACCCCTTCCAACATACATCATTTTGGGCCGCATGCAAGAGGTGCTGGTTTTGTGGTCCCTCTCGTGCGATTTTTATGATGGTTCAATCTATTGGCCCAAGCGGTTTATCGACAACAACAGTTGTCGTTTGGCCAAATGATAGATTCACTGGTCTGTCTTATGGTAGGTCATGGCGACATGCATGTATGACCAAAGTATCATTACGTGCATCCGCCCCGCTGACACGAACTGGGAGGTGGTGGGTCAAGCACCCTAGCTAGCTACGACATTATGTCATTATAGATATATCCAAGGGTGCTTTCGGGTTTCTGAGGCAGGTGCCACCAAAGTTGTGCATTATGTATTTAAAGTTTTAAATATCACACCCAATATTCCTACATATATTTGGCCACTTCCAGGTTGTTCTTGACTTCTGGCCCCTCTCATCGATCTTCGACGACGCGCCCAACCGTGGGCCCGCGCGGTCAAAGTTGTGCATTGGAATTTTGAACATCACAGACCACCCTTTTCACTCATATATATTTGGGCCACAAGCTGGTGTGGCTGTCTTCTGACCCTCTCTAACATTTTTTTGCTGCAAAGACTCTGATGATGCTCAACGGACACGGGTATAATGTCTTAACCGTGTGCGATGCAAGTGCGCTGTGAATCACCACGACTGCGCAAGCGCGAGCAAAGGTGGAGGTACTGGCTCAACCGTGTGCAATGCAAGTGCGCTGTAAAATCACCACGACTGCGCAAGCACGAGCAGAGGGTGGAGGTACTAGCTTAACCGTGTGCGATGCAAGTGCGTTGTAAAATCACCACCTGCGCAAGCTGAAGGCGGGTAATTTATTTAGAAATTAGGACAAACCGTGTGTGATAGACCAGCTAGCTAGAAATCTAAAAACAAACTACCCGCCTTGAGCGTTGCAAAAATCAGCGATTCTGCCACTTTTCCTTATTACCATACACGCATATTCTTATTGGACCGTGCGCGATCTTGGGTACTCCCGCCCCACATCAATTCCTTTACCCAAATTTTAGTAGACGTCGTACTTCAGCCATCGCCCACACTCCTCCAGCACCGACCTTATAGTAAAATTGTAGTAGCCGAGGCATTTGAACCGTCGCCCTCCCTCGTCCACCACCATCTCACCCACCATTACTAAAATTTTCAGTAGCCGCGGCGTATCCTCAAACACCACCCCCCCTCCACAGTCCCCCCACCCGGCCCCCTCCCCGCCTCAAACCCTAGCTCGCCGCCACCGCCGCCGCCAACCCCTGCCGGTCTTCCCGTCCCTCCTAGCTTAGATAATAAAGTTTAGGTTACCCAGCGATTCCCATACCGTCACCCCACTCCCCTGAGTTTTTAGATGAGGCCTACAATGTCCCTCCCCGCCAGATCCACATCCCCTGCTCCAGAATGTCGCAGCCTAAGCTCGACCACGTATCCCGGGGAGCCCGACGAGCGTTTGGCCAAGAAGAGGTTTATCATCGCCTCTCCGGCGGACGTTGGCGAGGTGGCTGCCGTTCGCCCCGACCTGTCGATCCTGAAGCAACACGTCGCCGCGGAAGCAAGCGAAGACGTTGACTACGTTGCCATGCCGAAGGATTCATGTCAGCGGGCTAGCGTATTACTGTATCTCGGGAAAGCTGGCTACGACATCAAGCTCATCGACAGCGACGGCTTCACGCGGGCCATGTCACAGGTTAAGTGGTCCATCCCCAACCCCTCTGGTTCAACCGCCGTCGATCTCTTCGATGGCCCTGCCGCTGATCTCCTCCGCCAAGCAGTCAAGGATTTGCGATCCTTGTACGCCATCGAGCCCATTTTGTTATTTCTGAAGGACACGTTCTACGGCGGCGGCGTGGGATCCTTAATTGCCAAGTCAGATCTCATCGACCATGACCACGACCATGAGGAGGGCACCCACAAAGGTTCTTCCAAGGTGAAACAGCCCATCTGTGACATCAGAGAGCGCACCATGGGTCTGTGCTCTTCCAACTGGAAGGATCCCGTCCATGACATGTGAGGCAACATCCTATCAGCAAATCTTACCTTTTCTAGCTTGCCAACCCGTACCCTTTGTTGTAGTAGCATTTGCCATGCGGTGCTTTAACTGTGCCATGTTTAATTATTTCAGTTATGCAAAAAATGTATTGTTCAATAGGGCTATGTGATGTTTAAGTATGAATTGTCCACTTCAGTTTCATGAATGGCTATATTTGGTTGTTTATAGTGAGTAGATGCCTTGTTTATCTGTATTTGGTTGTTAGGTTGGTTGCAGTGAGCATTTTTCCAGTTATCGAGCAGATGCCTTGTTTATATGTATTTGGTTCTTAGGTTAGTTGCAGTGAGCATTTGTCCAGTTATCAAGCAGATGCCTTGTTTATCTGTATTTGGTTGTTAGGTTGGTTGCAGTGAGCATTTGTCCAGTTTTCAAGAAGATGCCTTGTTTATTTGTATTTGCTTGTTAGGTTGGTTGTAGTGAGCATTTGTCCAGTTTTCAAGCATATGCCCTGTTTATCTATATTTGCTTGTTAGGTTGGTTGCAGTGAGACTCTGTCCAGTTTTCAATGGCTATATTTGGTTGTTATACTGATCATTTATGCCTTGTTTATTTCAGTCATTCACAATGTGATGTTCATTATGTGCAAGTCGGAACTGTGCCGCTCGACTGCATCAATACCAGTTTGAACGGCTATATTTGGTTCCAGTTATGCCTGGTGTAGTTAACACATGCCCTTTATTTCAGTTTTACACATTTATCCAGTGTGATGTTTAAGCATTACAAATGTTCTATTCATTTTCAACAATACCAGTTTGAATTGCAATATTTGATGGTTGTTAAGCCTGTTGTCGGTAACATTGCCTTCCATTTTATATCTGCTTTAAAAGCATGCTGAAACCAACACATTCAAGCAATCATTTGGAGATGATGTTGTTTACCTTTGCTATATTTGTTTGATGTTAAGGTTGTTGTACTTATCATGCCTTTCCACTACTTATGCAGGACAACAACGGGAGTGGCCACCATTTTCCGCCGAGGTTAGTTTCATCCCTCGGCTTGTACTCCCCCCGTCGTTCCATAATGTAGTGCATATAGATCCAGGCCTGGACACTTGTTAGCTTCTAATATTGACTTGTTGCTTGTAGGTACATATGCCCTTGGCAAGGATCCACGCATCGACCCTTTTTGCGTATGGGGCAATGAGATATTCATGAACAAGCATCAAGTGAGGAAACTGATAAGGATTATTAGCAAAAAGATACGAATGGTGGCAAGCAAATTATTTGTTTATGCTCTATCCAACACAACAGTGAGCTGTAGGATGGTAACTACAAACTCTGCAGCCTTCTCTTTTTACTGCCCATAATGAGATGTTAGACAACAATGTCTGAATCTTTTTCGTTCGCAGTGGTTCCCAAAGCAGTTCACTCAAGATTACCTCACAAAGTACATGATTGGTGGACACGCAATGAAGGTTAAAGTATTTCATCCAGACTACAATGAGCATCGAGAAGTCCTAATGAAGACAGTGAAGGATGGACGGGCAGCCATCACAAGGGGTTGGCCTAGAGTCGTGCATGCATTACGCATGGAGGAGGGCACAATATGGGCATTCCGTTTCACCTTCTCCAGCAACCAGAATGTCTTTCTCCTCTCTCTTTACAATCTTTAGTACAACTATGGTTCATCATTCTTTACTTGGTGCTTCTGTAGTTCTTCAGTATATGTACCTGTGCATCGAATTATGCATTCATGGTTGAACCTATATTTGTAATAAACATGGTTGGATATGAAATAAGTGTTGCCTACTTTCAAATTCAAAACATATGATTTTTAAATTAGGGATTAATTAGGGATTACACTGCACACAGTTTGCGAAAGCGAAATGTCTGCGATAGACGTGGAGATCAGACATGTTTCTAGGATCCACTACGTGTGCGATCAATCTCTACTGCACACACGATCAACCAAGAAAAAATGTGTGCGATTAACAACATCATCGCACACAGTTCTTTCTTATTAAATGTTTGCGATAGCCACCTTATCACACACGCTTTGCAATTATGGACTGTTTGTGATGTTGTGCGCATCGCAAATGTTTGGTCATAGAAGAACGCGCGCGATAGGTCGATCATTCGACGCGGGTACGACAGATGAATTGTTTGGGATGTATTCAAGCTTCGCATACAGTTTTATAGCGACAACTGTGTGCGCTCTTACATCGAATCGCACAAAGTCGAGGAAAAGTAAATGCGTGTGATTGTCTACTTGTATAATCATGAACTATTTGTGATGGGTCGCGCATCATAAACGTAGCACCACAGAATACCGACTGCGATGGCAATGCGAGCACAAACGAGTAGGGAGTACTGTATATGCATCGAGGCTCCCTATCCCCGACGGTTTCTGGGTCGTGTGGGAAGGACCCCCCTATCGCAGTCACTCACTTGGCGACGGTTCAGAACACCGTCGCGGAAAGGGGTTAAAAACCGTTTGTATAGCACCTCGCTGTACTAGTGCATGAAGCGTGCTTTGGCGCCTTCGCGGGGTGCGGCGCCTTGCGGAGGCATCTCCGGAGGCCCTGAACCCTCATGAACCCCCCATGGGCCTTGTGAGCAGCGAGCACCTCCCGAGGCTCCGGAGCCATCTGATCTGCAAGGAGGAAGCCCCCGACAAGCTCTCTAAGCTGCATCAGCGCCCCAACTGCATCGTTGCGGGAACAAGAGGCGCACATAGGATCAAAGCTCTGAAGGAGCGCGCCCTCACGATGCAGGAACCCGCCTCGAGCACACCGAGCTAAGTTATCCTAATCTCGCCGGGCAGGAACCTTTCAATTAGTAGCAATATAAATGCTAGAATCTGAAACCGAAAACACTAACTTAAAGGCGCAAGCGCCATAGTTCATCACACGCCCCGAGGGGCTCTTCATGGTTCTTAATGCAGGAAATAAAAAAAAGCAAAAAGGCGGCCTCCCAAGGACTGCCACTCCTGAGGCCTGGCTCCAGCGCCGCCCACGCTCAGTCGGAGTCCTCCTTCTCCTTGACGGGGGCGTGGCGGTTCGACGTCCTCCTAGGCAGGGGCACGGCGGCGTGCCGGCTCGCCGTCCTCCTTGGTCCGGGCACGGCAACGTGGCGGCTCATCGTAGTCGTTGTTGCTTGAACTTCCCCCGGAGGAGGCGTCGCTGCTGTTGGAGGTGTTGCGGCCATCGCCAAGGGCAAGTTCACCACCGAGGACGCCGCCGCCGCGGTGGACGTCGTCGGCGGAGAGGTGGTCGCTGTCACTGCCATCGCCCTCCGGGCAGCACCCCAAGCGCCTGCTGTCCTCCCCGAAGACCTTGACGAAGAGCGTTGCTGCCCCGCCGTACTTGAAGTGGAGGGTATGACTCCCCTGCAGGCCGCGAGCGCGGGCGAACGTCTGCCACCCGCGGTTCAGGAACACATAGCCCGTGGGGGTGACCTCGACCTCCACCCACGAGGCCTTGCTGCAACAGCCGTCAGGCTGCAGCCATAAGCCAGCAGGTCCATCGGCTGGCAACTCCTCCGCGAAGAAGCACGAAAGCTGGATCCAGGTACCCGCCGGTCTCTCCGCACATACTAGGAACTCTCGGGCCTTGTCAACCGAGTGGGATCGCGGGCGGGGCGGCCGGGCGGCCACCGTGGGCTTCTCCCCTTGACCACGGCCGCCACGGCTGCCGCAACCGTCTCCACGGAAGGGACCCTTCCCACGGCTTCCAGAGGCAATGCCGGCCCCCATGGGAGTGTGCCCGCGCCCTCGGGGGGCCACCGCCGGCGTTGCGGTATACTTGCGGGGACGGTCGTGCCCCCTCTTGGGCGGCGGCGACCCTGGTCCCTCCTGGGGGGCTTTCCCCTTTTCGGCGGCCCAGAACCTCCTTACTGGCGCCATGGCTGTCGAAGTAGCGGTTTGGAGTGGGGAGGCAAGAAGATGGAGATGGGCTGGGGGCTTCGCCTCCCTCGCCCACTCATAGACGATCGGAGGTCAACCGGCGTCTTTCCGCATTCGGGGCAATGATTGCCCTGTGGTTTGTGCCAGCCTTTCGCCAGCCAGGGCGGTTGCCGAGGCGACGTCGGGAAGTGGAGGCGTTCGCGTCCCGTCGTGCGCCACGCGTCAAGCCTGGCCCGACGGCGATTGGGGCCCGCGGCACTTCGGCCTCCCTTCCTTGGCTTCGCCCTGAAGCCAACACGAGCACGCCTTGGGCCCGGGGGCTACTGTCGGCATTCTGGGATCGGGGGTACCCAGATCTGCCTGCCTGCTGATACGCCTCCAACGTATCTATAACTTATGAAGTATTCATGTTGTTATATTATCATTCTTGGATGTTTTACAATCATTTTATAGCAATTTTATATTATTTTTTGGGACTAACCTATTGACATAGTGCCCAGTGCCAGTTGCTATTTTTTGCTTGTTTTTTACATCGCAGAAAATCAATACCAAACGGAGTCCAAATGCAGTGAAACTTTTTGGAGATTTTTCTGGACCAGAAGACACCCCGTGGGCCAAAGAAGTACCAGAGGGGAGCTCTGAGGGCAGCACAAACCACCAGGGCGCGCCTGGGGGCCCAGGCGTGCCCAGGTGGGTTGTGCCCACCTCGGTGGCCTCCCGCACCGCCTATTCGCCCTATAAATTCCCAAATGTTCCAAAAACCCTAGGGGAGTCGATAGATCAGAAGTTCCGCCGCCGCAAGCCTCTGTAGCCATGAAAAACCGATCTAGACCCTGTTTCGGCACTCCGCCGGAGGGGGAAATCATCACCGGTGGCCATTTTCATCATCCCGACGGCCACCATGATGAGGAGGGAGTAGTCCACCCTCGGGGCTAAGGGTTTGTACCACTAGCTATGTGTTTAATCTCTCTCTCCTGTTCTTGAGATGTCACGATCTTGATGTATCGTGGGCTTTGTTAATATAGTTGGATCATATGGTGTTTTCCCCTCTCTATCTTGTGGTGATGATTTGAGTTTTCCCTTTGAGATTTCGTTTTATTGGATTGAATACTTTTATGGATTTGAGAGCACTTGATCTATGTCTTGGCACTCAACTCGCGGATTCCCGAGGTGACATTGGGGTAATCTATGCATAGGGGTTGATGCACGTTTTCGTCCTTGTTTCTCCGGTAGAAATCTTGGGACACTCTTTGAGGTTATTTGTGTTGATTGAGTATTATGAATCTGAAATTGTTTGATGCATATCGTATAATCAACTCACGGATACTCGCGGTGACATTGGAGTATCTAGGTGACATTAGAGTTGGTTCATGTGTATCATATGGTGTTATTTTAGTACGAACTCTTCGTTAGATCGATTGGAAAGAATAGCTTGGTGTTATTTTAGTACGAACTCTAGGATAGATTGATCGGAAAGAATAGCTTTAAGGTGGTTTTGTACCCTACAAACAATTTCTTCTTATGTTCTCCACTAGATAAGAACTTTGGGGTGATTCTTCATCGCACGTTGAGGGATGGTTATATGATCCAATTAGATTAGTATTGTTGAGAGATTGCACTGGCGAAAGTACGGACCCTAGGCCTCATTTTCAAGCATTGCAATACCGTTTGTGCTCTGTTTTATCAATTGCTACTTTGCTATTTTTTATTGTTCCTATTACAAAATCAATATCTACTAGCATTACTACGCTTGTATCACCATCTCCTCGCCGAACTAGTGCACCTATACAAATTACCATTGTATTTGGTGTGTTGGGGACACAAGAGACTTTTTGTTATTTGGTTGCAGGGTTGTTTGAGAGAGACCATCTTCATCCTACACCTCCCACGGATTGATAAACCTTAGGTCATCCACTTGAGGGAAAATTGCTACTGTCCTACAAAACTCTGCGCTTGGAGGTCCAACACGAGTCTACAAGAATAAAGTTGCGTAGTAGACATCAAGCTCTTTTCTGGCGCCGTTGCCGGGGAGGTGAGTGCTTGAAGGTATATCTTTAGATCTTGCAATTGAATCTTTTTGTTTCTTGTTTTATCACTAGTTTGGTTTATAAAAGAAAACTACAAAAAATGGAATTGAGGTGGCCTCATATTATTCGTCTTTATCATGTCTTTCTTGAAAATGATGGATCAGAAAATTGTGCTCAATTGATAGAAGAAGAATGCAATAAAATGTTTGGCATAAAATCTTTGAATGACAAGCATGATTGCAATGTTGCTAGTATGAATTCTATGAATATCTGTGATGCTAGTGATATGCAAAGCCATAAGCTTGGGGATGCTATGTTTGATGAATATGATATTTTTAGTCCCCCAGTTTTGATGAGAATATTTACTATGATGAAAGCATGCCTCCTATTTATGATGATTATGGTGATGACATGTATACTATAAAGAATAATGATAACCATGAAACTTGTCATCGTGATTTTAACTTTCAATTAAATTATGCCAATCAAGAATCTCATGATAGTTATTTTGTTGAGTTTGCTCCCACTACTATTCATGAGAATAAATTTGCTTATGTGGAGAGTAAGAAAATTTCTATGCTTGTGGATCATGAAAGGAATGATTTATGTGATAGTTATATTTTTGAATTCATTCATGATGCTACTGAAAATTATTATGAGAGAGGAACATATGCTTCTACATATTTCAATAATATCAAGTTTCCTCTCTTTATGTTGAAAATTTTGAAGTTGCACTTGTTTTGCCTTCCTATGCTAGTTGATTCTTGTTCCCATAAGTTGTTTTCTCACAAAATCCCTATGCATAGGAAGTGGGTTAGACTTAAATGTGCTAGTCATATTCTTCATGATGCTCTCTTTGTGTTTCAATTCTTATCTTTTATGCGAGCATCATTGAAATCTTCATGCCTAGCTAAAAGGCATTAAAGAAAAGCGCTTGTTGGGAGACAACCCAACATTTACCCCTACTGTTTTTGTGTTTTCACATGATTAGTCTACTGTAGTAATCATATTTTATAGCTTTTGTTTCAATAAAGTGCCAAGTAAAGCCTTGGGGATAGTGTGGATGATAGTTGACTTGATTCTGTGCAAAAACAGAACCTTTTGCACTCAGTCCAGGAATTTTGAAAATTCACTGGAACGTGATTTTGATCTTAATTTTTTACAGGTGATTGATATACAAATTACCTACGCTGTCCTAATTTTTCAGAATTTTTGGAGTTACAGATTACTACAGACTGTTCTGTTTTTGATAGATTCTGTTTTCAATGCATAGTTTGCTTGTTATCTACTTTCTATAGCTTATATTGCTCTATATAAATTATGGAAATGATAAAGTACAGTAGGCATTGTGTGAGAACAATTATGAATCTTATCTTGACAGTACCAAAGTGAATGATTTGTTTTTATCATACTAACCCATCTCACGAAGTTCCGTTAAGTTTTGTGTGATTGAAGTTTTCAAGTTTTGGGTGAGATATCGATATGAGGAGAATATGGAGTGACAAGATCCTAATATTGGGGATTCTCAAGGCACCCCCAAGGTAATATTCAAAGGAATATCCAAGCAACTAAGCTTGGGGATGCCCCGGAAGGCATCCCCTCTTTCGTCTCCAACATTGTCGGTAGCCTCACTTGGAGCTACATTTTTATTCGTCACACAATATGTGTTTTTCTTGGAGAATCATTTTATTTTCTTATTATTTTCTTGATTTTATTTAGAATAATGTTTTGTATCTTTTACTTCAATAAAAATGTCAAGTATAGCCTTTGCCATGCTTATTTTGCAAGTATATATGTTGCTGTTTGAAAACAGAAAGTTGCACACTAGTGCGTGGATTCTTGAGAAAAGTAAGAATGTGATAAAATGTTGAATTTTTTTGCACAATAATCTATGATGAATTTTCTATAGTGTGCTAAATTTTCAGAATTTTTTGAGTTAAATAAGTATGGATACTTCTTCATCCATTACAGACTGTCCTGTTTTGGCAGATTGCTGTTATGTTTGCATTGTTTGCATATGTTTGCTTGTTTAATGATTCTATTTGAGGATAGGAGTATTAAATATGCAGAGGCATTTATTATGCAATGTTGAATAATAATTCTAGTGATTTGCTACAGTAGATAATGATAAGGTTTTGTATTGATTTATACTAACTTATCTCACGAGTTCTTGTTTAGTTTTGTGTGGATGAAGTTTTTAAGATTTAGGGAAACCGTGATATAAAAAGAATTAAGAACACACAAAAGCTCAATCTTGGAGATGCCCAAGGCATCCCAAATTAACATTTCAAGAAGTCTCAAGCATCTAAGCTTGGGGATGCCCCGGTAGGCATCCCACCTTTCTTCATCAACAACTATCGGTTAGTGTCGGTTGAGCCTAAGTTTTTGCTTCTTCACATGAGTTGTGCTATTCTTGGAATGTCATTTTGTTTTGTTTTGCTTGCTTTTTTAATAAAATACTTAGATCTGAAAGTTTTTAAATAAGAGAGAGTCCACAATTAGCTACCTATTTACTTAACTACTCGCTTGATCTTCACTTATATCTTTTTGGAGTAGCTTGTCATTTACTCTTGTGCTTCACTTATATCCTATGAGTAAATTATTGAATGAATTGAATATCATGAAGTTGAATTTATATCATGCCTAGTGGCAGCTTCACATTGGGTTTAGAAAGTGAAATCTTTTGAAGCTTGACAATCACAATATTGGTCATACAAGCGATTCATGAATGATTAGTATAAGGAAGAGAACTTTCACATACAAATATATTATCTTGGACATCTTCTATGATTGTGAATAACCGTTAATTATTTTCAAACTTGAGCAAATTAGTTGAAGTTGGACAAGGAAGACAGCGTAATGAGTTCTAGTTGTGTATATTTGCATAGAAGTTATATTGTCATGGATCCTCCAACATGTGGTGTTTACTTAGGATCTTTTGCTAGCCAAATTTTTTTACCAAGTAGAGATACAACTTGTGCATCCAAAAACCCTTAAACCCAGTTTCTTTCCATCAGTGTCCACCATACCTACCTATGGATTGAATAAGATCCCTCAAGTAAGTTTTCATCGGTACATAAAGCAATAAAAATTGCTCCTAAATATGTTTGATCTCTTATTGTAAGGGAAAATTTAGTGTTGTACAAACTTGTGATGGCAAAGTAATAAAAGCGATGGGTGCATAATAAAGGTTGCTATCATAAGGGGCAATATAACGTGACGTTCCTTTGCATTAAGAGCTTGGGCATCCAACAATAAAAAGCGCATGACAACCTCTGCTTCCCTCTGCGAAGGGCTTATCTTTTACTTTTCAGTATTTACTTTTATGCAAAGAGTCAATAGTATGAATTCTCATTTCAACCTCAATTATTCTCTAGTTGGCAAGCATCATGTGGTGGGGAAAGATCTAGGCACATATGACCAGTCAAATATATGTGATCATGATTTATTATTGTTGACAATTATCTCTATGATAAATGAGTTGGGAGGCGAAAAATTAAGCCCCTATCTTTCTCTGTGTTCGATGGAGGCCATTTGTTCTAAGAATATGCTTTGAGTGGTAGCAATCATGGAAGACTATATGATGATTGAGTATGTGGAGCTCTTACTTAGACTCCGTTGAATAAGTTGAATTGCAATTGTTTGGTGACGAAGAATATAGGTTGTTGAATTTCAAGAGAATTCATTGTTTTGAACCTTAACATGTGAATTGGTTGCTACTTTATCATGATGAGTTTTATGAGAAAGAGTTGCTGTTATGTTGCTAGGAAAAGTGATTGAAATTATCATTGATCAAACTTATGCACTTTGCTAGCATTCACACTTCATAAATTATTTCTTTTATCATTTACCTACTCGAGGACGAGTGGGAATTAAGCTTGGGGATGCTGATACGTCTCCAACGTATCTATAATTTATGAAGTATTCATGCTGTTATATTATCATTCTTGGATGTTTTACAATCATTTTATAGCAACTTTATATCATTTTTTGGGACTAACCTATTAACATAGTGCCCAGTGCTAGTTGTTGTTTTTTGCTTGTTTTTTACATCGCAGAAAATCAATACCAAACGGAGTCCAAACGCAGCGGAACTTTTTGAAGATTTTTTCTAGACCAGAAGACACCCGGTGGGCCAAAGAAGTACCAGAGGGGAGCACAACCAACCAGGGCGCGCCTGGGGGCCCAGGCGCGCCCAGGTGGGTTGTGCCCACCTCGGTGGCCTACCACACCGCCTCTTCGCCCTATAAATTCCCAAATGTTCCAAAAACCCTAGGGGAGTCGATAGATCTGAAGTTCCGCCAATGCAAGCCTCTGTAGCCACGAAAAACCAATCTAGACCTCGTTTCGGCACTCTGCCGGAGGGGAAAATCATCACCGGCGGCCATCTTCATCATCCCGACGGCCACCATGATGAGGAGGGAGTAGTCCACCCTCGGGGCTGAGGGTTTGTACCAGTAGCTATGTGTTTAATCTCTCTCTCGTGTTCTTGAGATGTCACGATCTTCATGTATCGCAGGCTTTGTTAATATAGTTGGATCATATGGTGTTTTTCCATCTCTATCTTGTTGTGATGAATTGAGTTTTCCCTTTGAGATTTCGTTTTATCGGATTGAATACTTTTATGGATTTGAGAGCACTTGATCTATGTCTTGGTACTCAACTCGCGGATTCCCGAGGTGACATTGGGGTAATCTATGCGTCGGGGTCGATGCACGTTTTCGTCCTTGTTTCTCCGGTAGAAATCTTGGGGCACTCTTTGAGGTTATTTGTGTTGGATTGAGTATTATGAATCTGAAATTGTTTGATGCATATCGTATAATCAACTCACGGATACTCGCGGTGACATTGGAGTATCTAGGTGACATTAGAGTTGGTTTATGTGTATCATATGGTGTTATTTTAGTACGAACTCTTCGTTAGATCGATTGGAAAGAATAGTTTGGTGTTATTTTAGTACGAACTCTAGGATAGATTGATCGGAAAGAATAGCTTTAAGGTGGTTTCGTACCCTACAAACAATTTCTTCTTATGTTCTCCGCTAGATAAGAACTTTGGGGTGATTCTTCATCGCACGTTGAGGGATGGTTATATGATCCAATTAGATTAGTATTGTTGAGAGATTGCACTAGCGAAAGTACGGACCCTAGGCCTCATTTTCAAGCATTGCAATACCATTTGTGCTCCGTTTTATCAATTGCTACCTTGCTGTTTTTTATTATTCCTATTACAAAAATCAATATCTACTATCATTACTATGTTTGTATCACCATCTCTTCGTCGAACTAGTGCACCTATACAAATTACCATTGTATTTGGTGTGTTGGGGACACAAGAGACTTTTTGTTATTTGGCTGCAGGGTTGTTTGAAAGAGACCATCTTCATCCTACGCCTCCCACGGATTGATAAACCTTAGGTCATTCACTTGAGGGAAAATTGCTACTGTTCTACAAAACTCTGCGTTTGGAGGCCCAACACGAGTCTACAAGAATAAAGTTGTGTAGTAGACATCACCTACGGCCCAGCCACGAGACTCCCAAGACAAGACCCTCGCGAGGGACCCGACCACGTGAGGCGAGCAACGCCAAGACCTCCAGAGGAGTGGCCTCCCAAGGCTGCCTCCCGAGGAGCGGAGATTTCTATGCAGGTACCCGGCCTCATGAGGCTGCGATGACGTGAGCCATGACGACCAAGGCCAGGTGGGCGCCAGCAGGCGTGGAGGAGGACAGTTTCCTCTTTGGTGCTAAGGAGGCAAGGACATACGCGGGTTCCCAAGGAATCCCCCAAAGGTTTCCGTTCCAGTGCAACAAGACCAAGACCACGAGCTCGGCAGGACGGATGTCATCGCCAACTCCACCTCTGCGTCACGCCCAGAGGCTTTGCAGGCGAAGACCACCTTTCGTCAGGATAAAATGTACTCCTTGTCCCCTTTCAAAATTGGCCGTTGTGGGATCCCTTCCCGCCTGTGCGATGAGGGAAGAGGACCAAAGCCGCTATAAATAGGGACTAGCCTTCACCGTAGAGGGGGATCGATCCATTCCCTCCTGAGAGCCCTCACGAGGTCGCTCAACTATTGTACTAGTTCATCCCCAAACCTCCTCGCGAGGCCAATCCACCACAAAGCAGGAGTAGGGTTTTACACTGCAAGGTGGCCCGAACCTAGGTAAATCTCTGTGTTCATCTTCCTGCCCGTTCGCACGCATTCGACGAGGCTTGGTCGCGGGGTGGCGAGCCTGAGGCTAGAGCTGGGTGAGGCCTTCGCACACACCCCAGAGTTCGAACCTTCTCGGGTCCGCGGAGCCCGATTCCGACACAGGTGGCCGACACGGCTGGGCAGACATGTGTGCCCCTGCGAGTTCCCGTGAGAAGATAATGATAGAACTTGTGGCCATTGTCATTTGTCTTCTTGTGAATGGATAATGGGCTACAGGAAGAAATACCGTGCTTTCTTTACGAACAGAAGCTAAAATGTGTATATGATATGTTTCACTTAAAAAAGATACAGGTTATAGATACACTGTGAATATATGTAAAAATTGGTTTCTCTAATGAGTCCCACTAAGAATAGGCTCATCACCTTTAGGTTGGTGTCCCAATATTCAAATTTGGTCGGGATAGAGAAAACGATAAAATCCTATGCCCATCTCAATATAATGATAAGATTTCTCTGTGCATTTACGGAAATTCACTCTGGCTCATAGGTGTATATGCATCCATTGGCTAAATACACATTTTAAAAAGTTAAAAAAATTTAAGAAAAAATTCCGCATGTAAATCCGGACATTATATGTGCGTGCACCAAGTTTTGATGAAAAATGACATTTTTTGTGGCTTGTGTAAAAAAAACAATTTTTGATGCTTGATTACATCTATATACGAGGCATTTTTTTATCTTTTTTATACATGCCACAAAAATGTCCTTTTTCACCGAATTTTTTTGTGTGAACATAGGATGTCCGGATGTACACGTGGGATTTTTCCTCGAATTTTTTAACATTTTGAATTGTGCTTTTATACATATTTCATAGGTGTATCTACACCTATGAGCCAAAACGCCACTCTCGTGCAATTATGAGTTTACATATATCTTTGTTAGTAGATCTCATGCGAACTGCATAAAAGATGTCGCTGGCTAGTGCTTTCACTTTGCGCAACAATTATGTGCATCCTTCCTCTATGTTCTCCGCTCTCAAAAACTAAAAGCACATGTGAGAGGTTTCCCTTAATCGAGTGCTCCATGTGGTGGACGGGGGATTAGTATATCACTTAGAGCATCTATAGCCGGACTTCTCAAATTGACGGGGCGGTCGTGGGAACTAGTGACTGGACCCCTCAAAGCCTCCTTAAATGTCCGGGCTGACCGACAGCCCTCATATTCATCTCATATATGGAACGAGTATGAGGAGTGCCCGGTTAGTGATCCTGCGTCCGCCACATAGGATTGGGCCCCTCATAGAGCATCTTTTTCTTTCTTTATTATTTCTTTTCTTTCTCTCTCTTCTTCTCCACCAATCACATGCATGTGACCGGACATACGAGCAAAAAGTGAGGGACATGGCTGCGTGAACGAAAAAATAAGGAGTCAAAGCAGACACGCCCGAGCGCTGACCGGGCACGTACGCGGGCGTTTGAGGGGCCAAATTTGTTCAGTCCGGCTGTAGATGCTCTTACGAGATTTTTTTTTAAACTATCATGTTTTTATAGCAAATTCAGAAACTATACAACCTAACGCATACAAATCAAAACTATCACCCTGTCAGCCTCGTGTTGGCCGAATAGAGCCTTTTCAGTCAAAGGTAAGCCGAAGTGGGCTTTTCGGCCTGTTGTTGGCCGAAGAAGAGCGCAGCTGGGCCGAAGAGTGGGCGTCGGTGGGTGGGTGACCGAAGAGCGTGTCTTCGGCCTACGAGCGACCGAAGAGGCCGTTTTTGGCCTACCAGCCGATGAAGAGCTCTTCAGCCATCCCACGACCGAAGAGGTCGGGATAAGGCCGACGCGATCGTCTCCTTCCTCTGACCGCATGTTCTTCCTCTCTCTCTCTCTCTCTCTCTCATTCTTCTCTTTTTATCTTGCCATCCCGCGCCGATCTCCTCCGTTTTCCATCCATTTTCGCATCCAAGTCGCGGAAAAGGTAGATCGTAGCAATCCCCGGCGGCCTACGGTCATTTTTTCCTACGGGATAGTTATTTGTGTGTACAAGTGAGGAGGAGCCATGGTGGGGTGGAGGAGGTGCGGTTGGGGAGGAGGTGATGGTGAGGAGGAGCGACTGTGGAGGAGGAGGTGGTGAGGAGGAGGTGCGGCTTGGGGGTATCCGGACTTGAACCTCCGGCTGTCGAGGGGGCGGCGGTGGTGTTGTCCGGTGGTGCAAGTACTCTACGAGGTGGGCGGTGCCGCTGAGTTGAAGAGAGGACCAAGAAGCCGGGGACACACGCTTTGAAGGTATAACCATGTCGTCACAATTTTTTTCTGAGTTATACAGTTTAGTTAGTGTAGATAAGTCATATTGCGTACTTCTAGTGTTAATTTGTCTGTGGTGGCATTTTAGCGGATAGTTAGTGTAGCTGGTAATAAATTTGTTCGTTGTGATTAATGAGAAGATGGCAATGTCTGACAGGTGAAAATGTCTGAATCAGTAAATTTGACTGTTTACTACGGCCCTAGTAATGTTTGATATAATGAGTTGGTGATTGATCTTAGCGAGTTTAAAAATGGCATCATGACACTGGCAGACCCGGACAGACTGGACATTAGACAGTTGAAGTACTGGTTGACTACTAGTTTTGGGTTGGATCCTGAAGTATGTTCCGTCAGTATTCATGCACTGTGGACCAAATCCTGTAAAAATGTCAAGTGGGAGTTGATGCCGATAGATAGGAGCTAGCATTGGTTAACTCTGTTAAGTCATTGCCGAGACCAAAGATTCCACCAATATGCCCTAGTGCAACCTGTGGCGAAGGAAGAGAATACCGTACATCTCCACGTGGGGTATGAACCCGGCCAGGGTAGTTAAGTGGCTAACAAGATTTATTTCACCGGTTCACAGCCACTAGATGTGGATGCTAGCCAACCCGAGAAAGAGTCAGACTCATAGGTAATCAGGAAAGGAGGTATGAGGTTCAGCTACCTACTGATGGTTTTGGTTCTGCAAATGAGGTGAAGACGCACGAGGTTAAAATTGGAACTGAATTTTATCCAACGTGTGAGTGTACATGCAACAAACCGAATTTGTTGCACCTGCCTTGCTCACATGTGTTGGCTGCCTGTTGCCAGATTGAGTTGGACGCCATCTCCTTCGTATCCCCATACTACTTAAAAGAGGCAGTACTCAACACATGGACCGGTGAGATGACATTTCAACAAGGTAAATGACGGTGAGAGAGTATACATATCGGATCCAGAACTTCGGCGAACAAGTAGGGGTATACTTAAGGCCCATCGCATCCGAAACGATATGGGCCAATCTGAAGCTGGTGGAGCAACTAGATAATGTTTGCTCTGCGCGGCTTATGGGCATAGTATAAAATATTGTCGCAACCTCAACAAAGACGGTGCTTCCACATCGACGAGTGCTTCCACATCGACGACTGCGACAACAGGAGCAAGAGGCGGACGTGGTCGTGGCAGTCGAGATCGAAGGGGAGGACGAGGAAGAAATAACTCACAAGCTATATAATGTGTCGGACTACGCGATACTTATTATTATGTGTCGGACTATGTTTTTATTTGTAATATGTTGGACTATGTTTTAATTTGTAATATGTCTGGACTATGTTTTACTTTGTAAAATGTCTGGACTATGTTTTATTTGCACGTGAGCTTTGTTGTTTTAATTGCAGATATGTCTTCGTATTCGTTGCTTGATGGTAATATCGATAGAGGGCACCGGGCTGCACTTATGGAAGCGGTCAAGAACTTAGACGTGTTGGTCACTCACACCCCAAAGTCTAACTGGATGATACACCCTTTATGGGTTAATAGGTATGTGTACATATAATGACTTACTATGTTTGACATACTTTTGGTACACGCTAACTGTATGCTACATTCTCTTTATTTTGTAGGTTAAGTTGGGCTGGACTTCTACCCTTGGCACGACTAGTTGAGGGTACATTGGATGAGTGGGTTGAACATCCGGACTTGGATGGGGCAGGTGAACCAATGCAGTTACGCAAGAGGCAAGTGAAACATTTCTCTTACGACAGGTCACTCCTTACCTGCTTAGTAGATAGATGGAGACTAGAGACACATATGTTTAACTTTCCCTAGGGAGAGATGGCACCTAATTTATAGGATGTGTCTTACTTGTTGGGATTACCTTTGGTCGGTGCTACCACAGGTCCTTTAGAGGCAGAACCTGGCTGGCTAGCAATGATGCAGGCCCATTTTCTAGCTGCGGTGCCAACTGCTACGGGCCTAGACGATGATCCTCACGGGCCTCGTTTTAGGTGGTTGAGCCAGTTTCAGGTAACCTTCATCGACACCAAAACAAATGTTGTTTTTATAGTTGCCGTCACTGCATAGTTCATACAATCGTTTGGTTTCTATGTAGATTGTCTCCTTAGGATATCCCGATGTTGAGTTGTCAGAGGCACAGATTGATCGATCCCTAGAGGCATATATTCTTTGGTTGTTCGGCAAGACGATGTTCACGGAGAACAACGTGACCACTGTCGATGCACGACTCATCGGTATTGCACGAGAGATAGCAGACGCACGTTGCCCTGGGGACATTTTGCAGAGGAGTTTTGGTTTTGCTGTGTTAGCGGCTACGTACAGAGGCATGTGCAAAGCTTGCTTGTTGAAGTCTAGAAAATCAGGTCTTGTTGGATGTCCACTATTGTTGCCGCTCTGGTCATACGAGAGATTCCCTATTGGACGACCCTATGTCTACGTTGATAAACATTTTGGTTTGGAGGACATAGCTGGGGCTTATGTGCCTTCTATCGGCGACTTGCCTACTATGGGATCTGTTTGGGCACGGAGAGAGGTACTTTCATATTAAGTAGCAATTCATTCGATTATTTCTTGCCATTCAATAGTATTACTAATGTTTATTTGTTGTCATGCACAGAGATAGTTTGCGCATACCCAGGTGAGAGGCTGCTACCCGTCCTTCACGGTGCAGTTTGATAGTTTGCACGAGGATCAAGTTATCTGGGAGCCATACTCGCATCAGGCTATATTATCCAGGTGCCCAGTTGGGATTTCTGGATTGTGCACTAGAGATCGGCACTATTGGATGACCAAGGCCAAGTCGGTGTTTGACATGACGGTTGAGGAGATGGCTCTTCATAGAGTGATGAGACAGTTCGGTCTATGCCAAGAGCCTGAAATTCCAGTTATTCCACACATACCAGGACACGTGCACAAGTAAGTAATACTATTTTAGTTCTCAGCTCTGCATTCAGAATATAACTAATCATGTAACGCGCATGTCAATCTCAGGTACAGTAGCGTAGGAGGAAACAAGTCCATGGATTATTGGCTTCAGAGCATTAGCCCTTACGTTCACGAATGGACTACCGCGCTGACAAATATCTGGGATGAGGTTCGGCCCTTTGACTGGGACAAATTCGGGTTGTATCTGCAGCATTACCGGCATACAACAAGGATCTACTTGGTTCCATCGGCTGCTCCTGATCAGATGGAATCCCCTCTCACCAGTGATATGTACCCAACGGTCTCTATTGTGGGAACCAGACACCACACGGTATGTGCCATGGTTCTCATACGTGCAGCTTTTTCATAATCTGAACATATACAATTGGTTAACTATTCATGTTGTCTGCCATACAACGAGGATCTAATTGGTTAACTCTTCGTGTACAGGGTGACTTGATAAGCGAGGCGTGAGAGGAGGTTTCCGCTTTAATGCAGCGGGTTGAGAGGGGAGATACTATTCCACAGCGAGAGCACCTCTCATGGTTGAGGCATTTTGATGAGAAGCTACGCGGGATTTACACAGCTGTTACATGTAGATGATCTTCGGATGTTGTAGTTCCTCATCCAGCACATCGTCCGCCACATCCCTCTGTGCAGCGTTCAGAACCACGACCCTCTATGCACCGTTCAGAACCACGACCCTCTGTGCACCGTTCAGAACCACGTCCTTCACAACCAAGGAGCTCTTCCTGGCATCAGCCACCTCCTTCACAACCAGGGAGCTCTTACTGGCAGCATCAAATGGAACTAGGTAACACTACTTTGTACATTCTTTTAAACATTGTAGGTTCACAAATCAATTTTACATGTTTTACTTTACCGCAGTCGGCAGCCAGTCGCAACCGTTCATGCATTCAGTGCAGTCACCGATGCTTAGTGGTGTTGCTTCGTTCTTAGAGGGCGACGACGATGACCAAGCTGCAAACACTTATGACTTATCACAGACAGTGTTTCACACTCCACCACCACCACCGACGCAGGAGACACAGACAGTGACATACGAGCTTATCTATGGTCATGGTTATCGTGAGCCTCGTCCACCGCCTGAGTGCTTATCGCCTTCCGGTCCTCATCCGAGGAAGACCCAGATTCGTCGCCGTCCCCAGCAGTGATATGGTTATCTATGTGTGAGTCATTATCTATGTTAGTTTCAGACATTTCTCATGTGTGAGACATTATCTATGTATGAGACATGCTTCATGTATGTGTTACTATCTGTGACGACCCCGGCCCAATCGTGCACTAATCATACACGCAAATGCACACGATCAAGCCTAAGGACTCACGGGAAGATATCACAACACAACTCTAAAACATAATTAAAGTCATACAAGCTTTATATTACAAGCCAGGGGCCTCGAGGGCTCGAATACATAAGCTTGTGTACAAGCGTCAGCGGAAGCATCAGATATCTGAGTACAGATATGAAACAGAAACAGAAAGGCCTTTAGAAAGGCGGGGCAAAATAAAACACTACGATCGAAAGGCGTAGGCCTCCTGCCTGGGACCCTCCGAACCTACTCCTGGTCGTCAGTCAGCTCGTAGAAGTACTCATCCTCGGGGTAGTAGTAGCGATCGTCGGCGGGGACAGCTGTCTCAGGGGCTCCGTCATCTTGGTCACGTCAAACTGATATGGGGAGAAAAGGAAAACAAAGCAACCGTGAGTACTCAGAAGTACTCAGTAAGCAAGGATCTACACTACATATGCAACATTTTCAAAGGGAGGCTGTATACGTGGACTGGGCTGCAGAAATGCTAGAATAGAGAGAAGGCCTAGTCCTATCGAAGACTAGCATCTTCAGCGGTCTTGCAGCAATAGAAGAGAGTAGAACAGTTCAATATAATGTAGCAGTATCATTAAGTCTCAACCTCACCCAGAGATCCTTTCTCGACTCCCTGCGAGAAAGCAATCCCAGAGCCATACAATCATCAACCTTGTCCTGAGATCCCTTCTCGACTCCCTGCGAGAAGCAATCCCAGAGCCATAGTATCCAAGTATCCAGTTCTAAATTGTATCAATCAGGATACAACTCCGAGTGTCCTTTACCGTAGGACAGGCTATCGATAGAAGTTTTCTTCCCTGCAGGGGTGCACCAACTTACCCAACACGCTCGATTAACTCCGGCCGGACACACTTTCCTGGGTCATGCCCGGCCTCGGCCAAACGACACATCGCAACCCTACCTACAGCTCAGCAGAGAGGTCCCCGCCGGTCTACATCCTAAGCGCAAGGGGGTCTTGGCCATCGCCCCCCGCCCTCCAGGTCATTGCGCACAGGGTGGATACCAGCATCGCCTCGGGTGGCCGACACGATCCGACCGTGCCGCACTGCTGAACTGGACGTCTGACTGAGCTTTCGGCTGATGCATACGATGCAGAACGCCCATACTATGCCCACGTGATGGTTAGTGCTATCAGGCCAGAGACCTGCTCGGATCAAATATCCAAATCGTTAGGACTAGGGGCTTGCGGTAACGAGCAGAGACTCATGAAAGATGTGACCCCGTCGCCCCGTCTCGAGGACTTGCTGCAAGGGTTAAGAATGCCCGGCCGCGCCTCGTATTCATCATTCGGGCACCACACTGGCACCCGTCTTCACAACACTCGCCTCTCAGGCGCACGCGGGTACCCCTCAGGGTCGACCCGCCTATCCAAGTACAGTGTAAAGTCCAAGTATCCGTGTGTCCATAACATCAGGGGAATCCGAGGTATCACCCTCATTGGATTCCTACTCGATGTAATCGTCAGGGTGAACTCGGAGGAATCACCCTCGCTGGGTTCACACTTGAGGTGTCGTACGACGGCGTCGTTATCGAAAGCGGTGAAGGAGGAATCACCCTCGATGACCACGACTGAATAGCTACTCTACAGAGTTAACATCAAAAGTGCTACACGAGGTATCACCCTCTGCACTCGATAGTAACGCTGCAGTGTCGTTACAACTAAGGGGGGGTGATGTGCGGTGCCGGGGCCTGGTCTTCAATCCCGTTGATCGGGTCTTCTGACAATCCAGCGCGGCAGTCGGGATAAGTGGGGTCACTGATAGGTCTCTACCCAGCCTAAACTAAGCAGTTTAGGATATGCATGTAATTATCAACAGCAGGTTACAATAAACAGGCTATGCATTAGAATAGGTAAAGCAGTAGCAGCAGCAATTATAATGCAAGCATGGGAAATTAGAATGGGCGATATCGGGATGATCAAAGGGGGGGGGGCTTGCCTGGTTGCTCGGCGGCAAGGGCAAGGTCGTCAATGGTGTCTTCGGGATCCGGAGCTGCGTCGGTACCGGGAACTGCGTCGGGGTCTAACCAGAGAGAAGAGGGGGAGGAAACCGTATAAATATAGAGCAAACATAAGCAACACAAAGCAGGCTATGCTAACGTGCAGTGCAGGGTTGCCTGAAGACATGTCTAAGCCATTTAGCTATTTTAGGAATTTGTTTGGAATTATTTTATTAAAGTCATGCACTATTCATTTAGCTGAAACAGGCAAAAAGTTGCATGTTCATATAGTTAGGGACGTGTGACGGATGAACGGACCGCGTATTCGGATTCGTCTCGTCGTTCTGAGCGACTTTCATGTACAAAGTTTTTCGATCTGAGTTACGAATTATTTTATATGATTTTCTAAAGTTTTTATTAATTTCTGGAATTTAATTAATTATTTAAATTAACATTATCCGAAACAGTGCTGTGATGACATCAGCATGACATCATGCTGACGTCAGCAGTCGTCTGACAGGGTGGGTCCCACCTGTCATAGACTGTTAGCTTAATTAGGTTTTAACTAATTAAATTACTATTTAATTAACACTAACTACTTAATTAGTTTAACCTAATCAGGATTAATTAACTTAATTAATTAACTAATTAATTAAATTAATTATTTTTATTTTTATTTTTATTTTATCTTATTTAAAGAAAACGTTCTGGGGCGGGGCCCCCTTGTCATAGGCCCCTGGGGGCCTTAGCGGGTTTGGGCGCTCGGGTGCGGGTGCCACCCGAGCGGGCGCTGGGCAGCGGGCGCCGTTGTGGGCGAGCGCCCATCGGGGCTGACCCGAGGCGACGGGGCGGGCGCGTGGTCGGCGGCGCGGCTCGCCGGCCGACCGCGGCAGGTGGAGGCGACGCAGGGGCAGCGGACGAGCAGCAGGGCCGTGGCGCGCCGCGCGGCGAGCGAGTGGCGCAGGCGAGGCGATACACGGGCGAGTGGCGGGCTGAGGAGGGCGGGACGCTGCGGTGGTGGAGCAGCGCGGGGCCGGCGACGAGCGGCGCGGTGGCAGAGAGCGGAGCAGCAGGGCGGCAGCGGGGCCAGGTGGAAGTGGGCGTCGCCGGAGCGGGGTGAGCAGGGCGCGGACGGGGAAGCGCGGGATGGCCGCGGCAGTGGCAGGCGCGGATGCGCGCGAGCGAGAAGGGGGGCGAGGCGCAGCGAGGCGGGGCTGGGGTGCGCGTGTGCGAGCAGTGACGAACGGGGCACGGGCGTGGTGAGCGTAGCAGGAGCAGGGGACCGCCACGGCGCGGGGCGGCAGGCGAGTGCGCGTGCGTGCGCACGGGGACAGGGGAGAGGAGAGGCCGGGGGCCTCACCGGGGTTCGTAGGGACGGGGCAGCGGTGCGTGAGGAGGAGGACGGAGACGGCGCGTCGTGGAGGAGGCAGTCCGGCGAGGAGGGGCTTGACGAATCCGGCGAGGGCGGTGACGTGCGCGGTCGTCAGGGCTGAGGACGTGGACGACGAGGTCCAGCGGCGACGGGGTGGCGACGGCGTCGGGGGCGAGGCGGCGTGTCCGGCGAGGGCGGGGCGGCGTCGGGGACGAGGCGGCGGCGTCGGCCAGATCAGGGGAGGGGGGGAACTGGGGAGTACGGTGGGTGGGGTGGGTTAGGGTTTGGGTGAGGGAAAAACGAAAGAGAAGGAGGGAGGGAGAGGATGCTACCCGCAGCCCCCCTCCAGCTCTAGCACTACTACTATTTACCAAACCAGTTTATAAAAATAGGAACTTGCTTCTAATCCACCCAGCTGGACCTCCGACTAAGGCACCCCCCTAGCAATGCCTCCGCCGTCAGCAAACCGGACTCAGCCAACATGGGCCGGCGTGCTGGCCGGTCCAGTTGGGCCGGGGGGGAGGGGGAATTTTCTTTTTCTGTTTTTCTTTTACCTTTTTCTTTTATTTATTGTCTTGTCTCAGTTTAGCAAATTGTTAGGCCACATATTGAATTTTGTAAAACATAGGAATTGCTCCAACAAATACTAGGCATTACCTACCACTACCAAAAATTGGTTTGGAGTCAACTTGAGTTCACACAATTTTTATAATAATTAAAATGCATTATTCCTAGCTGTTTTAATTATGTTAGTGCCACCTAATTATTTTATTATTTGTTGGTTTCAATTTTAGCATAGTCTCTGCAATACTTGCTATTTATCGAACATTTTAGTTTTTATGTTGGACAACTTTTATTTTCCACTTTTATTTAAATTTGGATTTTGACTTAGGAGTTGAAATGCAATATGATGCTAATGATGATCATGCACTGTTAAACATGATGACATGGCATAATCAAGGGTGTTTACTGTAGTTAACCACCGGGGGTGTTACAAATCTCCTCTACTAACAAGAATTCTCGTCCCGAGAATTAAGAGGTAGAAGGAAAAATTTCGGGGTATTCCGCACGAAGGTTCTCCTCGTGTTCCCAAGTGGCTTCATCTTCAGTATGATTTGACCACTGCACTTTGAGGAACTTGGTAACCTTCTGACGGGTCCGACGTTCAGCTTCATCGAGAATGCGGATCGGATGCTCCTTATAAGATTGGTCATCTTGCAATTCGAGCACCTCGTGATCCACAGCTCGGTGCGGAGATTCTTTGAAGCATTTACGAAGTTGCGACACATGGAAGACGTCGTGGATATGGGAGAATTGCGGCGGCAATTCCAATTTATACGCCACCTGACCACGCCTTGCAACAATGCGGAAAGGACCAATATAGCGTGGAGCTAGCTTGCCCTTGATTCCGAAACGGTGAGTGCCTTTCATAGGAGTGACATGCAGATAAACTTGATCACCAGGTTGATAAGTCAAACCCCATCGTTTGCGATCATAGTTGCTCTTCTGGCGGTCCTGAGCCGCCTTGAGATTTTCACGGACGATACGGACTTGTTCTTCGGCGTGTTGAATAATATCCGGACCCACGAGCGGTCGTTCCCCAGTTTCTGACCAATTCAGAGGGGTTCGACACTTACGTCCATAGAGTACTTCGAAGGGAGCCATTTTCAAGCTGGCTTGATAGCTGTTGTTATATGAGAATTCCGCATAAGGAAGAGATTCTTCCCACTTCTTACCGAACGATATAACACAAGCCCGAAGCATGTCTTCAAGCACTTGATTAACTCGTTCAACTTGGCCTTGGGATTGAGGGTGATAAGCTGAACTCCAGGTAATATGAGTTCCCATAGCTGTTTGGAAACTTTCCCAGAATTTGGAAGTGAAAAGACCGCCACGGTCCGAACTGATCTCCTTCGGAATACCGTGGAGTGAAACAATTCTGGAGATATACAACTCTGCTAACTGACTAGCAGTGATAGTCTCTTTGACGGGCAGAAAGTGTGCAACTTTAGAAAGTTGGTCGACGACGACAAGAATAGGATCGTGACCCTTCTGTGACCTGGGAAGTCCTGTAACGAAATCCATCTGAACCTTATCCCATTTCCATAGAGGAATAGGAAGTGGTTGCAGAATTCCAGCTGGTTTCTGATGTTCTGCTTTAACGCGACGGCACACATCACATTCAGCTACATATCGAGCAATATCCTGCTTCATTTTAGACCACCAGTACCTTTGACGGAGATCATGATACATCTTGGTGCTACTCGGATGAATAGACAGCGGGGTTTCATGTGCCTCCTTCATGACCTTGTCGGTCATAAGCTCGAAGCGAGGTACGACAATGCGGTTTCTGAAATACAAGGTTCCATCTTCAGACAGCGAGAAATCCCTGTACTTTTCAAGGTGAAGGTCTTTCTTCATGAGATCAATTCCAGCATCTTTAGCTTGCGCATTCTTAACAGCTTTCTCAAGATCTGGTTGTATCACAAGGTTATTAAGAGAACCCTGTGGGACAATACGCAGATTCAGCTTGCGCAGTTCTTCATAAAGACGAGGTTGAGCTCGCCTAACCATGAGGTTGTCGCAATAGGACTTGCGGCTTAAGGCATCAGCCATCACGTTAGCCTTGCCAGGGGTATAAGAAATACCCAAATCATAGTCCGCAATGGCCTCCATCCATCTTTGCTGACGGAGGTTTAGAGATGGCTGGGTGAACAAGTACTTCAGACTTTTATGATCCGTGTAGATCTCGCAACGATTACCGAGAAGGTAATGTCGCCACAACTGCAATGCATAGATCACAACAGCTAGTTCTAGATCATGTACCGGATAATTCTCTTCATGTGGGCGCAACTGACGAGAGCCATAAGCAATCACTTTACGCTCTTGCATTAGGACACAGCCTAATCCTTCACGGGATGCGTCACAATAGATCACAAAGTCTTTGCGGGTATCTGGAGGAGATAGTACTGGGGCAGATGTCAGCTTGTCTTTGAGTGTCTGGAAGCTTTCCTGACATTTTTCTGTCCATTCGAACTTAACGCCCTTGGGAAGCAGATCAGTCAATGGCTTAGCAATCTTTGAGAAATTCTTGACAAAACGACGGCAATAGCTTGCAAGGCCGAGAAAACTTCTGACTTGCTTGACGTTCTTCAGAGGAGTCCAGTCAAGAATAGCCTGAACTCGTTCTGGGTTAACGGCAATGCCATCTTTCGAAATCACATGGCCGAGATATGTCACTTCAGATAACCAGAACTCGCATTTGGAGTATTTGGCATACAACTGGTGCTCTCGGAGCCTTTCCAGCACAAGACGGAGGTGTTCGGCATGTTCTTCCTTATTCTTTGAATATACCAGAATATCATCCAGATATACCACGACAAATTTGTCGAGGTAATCCATGAATATATAATTCATCAGGCTGGAGAATGTGGCTGGAGCATTTGTTAAGCCAAATGACATGACAGTGTACTCGTAGGAGCCATAACGAGTAACAAATGCAGTCTTCGGAATATCCTCTTCGCGAACACGGATCTGATGGTATCCCAATCTCAAATCAAGCTTAGAGAATACTGAGGAACCGGCAAGTTGATCATACAAATCATTGATCCGAGGAAGCGGATATTTATTCTGAATTGTTGCTTGGTTAATGGGCCGATAATCCTGAACCAATCGGTTGGTTCCATCCTTCTTCTTAACGAAGAGTGAAGGTGCTCCCCAAGCAGAGGAACTGGGGCGGATGAAACCTTTCTTAAGTGACGTGTCGATTTCTTCCTTAAGCTCGAGAAGATGATGCGGAGGCATCTTATAAGGACGCTTCACAATAGGGGTAGTGCCAGGTTTCAAGTCGATGATGAACTCAACAGCTCTAGCAGGGGGTATTCCTGGAAGTTCTTCTGGAAATACATCTTGAAAATTACGAACAACTGGAATGTTCTCGATGCCTTCAAGAGGTGAGGCATTCAATGCATTCAGAACATATATTTGAGTTTCGGCGTCCTGCACTGTACGAGCTGAGTATCTGACAGTCTGACCGGAAGGGTGTGTGAGGCGGACTGTTTCAGTGGCACAGTCAATCAAAGCTTTATGAGGCTTCAACCAGTCCATACCGAGAATAATGTCTATGTTGGAGGTCTTGAGAGCAATGAGTGAAACGGGGAACATCAATCCTCCGATCACAATGTGGTTACCATGGCTAACCATGGTAGTTTGCCAATTAGCCCCAGGTGAATGGATTACTAATGGGATGGACATCTCCTCGAAAAGTATATCATGGCTTCGCGCAAAACTTTCGGACATGAAGGAGTGCGATGCTCCAGAATCAAAGAGGACTGAAGCTGGGATTGAATTCACTAGAAGGGTGCCCATCACAATTTTGGGGTCCTGTCGAGCTTCTTCCATGTTAACTTGGTTGACCTGGACCCGAACTATAGCAGACAGTCTGGCATTAGAGCTTCTGAGACGACGGTTCCGACAGCTCTTCTTGCAACCAACGGGAGGACGTGGTGCATCCTGATGAAAAGCCATAGCATCAGGCGGTCCATCATGAACCGATAGCTGTCTCCGCGGTGAAGACAAACGAGGTGCAATATATGACGGCCTTGGTGTTGGAGCAGGTCGGTGGTAAACATTGTGTGGAATCCAGACTCGACGCTTCTGAATAGGCTGACCCGAGGATGAGCCAGCTTCATGAGTGCGCTTAAGCGACTCCTGGTACTCAGTCAGAGCTGTTTCAACTTGGAAAGATTTGCTGACAAGCGTTGCGAATTCTGTGCAATCATGGACAGCAAGTGCAAGTTTTATATCCGTACACAGTCCTCCACGGAATTTCTCCTGCTTGCGAGTGTCAGTGTCGACGTCATCCGCAGCATAGCGGGATAATTCAAGGAATTTCCTCTGATATTCATCCACAGTCATTTTGCCCTGTGAGAGTTTGCGGAACTCCTGCTTCTTTTGGTCCATCAGACCTTGAGGAATGTAACGTGCATGATAAGCTGACTGAAATTCCTGCCAAGTGGTCACAGTCTCTGCAGGCAACATACCCTTGTGGCTTTCCCACCACTGAGCAGCTGATCCCCTCAGGTGATACGTCGCATAGGTGACGTAACTGTCAGAGATAACATTGGCCGACTTCATCTAGAAGGTAATGTCACGGAGCCAATCATCAGCATCCATTGGATCAGTCGAGCTGCGAAAAGTGGACGGATTGAGGCGCACGAATTCTGACAGTGTTGTTGGAGCAGATTGTTGCTGAGTATTCTGAGTTGGGAATTGAGCCAATACTCCGGTCATAAACTGTTGGTTAAGCTCAAACTGCTGACGGTTGAGTTCAAACTGCTGCATCATGACGGCAATATAGGGTGGAGGTGGAGGATCGTCAGCCATCCTGCCAAATCAACAGGGGCAGTTTAGCAAGAAAAACTGCATGTGTATGGAATGATTCATGAAGTATCACGCACAACAGAAGGAAGTGCAATAGATAATTCAGCATATTCGCACCAGACATTCAAAGCCACACATAGCCTCGGTTAGTATCCGGCATTACGACAGTTTGAAAAGGGAGGGCTAGACATCTAGGTGGCGCACAGGCACGCGGTAGGGAAGTACACAACGAGACATAGCAAAGGCTACATCAACGTCGGAGAAAACTATTGGAGCGAGGAATCTGCAAGTGAAACACAGGGTGCCCTCGATAAGAGGATCCTGTAAGCAGAACCTGGCCCATAATCTCGAAGCAAGGGGGGATATTTCAGAACTCCGGGTGGATGTGATCACGAGAACCTAATGTTGGAGTTAGTAAAATTTTAACCCGAATAGAAGAGAGGTCAGAGTCCCAGAGTAAAGGTCAAGGAGTAAAAGATCCTAATACCACCCATTTGGCGACGTGGGCCCGTAAGCCACACAGCCAAGTTAGTAAAACAGTTTTCGGTTACTAGACTCAACTTCGGCCAGGGAGTTGGAAAGGGGGCTTCCTAGAGGCAGTCGGCTCTGATACCAACTTGTGACGACCTCGGCCCAATCGTGCACTAATCATACACGCAAATGCACACGATCAAGCCTAAGGACTCACGGGAAGATATCACAACACAACTCTAAAACATAATTAAAGTCATACAAGCTTTATATTACAAGCCAGGGGCCTCGAGGGCTCGAATACATAAGCTTGCGTACAAGCGTCAGCGGAAGCATCAGATATCTGAGTACAGATATGAAACAGAAACAGAAAGGCCTTTAGAAAGGCGGGGCAAAATAAAACACTACGATCGAAAGGCGTAGGCCTCCTGCCTGGGACCCTCCGAACCTACTCCTGGTCGTCAGTCAGCTCGTAGAAGTACTCATCCTCGGGGTAGTAGTAGCGATCGTCGGCGGGGACAGCTGTCTCAGGGGCTCCGTCATCTTGGTCACGTCAAACTGATATGGGGAGAAAAGGAAAACAAAGCAACCGTGAGTACTCAGAAGTACTCAGCAAGCAAGGATCTACACTACATATGCAACATTTTCAAAGGGAGGCTGTATACGTGGACTGGGCTGCAGAAATGCCAGAATAGAGAGAAGGCCTAGTCCTATCGAAGACTAGCATCTTCAGCGGTCTTGCAGCAATAGAAGAGAGTAGAACAGTTCAATATAATGTAGCAGTATCATTAAGTCTCAACCTCACCCAGAGATCCTTTCTCGACTCCCTGCGAGAAAGCAATCCCAGAGCCATATAGTCATCAACCTTGTCCTGAGATCCCTTCTCGACTCCCTGCGAGAAGCAATCCCAGAGCCATAGTATCCAAGTATCCAGTTCTAAATTGTATCAATCAGGATACAACTCCGAGTGTCCTTTACCGTAGGACAGGCTATCGATAGAAGTTTTCTTCCCTACAGGGGTGCACCAACTTACCCAACACGCTCGATTAACTCTGGCCGGACACACTTTCCTGGGTCATGCCCGGCCTCGGCCAAACGACACATCGCAACCCTACCTACAGCTCAGCAGAGAGGTCCCCGCCGGTCTACATCCTAAGCGCAAGGGGGTCTTGGCCATCGCCAATCGCCCTTCGGGTCGTTGCGCAGAGGGTGGATACCAGCATCGCCTCGGGTGGCCGACACGATCCGACCGTGCCGCACTGCTGAACTGGACGTCTGACTGAGCTTTCGGCTGATGCATACGATGCAGAACGCCCATACTATGCCCACGTGATGGTTAGTGCTATCAGGCCAGAGACCTGCTCGGATCAAATATCCAAATCGTTAGGACTACGGGCTTGCGGTAACGAGCAGAGACTCACGAAAGATGTGACCCCGTCGCCCTGTCTCGAGGACTTGCTGCAAGGGTTAAGAATGCCCGGCCGCGCCTCGTATTCATCATTCGGGCACCACACTGGCACCCGTCTTCACAACACTCGCCTCTCAGGCGCACGCGGGTACCCCTCAGGGTCGACCCACCTATCCAAGTAACAGTGTAAAGTCCAAGTATCCGTGTGTCCATAACATCAGGGGAATCCGAGGTATCACCCTCGTTGGATTCCTACTCGATGTAATCGTCAAGGTGAACTCGGAGGAATCACCCTCGCTGGGTTCACACTTGAGGTGTCGTACGACGGCGTCGTTATCGGAAGCGGTGAAGGAGGAATCACCCTCGATGACCACGACCGAATAGCTACTCTACAGAGTTAACATCAGAAGTGCTACACGAGGTATCACCCTCAACACTCAATAGTAACGCTGCAGTGTCGTTACAACTAAGGGGGGGGGGGGTGATGTGCGGTGCCGGGGCCTGGTCTTCAATCCCGTTGATCGGGTCTTCTGACAATCCAGCGCGGCGGTCGGGATAAGTGGGGTCACTGATAGGTCTCTACCCAGCCTAAACTAAGCAGTTTAGGATATGCATGTAATTATCAACAGCAGGTTACAATAAACAGGCTATGCATCAGAATAGGTAAAGCAGTAGCAGCAGCAATTATAATGCAAGCATGGGAAATTAGAATGGGCGATATCGAGATGATCAAAGGGGGGGGGGCTTGCCTGGTTGCTCGGCGGCAAGGGCAAGGTCGTCTATGGTGTCTTCGGGATCCGGAGCTGCGTCGGTACCGGGAACTGCGTCGGGGTCTAACGAGAGAGAAGAGGGGGAGGAAACCGTATAAATATAGAGCAAACATAAGCAACACGAAGCAGGCTATGTTAACGTGCAGTGCAGGGTTGCCTGAAGACATGTCTAAGCCATTTAGCTATTTTAGGAATTTGTTTGGAATTATTTTATTAAAGTCATGCACTATTCATTTAGCTGAAACAGGCAAAAAGTTGCATGTTCATATAGTTAGGGACGTGTGACGGACGAACGGATCGCATATTCGGATTCGTCTCGTCGTTCTGAGCGACTTTCATGTACAAAGTTTTTCGATCTGAGTTACGAATTATTTTATATGATTTTCTAAAGTTTTTATTAATTTCTGGAATTTAATTAATTATTTAAATTAACATTATCCGAAACAGTGCTGCGATGACATCAGCATGACATCATGCTGACGTCAGCAGTCGTCTGACAGGGTGGGTCCCACCTGTCATAGACTGTTAGCTTAATTAGGTTTTAACTAATTAAATTATTGTTTAATTAACACTAACTACTTAATTAGTTTAACCTAATCAGGATTAATTAACTAATTAATTAATTATTTTAATTATTTTTATTTTTATTTTATCTTATTTAAAGAAAACGTTCTGGGGCGGGGCCCCCTTGTCATAGGCCCCTGGGGGCCTTAGCGGGTTTGGGCGCTCGGGTGCGGGTGCCACCCGAGCGGGCACTGGGCAGCGGGCGCCGTTGTGGGCGAGCGCCCATCGGGGCTGACCCGAGGCGACGGGGCGGGCGCGTGGTCGGCGGCGCGGCTCGCCGGCCGACCGCGGCAGGTGGAGGCGACGCAGGGGCGGCGGACGAGTAGCGGGGCCGTGGCGCGCCGCGCGGCGAGCGAGCGGCGCAGGCGAGGCGATACACGGGCGAGTGGCGGGCGGAAGAGGGTGGGACGCTGCGGTGGTGGAGCAGCGCGGGGCCGGCGACGAGCGGCGCGGTGGCAGAGAGCGGAGCAGCAGGGCGGCAGCGGGGCCAGGTGGAAGTGGGCGTCGCCGGAGCGGGGTGAGCAGGGGCGCGGACGGGGAAGCGCGGGATGGCCGCGGCAGCGGCAGGCGCGGATGCGCGCGAGCGAGAAGGGGGGCGAGGCGCAGCGAGGCGGGGCTGGGGTGCGCGTGTGCGAGCAGTGACGAACGGGGCACGGGCGTGGTGAGCGTAGCAGGAGCAGGGGACCGCCACGGCGCGGGGCGGCGGGCGAGTGCGCGTGCGTGCGCACGGGGACAGGGGAGAGGAGAGGCCGGGGGCCTCACCGGGGTTCGTAGGGACGGGGCAGCGGTGCGTGAGGAGGAGGACGGAGACGGCGCGTCGTGGAGGAGGCAGTCCGGCGAGGAGGGGCTTGACGAATCCGGCGAGGGCGGTGACGTGCGCGGTCGTCGGGGCTGAGGACGTGGACGACGAGGTCCAGCGGCGACGGGGTGGCGACGGCGTCGGGGGCGAGGCGGCGTGTCCGGCGAGGTCGGGGCGGCGTCGGCCAATCGGGGGAGGGGGGGAACTGGGGGCGTCGGTGGGTGGGGTGGGTTTAGGGTTTGATGGCCACAGGCCATATAGGAGGGGGGGCTGGGCCGGCCGGCTGGGCCGGTCCAATTGGGCAGGGGGGGATTTCTCTTTTTCTGTTTTTCTTTTACCTTTTCTTTTATTTATTCTCTTGTCTCAGTTTAGCAAATTGTTAGGCCACATATTGAATTTTGTAAAACATAGGAATTGCTCCAACAAATACTAGGCATTACCTACCACTACCAAAAAATTGGTTTGGAGTCAACTTGAGTTCACACAATTTTTATAATAATTAAAATGCATTATTCCTAGGTGTTTTAATTATGTTAGTGCCACCTAATTATTTTATTATTTGTTGGTTTCAATTTTAGCATAGTCTCTGCAATACTTGCTATTTATCGAACATTTTAGTTTTTATGTTGGACAACTTTTATTTTCGACTTTTATTTAAATTTGGATTTTGACTTAGGAGTTGAAATGCAATATGATGCTAATGATGATCATGCACTGTTAAACATGATGACATGGCATAATCAAGGGTGTTTACTGTAGTTAACCATCGGGGGTGTTACACTATCGCACTTGCTTCTATCTGATCAGGAGACATATATCTACCTATGTATATGCGAGAGACATATTACTATTATTTTGCACTGTTATTCCCGTTACATTTCCAAAGAGACTGCAACAGATAATTAAGATACAAGTACATCGGAATGAAACGGTACGGCTGAACTTAAAAAATACAGCTTACAAACTACATGAAGGCATCATCCTCATCCTCCGTCGATGCAGCACCCTTGCCCTTCGACGATGCGTTTCTTTTGCCCTTCGACGATGCGGTACTCTTGCCCTTCGGCGATGCGGTGCTCTTTGCCTTTGTGCTCGGCATGAAGATATCGTCTTCGTCTTCACTGTCGGCAGTCCATAAATAAGTATGCTCGGCTGCAATCTTTAGGAAATTTCACTCTTATGTTGTTGCTTCTTCCACCTTCCATGCAACCTGAGAAGTTCTTTTCGTATCTCCTCATAGGTCCTTGCAGGCCACCCACGCCTACTTAACGCGTGAGCCAACTCATTCAGTACGGTGTCACTACTGAGGAGTTCATCCCATGGAACTACCCTATTGTCTATCTTGAAATCGCTGGCTAACCTCAGAAGACATTGGCTCATCCTAGGATGAAAACTACGATCAAAAGGATAACCGGATATCTTGACGAGACTACACTGGACTGCTTACCCATCTTAGTGTGGATAGGGTTTTATAGGTAGAGAAGAGAAGATGGCGGGAAAGAATGGCGGGAAAGAACGGCGGGAAAAGGTTGTTGGGATTGAGTTGGCGGGAAAGGGTTGACAGGAAAGAACCGCGAAAAAGGATTGGCGGGAGTCAGTTGGATTCATAAGTGAAATTGCAAAAAAAAAAACACTTCGGCCTAACATAAGCCGAAGAGAGCTCTCATGCAACTTCGGCCTATCATTTACGCGAAGAGGTGGGTCCCAGAGGACTCTTCGGCCTACAGATGACCAAAGACCTGTCTTCGACCTAAACGAAGCCAAAAAGAGCTCTTCGGCCTAAACGAAGCCGAAAAGAGCTCTTCGGCCTTGTTCCACCTCTCTTCGGCCAAATCTAGACCGAAGACCCTTCTTCGGCCAAGAGTTGGCCGAAAAGCTCCTCTTCGGCCAATAGGAGGCCAACAGGGACATAATTTTGATTTTTATGCATTAGGTCATATAGTTTCCGAATTTGCTATAAAAAACATCATAGTTTAAAAAAAAAATCCTCTTACGACGCTACTAGATGACCACGTCATGGTCTCATTCTCTCTATGCTTGATGATCCCAATTCAAAGTTGGAGATGCAATAAAGCTCTTTGCTGATTGGATCCCGCATATCCAAATGAAGCTCGTGAGGAGTGCAATTTTATGTAAGAAAAAAAGGATGATATGCACTATGTTTTCCTAATTTGGTCGATAACGTAGTTAAACGTAGTGTTGCTTTCTCGAGACCGTATTCGTCGGTCTCATTGTCCCTTGTACAAAGTAAAAAAGTTTATGTTTCCTTCATGG
The DNA here is from genome assembly GCA_011799875.1 of Thinopyrum elongatum. NCBI lineage: Eukaryota > Viridiplantae > Streptophyta > Magnoliopsida > Poales > Poaceae > Thinopyrum > Thinopyrum elongatum. The sequence goes on from CM022299.1 coordinate 392,382,165, forward strand.
ACCTTGTAAGAGCCGAAATATCAACCTTGGCCACGGATCTAGACACCAAAAAGTTGATATGCCGCATACACGAAACTGAAATGCATAAAATGCTAAAAATGTATGACCGTTTCAACTTCATATGTATACTCTTTTAGAATTGTGAATTGTTTAATACACGACAAGATGGAAAGAATTCCAGTACATCCATGTGAGAACACAAATATTCGACGGCATGAGCTGTTTTTTTTCTTTGAGGATGGCATGAGCTGTTTTCTATAAGACCATTAAACAAACAGTTTGTCTAATTCACATCTAGATGTTTTTTAAGGATGTCACATCTATGCTCTCACAAATAACACATTAACAATGTACCCAAAATAAGCTGGGACAAAAATAAAATAAACCACAAACAAGTGAATATCAGGTTAGATGTGACATAGATGTGTCAACCACTCCAGCTCCCTGTCATGTCATGTGCTACACGCGTCTACTGCGGCAATCTTAAAAGATGTCCAAATTGGGAGTGTCCCTCTCACCAGGCACCAGCAACGAACGAAATGCTTTGCTTTAAGTGCTCTCTAAGAAATAACCGAAAAGCTTCCTCTCAAAGTCTTAATCTATTCCCGCCCCTACGGAAATAGGCGGAAGCACGGGGCCGTAGGTGCGAAGTGCCACGAGGTTTGAACCAGGGGAAACTTGAGGCGTGAGTGAGGTAGCCATGAGATGAGCGACGCCCCACCCGCCGTCGGTTCGCGGCGCGGAGTCCGTCCGAACCACCGCCGGTCCACCTCACGCTTGGAGCCGGTTCGCCGGCCGTGCGAGGGGCTGCGGCGCCCGGCGCGTGGGTGCTCTTTTTTTCTTCCTCTTCTTCTGAAAGATCAGTGACGTAAATTTGTGCTTGTGCGTGGTAGTCAACCGCGGTTTATGACGCGTTGGTGACTTCTGTGAGCACGTGCAGGGAGACGTGGCGCGAGCAAAACGAACCCTGACCGACTCGTCCGTCCCGGTTGCTTCGATTCTCTGGCTGCTCCGTATGCGATCTGCGGTGCAACGAGCTCGCACGCACAGTCTGCATCCGCGTGGCGTCGACGCATCGGTTGTTCCTACGAGCGCACGGAGGTCAACACCCAACAGCGCCCCCGTTTCCACACATGGAGCGTGTGGAAAGAGCTACGTACAGAGCAACCGGCCGGCAGACCGAAACGACGTGGAAGCTCTCGACGTCCGCCAGGCCGAAACGCTTTGACGGGAGCGCGCGCCGGCCGGCCGGTTCGTTGGTGCCGCGTCCTCGTTGGAGTTTGGTACGTAGAGTGCAATAACATGGCAGCGAGTCGCGTGAAGAGATTGTGCCGTTGCCCGGTCCATTTCCCCGGATCTCGACAACGGAGCGGCCGGCACCAAACCCCCTCTCCCTCTCCCTGGTGCTTGATCGCGTCCACTGTCCACACCTTTGGTCCTTTTCTGGATTTTGTTGTCACCTAACCGTGCCGGGTACCTGGCCGCGGTGCAAAGCAACACATGTAGGCTCATGTGTCTCGCTGAGCGACAGGCAAACCGACTGGGACTAGCCAGGGACAGGGTCGGTCTTGAGATTTCGGAGGGCCAGGGCGAAACTAAAACCCGGGGCCCTTAATATATTACATACAAAAATAATAATCAACATATTTGTATATATTAATATACAAGCGCAAAGCTACAAAGCCACAACACACTAGAACAACTTAATATACCAATCTTACTGATTATCATGGCATACTCACAAATCAATAATTCTCTAGTATTCTCTATCCCTAAATAATGTACGATCATTTGATTATCACTGGTCATATTGTAACAACAAACTAAACGTGTGTCTGAAAATTGATGACAACAAATCTTGGGAAAAAGAAAACCTATGATTGAAGTGGTCACACAAGAAAAGTAAGGTAAATGATGCTGAAGAAACATTATGAACATTTGGCCGTATGTTACCCAGGACATGTGTACAATTCAGATGTTCTTATGTGAAATCTGAGTCAACCATGACAGGTTACTGCTGCTAGTACAACGTTCACTTCCGTTGGTTAATACTCCCTCTGTCTCAAAATAATTGTCTCAATTTTGTACTAGCTTTAGTACAAAGTTGTACTAAGCTTGAGACACTTATTTTGGGACGGAGGGAGTAGTAAATGGCAAACAATAGACACCGAATATAATAATACAGCTAGATATTTGAAGAGAAAATAGATCATTTAAAAAAAATGATATTTGTAGAGAAATTGTAGTCTTACCTTCCGTCAGTCCTTATTTTGTCTTGACCGGCAACCACGAATAGAAGCACGCAGCGGTAGCAGCGACTCCTGGTAGAAGTTTTTGCTTGATCGGCAATGTAACTCTCCAGATGACAACATCAAAACCATGGCAATTTCACAATCCTGCTGCCAGACCGACCCCCGACGGATGGAAAGCAGAAGAACAAGAGCGGAGCAGCGACCTATGTGCGGCGGCGGCCATCGTGGCTAGTCAAATCGGAAGGAGGAGTTGAGGGGAGAATAGACCCTAATTATTCGCGATCTAATTTTCAGCTCGGCCTCTGACGACATGGGTCGTTAATACTTCGGACCAAGCCCTTTTTTTTCCATCACTTCGGGCCAAGCCTAGTACAGAGTACATCCTGGGGGTCCCTCAGCCTCGGGGGCCCGGGGCGGCCGCCCCCCCCCGCCCCCCCTCAGGGCCGGGCCTGGCCAGGGGCATGTGTCTCACTGCTGCGCACTTAATATGCTGCGTCGTAGGAATCAAAATAGGCATCGCCGCCGGATCTTCTAAGAGTTCTCCTGTTGCTGTAGCTTCATTTTTCAGTAATAACAGGCGACCGTTCGTGCTAGGAGCGAAAAAAAGCCATGTTAAACCATGTCTTTTTCACTTTTACTATAGATCAAATAAGAGCATATGCAGCCAGATATAGCTAAACCAGCTATTCAAATGTCCGTGGATAATCCAGCCATTGTGTCTTGCTGCTACATTGATACTCCCTTTTTAAAGAAATACAGAGTATAAGAATGTTTAGATCGCTAAAATAGTGATCTGAACGCTCTTATATTTCTTTACAGAGGAACTACATATCATCGGACTACCAGAGATTGAAATGATATACTACATCAATACATGTCATCGGACTAAAAAAATGGCAATGTTGTAGCGACTCCCTCCCTGACGGTTGCGCGGCTCCGATCTGGCGGCGGCGCGGCTCCGATCTGGCGACGGCGGCGCTGCTCGGTGACGGGTTTGGTGGGGTGCTCCGCCCGGTGGTGTGCCCCGGCTTGCAGCGACGGCTTGGGCTGCCGATCCCTCCGATCTGATCTGGGTGGGTTGGTGGAGCTCGGCCCGAAGCTGCGGTCGGCCGTGTGCTTCGTCGGCTGATGCGGCCTGGAGCGCTGGTTCTTCTTCGACCTCGGACCGCCAAGGCAACCTACGACGAGAACCCGCTTGACACTGACAACCTGACGCGATGGGGAGGCCGCTGCTAGAGCTGTCGCAGATGCAGAACAGCCTGGAAAGCCTAAAGTGCCTCGACGATGCGGAATCTAAGCTGGATGAAGCACTGAGAATTGATCCCAACAAGGCTGACGCACACTCGTGCTTGGGGAAGGCCCTGACGGATTCTTCCGTTCGGAAATTGTCCAGGCTAATGAATGCTTTGAAAAGCAACTGGTTGTTTCCAGAGGGATGTTGATGACTTGATGTGGAACCAGCAAATGAGTTGTACAGTAAGTCATTGGATTTGTCATCACTAGCACATATGCCCGTGCGTTGCAACGGGGAAGAAAATTGAGGTGTCCACCAAACACCCATCGCATGTCGAGGTATAAAAGAAATGCATATCATGCTTTAAGAAAAAAATCGCCGCACTTTTCTAGTGAGTCATTCATTCATGTTGGCACTTTTAATGTTCGCAACGCCGTCCTCTCGTCGATGATGGTAAGGTTTTTGGCATCCACAATTAAAATTTTATTATGAAGCCGCATTCATGTACTTCGACGGCACCTCCTTCAGCTTCGCACTATCATCAGATAGAAGAGTATTGGTTCATTGAATGGGAATTTTTTATTGAGATTTTTTTAAAATATTCGAATGCAAGCCGTTTTTTGCTATGTTAATTTTTTTTAGAGAAGATTGGTTGTTTGGTTTGCAAGGTTATATTGCATTCTCTTTCTTGTTTTTTGCATAATTTGGACTTGATCCAAACACAGGCATTTCACGTAGACATCGGATAGGCTCTTTCTTTAAAAGAGACGCACACGTTGAGAGATCAGAACCGCACGCACACATCTCGTCTGTTCATCAATTTCAAGCTCCCTGCAACAGATTTATTTTTCTGTGTTTTCTCTCTTCCTCCACTTCGAACAGAAAAAGAAATATTTTCTCTGTTGTCTCGAGTGAACCGCCGCCGCTGGCCAGAGACCCCATACGCCTCGTTGTAGTCACGGCCGGCCGGCCGCCTGCAGGTACACGTATCACGTGTACGCCTCGTCATTGTAGTGAGGCCACATTTCAAAGCTCTACCCTATTCTCTAAAAAGAAAATGAACATAGTAACAACCTGCGAGCTTCTTCCTTGCTCTAGCTTTCTCTACAGCCGAGCAGCGCAGCCAGCGCCCGAGCACCTCCTGTCCGACCCTCACACCCGAGCGCCCTGCCGTTTAGATCGGTGCGCTACGGATCGACGCGTCACCTGCCTTCTCCTCCTTCCTCTTTCCCTCTCCCTCGTTCTTCTTTTCTTCTTTGACCCTTATCGTCGTTGCGTCCTCTGCAGATCGAGCACGCCACCCCGACGGCAGACGTGGAGCCCCGTGACAGCCGCCTAGCGCCTCCGCTCCCCCGTCTGCTGACTCCTCACCGTCCTGGTCGAGCAGCTCGACGGGATCGAGCAGAAGCCGTTGTCCCTACGTCGCGCTCGTGCTCGCTTGGAGCCGAGCGAGCGGACGCGCGTAGGCCAGCCAGCCGCGCCGTCCTAGCTCTGCCGTTTAGATCGGTGCGCCACGGATCGACACGTCACCCGCCTTCTCCTCATGTCCCCCATCTGCACATCTGCAAGCTAGCCTGCCGGAGACTGGATTTACACTTCCTTGTTTCTGATAATCTCCTTCAAGGACCAACGTGCATGCATGTATGACTTCCTTCCTTTGCTTCCTTTTCTCAGCCTTTGCTTATTGATTCCGAGACAGCTCCTTGATAACCAGGACATTGAAAGGCCTATATAAATTAGTAGGATTGGATTTAAGGACGCGAGGTGGGACTAATAATATGTGAAACAAACTTTTATTCTTAGCAAAGCACCGAGCCAGCTCAGTTGGTGCCGACAATAGCTAGGCGAAGGTGAGGTCGTGAGTTCAATTCCATGTAGCATCTAATATTTTTGCCAGGCCCTTTATGTTGCCTAGATTAGTTGGGCCACAACCCAAGCTGCGTGCGGCTTTCGCTCAGGTAGGCTTCGTTCGAGTCGCATCGCTCCGGATGGAATAGTCATGCGTGGCATGAATAGTACCACCTCAGATATAGAAAATAATATGGGTGAAGTGGACGGACGACGGACGGACGAAAAACGGACGAAATTACGGTGGTAAGAAGCAATAGCCCCTTTATTAGTAGGTATAGAAAAGCACCTAAACTGCATTTGGCGATCCATAAGCAAATCGCATCTCAGGCCTTACAAGGAGCACCCTCGTCCTCAAATGCAAGGTAATCAAAGAAAAAGAAGAAGAACAATGCGGCAGGCTTCAGGCCATGGATGTTGGTGTTGGGAAACATCGCATGGAAAACGAAAAAAAATTCTACGCACACGTAATGATCTATTCATGGAGATGCATAGCAACGAGGGGGAGAGTGTGTCTACGTACCCTCGTAGACCGAAAGCGGAAGCGTTTCACAACGCGGTTGATGTAGTCGAACTTTCTTCGCGCTCCATCGATCTAGTACCGAAAGTACGGCACCTCCGAGTTCTGCACACATTCAGCTCGATGACGTCTCTCGCCTTCTTGATCCAGCAAGGTGTCGAGGTAGTAGATGAGTTTCGTCAGCACGACGGCGTGGTGACGGTGATGGTGATGTGATCCGTGCAGGGCTTCGCCTAAGCACCGCAAGAATATGACCGGGGGTGTAAACTGTGGAGGGGGGCGCCGCACACGGCTAACAATTGATGTTGTGTCTTCTAGGCGCCCCCCTCCCCACATATATATAGGTGGGAGGGGAGGAGAGGCAGCCAGGGGGCGCCCCAAGTAGGATCTGAATCCTACTTGGGGTTTCCCCAAGTGGCGCCCCCCTTTCCTTTTTTTCACCGGAGAAGAAAGGGAAGGGGGAAGAGAGAAAGGAAGGGGGGCCGAACCCCCCCCCCCCCTTTTCCTTCTCCTCATTCGGCCACATGCCATGGGGGGGGGGAGGGGGCGCCACCTCTTGTGGGCTGGTGTGCTCCCCTCTTATGGCCCATATGGCCCATATCTTTTCCCCGGGGGTTCCGGTAACCCCTCTGGTACTCCGATAAATACCCGATACACTCCGGAACACTTCCGGTGTCCGAATACTATCGTCCTATATATCAATCTTTACATCTCGACCATTTCGAGACTCCTCGTCATGTCCGTGATCTCATCCGGGACTCCGAACAACATTCGGTCACCAAATCACATAACTCATATAATACAATATCGTCATCGAACGTTAAGCGTGCGGACCCTACGGGTTCGAGAACTATGTAGACATGACCGAGACACCTCACTGGTCAATAACCAAAAGCGGAACCTGGATGCTCATATTGGCTCCTACATATTCTACGAAGATCTTTATCGGTCGAACCGTTATGACAACATACATTATTCTCTTTGTTCATCGGTATGTTACTTGCCCGAGATTCGATCTTCGGTATCTTCATACCTAGTTCAATCTTGTTACCGGCGAGTTCCTTTACTCGTTCCGTAATACATCATCCTGCAACTAACTCATTAGTCACTTTGCTTGCGAGGCTTCTTATGATGTGTATTACCGAGAGGGCCCAGAGATACCTCTCCGATACTCGGAGTGACAAATCCTAATCTCGATCTATGCCAACTCAACAAACACCTTCGGAGATACCTATAGAGCATCTTTATAATCACCCAGTTACGTTGTGATGTTTGATAGCACACAAGGCATTCCTCCGGTATCCGGGAGTTGCATAATCTCATAGTCGAAGGAATATGCATTTGACATGAAGAAAGCAATAGCAATAAAACTGAACGATCATAATGCTAAGTTAACGGATGGGTCTTGTCCATCACATCATTCTCCTAATGATGTGATCCCGTTATCAAATGACAACTCATGTCTATGGTTAGGAAACCTTAACCATCTTTGATCAATGAGCTAGTCAAGTAGAGGCTCACTAGGGACACAGTGTTTGTCTATGTATTCACACATGTATTTAGGTTTCCGATCAATACAATTCTAGCATGAACAATAAACATTTATCATGAATAAGGAAATATAAAATAACAACTTTATTATTGCCTCTAGGGCATATTTCCTTTAGTCTCCCACTTGCACTAGAGTCAATAATCTAGATTACATTGTAATGATTCTAACACCCATGGAGTCTTGGTGCTGATCATGTTTTGCTCGTGGAAGAGGCTTAGTCAATGGGTCTGCAACATTCAGATCCTTATGAATTTTTCAAATCTCTATGTCTCCCTCCTTGACTTGATCACGGATGGAGTTGAAGCGTCTTTTGATGTGTTTGGTTCTTTTGTGAAATCTGGATTCCTTCGCTAAGGCAATTGCTCTAGTATTGTCACAAAAGATTTTCATTGGACCCGATGCACTAGGTATTACACCTAGATTGGATATGAACTCCTTTATCTAGACTCCTTCATTTGCTGCTTCCGAAGCAGCTATGTACTCCGCTTCACACGTAGATCCCGCCACGACGCTCTGCTTGGAACTGCACCAACTGACAGCTCCACCATTCAAAATAAATACGTATCCAGTTTGTGACTTAGAGTCATCCGGATCAGTGTCAAAACTAGCATCGACGTAACCATTTACGACGAGCTCTTTGTCACCTCCATAAACGAGAAACATATCCTTAGTCCTTTTCAGGTACTTCAGGATGTTCTTGACCGCTGTCCAGTGATCCACTCCTGGATTACTTTGGTACCTCCCTGCCAGACTTATGGCAAGGCACACATCAGGTCTGGTACACAACATAGCATACATGATAGAACCTATGGCTGAAGCATAGGGAATGACTTTCATTTTCTCTCCATCTTCTGCTGTGGTCGGGCATTGAGTCTTACTCAACTTCACACCTTGCAACACAGGCAAGAACCCTTTCTTTGAATGATCCATTTTGAACTTCTTCAAAACTTTATCAAGGTATGTGCTTTGTGAAAGTCCTATTAAGCGTCTCGATCTATCCCTATAGATCTTAATGCCCAATATATAAGCAGCTTCACCGAGGTCTTTCATTGAAAAACTCTTATTCAAGTATCCTTTTATGCTATCCAGAAATTCTACATCATTTCCAATCAACAATATGTCATCCACATATAATATTAGAAATGCTACAGAGCTCCCACTCACTTTCTTGTAAATACAGGCTTCTCTGAAAGTCTGTATAAAACCATATGCTTTGATCACCTCATCAAAGCGTATATTCCAACTCCGATATGCTTGCACCAGTCCATAGATGGATCGCTGGAGCTTGCACCCTTTGTTAGCACCTTTAGGATCGACAAAACCTTCTGGTTGCATCATATATAATTCTTCTTTAAGAAATCCATTAAGGAATGCAGTTTTGACGTCCATTTGCCAGATTTCATAATCATAAAATGCGGCAATTGCTAACATGATTCGGACAAACTTAAGCATCGCTACGGGTGAGAAAGTCTCATCGTAGTCAACTCCTTGAACTTGCAAAAACCTTTTGCGACAAGTCGAGCTTTGTAGACAGTAACATTATCATCAGCGTCAGTCTTCTTCTTGAAGATCCATTTATTCTCTATGGCTCACCGATCATCGGGCAAGTCCATCAAAGTCCACACTTTGTTCTCATACATGGATCCTATCTCAGATTTCATGGCCTCAAGCCATTTATCGGAATCTGGGCTCATCATAGCTTCTTCATAGTTCGTAGGTTTGTCATGGTCTAGTAACATGAATTCTAGAACAGGATTACCGTACCACTCTGGTGCGGAACGTGCTCTGTTCGACCTACAAGGTCCAGTAGTAACTTGATCTGAAGTTTCATGATCATGATCATTAGCTTCCTCTCTAGTTGGTGTAGGCATCACGGGAACAGATTTCTCTGATGAGCTACTTTCCAATTCGAGAGAAGGTACAATTACCTCATCAAGTTCTACTTTTCTCCCACTCACTTCTTTCGAGAGAAACTCCTTCTCTAGAAAGTTTCCATTCTTGGCAACAAAGATCTTGCCTTCGGATCTGTGGTAGAAGGTGTACCCAATTGTTTCCTTAGGGTATCCTATGAAGACACACTTCTCCGATTTGGGTTCAAGCTGATCAGGCTGAAGCCTTTTGACATAAGTGTAGCAACCCCAAACTTTAAGAAACGACAGTTTAGGTTTTTTGCCAAATCACAGTTCATACGGTGTCGTCTCAACGGATTTAGACGGTGCCCTATTTAACGTGAATGCAGCTGTCTCTAATGCATAACCCCAAAATGATAGTGGTAAATCGATAAGAGACATCATAGATCGTACCATATCTAATAAAGTACGGTTACGACATTCGGACACACCATTACGCTATGGTGTTCCAGGTGGCGTGAGTTGCGAAACTATTCCACATTGTTTTAAATGAAGGCCAAACTCGTAACTCAAATATTCGCCTCCGCGATCAGATCGTAGAAACTTTATTTTCTTGTTACGATGATTCTCCACTTCACTCTGAAATTCTTTGAACTTTTCAAATGTTTCAGACTTGTGTTTCATTAAGTAGATATACCCATATCTACTCAAATCATCTGTGAAGGTCAGAAAATAATGATACCTGCCGCGTGCCTCAACACTCACCGGACCGCATACATCGGTATGTATTATTTCCAATAAGTCATTAGCTCGCTCCATTGTTCCGGAGAACGGAGTTTTAGTCATCTTGCCTATTAGGCATGGTTTGCAAGTATCAAATGATTCATAATCAAGTGATTCCAAAAGCCCATCTGCATGGAGTTTCTTCATGCGCTTTACACCAATATGACTTAAACGGCAGTGCCACAAATATGTTGCACTATCATTATCAGCTTTGCATCTTTTGGTATTAATATTATGAATATGTGTATCACCACAATCAAGATTCAACAAAAATAGACCACTCTTCAAGGGTGCATGACCATAAAAGATATTACTCATATAAATAGAATAACCATTATTCTCTGATTTAAATGAATAACCGTCTGCCACTAAACAAGATCTAGATATAATGTTCATGCTCAACGCTGGCACCAAATAACAATTATTCAGGTCTAAAACTAATCCCGAAGGTAGATGTAGAGGTAGCGTGCCGACGGCGATCACATCGACCTTGGAACCATTCCCAACGCGCATCGTCACCTCGTCCTTAGCCAATCTTCGTTTAATCCGTAGCCCCTGTTTCGAGTTACAAATATGAGCAACCGAACCAGTATCAAATACCCAGGCGCTACTACGAGCATTAGTAAGGTACACATAAATAACATGTATATCAAATATACCTTTGTTCACTTTGCCATCCTTCTTATCCGCCAAATACTTGGGGTAGTTCCGCTTCCAGTGACCAGTCCCTTTGAAGTAGAAGCACTCAGTTTCAGGCTTGGGTCTAGCTTTGGGTTTCTTCCCGGGAGTGGCAACTTGCTTGCCATTCTTCTTGAAGTTCCCCTTCTTTCCCTTGCCCTTTTTCTTGAAACTAGTGGTCATGTTAACCATCAACACTTGATGCTCCTTCTTGATTTCTACCTCCGCAGCTTTGAGCATTGCAAAGAGCTCGGGAATTGTCTTGTCCATCCCTTGCATATTATAGTTCATCACGAAGCCTTTGTAGCTTGGTGGTAGTGATTGAAGAACTCTGTCAATAACACTATCATCTGGAAGATTAACTCCCAGCTGAGTCAAGTGATTATGATACCCACACATTTTGAGTATGTGTTCACTGACAGAACTGTTCTCCTCCATCTTGCAGCTATAGAACTTGTTGGAGACTTCATATCTCTCAACTCGGGCATTTGCTTGAAATATTAACTTCAACTCCTGGAACATCTCATATGGTCCATGACATTCAAAACGTCTTTGAAGTCCTGATTCTAAGCCGTAAAGCATGGCACACTGAACTATCGAGTAGTCATCAGATCGAGCTTGCCAGACGTTCATAACATCAGCATCTGCTCCTGTAGCAGGCCTTTCACCTACCGGTGCATCAAGGACATAATTCTTCTATGCAGCAATGAGGATAATCCTCAAGTTACGGACCCAGTCCGTGTAGTTGCTACCATCATCTTTCAACTTAGCTTTCTCTAGGAACGCATTAAAATTCAAGGGAACGGTAGCACGGGCCATTGATCTACAACATAGATATGCATATACTATCAGGACTAAGTTCATGATAAATTAAGTTCAATTAATCAAATTACTTAAGAACTCCCACTTAGATAGACATCCCTCAAGTCATCTAAATGATATGTGATCCAAATCAACTAAACCATGTCCGATCATCATGTGAGATGGAGTAGTCATCAATGGTGAACATCTCTATGTTGATCATATCTACTATATGATTCACGTTCGACCTTTCGGTCTCTAATGTTCCGAGGCCATGTCTGTACATGCCAGGCTCGTCAAGTTTAACCTGAGTATTCCGCATGTGCAAAGCTGTCTTGCACCCATTGTATGTGAACATAGAGTCTATCACACCCGATCATCACGTGGTGTCTCAACACGACGAACTATCGCAATGGTGCATACTTAGGGAGAACACTTATACCTTGAAATTTTAGTTAAGGGATCATCTTATAATGCTACCGCCGTACTAAGAAAAATAAGATGCATAAAGATAAACATCACATGCAATCAAAATATGTGACATGATATGGCCATCATCATCTTGTGCTTTTGATCTCCATCTCCAAAGCATCATCATGATCTCCATCGTCACCGGCTCGACACCTTGATCTCCATCATTGCGTCGTGGTCGTCTCGCCAACTATTGCTTCTACAACTATAGCTAATGCATAGTGATAAAGTAAAGCAATTACATGGCGTTTGCATTTCATACAATAAAGCGACAACCATAAGGCTCGTGCCAGTTGCCGATAACTTACAAAACATGATCATCTCATACAACAACTTATATCACATCATGGCTTGACCATATCACATCACAACATGCCCTGCAAAAACATGTTAGACGTCCTCTACTTTGTTGTTGCAAGTTTTACGTGGCTGCTACGGGCTTCTAGCAAGAACCGTTCTTCAAGGACCGGCCATAGTCAAAGATTCAACTAAAGTAGGAGAAACAGACACCCGCCAGCCACCTTTATGCAAAACTAGTTGCATGTCTGTCTGTGGAACCAGTCTCATGTACGTGGACATGTAAGGTTGGTCCGGGCCGCTTCATCCCACAATACCGCCGAATCAAAATAAGATGTTGGTGGTAAGCAGTATGACTATCACCGCCCACAACTCTTTGTGTTCTACTCGTGCATATCATCTACGCATAGACCTGGCTCTGATGCCACTGTTGGGAAACGTAGCACGGAAAACAAAAAATTTCTACGCACACACAATGATCTATCCATGGAGATGCATAGCAATGAGGGGGAGAGTGTGTCTATGTACCCTCGTAGACCGAAAGCGGAAGCGTTTCACAACGCGGTTGATGTAGTCGAACTTTCTTCGCGCTCCACCGATCGAGTACCGAATGTACCGCACCTCCGAGTTCTGCACAGGTTCAGCTCGATGACGTCCCTTCCTTCTTGATCCAGCAAGGTGTCGAGGTAGTAGATGAGTTCCGTCAGCACGACGGCGTGGTGACGGTGATGGTGATGTGATCCACGCAGGGCTTCGCCTAAGCACCGCAAGAATATGACCGGGGGTGTAAACTGTAGAGGGGGGCGCCGCACAAGGCTAACAATTGATGTTATGTCTTCTAGGCGCCCCCCTCCCCACATATATATAGGTGGGAGGGGAGGAGAGGAAGCCAGGGGCCGCCCCAAGTAGGATCCGAATCCTACTTGGGGTTTCCCCAAGTGGCGCCCCCCCTTTCCTTTTTTTCACCAGAGAAGAAAGGGAAGGGGGAAGAGAGAAAGGAATGGGGGGGCCAAACCCCCCTTTTTCGTTCTCCTAATTTGGCCACATGCCATGGGGGGGGGGGGGGCGCCACCCCTTGTGGGCTGGTGTGCTCCCCTCTTATGGCCCATATGGCCCATATCTTTTCCCCGGGGGTTCCGGTAACCCCTCCGATACTCCGATAAATACCCGAAACACTTCCGGTGTCTGAATACTATCGTCCTATATATCAATCTTTACCTCCCGGCCATTTCGAGACTCCTCGTCATATCCGTGATCTTATCCGGGACTCCGAACAACATTCGGTCACCAAATCACATAACTCATATAATACAATATCGTCATCGAACGTTAAGCGTGCGGACCCTACGAGTTCGAGAACTATGTAGACGTGACCGAGACACCTCTCTGGTCAATAACCAACAGCGGAACCTGGATGCTCATATTGTCTCCTACATATTCTACGAAGATCTTTATCGGTCGAACCGTTATGACAACATACATTATTCCCTTTGTTCATTGGTATGTTACTTGCCCGAGATTCGATCGTCGGTATCTTCATACCTAGTTCAATCTCGTTACCGGCAAGTCTCTTTACTCGTTCCGTAATACATCATCCTGCAACTAACTCATTAGTGACTTTGCTTGCAAGGCTTCTTATGATGTGTATTACCGAGAGGGCCCAGAGATACCTCTCCGATACTCGGAGTGACAAATCCTAATCTCGATCTATGCCAACTCAACAAACACCTTCGGAGATACCTGTAGAGCATCTTTATAATCATCTAGTTACATTGTGACGTTTGATAGCACACAAGGCATTCCTCCAGTATCCGGGAGTTGCATAATCTCATAGTCGAAGGAATATGCATTTGACATGAAGAAAGCAATAGCAATAAAACTGAATGATCATAATGCTAAGCTAACGGATGGGTCTTGTCCATCACATCATTCTCCTAATGATGTGATCCCGTTATCAAATGACAACTCATGTCTATGGTTAGGAAACCTTAACCATCTTTGATCAATGAGCTAGTCAAGTAGAGGCTCACTAGGGACACAGTGTTTGTCTATGTATTCACACATGTATTTAGGTTTCCGATCAATACAATTCTAGCATGAATAATAAACATTTATCATGAATAAGGAAATATAAAATAACAACTTTATTATTGCCTCTAGGGCATATTTCCTTCAGTTGGCAGGCAGGCGGCGGCGGGCTGGATTGGGGCGGCGTGGGGGCCTGCTACCGTGAAAATAATGGTGGTTGTCCTCGTGCTCTTTTCGCATCATAGCAACGTCCTACATGATCGGTCCTCCTTGATTTGGTCATCGACGTGTTTCAGAACTGCTATCGGAGATCCTACCCAAGATATCTGGATCGGATAGAATTCGATCGTGCACGCCATATCAGCCTACGAGGTTCCATGACGACGTGGCGCGAAGCTCTATTGTTTGTTGACACCATTGGACATGTCGGCTTCTCGATTTCTATGGTGTAGACAGTTGTGGGGAAGGTCATGGTGACTGAGATCGGAGGATCAGTTAGTTAGATGGACGGAGCCTTTGAGGCGATGGAGTCAGCTAGGTGTTTGGTAACTCTCAGGAGCAGCAGCATCAAGTGGGGGGTGACAACACTGGAGGGATTCATTTTTGGTGGTGCTCCTCGGGTGCTGAGCCGTGACTTTCAGGGTGAAAACCTAAGGTCTGTCCTTCATTGGTTGTGCCTGGCAATTGCCTTGCTGAAGGAATTGTTTTGAGAGCTCGGACTTCTCCATGGTGAAAACCTAAGATCTTTGGATCGGGCAATGATGGTGCTTGTGCACTGTTTCCTTCTTGAAGGTGTTGCTTTTGGAAACCTTTTATGTTTTCCGGGTGTTGTATTTGGTGGTGGTTTGTGTGCGGCTGCTGAGAGAAGTTGATTGCTTTGGCGGGGCCTTTGTTTTTTCCTTTCTTTTCTATTTTTTACTTGGCTGTGTGCATCCTGGATGTCGTTGCGACATCTTGTAGGTGCAGAGGCTGGGTGTAATTGGTATCTGCGCGATATTAATATATTCCCTTTTTCAAAAAAACATACAAAGGTATGGAGAAAGATCATCCATGGCCGCCCTTGACCTTTCCCTTGCCATCTTGTCACGGAATTAGCGCTCGAAGACGCAAAATGGATCGAGACAGATCTGCTCATCGCCGAAGTTGTCTGACCCGGCATCATCCTCCTTCTCCTTGGGGGGGAGGACAGAGCGGCCATGACACAGACCACCCGGTTTTGGTCTCGGGCGAGGGCGCGCGTGCTCCTTCTTTGCCGCTTATGAAGGATGCGGGCATGGATGGCTTCCTCGTCCTCCTCCTTTGCCGCTTATGAAGGATGCGGGCATGGATGGCTTCCTCGTCCAAGGCATCATGCGTCGCCGCCTCCATCGCTGCCACTGAAAGGGCATTTATGCTCTTAACGAGATTTGGTATTTATGACAACATACATTTATGATCTAACCACATGCTCTGATTTGTAAATCGTGTCATCATAACATGGAGGATTACATGGATGGTTAGATGCCTCACTATTTGTAAAAGGAAAAAAGAAGTGTTGCCCTTGATATTCATTTTATTATTGAGTCCGAACTATTAAGAAGGGTTGCACCCTAAAGATACTTGGGAATCAACTTCACGTACACTAAAATATAAGCATGTCAAATGTAACTTCATATATGAGGAAAGAGGTGCTCTAAATCTACCCTTGCACGGGTTTCTGTGAACCCCGGAACTTCCGGGCACCAAAACCTGTAGGGTAGCACTGTTAGCTTCCGGGCAATCCAGAAACATTGCATAATCTGTGCAATCTCTCTGAAAATCCTGGAACCTTGCCCGGAACTTCTGGCGGCCGAAACTTTCGGGACGCAAAACTTCCATTGGCAAGTTTAGCTAGCTTTCGGGGGACCAGAGTTAGTAGTTGCACACTTATGCAATCTTTGTGTATAGCCCGGAACTTTAGGGTGCTGAAACTTCCGTTTGTTGAAGGAACTTCCGGGGCACGCAGAAATGCGCCCTAACGGTTGGATTTGGAGCAAACTGATAAATAGTCTTCTTCTTCACCATGAAAAACTTGACGACTCTGTTTCTCTCTCCTCCATTTAGAACTCGATTTCTTGGAGATCTCCCTCCTTAGCCAGCCAAAGCTCTTGATCTTTCTGTTAAAAAAACTCTTGATCTTTTGAGAAGCGAAGGAGAAGTGCCTGATCTACACATTCACCGAAGCAAAAGTTGATTCCCATTTGTCTTCGTGGTGCATCTTGTTACTCTTGGAGGTTGGAGACTTCTAGGCGGTAGGAGTGCTCCGGCAAGGAATCATTCATTGTGATTACCCCCGGAAAGTTTGTGAAGTTTTGGAGACCACCTCAAGGTCTACCACTAGTGGTTGAGAAACGCCTCCATGGTGTTGTCTCAAGGGGAGAATAAGGTGAACCTTCGTGGCGTTGGTGTGCCTTTGTGGTAACATTTGCCCCTCCAATGGTGACTAGCTTCCCTCCAAGGAAGTGAACATCAGCATAAACCCTTGTCTCCGGAGTTGTGTTTATCCCTAACCCTAACTCTCTACTTGTGGTTGCTTGTCTTGCTTTCCTTACTTCTATCTTATTGTGCTTGTTTAGCTTGCTATAAGTCGTTGTTGAATATATTGCTTCGCACTAGATTCATCTTGGCAATTGTTAGGCACACTTTCATATTTCACATTATTGCCTAAAATTGCTAGTAAGAATTAAAATTTGTAATTGTACATATATTCACTCCCTCTAGTTCCATTTGGATCCTTTTAGCCACGTCGTCAACGTAGCGGGCCTTCGCCTCCCGCGTCCTCTGCGTCACACAGCGAGCACACCGCTCCTATAACCAACATATGTCTCCACATTGGAGTTGAGACGGCAGACAAACCTCATTGCCTCCAACAAGGCAGTGGGCACGTGCCTCGAGCCTCCAGCCCTGGTGGATCATAGCGTCATTTGCGTTGACGCATTGGATTCTCGCCGGATTGACTCCGACCTCGGTCAGACACACTCGTCTCGGGAGCGATGGAGGGCCATGCGAACGTCCATCGCCTCCTCATCCCTGAATGGAACCGCCCCAGTCGACAGGTCGGGAGATCTCAGAGTTGGATCCGCTGCCCGACATGCCGGAAAAGGCCAGAGATCACCAGAATAAAGCTTGGGGCGGGGTGGAGTGGAGTGGCCAGGGTTTGGTCCGGGATGCGGATGGGGACAAATATTATATGGGATCAGGTGGGCCAGCGTGGGTCGGATCCAACGTGGAAGATGCTCCTATATGTGTCTGGACCTTCCCATATCTACCCCCACATTTGGGTTGGATATGAGGGATGCTGGTTAGCCCAGGCGTATAAGGCCAGTTTGAGCGCCCGACCGGGTCATGTTTTTATGACCGATCACTGACCAGGCGATCCGCCTGGACGTATGGGGGGGTTGAGTAGCCCAGTTGCAGATGCTCTAAGGGCATCTCTAACTGACCCTCTATAATTTAGAGAAGGGCACGGTTGAGTATCTTTTAGAGAAGTATATTTGCTCCTCTAAAAACGTGTCGTTTCTAACCGATTCCTTAAACTTAACGGAGTAAAAATATATATAAAAACTATTATGTAAATTTGGTTCAAACTACTACATCAAACTTGATTCAAAACATTTTACATAACTATTTTATATAAGTTAAATCAAATTTAGACTAGATTGCATAAAAACTTATGAAAACTACTCACTATCACTCTCGTTCTCGATCCTCTCCCAGACTGATTCAGTAAGCCCTCCGATGAAATGGCCATGGCCCTCATCACCGGCACTGCCCTGTCCCTCGTCATCGACACCGCCATCAGAGTTGCTATAGAGGTCGATGACCTCCATCGCCCCGGCCTTATACCGCTTGTATAGCCGGCGCTCCGCCTTGACGCGCTCCGTGCAGAGGCGGTGGAGCTCTGCCATGTAGCCTCGCCAGCTAGCTCCGCCTCGAGGCACTCGCAGGCCTTTCGGGTTTCTGGCATCTCCCATGTGGTGGCCACCCGGGGGTCGGTGGGCACCAACCGCAGCATGCCGTGTGGGAAGTTGTGTCGGGCATTGGCGTCATGAATGCTTCGCACACCACATGCGAGCGAGCGACCGAGTGGGCTGACCCATTTCAGTTCTAAGCATAGGGCATTCTGGTTCTATTTCTGGGAAGTTTCTAGAAGGTTCCAAGCCAGTTTTTACCGGCTTTGGGAACCTTCTAGAAGGGTTTTTGAACCTATTTTTTTTTCCTTTTTTCTATTTAATTTTCAATTTTTTCTCTGTTTTCTGGGTTTTCATTGTTTTTCTTTCTTCTCCTTTTGTTTATTTTCTAAATATAATAAATTTAAAATAGATTTTCAGAATTTTTTGAATTATTCAAAATTTGTTCTCATTGCCATTGTTTTTTCTATTGCATTTTCCCCTAGTTGGTTCCTACCCACGGGTTTTGCCCTTACTTTTCAAGCTTGCTCACTTTTGCCCTTTACTTTTTCCGCTGAGGTCCCTCGAATGCCCTTCCGTCATAGTTTCAGGTTGTCAAAGGCCTTTGACCGTTACTTTGGACCAAACTAACCCTCAGGCAAAAAAGGAAAAAAAGGAAAAGAGAGAAAGAGCGATCTTACCTTAGGCCCAACAATGTCCAGCCGGCCCAGGCCCAACTGCCACTCATCTTCTTCCTCGCGCCAGAAGAACAGAGCGGGTGGATGCCCCTGCCCATGCCTGGTGCCGCTGATGACCCACAAGTATAGAGGATCAATCGTAGTCCTTTCGATAAGTAAGAGTGTTGAACCCAACGAGGAGCAGAAGGAAATGACAAGCGGTTTTTAGCAAGGTATTTTCTGCAGGCACTGAAATTGTCGTTAATAGATAGTTTGATAGCAAGATAATTTATAAGAGCAATAAGTAGTAACGGTAACAAAAGTGTAGCAAGGTAGCCCAATCCTTTTTGTAGCAAAGGACAGGCCGGAATGGTCTCTTATAATAAGCAAAGCGTTCTTGAGGACACACGGGAATTTCATCTAGTCACTTTCATCATGTTTGTTTGATTCATGTTCGCTACTTTGATAATTTGGTGTGTGGGTGGACCGGTGCTTGGGTGTTGTTCTTACTTGAACAAGCCTCCCACTTATGATTAACCCTCTCACAAGCATCCGCAACTACGAAAGAAGAATTAAGATAAATCTAACCATAGCATTAAACATATGGATCCAAATCAGCCCCTTACGGAATAGAGCATAAACTAGGGTTTAAGCTTCTATCACTCTAGCAACCCATCATCTAATAACTACTCCACAATGCATTCCCTTAGGCCCAGAGATGGTGAAGTGTCATGTAGTCGACGTTCACATTGAAGGAAATATGCCCTAGAGGCAATAATAAAGTTATTATTTTATATTTCCTTATTCATGATAAATGTTTATTATTCATGCTAGAATTGTATTGATCGGAAACCTAAATACACGTGTGAATACATAGACAAACACTATGTCCCTAGTGAGCCTCTACTTGACTAGCTCGTTGATCAAAGATGGTTAAGGTTTCCTAACCATGGAAATGAGTTGTCATTTGATAACAAGATCACATCATTAGGAGAATGATGTGATGGACAAGACCCATCCGTTAGCTTAGCATAATGATCGTTCAGTTTTATTGCTACTGCTTTCTTCATGTCAAATACATATTCCTTCGACTATGAGATTATGCAACTCCCGGATACCGGAGGAATGCCTTGTGTGCTATCAAACATCACAATGTAACTGGGTGATTATAAAGATGCTCTACAGGTATCTCCGAAGGTGTCTGTTGGGTTGGCATAGATCGAGATTAGGATTTGTCACTCCGAGTATCGGAGAGGTATCTCTGGGCCCTCTCGGTAATGCACATCATAAGAAGCCTTGCAAGCAAAGTGACTTAGTCACAGGATGATGTATTATGGAACGAGTAAAGAGACTTGCCGGTAACGAGATTGAACTAGGTATAAAGATACCAACGATCGAATCTCGGGCAAGTAACATACCGATGGACAAAGGGAATAACGTATGTTGTCATAACGGTTCGACCGATAAAGATCTTCGTAGAATATGTGGGAGCCAATATGAGCATCGAGGTTCCGCTATTGGTTATTGACCGAAGAAGTGTCTCGGTCATGTCTACATAGTTCTCGAACCCGTAGGGTCCGCACGCTTAACGTTCGATGACGATTTAGTATTATATGAGTTATGTGATTTGGTGACCGAATGTTGTTCGGAGTCCTGGATGAGATCACCGACATGACGAGGAGTCTCGAAATGGTCGAGAGGTAAAGATTGATATACATAGGACGATGGTATTCGGACACCGGAAGTGTTCCGGGGGGTACCGGGAACATATCGGGTCACCAGAAGGGGTTCCGGGCACCCCCGGCAAAAGATATGGGCCTAATGGGCCAAGAGGGGAAACACAACAGCCAGGAGGGGCTGCTGCGCCCCCATATGGGCCGCACCAGAGGAGAAGGAAAGAGGGGAAGAGAGAAGGAAGGGGAGGGATTCGGCCTCCCCTTCCTTCCCTCCTCCCTCCTCTTTCCTTCCCACTCCGGTAAATAAGGAAGGGTGGGGGGGCGCACCACTTGGGAAACCCCAAGTAGGATTCGGATCCTACTTGGGGCGCCCCATAGATGCCTCTCCTCCCCTCCCACCTATATATATGTGGGGAGGGGGGCGCCTAGAACACACAATATCAACTGTTAGCCGTGTGCGGCGCCCCCCTCCACAGATTACACCCTCGGTCATATTCTCGCGGTGCTTAGGCGAAGCCCTGCGCGGATCACTTCACCGTCACCGTCACCACGCCTTTGTGCTGACAGAACTCATCTACTTCCTCGACACTTTGCTGGATCAAGAGTTCGAGGGACATCATCGAGCTGAACATGTGCAGAACTCGGAGGTGCCGTACGTTCGGTGCTTGATCGGTCGGAACAAGAAGAAGTTCGACTACATCAACCGCGTTGTCAAACGCTTCCGCTTTCGGTCTACGAGGGTACGTAGACACACTCTTCCCCTCTCGTTGCTATGCATCTCCTAGATAAATCTTGCGTGAGCGTAGGAAATTTTTGAAATTGCATGCTACGTTTCCCAACAGTGGCATCCGAGCCAGGTCTATGCGTAGATGATATGCATGAGTAGAACACAAAGAGTTGTGGGCGGTGATCGTCATACTGCTTACCGCCAATGTCTTATTTTGATTCAGCGGTATTGTTGGATGAAGCGGCCTGGACCAACCTTACATGACAACGTTCATGAGACCGGTTCCACCGACAGACATGCAACTAGTTTTGCATAAAGGTGGCTGGCGGGTGTCTGTTTCTCCTACTTTAGTTGAATCAAATTTGACTGTGGCCGGTCCTTGTTGAAGGTTAAAACAACAAACTTGATAAGTCTCCGTTGTGGTTTTTATGCGTAGGTAA
The DNA here is from genome assembly GCA_011799875.1 of Thinopyrum elongatum. Classification (NCBI taxonomy): domain Eukaryota; kingdom Viridiplantae; phylum Streptophyta; class Magnoliopsida; order Poales; family Poaceae; genus Thinopyrum; species Thinopyrum elongatum. Next base: position 392,403,907 of record CM022299.1, read on the forward strand.
GAACGGTTCTTGCTAGAAGCCCGTAGCAGCCACGTAAAACTTGCAACAACAAAGTAGATGACGTCTAACTTGTTTTTGCAGGGCATGTTGTGATGTGATATGGTCAAGACATGATGTGATATACGTTGTTGTATGAGATGATCATGTTTTGTAAAAGTTATCGGCAACTGGCAGGAGCCTTATGGTTGTCGCTTTATTGTATGAAATGCACATGCCATGTAATTGCTTTACTTTATCACTATGCATTAGCGATAGTTGTAGAAGCAATAGTTGGCGAGACGACCATGACGCAACGATGGAGATCAAGGTGTCGAGCCGGTGACGATGGAGATCATGACGACGCTTTGGAGATGGAGATCAAAAGCACAAGATGATGATGGCCATATCATGTCACATATTTTGATTGCATGTGATGTTTATCTTTTATGCATCTTATTTTGCTTAGTACGGCGGTAGCATTATAAGATGATCCCTTCACTAAATTTCAAGGTATAAGTGTTCTCCCTGAGTATGCACCGTTGCGACAGTTCATCGTGTTGAGACACCACGTGTTGATCGGGTGTGATAGACTCTACGTTCAAATACAATGGGTGCAAGACAGTTTTGCACATGCGGAATACTCGGGTTAAACTTGACGAGCCTAGCATGTACATACATGGCCTCGGAACACTGGAGACCGAAAGGTCGAATGTGAATCATATAGTAGATATGATCAACATAGAGATGTTCACCATTGATGACTACTCCATCTCACGTGATGAACGGACATGGTTTAGTTGATTTGGATAACGTATCATTTAGATGACTTGAGGGATGTTTATCTAAGTGGGAGTTCTTTAGTAATTTGATTAATTGAACTTAATTTATCATGAACTTAGTCTTGATAGTTTTTGCATATCTATGTTGTAGATCAATAGCTCGCGTATAGCTCCCCTGTCTTATTTTGATATGTTCCTAGAGAAAACTAAGTTGAAAGATGATAGTAGCAATGATGCGAACTGGGTCCGTGATCTGAGGATTATCCTCATTGCTGCACAGAAGAATTATGTCCTTGATGCACCGCTAGGTGACAGACCTATTGCAGGAGCAGATGCTAATGTTATGAACGTTTGGCAAGCTCGATATGATGACTACTTGATAGTTTAAGTGCGCCATGCTTTACGACTTAGAACTGGGACTTAAAAAATGTTTTGAATGCCACGAAGCATATGAGATATTCCAAAGAGATGAAATTGGTATTTCAGACTCATGCCCGTGTCGAGAGGTATGAGACCTCTGACAAGTACTTTGCCTACAAGATGGAGGAGAATAGCTCAGCTAGTGAGCATGTGCTCAGAATGTCTGGGTACTACAATCGCTTCAATCAAGTGGGAGTTAATCTTCCAGATAAGATAGTGATTGACAAAGTTCTCTAGTTACTATCACCAAGCTAATAGAACTTCGTGATGAACTATAATATGCAAGGGATGACAAAAACGATTCCCGAGCTCTTCGCGAAACTGAAATCGGCGAAGGTAGAAATCAAGAAAGAACATCAAGTGTTGATGGTTGACAAGACCACTAGTTTCAAGAAAAAGGGCGAGGGAAAGAAAGGGAACTTCAAGAAGAATGGCAAACAAGTTGTCGCTCCCATGAAGAAGCCCAAAGCTGGACCCAAGCCTGAAACTGAGTGCTTCTACTGCAAAGGAAATGGTTACTGGAAGCGGAACTACCCCAAATACTCGGCGGATAAGAAGGATGGCAAAGTAAACAAATGTATATTTGATATACATGTTATTGATGTGTATTTTACTAGTGTTCATAGTAGCCCCTGGGTATTTGATACCGGTTCAGTTGCTAAGATTAGTAACTCGAAACAGGAGTTGCAAAATGAACAGAGACTAGTTAATGACGAGGTGACGATGTGTGTTGGAAGTGATTCCAAGGTTGATAAGATCACCATCGCACACTCCCTCTACCTTCGGGATTAGTGTTGGACCTAAATAAATAAATGTTATTTGGTGTTTGCGTTGAACATGAATATGATTGGATCATGTTTATTGCGATACGGTTATTCATTTAAGTCAGAGAATAATTGTTGTTCTGTTTACATGAATAAAACCTTCTATGGTCATACACTCAATGTAAATAGTTTATTGAATCTCGATCGTAGTGAAACACATATTCATAATATTGATGCCAAAAGATGCAAAGTTAATAATGATAGTGCAACATACTTGTGGCACTGTCATTTAGGTCATATTGGTGTAAAGCGCATGAAGAAACTCCATGCAGATGGACTTTTGGAATCACTTGATTATGAATCATTTGATACTTGTGAACCATGCCTCATGGGCAAGATGACTAAAACTCCGTTCTCCGGAACAATGGAGCGAGCCAATGACTTATTGGAAATAATACATACCGATGTATGCGGTCCGATGAGTGTTGAGGCACGCGGCGGGTATCATTATTTTCTAACCTTCACAGATGATTTGAGCAGATATGGGTATATCTACTTAATGAAACACAAGTCTGAAACATTTGAAAAGTTCAAGGAATTTCAGAGTGATGTGGAGAATCATCGTAACAAGAAAATAAAGTTTCTATGATCTGATCGCGGAGGTGAATATTTGAGTTACGAGTTTGGCCTTCAATTAAAACAATGTGGAATAGTTTCACAACTCACGCCACCTGGAACACCACAGCGTAATGGTGTGTTCGAACATCGTAACCGTACTTTATTAGATATGGTGCGATCTATAATGTCTCTTACTGATTTTTGTTTTGGGGTTATGCATTAGAGACAGCTGCATTCATGTTAAAAAGGGCACCGTCTAAATCCGTTGAGACGACACCGTATGAACTGTGGTTTGGCAAGAAACCTAAGCTGTCATTTCTTAAAGTTTGGGGTTGCGACACTTATGTCAAAAGGCTTCAGCCTGATAAGCTCGAACCCAAATCGGAGAAGTGAGTCTTCATAGGATACCCTAAGGAAACAATTGGGTACACCTTCTACCACAGATCCGAAGGCAAGATCTTTGTTGCCAAGAATGGAACCTTTCTAGAGAAGGAGTTTCTCTTGAAAAAAGTGAGTGGGAGGAAAGTAGAACTTGATGAGGTAATTGTACCTTCTCTCAAATTGGAAAGTAGCTCATCACAGAAAACCGTTCCCGTGATGCCTACACCAACTAGAGAGGAAGCTAATGATGATGATCATGAAACTTCAGATCAAGTTACTACAGAACTTCGTAGGTCAACCAGAACACGATCCGCACCAGAGTGGTACGGGAATCCTGTACTGGAAGTCATGTTACTAGACCAAGGCGAACCTACGAACTATGAAGAAGCTATGATGAGCCCAGATTCCGACAGATGGCTTGATGCCATGAAATCTGAGATAGGATCCATGTATGAGAACAAAGTGTGGACTTTGGTGGACTTGCCCGATGATCGGCGAGCCATTGAGAATAAATGAATCTTCAAGAGGAAGACGGACACTGATGGTAGTGTTACTATCTACAAAGATCGACTTGTCACAAAAGGTTTTCGACAAGTTCAAGGTGTTGACTACGATGAGATTTTCTCACTCATGGCGATGCTTAAGTCTGTCCGAATCATGTTAGCAATTGCCGCATTTTATGAAATCTGGCAAATGGATGTCAAAACTGCATTCCTTAATGGATTTCTTAAAGAAGAGTTGTATATGATGCAACCAAAAGGTTTTGTCAATCCTAAAGGTGCTAACAAAGTGTGCGAGCTCCAGCGATCCATCTATGGACTGGTGCAAGCATCTCGGAGTTGGAATATACGCTTTGATAAGGTGATCAAAGCATATGGTTTTATACAGACTTATGGTGAAGCCTGTATTTACAAGAAAGTGAGTGGGAGCCCTGTAGCATTTCTGATATTATATGTGGATGACATATTATTGATTGGAAATGATATAGAATATCTGGATAGCATAAAAGGATACTTGAATAAGAATTTTTCAATGAAAGACCTCGGTGAAGCTACTTATATATTGGGCATCAAGATCTATAGGGATAGAACAAGACGCTTGATAGGAATTTCAATGAGCACATACCTTGACAAGATTTTGAATAAGTTCAAAATGGATCAGTCAAAGAAAGGGTTCTAGCCTGTGTTGCAAGGTGTGAAGTTGAGTAAGACTCAAAGCCCGACCGCGACAGAAGATAGAGAGAGAATGAAAGTCATTCCCTATGCCTCAGCCATAGGTTCTATAAAGTATGCCATGCTGTGTACCAAACCTGTTGTGTACCTTGCCATGAGTTTGGCAAGGGGGTACAATAGTGATCCAGGAGTAGATCACTGGACAGCGGTCAAAATTATCCTTAGAGGACTAAGGAAATGTTTCTCGATTATGGAGGTGATAAAGAGTTCATCATAAAGAGTTACATCGATGCAAGCTTTGACACTGATTTAGATGACTCTAAGTCTCAATCTAGATACGTATTGAATGTGGGAGCAATTAGCTAGAGTAGCTCCATGCAGAGCATTGTAGACATAGAAATTTGCAAAATACATACGGATCTGAATCTGACTGACCCGTTGACTAAACTTCTCTCACAAGCAAAACATGATCACACCTTAGTACTCTTTGGGTGTTAATCACATGGCGATGTGAACTAGATTATTGACTCTAGTAAACCCTTTGGGTGTTTGTCACATGGCGATGTGAACTATTGGTGTTAATCACATGGCGATGAGAACTAGATTATTGACTCTAGTAAACCCTTTGGGTGTTGATCACATGGCGATGTGAACTAGATTATTGACTCTAGTGCAAGTGGGAGATTGAAGGAAATATGCCCTAGAGGCAATAATAAAGCTGTTATTTTATATTTCCTTATTCATGATAAATGTTTATTATTCATGCTAGAATTGTATTGTTCGAAAACCTAAATACATGTGTGAATACATAGACAAACACTGTGTCCCTAGTGAGCTTCTACTTGACTAGCTCGTTGATCAAAGATGGTTAAGGTTTCCTAACCATGGACATGAGTTGTCATTTGATAACGGGATCACATAATTAGGAGAATGATGTGATGGACAAGACCCATCCGTTAGATTAGCATAATGATCGTTCAGTTTTATTGCTACTGCTTTCTTCATGTCAAATACATATTCCTTCGACTATGAGATTATGCAACTCCCGGATACCGGAGGAATGCCTTGTGTGCTATCAAACGTCACAACGTAACTGGGAGATTATAAAGATGCTCTATAGGTATCTCCGAAGGTGTCTGTTGGGTTGGCATAGATCGAGATTAGGATTTGTCACTCCGAGTATCGGAGAGGTATCTCTGGGCCCTCTCGGTAATGCACATCATAAGAAGCCTTGCAAGCAAAGTGACTTAGTCACATGATGATGTATTATGGAACGAGTAAAGAGACTTGCCGTTAACGAGATTGAACTAGGTATAAAGATACCAACGATCGAATCTCGGGCAAGTAACATACCGATGGACAAAGGGAATAACGTATGTTGTCATAACGGTTTGACCGATAAAGATCTTCGTAGAATATGTGGGAGCCAATATGAGTATCGAGGTTCCGCTATTGGTTATTGACCGGAGAAGTGTCTCGGTCATGTCTACATAGTTCTCGAACCCGTAGGGTCCGCACGCTTAACGTTCGATGACGATTTAGTATTATATGAGTTATGTGATTTGGTGACCTTATGTTGTTCGGAGTCCCGGATGAGATCATGGACATGATGAGGAGTCTCGAAATGGTCGAGAGGTAAAGATTGATATATAGGACGATGGTATTCGGACACCGGAAGTGTTCTGGGGGGTACCGGGTACATATCGGGTCACCGGAAGGGGTTCCGGGCACCCCCGGCAAAAGATATGGGCCTAATGGGCCAAGAGGGGAAACGCAGCAGCCAGCAGGGGCTGCTGCGCCCCCCATATGGGCCGCACCAGAGGAGAAGGAAATAGGGGAATAGAGAAGGAAGGGGAGGGATTCGGCCTCCCCCTTCCTTCCATCCTCCCTCCTCTTTCCTTCCCACTCCGGTAAATAAGGAAGGGGGGGCGCACCACTTGGGAAACCCCAAGTAGGATTCAGATCCTACTTGGGGCGCCCCATAGCTGCCTCTCCTCCCCTCCCACCTATATATATGTGGGGAGGGGGGTGCCTAGAACACACAATATCAATTGTTAGCCGTGTGCGGCAGCCCCCTCCACAGATTAAACCCTCGGTCATATTCTCGCGGTGCTTATGCGAAGCCCTGCGCGGATCACTTCACCATCACCATCACCACGCCGTTGTGCTGACGGAACTCATCTACTTCCTCAACACTTTGCTGGATCAAGAGTTCGAGGGACATCATCGAGCTGAACGTGTGCATAACTCGGAGGTGCCGTACGTTCGGTGCTTGATCGGTCGGAACGAGAAGAAGTTCGACTACATCAACCGCGTTGTCAAACGCTTCCGCTTTCGGTCTACGACGGTACGTAGACACACTCTCCCCCTCTCGTTGCTATGCATCTCCTAGATAAATCTTGCGTGAGCGTAGGAAATTTTTGAAATTGCATGCTACGTTTCCCAACACACATAACACCACTAAGGGAAATAACAACATACATATCATCAAAATATCGAACGAATACCAAATTCACATAATTACTTATGACAAGACTTCTCCCATGTCCTCAAGAACAAAAGTAACTACTCACAAATCATGTTCATGTTCAAGATAGAGGGGGCATTGAATAGCATAATAGATCTGAACATTTAATCTTCCACCAAATAAACTAACTAGCATCAACTACATGATGTAATCAACACTACTAGCAACCCACAGGGACCAATCTGAGGTTTTGATACGAAGATGTTGATGAGGATTGGTCCTCCCACGATGAGAGGGTTGTTGTTGATGACGATGACTTCGATTTCCCCCTCCTGGAGGGAAGTATCCCCGACGGAATCGCTCCGCCGGGGAGCAAAAGTGCTCCTGCCCAGGTTCCTCCTCGAGACGGCGGCGCTCCATCCCGAAAGTCCTCTCCTTAATTTTTCTAGGGAAAATGGGCTTATATACCAAAAGATGGGCACCGGAGGCTGGCTAGGGGCCCCACCAGCCACTAGGGCGTGCCCGGGGGGGGGGGGGGGGCGCCCTGGTGCCTCATGGGCACCTTGGTGCCCCCTTTGGTATTTCTTTCTTCCAGTATTTTTTATTTATTCCAAAATAATTCTCCATGAAATTTCAGCTCATTTGGAGATGTGCAGAATAGATATCTCTGACATAGCTTTTTCAGGTCCAGAATTCCAGTTGCCGGCAATCTCCCTCTTCATATAAATCTTGCAAATTAAGAGAGAAAAGGCATTCGAATTGCTCCACAAAGTGTTATATTGATTAAAAACATTATAAATAACAGTAGGAAAACATGATGCAAAATGGACGTATCAATTCCCCCAAGCTTAGGCCTCGCTTGTCCTCAAGCGAAAGCCGATATCGATAATCATGACCACATTTTTAGAGAGAGAGGTGTCGATAAAAAGAAAATACAGACATAGAAGCATCATGATCAATATTATAGCAGCAATATATTATCATCATAAAACTTCTCATGAGCAAGTAACAATTCATCACAACATCAAAGTATAAGGCATAAACTTTCTTGAAAACTAACAAACTATGTTCTCAGTCAACAAAGCAATTACAATTCATCATCTTTTCAGGAAGGGTCTCATGTAAGAGCTTTTTAGCAAGTCCACATACTCAACTATCATTTAGTCTTCTATGATTGCTAACACTCACGACATATATATGGAGCAAAAGTTTCAGCCAGACACATAGAAAGATAGGGGCTTGTAATTTCGCCTTCAAACTTATTTACCTCGAGGGTAATGTCAACAACAATAACTCATGATCACCCATATCCAACTGGATATATATGCCTAGATCTTTTCCCACCACATGATGCTTGCAAAAGAGAAAAATAAAAAGGAATAGAGGTTGTCATGAAAAGTAAATACATAAAAGTAAAAGATAGGCCCTTCGCAGAGGGAAGCAGAGGTTGTCATGCGCTTTTTGTTTTTGGATGTGCAAGCTCTTAATGCAAAGGAGCATCGCTTTATATTGCCCCTTGTTATAGCAACCTTTATTATGCAGTCCGTTGATACGTCCATTTAGCATCATGTTTTCCTACTGATATTTATAGTGTTTTTATTCATTATAACTGTCGGTGTCAAAACCGGCAAACCTCGGGGTAGGGGGTCCCGAGCTGTGGATCTAGGGTCAATGGGGAACAAGGGACGATGAACATGATGTTTACCTAGGTTCGGGTCCTCTCGAAGAGGTAATACCCTACGTCCTGCTTGATTGTATTGGATGTATTGTATGGTTACAAAATAGATCTACCTCGAGATCAGCATGAGCTAAACCCTAAGGGGATGAGGTGATGAATATAGCTCTAACCCTAAAGACTACAACCCTCGGTTTATATAGACACCGGTAGGGTTAGGGTTACCGGAGATAGATTACAATAAGGGATAAAGAGATCCTACCTATCCTTGACTTGGAGGGCACACCACGGCTTCGTAGATCTCTTGTCACTATACGGCTTCTCCAGTTCGGCCCATATCCAATGGGCCAATGCCCCAAAGACCCCTTAGTCCATAACTCCCTCAGTAGCCCCCGAACTAGCCTCCAACGCCGGGGATCGTCCTCTGGAATCTTCATATCATCAGCTTGCGAGACGAGTTCTTCCATTCCTTTATTTGGTTGGGAGTCGTGCCAATCTCGCCGAACATTATCCGGAGCCCGAACTAATGTACTCGGGCCCAGACAGTTTCAAGATGCTGGGATCTGAAGATATCTCAAGATTGAGGTGGGCCCATTAGAGTTTAATGCCATTCCTCAGGGCAAGGGCTTCGTGCACCTTTTCAGAAGGCGTGCAGCCCAATGCCATCCTTCCACGAGCCCGTCCTTCCAGCTTCATGGTGAAACGCTTATTTATAGATCCAAAGGTGCGGGGGACAGCTTACCTCCCCCCTTTCGCAAAGAACGACACCGAAGAAATTCCTCGACGCCATGGCCGACCTCCCAGGTTCATCCTCGCGCCCACACGGCCCACTCCCAGGCGATTGGTCGAGCTGTTCAGTTTCATAACTTCAGCTGAGGCGCTTGTAGATGCAGTGCTTCCTCCCTCCAGCAGATTCGGTCCCAGTCCGCATCGGTCTCATCTCCGTCGATGGCTGCGCCTTGCTGAGAACTCCCCCGCTCCGAGCTAGGAGGAGAGGGTATGTCTCGTGCCCTTCCTTCTAAGAGGTTTGGGCTTTCCCATCCATCCCTTTTTACGGATTTTTTTGGAGTTCTATGGGATCCAGCTCCACAACCTCACCCCGGGGTCTATATTGCATATCTCTGGCTTTGTAGCCCTTTGCGAGATATTTTTGAGTTGCGAGGCCCACTTTGATTTGTGGAGGAAGTATTTCTGTCTTGTCCCTCGCCACCGGGGGGGTCCATATTCGAGGTGGGCGGTGCCGAAGTATGGCGTATAGCTGGGACAGGATACCCAATTGGAATCCCATGAAAAGATCCCGAAGGATGGACCTCGGAGTGGTTTTATATTGAAGACGTCCCCCTCACTGACCCAATTTGGCAAGGGTTGCCCGAATACTCAAACAACCCACCTATAAAGCAGTTCAACTGGCGGCCCAAAGGCCCTTCCCAACAGGACAGCGAAGAGGTGCGTTCGCTGGCGGCCAAGGTCAGGCTGCTAACTAGCAGTAAGCTGACCATGATCGAAGTGATGGCCATTGCTATTACCCGATGCGTGCAACCCCTCCAGCAAAGGGGTCATCCTTTATGGTGCTATAACGGGACCAATGACGTAACCCGCTATCAGCGACAAGGGCCAGACAATAAGGCGGCTCTGGCCAAAATATTGGCCGATCTCTTCAAGGGAGAGGAGGTAGATTTCGCTCGAATGAGTATTCAGGAAGGCTGCTCTGGATACAATCCAGTGGACTGGGTAAGCCATAATCCACTGTCTTGAGCTCACAGATTGCGCCCGAACTCTAACTGGTTGTACTTGAACAGTGATGGAGGCGTCAAGTTGCGTCCATTAATTGCCCTCCTCCTCAACCGGAGGATCATTCCCGTGACGACGATCCAGGGTATCATGATGACCCTGAGACGTCGATTGATTTTGAAGATGGAGTGTTCTATTAGGAGAGCCTTGACGGCACCAAGGTCGCTCTGACAGCCGATCACCCTAGGGCTCTTCCCTCTTCCACAGTAAGTGAAAATAAGACACTCTCCCGAACCGGACGTTCATCTCGCGCTATTCCCCATGTGCTGACTTCTGCTCCCAAGGGTCGCCGCACTACGCATTGGACCGTCTTGGGAGGAGCGCGGACTGCGCCAGCTCCGGGCCCCTAACAGGAGATCAAAGCGGAAGGCTTCCGCCGAGGCGGAAGCACTTGCTCCCTCTGCCCAGAGGTGACGTATTTCAGAATTACAGCGAGGGTTCTTTTAATACCTTTTTATTAAAACTTGATAAATTTTGCAGAAGACGTGTGCCCCTATATCAGTCCAAGATTCCCTGGGTGCTCTGAATCGCAGCTCCGGTCCTAAGTCTTCGGTACGAGCCGGAGCTTCCTCCGAACATGCGGCAGCCGGCGCGCCTCCGGCGGATTCCGATGATGTTTTGGTTACCAACTCCGAAGTCAAGAGCGTGATGAATCATCACTGTCAGAGGGAAACTTTACGTCATACTGCCTTTGCCGACCAGGAATTTAGTGCCTTTAATTCAGTGGACGCTTACCTTGGAGCGGCCCGGACAGATCTTGAAGGGATCGCCGGTCTCTTTGCCGCCAGAATGCAGGTATGTAACTAAAATGGCTTGAAAGCGGATCATGTTCCCTAACCAACTAGCCCCCAAGCCTTAATTTGGGCGGGATGGCTAAGTTAAGGGTTTCTAATGATATTATTTTTGTAGGCCGCAAGAGAGCAGAGCAAAAAGCTGTCCGAGGACCTTGAGGTGAGCCAGACACAGTTGGTTGAAGCCAAGGCCGAACTGGATGCGGCTCGAAAAACCAGCAGCGAATTGTCCGGTAAATAGAAAGAACTTTTTCCCAACGCGCAGAAAGGTATACGGTGTACTCTATGCATTAACACCTTTTTTTCTCCATATAGCCGCGGAAGCTGTAGGTGGGTTGCGGAAGGAGCTAGAGGCTAGTAAACAAGTGCTGGCACGAAGTTAGGAGGAGAAAAATGAGCTCAAGGCAAAGAATCGGCGGAAAGCCGAGGAAATTGAGAGCTTGAAAACTCAGCTGGCGCAAGCCTTGGAGGAAAACCAGAAGCTGAAAGGTGGCATATTTGGTAAGCACTAATCTGACCGATACGTTGGTCAAGTACCATTGGCATTTTAATGACGATATGCAACACCTACTTGTTAGGTCTCCTGACTGGGCGGCCCGAGGAAGAAGTCAGCACCTATGACGGGAACCTTTTAAAGGAGCTGTCGAAGACTTACGCGAGGGCCCGGAAGGCCATGAAGAGTATGTCGAAGGCGTTATGGCCGTCAGAGGTGCCGCCAGAGAGCATGGCCGAACTAGCCAGTCACTTTAAAGGAGCTCGGCAAAGGTTTGAATTATGGAAGATCTTGTCTTGCCAAGAAGGAGCGCGCGAGGCATGGGCTATGGTAAAGACCCGTTTCACCAAGCTAGACCCGGAGCATATGGCCCTGGTTGGTCCAGTGGGCCCTGATGGCCGAGAGATACCTCTGAGCTTGGTGTATGATGATGTGATGCCAGCCGCTCACCATTCTCAAAAGGATTGTGCTTTAGAGCAATTGATAGACAATGTCGATCAAGAGTAGTTTTGTCAATTCTATGTATCGATGTACTGTACATTGACCGAGATCAATCTGCGGTCTTATTTTAAAAGAATGTTGTATTAACCGGTCATCGGCTTCTACCTCCCCGATCAGTGATCGGGAAGTGTTCCGTACTACGTGCCGTGGGAAACAAGGCAACACTTCTGGAACCAGGAAATCTGGCCATTTGGCTTGAACGGATGAAACATGTGCGGAGAGTTATGTTATATTACTGTTTGACGTAAGAAACATCTTCCGATGAAAATAGTTCCTCCAAAGGTTCCTTTCTTCGGGTAAATTTATAGTCCGGATACGTGAGATCAACAGAGACCAATGGCTGCGAAAAAACCTTGGTGATAAGCGCGAGGCTATATTCACTTCCCTTAGGCCGACTTATTGTATTCTGTAAGAACGCTAGATTCCGGCTTCACCCGTCTGAGGTACGGTCCCGGATGACCCGGTCGTAACAATCACAGAGGTGCTCCCTTTACTCCTTAGCCGAACAATCGGGAACGTAGGGGTAAACATAGGAGCCAGGCAACCCATCTTGGCAAAGATCTTAAGTCAAATAAGTGCATATGTTGGCTTGAAAGATATGAGAAGGTTGCAAACGAAACGAATGCGATGTATACTGATTATATTATTCGGCTCCTCTAAGGGAGCCCCCATGCGAAGCTGGGTGTTACATTCCATGACGTATACGGTATTGGCTTGGTATGGTTCGGTTCAGCCGAACACCTGCCATGTCAAAGAAAATAAAAAGAAAGAACAAAGAGAGGTGAGGATTTATGCGGGTGACGATGTCTAACTCAGGCGTAAAAGCACCGCAGCCGGGCTGCGTTCCATGGGTTCAGCTCGAGGCCACCGTCGGACGGGTGGCGAAGGCGGTATGCTCCTCCTGCCAGTACTTCGTCGATGATGTACGGACCCTCACATTTGGGCGAGAGCTTATGCTTCTGTTTTTCGGGGAGCCGGAGGACGAGGTCACCCATGTTGTATGTCTTTGCCCGGACTTCATGGTTTTGGTAGCACCGTGCTTGCTGCTGATGAAGTGCGGATCGAGCTTGAGCTATATCCCGTTCTCCTTCAAGAGCGTCCAAGTCATCCTGCCGATCCAACTCGGCTTCCTTTTCTTCGTACATGCGCACTCTACGCGCATCGTGGATGAGATCGCATGGGAGAACGGCTTCCACAGCGTATACCATAAAAAATGGTGTGTATCCGGTTGACCGGTTAGGAGTAGTGCGCAGCCCCCATAATACGGAATCGAGTTCCTCGACCCATTGGCAGTCTGATTGTGCAAGTGATCGGACCAGACGGGGCTTGATGCCGCTCATAATGAGCCCGTTGGCCCGTTCGATCTGTCCATTGGTCTGTGGGTGGTACACTGAAGCGTAATCGAGCTTAATGCCCATTTTGCCGCACCAGTCCTAGACTTCCTGGGCGGTGAAGTTGGTACCGTTATCGGTAATTATGCTATGGGGGACACCATAATGGTGTACGACGTCAAATAAGAACTCGACGACTGGTCCGGATTCTGCCGAAGTGACGGGCCTTGCCTCAATCCACTTGGTGAATTTGTCAACCATGACCAATAGGTACTTCTTTTTCTTTGTGCCCCCTTTGAGTGGCCCGACCATGTCAAGACCCCAGACCGCGAAAGGCCATGTTATTGGTATCGTCCGAAGGGCTGTGGGGGGCATGTGCCTTTGATTTGCGAACAACTGACATCCAACGCAATGTTGGACGAAAGCCCGGGCATCCTCACGGGTGGTAGGCCAAAAGAATCCTGCTCGAAAAGCCTTGCTGACCAAGGACCGAGCTGCCGCGTGGTGGCCGCCCATGCCCGTGTGTATTTCTGCCAGGAGTTGATGCCCATCTTCTTCGGAGATGCACCTTTGCAAGATTCCTGTGGTGCTTTTTTTGTAAAGCTCGCCCTCATGGACCTTGTATGCTTTGGAGCGCCGGACTATATGTCGTGCCTCCGTCTGGTCCTCCGGGAGCTGTTGTCGAGTGAGGTAGGCGAGCAGAGGTTCTGTCCAGGGGCAATTATGGCCATGATTTCATGGGCGGAAGGTGTTTCCTCGAGTGCGGAACCGTCGATGATATGGTCGTCGGGCTCCTTGCCCGGGGAGGCATTGTGAGCGGGCTCATTGACTAGTGCGCCGGCATCACCGTCCTGCCATACTACGGAGGGCTTGAAGAGCCGCTCGAGGAAAGTGTTTTTAGGAACCGGGTCGCGCTTCGCGTCCATGCGGGCGAGGACGTCCGCGGCTTGGTTGCTGTCCCTAGAGACATGGTGGAATTCTAGGCCCTCGAATTGGGCCGATATCCAGAGAACCGCATTTCTGTATGCCGCCATCTTGGGGTCCTTGGCGTCGAATTCTCCGTTGACTTGAGAGATAGCTAGGTTTGAATCTCCCCTTACTTCGAGGCGCTGCACCCCCATTGACGTGGCCAGATGAAGACCATGTAGTAGTGCTTCGTATGCAGCTGCGTTGTTGGAGTCCATGTACATTATTTGTAGGACATACCAAACAGTGTCGCCTGTAGGGGAGATTAGGATGACCCCAGCCCCTAGTCTGGCCAACTTTTTTGAGCCGTCGAATATGTACTGTACTCTCGGGGTAGTTCGGCTTCAGTCCATTCGGCTATAAAATCGGCCAGCACCTGAGATTTAATAGCTCGGCGTGGTTTGTATGATATCTCGAAGGGAAGGAGCTCTATGGCCCATTTTGCGATGCGACCTGTGGCGTCCCTGTTGTTGATTATGTCATTCAAGGGGACCTCTGACGCCACTGTGACCGAACATTCTTGAAAGTAGTGTCGTAGCTTTCGGGACGCCATAAAAACCGTATAAGCTATCTTTTGATAGTGGGGGTATCATGATTTGCATGGCGTAAGTATCTCAGACACATAATAGACCGGCTTCTGGACTTGGAACTTGTGGCCCTCAGACTCCCGCTCCACGACGAGCACTGCGCTAACCACCTGATTGGTGGCTGAAATGTATAGTAGCATGGGCTCGTCGACGCTAGGTGCGGCCAGGATAGGGTTGCCAGCGAGAAGTGTTTTAATCTCCTCGAGCGCCGTAGTTGCTTCATCTGTCCATTGGAAGTTCTTGGTCTTTTTAAGCAGTCTGTAGAGTGGGACCACCTTTTCTCCAAGGCGAGATATGAAGCGGCTCAAAGCTACCACGCATCCGGCCAGTTTCTGGACGTGCTTGAGCTCTGTTGGAATTGCGAGCTGGGATAGCGCACTAATTTTGGCTGGGTTGGCCTCGGTTCCTCTATGGGAGACGATGAATCCGAGAAAATTTCTGGCATTGACCCCGAAGACGCATTTTTCCGGGTTGAGTCGTATATCATAGGCTCGTAAGTTGTCGAAGGTTTGGCGGAGGTCGTCTATCAGCCGGTCGATGTTTTTGGTTTTGACCACCACATCGTCCACGTATGCCTCCACTGTTCTGCCGATTTGGTTTGCGAGGCATGCTTGAATCATGTGTTGGTATGTGGCTCCTGTGTTTTTCAGTCCAAACGGCATGGTGTTGAAGCAGAAAGGCCCGTAAGGAGTGATGAATGCGGTTGCCGCCTGGTCGGACTCCTTCATCTTGATCTGGTGGTATCCAGAGTATGGGTCAAGGAAGCATAGCGAGTCATGTCCGGAGGTGGCGTCGATGATCTGGTCTATTCTTGGCAGGGGGAAAGGGTCCTTACGGCAGGCCTTGTTAAGGTCTTTAAAATCGACACAGAGCCGCCAGGATTTTTCCTTTTTGGGTACCATAAACAGATTTGCTAACCACTCGGGATGCTTGATCTCGCAGATGAATCCGGCTTCCAGCAGTTTTGCTAGCTCTTCGCCCATGGCTTGCTATTTGGGTTCAGAAAACCGGCGTAGAATCTGTTTCACTAGCTTGAAGCCTTTTAAGATGTTTAGGCTGTGCTCTGCCAGCCTGCGTGGGATTCCTGGCATGTCTGAGGGGTGCCAGACGAATATTTCCCAGTTTTCACGCAGGAACGTTCTTAACGCCTCGTCAATGGCGGGGTCCAGCTGTGCTCCTATAGATGCCGTTTTATTGGGATCTGTTGGGTGCACTTGAAATTTTACTATTCCATCTGCTGGCTTGAATGATGTGGATTTTTGTCTTTTACTGAGGACCACATCTACCCGGTCGACTGTAGTGCGTAATGCTATCAACTCTTCGGCCGCGAGGGCTTCGGATAGTGCCTCTAGGGCGAGGGATGCCGTCTTGTTTTCGACTCGTAAGGCTTTGCTTGGGTCACTTTTAAGTGAGATTACCCCGTTGGGCCCTGGCATTTTGAGTTTCATGTACCCATAATGCGGTATGGCCTGAAATCTTGAGAATGCTCCACGTCCTAGGAGGGCATGGTATCTGCTGCGAAAGGGCACAATGTGAAATAGCAAGGGTTCGGATCTGTAGTTATCGGGTGTGCCGAACAGAACGTCCAGGGTAATTTGTCCCGAGCAGTGTGCCTCCCTAGCAGGTATTATACCTCAGAATGTGGTGTGGCTATGTTCGATGCGAGATCTGTTGAGCTGCATCTTATCGAGAGTATCCTCGTAGATGAGTTTGAGGCCGCTGCCTCCGTCCATCAGCACTTTAGTCAGCCAAAAACCGTCGATAATGGGGTCAAGGACCAGTGCAGCCGGTGCATGGTTGCTGCATGGACTTGGTTCGTCCTTCTGGTCGAAGGTAATAGGCGCAGCTGCCCAAGGCTGTGCGGCTGTCACTTGATATATCTGACTGAGCTCTCGAAGAGCCTTTTTCCTTTTATTGTTTGAGGCAAATGTCTCGTATACCGTAAGGACATTATGGTCCTGTGGTGAAGCCGCGAACTGCTTATCTAGAGGTGTAAGGCCCAAGATTGGCTCGCCATATTTGGCCACTTGTCTTACCACCCAACAGGCTCAAAGTCTGTGGGTTGGGTTTGCGTCTAGCAAGACTGAGTGTATTGGGCATGGTTTATCCAACAACTCATCCAACACTGATCTAGGCCTAGTCTTCTTTTCGTCAGGCTCGCGTTCTGGTGACCGATTTGTGTATGCCCGTTTAGAGCGAGACCTTCTATGCTGCGCGGCGGGCGGTGGCCCCATGTTCATCTGTTGCACCCTCCACGTGTTCTCCATGGCGCAATACTTGCATACCATGTCCGATAGTTCGGTGAAGCTTTGAATTCAGCGATGCGCGAGGGCGTTTAAGAGGCCCTCGTCCTTGCAGTTAAACTGGAAGGCTTTAATTATCTCTTTGTCACAGCAAGGCGCATCCTTTTATTCACCAGGAGAAATCTAGCCCAATAATGTTGGACTGTCTCGTTTGGCAGCTGTTTGACATACATGAGGTCCCATATGTCTGGGTTTCCCGAATCCGGGGAGTATTCCGTGTGGTGGGTGGGTGGGAAAATTTTTGAGGATTCCCTCCTACAGCGGACCCGGACTATCCTTGATGGATGGTTGAGTCATGTCTGGTTCTGATCGTGCAGGACTCAAATCCGGATAGTGCACGGCTCGATAGGCTCGAGGCCGGATCTTGTGCTGGGGCTCGAGTCCGGGCGTATCTCTGGGCTGGTGTCTGACTCCGACCTGGAGACTCGAGTGTACACCGTTCTTAGCTTGTAAGGCCGCGACCCCTCCTGGGACTCTTAGACGATGGCGACGAGGTGCGTGACCGGAGGGGTGTTGATTTCTCGATCATCGGGTTTAAGCCCGATCCAATCATAGGCCGTGGGCCTGATAATGGAGATTCCCATTCCGCAGAATAGGCTTACCAAGTGGTCTGCCCGTTGCGCACACGGGGGTGCCGGACACTCCGGCGATTTGGCAGGAGATCTAGCGGACGGTCTGTCAGAGTTAGGCTTCAAGGCCGGACTCTGAGAGATACCTGATTCTTGTAAGTCTGCTGGTCCCGGCGTTGATGCCCCCGAACCGATGAGTTCCTCTTCGGGGACGAAGCCTTCGATATGGTCGAGGCGACCAGAGGGATCAGCACACACTAATATGCCGCTGAAGACGAAGAGATGACCAGGGGCGGGGAAGCCCTCGGAGCGGGTGTGGTCTCCAACGACTGGTTGAGCCATCGATCCTTTGGGTGATCCAACAGCGGAACTCTCAATGAAAGCACCAATGTCGGTGTCAAAACCGGCAGACCTCGGGGTAGGGGGTCCCGAGCTGTGTATCTAGGGTAGATGGGGAACAAGGGACAATGAACATGATGTTTACCCAGGTTCGGGCCCTCTCGAAGAGGTAATACCCTACGGCATGCTTGATTGTATTGGATGTATTGTATGGTTACATAATAGATCTACCTCGAGATCAGCATGAGCTAAACCCTAAGGGATGAGGTGATGAATATAGCTCTAACCCTAAAGACTACAACCCTCGGTTTATATAGACACTGGTAGGGTTAGGTTTACCGGAGATAGATTACAATAAGGGATAAAGAGATCCTACCTATCCTTGACTTGGAGGGCACACCACGGCTTCATAGATCTCCTGTCACTATACGGCTTCTCCAGTTCGGCCCATATCCAATGGGCCGACGCCCCGAGGTCCCCTTAGTCCATAACTCCCTCAATAACACTTTGTGGTGTAATTCTAATGCCTTTTCTCTCATAATATGCTAGGTTTACACAAAGGGGGAGAATGCCGGCAGCTGGAATTCTGGACCTGAAAAAGCTATGTCAGAGATACCTATTCGGCACATCTCGAAATGAGCTGAAATTTCATGGAGAATTATTTTGGAATATATAAAAAATATTGGAGTAAAGAAATACCAGAGGGGGCCACCCAGGTGCCCACTAGGCACCAGGGCGTGCCACCCACTCTAGGCGCGCCCTGGTGGGTAGTGGGGGCCCTGTCCCACCTCTAGTTCCCATCTTCTGGTATATAAGGTCTTTTGACCTAGAAAAAAAATAAGGAGAGGACTTTCAGGACGGAGCGCCGCTGTCTCGAGGCGGAACTTGGGCAGGAGCACTTTTGCCCTCCGGCAGAGCGATTCTGCCAGGGGAACTTCCCTCCAGGAGGGGGAAATCGAAGCCATCGTCATCACCAACAACCCTATCATCTTTGGGAGGCCAATCTTCATCAACATCTTCAACATCACCATCTCATCTCAAACCCTAGTTCATCTCTTGTGTTCAGTCTTTGTAACAAAACCTCAGATTGGTACCTGCGGGTGACTAGTAGTGTTGATTATATCTTGTAGTTGATGCTAGCCAATTCATTTGGTGGAAGATCATATGTTCAAATCCATTATGATATTTAATACCCCTCTGATCTTGAGCATGGATATTATTTATGAGTAGTTACTTTTGTTCTTGAGGTTATAGGAGAAGTCATGTTGCAAGTAATAATGTGAATTTGATATTCGTTCGATATTTTGATGGTATGTATGTTGTGATTCCCTTAGTGGTGTTATGTGAACGTCGACTACATCACACTTCACCATCTTTGGGCCTAAGGGAATGCATTGTGGAGTAGTTATTAGATGATGGGTTGCTAGAGTGACAGAAGCTTAAACCCTAGTTTATGCGCTATTCCGTAAGGGGCTGATTTGGATCCATATGATTAATGCTATGGTTAGATTTTATCTTAATTCTTCTTTCGTAGTTGCGGATGCTTGCGAGAGGGGTTAATCATAAGTGGGAGGCTTGTTCAAGTAAGAACAACACCCAAGCACCGGTCCACCCACATATCAAATTATCAAAGTAGCGAACGCGAATCAAACCAACATGATGAAAGTGACTAGATGAAATTCCTGTGTGTCCTTGATACATCCATGTTGCATCATGTTTTTATGTTGATATTTATTGCATTATGGTGTTATTTCATATTATGGTACAATACTTATGCCTTTTCTCTCTTATTTTACAAGATTTACATGAAGAGGGAGCGTGCTGGCAGCTGGAATTCTGGACCGGAAAGGAGCAAATCTGAGATACCTATTCTGCACAACTCCAAATGTCCTGAAACTTTACGAAGAATTGTTTTGGAATATATAAAAAATATTGGGCGAAGAAACTACAGAAGGGGACCCACCAGGTGGCCACAAGCCTGGGGGGCGCGCGCCCCAGGGCTTGTGGGCCCCCTGGCCATCGTCTGGTGCCCATCTTCTGCTATATGGTTTTGACCTAGAAAAAAATCAGAAGGAAGCTTTTGGGATGAAGCGCCGCCGTCTCGAGGCGGAACCACGGCAGGAGCAATCTAGAGCTCCGGCAGAGCGTTCTGCCGTGGAAACTTCCCACCAGGAGGGGGAAATCGAAGCCATCATCATCACCAATGATCCTATCATCGTGGGAGGGTCAATCTTCATCAACATATTCCCCAGCACCATTTCCTCTCAAACCCTAGTTCATCTCCTGTATTCAATATTTGCCTCAGAACCTCAGATTGGTACCTATGGGTTGCGAGTAGTGTTGATTACTCCTTGTAGTTGATGCTAATTGGTTTACTTGGTGGAAGATCACATGTTCAGATCCTTAATGATATTTATTACCCCTCTGATCTTGAAAATGAACATGCTTTGTGAGTAGTTACGTTTGTTCCCGAGGACATGGGAGAAGTCTTGTTATAAGTAATCATGTGAATTTGGTATTCGTTCGATATTTTGATGAGATGTATGTTGTCTTTCCTCTAGTGGTGTTATGTGAATGTCGACTACATGAGACTTCACCATGATTTGGGCCTAGGGGAAGGCATTGGGAGGTAATAAGTAGATGATGGGTTGCTAGAGTGACAAAAGCTTAAACCCTAGTTTATGCGTTGCTTCGTAAGGGGCTGATTTGGATCCACATGTTTCATGCTATGGTTAGATTTATCTTAATTTTTCTTTCGTAGTAGTGGATGCTTGCGAGAGGGGTTAATCATAAGTGGGAGGCTTGTCCAAGTAAGGACAGCACCCAAGCACCGGTCCACCCACATATAAATTATCAAAGTAACGAACGCGAATCATATAAGCATGATGAAAACTAAATGACAATAATTCCCATGTGTCCTCGGGAGTGCTTTGCTTTATATAAGAGTTCGTTCAGGCTTATCCTTTGCTATAAAAAGGACTGGTCCACCTTACTACACCTTCCATTTCGAATTATCTTATCACAAAACTATCTGTTACCGATAATTTCAGTGCCTGCAGAAAATACCTTGCTGAAAACCGCTTGTCATTTCCTTCCGCTCCTCGTTGGGTTCGACACTCTTAATTATCGAAAGAACTATGATAGATCCCCTATACTTGTGGGTCATCAAAACTCTTTTCTGGTGCCATTGCCGGGGAGGGAAGCGCCTTTGGTGAGTGGAATTTGGTAAGGAAAAATTTATATTACGTGCTGAAATTTATTGTCACTTGTCACTATGGAAAATAATCATTTGAGGGGCTTGTTCGGGGTATCTTCTCCTCGACCGGAAGAACAAAGAGTTGCTCCTCAACCTACTGCACCTACTGAAAATATTTATTATGAAATTCCTTCGGGTATGATAGAGAAACTTCTAGCTAATCCTTATGCAGGAGATGGAACACTACATCCTTTTATGCATCTAATCTTTGTGGATGAAGTTTGTGGATTATTTAAGCTTCCAGGTTTACCCGGAGATGAAGTCAAGAGGAAGGTCTTGCCTTTATCTTTGAAGGGAATGCATTGACATGGTATAGGCTATGTGATGATATTGGATCTTGGAATTACAACCAATTGAAATTGGAATTTCATCAGAAGTTTTATCCTATGCATCTGGTTCATCGTGATCGGAATTATATTTATAATTTTTGGCCTCGTGAAGGAGAAAGTATCGCTCAAGCTTGGGGGAGGCTTAAGTAAGTGTGATATTCATGCCCCAATCATGAGCTCTCGAGAGAAATTATTATTCAGAATTTTTATGCTTGGCTTTCTCGTAATGATCAATCCATGCTCGATACCTCTAGTACTGGCTCTTTTATGAAGAAGACTATTGAATTCAAATGGGATCTCTTGGAAAGAATTAAATGCAACTCTGAAGATTGGGAGCTCGCCGAAGGTAAGGAGTCAGGTATAAACCTTGAGTTTGATTGTGTTCAAGCTTTTATGGATACCGTTGCTTTTCGTGAATTTAGCACAAAATATGGACTTGACTCTGATATAGTAGCCTCTTTCTGTGAATCATTTGCTACTCATGTTGATCTCCCTAAGGAGAAGTCATTTAAATATCATCCTCCCATTGAAGTAAAAGTAGTAGAGCCCATTGAAGCTAGGGAAGAAACCACTACTTATAATGTTGATCTAGTTATTCCTACTGCTTATATTGAGAAACCACCTTTTCCTGTTAGGACAAAAGAACATGCTAAAGCTTCAACTGTGGTTCGCAAGAGTTATACAAGAACACCTACACCCTCTGAACAAATTAAAGTTGAACCTAATGTTGCTATGGTTAAATATCTCTTGGTTGAAAATATTGATGGGCGTGTTATTTATTTCTGTAATGAAGCTACTAGAATTGCCAAACCCGATGAAAAAGATAAACATAGACCTGTTGTTGACATGCATGTTGTCTCAGTCAAAATAGGAGATCATTGTTATCATGGCTTGTGTGATTTGGGTGCTAGTGTGAGTGCTATTCCGTTTACTTTATATCAAGAAATTATGAATGATATTGCACCAGTTGAGATAGAAGATATTGATTTTACTATTAAACTCGCGAATAGAGATACTATTACACCACTTGGGATTGTTAGAGATGTTGAAGTCTTGTGTGGGAAAATAAAATACCCTACTGATTTTCTCGTTCTTGGTTCCCCACAAGATGATTTTTCTTCCATTATATTTGGTAGACCTTTCTTGAACACGGTTAATGCTAAGATAGATTGTGAGAAAGAAACTGTTAGTGTAAGCTTCGGGGACGTGTCTCATGAGTTTAATTTCTCCAAATTTCGTAGACAACAGCGTGATAAAGAGTCATCTAGTAAAGATGAGATTATTGGTCTTGCTTCTATTGCCATGCCTCCTACTGATCCTTTAGAAGAATATTTGCTAGACCATGAAAATGATATGCATATGGATGAAAGGAATGAAATAGATGAAATATTCTTTAAACAAATGCCTGTTTTGAAACACAACTTGCCTGTTGAAACTCTTGGAGATCCTCTACCACCCAAGAGCGATCCTGTGTTTGAGCTTAAACAATTACCCAATACTTTGAAATATACTTATCTTCATGAAAAGAAGATATATCCTGTTATTATTAGTGCTAACCTTTCAGAGCATGAAGAAAAAAGATTATTGAAAACTCTGAAGAAGCACCGTGCCGCTATTGGATACACTTTTGATGATCTTAAGGGCATTAATTAGTCCCACTCTATGTCAGCATAAAATTAATATGGAACCAGATGCTAAACTAGTTGTTGATCATCATTGACGGTTAAATCCCAAAATGAAAGAAGTGGTAAGAAATGAAATACTAAAGCTTCTGAAAGCAGGTATAATCTATCCTATTGCTGATAGTAGATGGGTAAGTCCTGTTCGCTGTGTCCCTAAGAAGGGAGGTATTACTGTAGTTCCTAATGATAAAAATGAACTTATCCCACAAAGAATTATCACAGGTTATAGAATGGTAATTAATTTTAGAAAATTAAATAAAGCTACTAGGAAAGATCATTATCATTTGCCTTTTATTGATCAAATGCTAGAAAGGCTATCAAAACATGCACATTTCTGCTTTCTAGATGGATACTCTGGTTTTTCCCAAATACCTGTGTCACAAGAGGATCAAGCAAAAACTACTTTTACATGCCCTTTTGGCACTTTTGCTTATAGACATATGCCTTTTGGTTTATGCAATGCACCTGCTACCTTTCAAAGATGTATGACTGCTATATTCTCCGACTTTTGTGAAAAGATTGTTGAGGTTTTCATGGATGATTTTTCTGTTTACGGGACTTCTTTTAATGATTGCTTGAGCAACCTTGATCGAGTTTTGCAGAGATGTGAAGAAACTAATCTTGTCTTGAATTGGGAGAAGTGCCACTTTATGGTTAATGAAGGTATTGTCTTGGGGCATAAAATCTCCGAAAGAGGTATTGAAGTTGATAAAGCTATAGTTGATGCAATTGAAAAAATGTCGTGTCCTACAGATATCAAAGGTATAAGAAGTTTCCTTGGTCATGCCAGTTTCTATAGGCGATTTATTAAAGACTTCTCTAAAATTTCTAGGCCTCTCACTAATCTTTTGCAAAAATATGTTCCATTTGTTTTTGATGATGATTGTTTAGAAGGCTTTGAAATACTTAAGAAAGCCTTAATCTCTGCACCTATTGTTCAACCACCTGATTGGAACCTACCCTTTGAAATTATGTGTGATGCTACTGATTATGCTGTTGGTGCTGTTCTAGGACAAAGAGTTGATAAGAAATTAAATTTTATCCGTTATGCTAGTAAAACTCTAGACAGTGCTCAAAGAAATTATGCTACTACTGAAAAGGAATTTCTAGCAGTTGTGTTTGCTTGTGATAAATTCAAATCTTACATTATTGATTCCAAAGTAATTATTCACACTGATCATGCTGCTATTAAATACCTTATGGAAAAGAAAGATGCTAAACCTAGACTTATTAGGTGGGTTCTCTTGCTACAAGAATTTGATTTACATATTATTGATAGGATGGGAGCTGAGAACACCGCAGCAGACAACTTGTCTAGGTTAGAAAATATTCTTGATGACCCACTACCTATTGATGATAGTTTTCGTGATGAACAATTAGCAGTGATAAATGCTTCTCGTAGTACCCCATGGTATGCAGACTATACTAATTATATTGTTGCTAAATTTATACCACCTAGTTTCACATACCAGCAAAAGAAAAAGTTTTTCTATGATTTAAGACATTACTTCTGGGATGACCCACACCTTTCTAAAGGAGTAGATGGTGTTATTAGACATTGTATACCTGAGCATGAACAGGAACAGACCCTACACAAGTGTCACTCCGAGGCTTACGGAGGACACCATGTTGGAGATAGAATTGCACACAAGGTATTACAATTCGGTTTTTATTGGCCTACTCTTTTCAAAGATGCTCGTAAGTTTGTCTTGTCTTGTGATGAATGTCAAAGAATTGGTAACATTAGTAGACATCAGGAAATGCCTATGAATTATTCACTTGTTATTGAACCATTTGATGTTTGGGGATTTGATTATATGGGGCCTTTTCCTTCCTCCAACGGGTATACTCATATATTGGTTGCTGTTGATTATGTTACTAAGTGTGTAGAAGCCATTCCAACTAGTAGTGCTGATCACAACACTTCCATTAAGATGCTTAAAGAAGTTATTTTCCTGAGGTTTGGAGTCCCTAGATATCTAATCACTGATGGTGGTTCACACTTTATTCACGGTGCTTTCCGTAAATTGCTTGCTAAGTATGATGTTAACCATAGAATTGCATCTCCATATCATCCTCAGTCAAGTGGTCAATTAGAATTGAGTAATAGGGAAATAAAATTGATCTTGCAAAAGAATGTCAATAGGTCTAGAAAGAATTGGTCTAAGAAACTTGATGATGCATTATGGGCCTACAGAACTGCTTATAAAAATCCTATGGGTATGTCTCCATATAAAATGGTTTATGGAAAAGCATGTCACTTATCTCTCGAATTAAAACATAAATCTTATTGGACAATTAAAGAACTCAACTATGATTTCAAACTTGCCGGTGAAAAAAGGTTGTTTGACATTAGCTCACTTGATGAATGGAGGACCCAAGCCTATGAAAATGCCAAGTTATTTAAAGAAAAAATTAAAAGATTTTTTTTTGCGTGAATTCAATGTAGGTGACCAAGTCTTGCTATACAATTCTCGTTTAAGATTTTTTTTGCAGGAAAACTTCTCTCCAAATGGGAAGGACCTTACATCATCGAAGAAGTGTATCGTTCCGGTGCCACCAAGATTAACAATGCCGAGGGCAATAATTTTAAGGTGGTGAATGGGCAAAGAATCAAATATTATATCTCAGGTACGCCCATAAATGTTGAAACTAATATTATTCATACCATAACACCGGAGGAGCACATAAAGGAAACCTTCCAGAACACTCCAGAACCCTAAAAAGGAATAGGTATGTGATACGGTAAGTAAACCGACTCCAAAACTTTTCCAAAGGCAATTTTACTCCGTTTTGGAATATTTAAAAAATTACGAAAATAAAAAGTAGTCCGAGAAGTGCACGAGCAAGCGACAAGCCTGGGGGGCACGCCCTACCCCCCTGGGCGCTCCTCCCGAGCTTGTGGCCAGCTCGTGTACCCCCTAGACTCCGTTTTCTCCCAGATTACTTGTTTTGCATGGGAAAAATTCATTATATAATCTCTCGAAGGTTTTGACCACCGTATCACGCCAATATCCTATGTTCTTGTTTCGAGCTATTTTTCTGACAGATCTAGATCGCCATGACGTCTCCAAGCGCCCCCAAGGACGAGTTCTTCGAGAGGGTCATCAACCCTTACCTTCAGGAGGTGATGAAACACCCTCAGGCCATTGAGATGCGTGAGGGGGTGCTTCACATCCGGGATGTTCAAGGGCCAAAGAAGACCAGAACCGTGGAGACCAGGCTCGAAGCGGTCGAGCAGGAGATCTTCAAGTGCCAAGGGATGGTGGAACATGGACTCAACGCCAACCACTCCATGATCACGAAATTCACTCGTGACCACAAGCTGGATGCTACTAATATTGGAGAGGATATCTTCAAGCTCCATGAGTGGATAGAGCACCTTCAAGCGCAGATCTACTATTTGCAAAACCAAAACTGTGAGTATGAGTATAGATTTAAAAGGATGAGTTTGGCTGCAGATTTGAGGATTCCAGAGACACGTTCATCTTTCTATGACGGGGAGCCTATGCCTTGGAAGACTGAAGACAAGCTTCCCACATCATCAACTGCATCACCACCAGCTCCGAAGAAGGAGACTTGAGTACATGGGTATGGGCACTCCCCTTGGCTTGTGCCAAGCTTGGGGGAGGTGCCCCGGTATCGTGTCACCATCACATCTTTATCGTTATCGTTTACTTTAGTTCGATCCTTTTGGTTATATCAAGATCTAGTAGAATGAAAGTTTTAGTACGATCTAGTCTTTTAGTTTTGCTTTGGGTTCTATCTTTTTAATCGAGTATGAGAGTTATATAATAAAGAGTAGTTTTGAGTAAGGGATTTGCTTTCTTGCTCTGATCTAGGAAAAGAAGAAAAAGAATAAAGTAATAAAAAGATTATATAATAATCTTAGGGATAATTAGATTTATGCCCCTAGTTGTGTCCCACTCATCTCTTTTACCCCTAGTTCCCAAAAGTCACCGGTTCTGTCCAAGTCACTTTGCTCCTCTTATGCTTTTGCCCTTTGACCGTTTGACCGTTAGTTTGAAAACTTCATAACTAATTCATATTAAATCATAAAAATGCAAATAAGATACCAAAATGTTCGGAAAAACATCACCTATATGTGAGTGTCATTTGCATTCATGAAAAAAGTGTTGGAAAGTGCCCATCCGAGTTTTAGCTCTTATGCTACCACCATGAATAGTAAAATTTAAAAAAGTTCAAAAATTCAAAAAAAAATTGGTGGCAAAGAATGACAAATGTTTTAAGTGTCTGCCAAGTTTCATCAAGGAATAACATTCGTGGGTGCCGCGGCAAAAAAAAAACAATCAGCACTCCAAAATAGATTATTTTTTTGCCACGACTTCCACGAATGTCGTTCCCTGATGAAACTTGGCAAGCACTTAGAACATTTGCCGTTCTTTGCCACCATATTTTTTTTTGAATTTTTTTGAATTTTTTTAGATTTTACTATTCATGGTGGTATCAAAAGAGCTAAAACTCGGATGTGCACTTTCCAACACTTTTTTCATGAATGCAAATGACACTGACATATAGGTGATGTTTTTCTGAACATTTTGGTATCTTATTTGCATTTTTCTGATTTAGTATGAATTAGTTATGAAGTTTTCAAACTGACGGTCAAACGGTCAAAGGGCAAAAGCATAAGAGGAGCAAAGTGACTTGGACAGAACCGGTGACTTTTGGGAACTAGGGGTAAAATAGATGAGTGGGACACAACTAGGGGCATAAATCTAATTATCCCATAATCTTATGGAGAGTGATGACTTCACATATAAGAAGTGTGATGATTAAAATTTGTTGAAGGTTGAAAAACATAGTATTGGTCATTGTTGCAATTAAAAGGAAGTAATAAAGAAAGAGAGGTTCACATATAAATATATTATCTTAGACATCTTTTATGACTGTGAGCACTCATTAAAATATTATATGCTAAGAAGTTGATGTTGGACAAGGAAGACAACATAATGCTTGATACGTCTCCGTTGTATCTATAATTTTTTATTGTTCCATGCCAATATTATACAACTTTCACATACTTTTGGCAACATTTCATATGATTTATTGGACTAACCTATTGATCTAGTGCCCAGTGCCAGTTCCTGTTTTTGCATGTTTTTTGTTTCGCAGAATATCCATATCAAACGATGTCCAAACGCGATAAAAATTTACGGAGAATTATTTTGGAATATATGTGATTTTTGGGACTTGGAATCAATGCAAACGGAGGCCCACAACCACCACAAGACACCAGGGCGTGCCCCAGGGCCTTGGCACGGCATGGTGGGTTGTGCCCTCCTCGAAGGTCGGTTGGAGCTCTACTTCGGGTGCAAGGAAGCTTATATCCGGAAAAAAATCATGTTAAAATCTCAGCGCAATCAGAGTTACGGATCTTCGAATATTTAAGAAACGGTTTTCGGCCAGATCTGGGGAACGCGAAAAGAAGAGAACAGAGAGGGAGATCCAATCCTGGAGGGGCTCCCGCCCCTCCACTAACATGGAGGCCAAGGACAAGAGGGGGAACTCTCCTCCCATCTAGGGGGGAGGCCAAGGAAGAAAAAGAAGGAGGGGGCTCTCTCCCCCTCTCTCCCGGTGGCGTCGGAGTGCCGCCGAGGCAAGGATCGTGACGGCGATCTACATTAACAATCTTGCTACCGTCAATGCCAACTCTCTCCCCCTCTATGTAGCAGTGTAACACCCCTTCTCCCTGTTGTAATCTCTACTTAAACATGGTGCTCAACTCCATATATTATTTCCAAATGATCTATGGCTATCTTATGATGTTTGAGTAGATTTGTTTTGTCCTGTGGGCTAATCGTGATCTTGGTTGGTATGAGTGTATATTTTATTTATGTTGTGCCCTCTGTGTCACGCAAATGGAGGGGTCCCCGCTGTAGGGTGTTGCAATATGTTAATGATTCGCTTATTGTCGGTTGCGGGAGTGACAGAAACCTAAACACGGATAAGTGGGTTGTTGCGTATGGGAGTAAAGAGGACTTGATACTTAATGCTATGGTTGGGTTTTACGACCTTAATGATCTTTAATACTTGCGGATTCTTGCTAGAGTTCCAATCATAAGTGCATATAGTCCAAGTAGAGAAAGTATGTTAGCTCATGCCTCTCCCTCATATAAAATTGCAAGAATGATTACCGGTCTAGTTATCGATTGCCTAGGGACAAATGACTTTCTTGTTGACAAAAGCTATCTACTTTTATTGTCTCGCGATTTATTCGTAGTTTTATTCTTGCAAAGTACTCCTAGTTTCATACTTGTTCTAGGTAAAGCAAACGTCAAGTGTGGGTAGAGTTGTATCGGTGGTCGATAGAACTTGAGGGAATATTAGTTCTGCCTTTAGCTCCTCGTTGGGTCCGACACTCTTATTTATCGAAAAAGGCTACAAATGATCCCCTATACTTGTGGGTTATCAATGCTTTATGTTCCCTTATATCCGAATAGAAGTTATATTGTCATGGATCCTCGAACATGTTGAGCTTGCTTCTCCTCCTATGCTAGCCAAAAACTTCCACACCAAGTAGAGATACTACTTGTGCATCCACAAACCCTTAACCCAGTTTTGCCATGAGAGTCCACTATATCTACCTATGGATTGAGTAAGATCCTTCAAGTAAGTTGTCATCGGTGCAAGCACTAAAAATTTCTCTTTAAATATGTATGATCTATTAGTGTGAGGAAAATAAACTTTGTACGAACTTGTGATGGGGAAGAAATAAAAGCGACGGACTACATAATAAAGTTTTCTATCACAAGCGGCAATATGAAGTGACATTCCATTGCATTAAGATTTCGTGAATCCAACCAAAAATCGCATGACAACCTCTGCTTCCCTCTGCGAAGGGCCTATATTTTATTTTATCATCTACCTTAAAGCAAGAGTCATGGTGATTTTCACCCTTCCTTTTATACTTTTTATTTTTTGGCAAGCACTATGTGTTGGGGAAAGATCCAGACAAACATATCCACTCGGATATAGGTGATCATAAACTATTATTTTTGACATTATCCTTGAGGTAAATAGTTGGGAGGCAAAACTACAAGCCCCTATCTTTCTATGTGTCTGATTGAAGCTTTGATCTCATAAGTATTGCATGAGTGTTAGCAATTATGAAAGACTAAAAGATGATTGAGTATGTGGACTTGCTAGACAAAGCTCTTATATTGACTCTTTCCGATGTTATGATAAATTACAATTGCTTCAATGATCGAGATCATAGTTTGTTAGTTTTCAATAAAGTTTTTGGTTCATACTTTACATTGTGAACGAATTATCACTTTAACATAGGAAGTTATATGACAATATATTGCTATTCTAAAGGATGATCATGATACCCTCATGTCTGTATTTTATTTTATCGACACCTCTATCTCTAAACATGTGGACATGATTATTGATCTCGGCTTTCACTTGAGGACAAGCGAGGTCTAAGCTTGGGGGAGTTGATACGTCCATTTTGCATCATGTTTTTATGTTGATATTTATTGCATTATGGACTGTTATTTCACATTATGGTACAATACTTATGCCTTTTCTCTCTTATTTTACAAGATTTACATGAAGAGGGAGAATGCTGGCAGCTGGAATTCTGGACCGGAAAGGACCAAATCTAAGATACCTATTCTGCACAACTCCAAATGTCCTGAAACTTTACAGAGAATTGTTTTGGAATATATAAAAAATATTGGGCGAAGAAACTACAAAAGGGGACCCACCAGGTGGCCACAAGCCTAGGGGGCACGCCCTACCACCAGGGCTTGTGGGCCCCCTGGACATTGTCTGGTGCCCATCTTCTGCTATATGGAGGGTTTTGACCTAGAAAAATAGGAAGGAAGCTTTTGGGCAAAGCACCACTGTCTCGAGGCGGAACCAGGGCAGGAGCAATCTAGAGCTCGGGCAGAGGGATTCTATCGGGGAAACTTCCCTACGGAAGGGGGACATCGAAGCCATCGTCATCACCAACGATCCTCTCATCGTGGGAGGGTCAATCTTCATCAATATTTTCACCAGCACCATCTCCTCTCAAACCGTAGTTCATCTCTTGTATTCAATCTTTGCCTCAGAGCCTGAGATTGGTACCTGTGGGTTGCTTGTAGTGTTGATTACTCCTTGTAGTTGATGCTAGTTGGTTTACTTGGTGGAAGATCATATGTTCAGAGCCTTAATGATATTTATTACCCCTCTGATCTTCAACATGAAGATGCTTTATGAGTAGTTACGTTTGTTCCTGAGGACATGGGAGAAGTCTTGTTGTAAGTAATCATGTGAATTTGGTATTCGTTTGATATTTTGATGAGATGTATGTTGTCTTTCCTCTAGTGGTGTTATGTGAACGTTGACTACATGACACTTCACCATGATTTGGGCCTAGGGGAAGGCATTGGGAAGTAATAAGTAGATGATGGGTTGCTAGAGTGACAGAAGCTTAAACCCTAGTTTATGTGTTGCTTCGTAAGGGGCTGATTTGGATCCACATGTTTCATGCTATGGTTAGATTTATCTTAATTCTTCTTTCATAGTTGCGGATGCTTGTGGGAGGCTTGTCCAAGTAAGGACAGCACCCAAGCACCGGTCCACCCACATATCAAATTATCAAAGTAACGAACGCGAATCATATAAGCATGATGAAAACTAACTTGACAATAATTCTCATTTGTCCTCGGGAGCGCTTTGCTTTATATAAGAGTTCGTTCAGGCTTATCCATTGCTATAAAAAGGATTGGGCCACCTTGCTGCACCTTTGTTACACTTGTTACTTGTTACCCGTTTTGAATTATCTTATCACAAAACTATCTATTACCGATAATTTCAGTGCCTGCAGAAAATACCTTGCTGAAAACCGCTTGTCATTTTCTTCTGCTCCTCGTTGGGTTCGACACTCTTACTTATCGAAAGGACAACGATAGATCCCCTATACTTGTGGGTCATCAGTCCTCGAGAACGTTTTACCTTTTATAAGAAACCGTTCCGGCCTGTCATTTTCTACAAAAAGGATTGGGCTACCTTGCTTCACATTTGTTACCGTTACTATTGTTTGCTTGTTACAAATTATCTTGCTATCAAACTACCTGTTACCGACAATTTCAGTAATTGCACAAATTACCTTGCTGAAAACCACTTGTCATTTCCTTCTGCTCCTTGTTGGGTTCGACACTCTTACTTATCGAAAGGACTACGATTGATACCCTATACTTGTGGGTCATCAAGACTCTTTTCTGGCGTCGTTGCCGGGGACTGAAGCACTCTTGGTAAGTGGAAATTGGTAAGGAAAAATTTATATTATGTGCTGAAATTTACTGTTACTTGCTACTATGGAAAACAATCCTTTGAGGGGTTTGTTTGGGGTATCTTCATCTCGACCAGAAGCACAAAGAGTTGCTCCTCAACCTACTACACCTACTGAAAATATTGGTTATGAAATTCCTTCGGGTATGATAGAGAAACTTCTAGCTAATCCTTGTGGGGGAGATGGAACGAAACATCCTGACTTGCACCTTATATATGTGGATGAAATTTGTGGATTGTTCAAGCTTGCAGGTTTATCCGGAGATGAAGTTAAGAAGAAGGTTTTCCCTTTATCTTTGGGGGGAAATGCATTGACATGGTATAGGCTACGTGATGATATTGGAGCTTGGAATTGGAATTGATTTAAATTGGAATTTCACCAAAAAAATTATCCTATGCACCTAGTTCATCGTGATCGGAATTATATATATATATATATTTTTTTTTTTGCCTCATGAAGGAGAAAGTATCGCTCTAGCTTGGGGGAGGATTAAATCAATGTTATATTCATGCCCCAATCATGAGCTCTCAAGAGAAATTATTATACAGAATTTTTATGCTCGACTTACTCGTGATGATCAATCCATGCTCGATACTTCTTGTACTAGTTCTTTTATGAAGAAGACTATTGAATTCAGGTGGGATCTTTTCGAAAGAATTAAACGCAACTCTGAAGATTGAGACTTGATGAAGGTAAAGAGTCAGGTATAAAGCTTGAGTTTGATTGTGTTAAATCTTTTATGGATACCGATGCTTTTCATAAGTTTAGCACTAAGTATGGACTTGACTCTGAGATAGTAGCCTATTTTTGTGAATCATTTTCTACTCATGTTGATCACCCTAAGGAGAAGTGGTTTAAATATCATCCCCCTATTAAAGAAGAGATTAAAGAGCCGGACATAGTCAAAGATGAAACTATCATTTACAATGTTGACCCAGTTGAACCTACTACTTATATTGAAAAACCACCTTTCCCTATTAGGATAAAGGAGCATGCTAAAGTCTCAACCGTGGTTAACAAAAGTAATATTAGAGTACCTAGAACCTCTAAACAAATTAAGGTAGAACCTAGTATTGCAATGGTTACAGATCTCTTGGTCGATAATATTGATGGGCATGTTATATATTTCTGTGATGAAGGTGCTAGAATTGCCAAACCATATACTAAAGATAAGAATAGACCCGTTGTTGGCATGCCTGTTGTCTCAGTTAAAATAGGAGATCATTGTTATCATGGCTTATTTGATATGGGTGCTAGTGTGAGTGTTATTCCTTTCACTCCCTACCAAGAAATTATGAATGATATTGCACCCTGCTACTTCTTGAGCTTGCGTTGGTTTTTCCCTTGAAGAGGAAAGGGTGATGCAGCAAAGTAGAGATAAGTATTTCCCTCAGTTTGAGGACCAAGGTATCAATCCAGTAGGAGGAACAAGCAAGTCTCCAATAGATGCACCTGCACAAACAATCAAACACTTGCACCCAACGCGATAAAGGGGTTGTCAATCCCTTCACGGTTACCTGCAAGGATGAGATCTAATGGAGATAGATATAAAAAATAACTAAAAGGTAAAATAAAGTAAATATAAATAAATTGCAGCAACGTATTTTTGGGTTTTTGGTTTTATAGATCTGAAAATATATGATGGAAAATAGACCCGGGGGCCATAGGTTTCACTAGAGGCTTCTCTCTTGAAAGAAAACTTACGGTGGGTGAACAAATTCCAGTTGAGCAATTGATAGAAAAGCGCATAGTTATGACGACATCTAAGGCAATGATCATGAATATAGGCATCACGTCCGTGACAAGTAGACCAAAACAATTCTGCATCTGCTACTATTACTCCACACATCGACCGACTCCTGCCTGCATCTAGAGTATTAAGTTCATAAGAACAGAGCAACGCTTTAAGCAAGATGATATGATGTAGAGGGATAAGCTCAAGCAATATGATATAAACCCCATCTTTTTATCCTTAATGGCAAAAATACAATATGTGCCTCACTACCCCTTCTGTCAGTGGGTGAGGACACCGCAAGATTGAACCCATCACAAAGCACCTCTCCCATGGCAAGATAGATCAATCTAGTTGGCTAAACCAAATCAATAGATCGGAGAGAAATACAAAGCTATTTAAATCATGCATAAAAGAGTTCAGAGAAGACTCAAATAATATTCATAGATAATCTGATCATAAATCCACAATTCATCGGATCTCAACAAATACACCGCAAAAGAAGATTACATCGGATAGAACTCCAAGAACATCGAGGAGAACATGGTATTAAAGATCAAAGAGAGAGAAGAAGCCATCTAGCTACTAGCTATGGACCTGTATGTCTATGGTAAACTACTCACACATCATCGGTAGGGTAGCAAGGTTGATGTAGAAGCCCCCGTGATCGAATCCCCCTCCAGCAGAGCGCCGGAAAAGGCCCCAAGATGGGATCTCACGAGAACAGAAGCTTGCCGCGGCAAAAAAGTATTTTTGTGGATGCTTTTGATGTTCGGGGAATATTTGAGAATATATAGAGCTGGAATTAGGGTTAGGGGACTCCCGAGGGGCCCACAAGCCAGGCCCCCCTAGGGCACGCCCTAGAGGCTTGTGGCCTCCTCGGGACTCTTCTGGCCCTCTCTCCAAGCCTTGTAGGTGTCTTCTGGTCCAAGAAAAACCATCGTAAAGTTTTATTCCGTTTGGACTCCACTTGATATTCCTTTCTGTAAAAGTCAAACAA
Organism: Thinopyrum elongatum; assembly: GCA_011799875.1. Classification (NCBI taxonomy): domain Eukaryota; kingdom Viridiplantae; phylum Streptophyta; class Magnoliopsida; order Poales; family Poaceae; genus Thinopyrum; species Thinopyrum elongatum. Next base: position 392,439,136 of record CM022299.1, read on the forward strand.
GGAAAAACAGCAACTGGCACTGGGCACTAGGTTAATGGGTTAGTCCCAAAAAATTATATAAAATAGTACCAAAATGCATATAAAACATCGAAGATAGATAATATAATAGCATGGAACAATAAAAAATTATAGATATGTTGGAGACGTATCAAACATCGCCAAGCTTAATTCCTGCTCGTCCTCGAGTAGGTAAATGATAAAAACAGAATTTTTGATGTGGAATGCTACCTAACATGTTTATCAATGTAATTTTCTTTTATGTGTCATGAATATTCAAATCCATAAGATTCAAAACAAAAGTTTAATATTGACATAAAAACAATAATACTTCAAGCGTACTAATAATGCAATCATAGTTTTTTTCAAAATATCATGGCCAAAGAAAGTTATCCCTACAAAATCATATAGTCTGGCTATGCTCCATCTTCATCACACAAAGTATTTCATCATGCACAACCCCTACGACAAGCCAAGCAATTGTTTTCATACTTCTAATGTTCGAAAGCTTTTTCAACTTTCACGCAATACATGAGCGTGAGCCATGGATATAGCACTATAGGTGAAATAGAATATGGTGGAGGTTGTGTGGAGAAGACAACAAGGAAGATAGTCTCACATCAACGAGGCAAATTAATGGGTATGGAGATGCCCATCAATTGATATCGATGCAAGTGAGTAGGGATTGCCATGCAATGGATGCACTAGAGCTATAAGTGTATGAAAGCTCAAAAGAAAACTAAGTGGGTGTGCATCCAACTTGCTTGCTCACGAAGACCCAGGGCAATTTGAGGAAGCCCATCATTGGAATATACAAGCCAAGTTCTATAATGAAAAATTCCCACTAGTATATATGAAAGTGACAAAATAGGAGACTCTCTATCATGAAGAACATGGTGCTACTTTGAAGCACAAGTGTGGAAAAAGGATAGTAACATTGTCCCTTCTCTCTTTTTCTCTCATTTTTTTCTTTTTTTCTCTATTTTTCTTTTGGGCTCTTTGGCCTCTTTTTTTTTATTTTGGGCTCTTTGGCCTCATCCCGACTTGTGGGGGAATCATAGTCTCCATCATCCTTTCCTCACATGGGACAATGCTCTAATAATGATGATCATCACACTTTTACTTACTTACATCTCAAGAATTACAACTCGATACTAGAAGAAAGTATGACTCTATATGAATGCCTCTGGCGGTGTACCGGGATGTGCAATGATCTAGCGTGACATGTATGAAAAATATGAACGGTGGTCAAAGCCACAAATACTATGTCAATTATATGATCATGCAAAGCAATATGACAATGGCGGTATGTGTCATAATAAACGGAACGGTGGAAGTTGCATAGCAATATATCTCGGAATGGCTTTGGAAATGCCATAATAGGTAGGTATGGTGGCTATTTTGAGGAAGGGTATGATACGTCTCCAACGTATCTATAATTTTTGATTGTTCCATGCTGTTATATTATCATTCTTGGATGTTTTACAATCATTTTATAGCAACTTTATATCATTTTTTTGACTAACATATTGACATAGTGCCCAGTGCCAGTTGCTATTTTTTGCTTGTTTTTTACTTCGCAGAATATCAGTACCAAACGGAGTCCAAATGCAGCGAAACTTTTTGGAGATTTTTTCTGGACTAGAAGACACCCAGTGGGCCAAAGAAGTACCAGAGGGGAGGCCTGAGATCAGCACAAGACACCTGGGCGTGCCAGGAGGCACAGGCGTGCCCAGGTGGGTTGTGCCCACCTCGGAGACCTCCCGCACCGCCTCTTCGCCCTTTAAATTCCCAAATATTCCAGAAACCCTAGGGGAGTTGACGAAACACAATTCCAGCCGCCGCAAGTTCCAGAACCACGAGATCCAATCTATACACCATCACCGGGGGGGGGGGTCATCATCCTCATTGGTGCCTCTCCGATGATGCGTGAGTAGTTCACCATAGACCTACGGGTTCGTAGGCAGTAGCTAGATGGCTTCTTCTCTCTTTTTGATTCTCAATACAATGGTCACTTGGAGATCTATTTGATGTAACTCTTCTTTGCGGTGTGTTTGTTGGGATCCGATGAACTTTGAGTTTATGATCAGATCTATATCCATGAATATTATTTGAGTCTTCTTTGATCTCTTATATGCATGATTATTTATGGCCTCATATTTCTTCTTCGAATCTTTGGTTTAATTAGGCCAACTAGATCAATTTTTCTTGCCATGGGAAGAGGTGCTTTGTGATGGGTTCGATCTTGCGGTGTTCTTTCCCAGTGACAGAAGGGGCAGCAAGACACGCATGTATTGTTGCTATTAAGGATAACAAGATGGGGGCTATTCCTACATGAATAGATCTCGTCTACATCATGTCATCATTCTTATTGCATTACTCTGTTTCTCCCAATGTTGAGGATATCGCTTATCGTTATCGTCTCGGTCAGCTAGGGATTAGAGATTAATCGGAAATCGAATGATTAATCGATTTTATCGATCGACTATTAATTGGATTTTTTTTGCAAATCTCAGGTTCCCAACACTAAAATACGCTATATTCAACACCAAAACAATATTTGACAGAAGTGTTACCTTGATTTCTAGCCTTTGAATCCTCGTATAATGACAAACAAAATAGGACAATAGTACATATTCCGTAACAAGGTCCACAAAACATAAATAAACATAGTTTTTGCAAACATAGTGCTATGAATAGGTCCGATTTATCGGTAGATACCCGATAAATCGCTTGTCAGAACGATAAATCGATCCAAAAGATAAATGACAAAGATAAGGCATAATCTTATCGGTCACCCCCCGATTAGCGATAAATCAGAAGATTAATCGGTGAATCAGAAGATTTCTTGAACAGTGGTTTCTCCATGAACTTAATACACTAGATACATGCTGGATAGCGGTCGATGTGTGGAGTAATAGTAGTAGATGTAGTCAGGAGTCGGTCTGCTAATATTGGACGTGATGCCTATATATTGATCATTGCCTTGGATATCATCATAATTATTCGATCTTCTATCAATTGCCCAATAGTAATTTGTTTACCCACCGTATGCTATTTTCTCGAGAGAAGCCACTAGTGAAGTCTATGGCCCCCGGGTCTATTCTTTATCATATTTGCTTTGAGATATATTTTTATTCACTTTTATTTTCAGATCTATTATTCCAAAAACCCAAAAATACCTTGCTGCACTTTTTATTACCTAATTTATTTCACGTTTTATCGAGAGCTATTTATCCAATCTACCACAAATTTATCTATCTTTTTACCGTGGAGGATTGAAACCCCTCTTACGCGTCGGGTTGCAAGTATTTGTTCTTTGTGTGCAAGTACCGTTTACATAGTGTTGCTTGGTTCTCCTATTGGATTGATACCTTGGTTTCACAACTGAGGGAAATGCCTACCGTAGCTGTACTACATCATCCCATCCTCTTTGGGAAATACCGACACAATTTCAAGCGACATCAAAAGGAATTTCTGGCGCCGCTGCCGGGGAGAGATCATCAACATCTATCAGGTTCCTAATCACAAATCTCATCTCCTTGCAATTTACATTATTTTCCATTTGCCTCTTGTTTTCATCTCCCCCACTTCACAAAAATATTTGCTTTTTATTTGCCTTCTTTTCATTTGCCTTTTTCTCGTTCGATCTTTTCTTTGCTTGTGTGCCATGTGTCTTCTATTTTCTTGAATCTTCACTTGCTAAAAATATATTGATATGGATCCTCATCCACTTGCTAAAGTTTTCAAAATATATAAATATGATGAACCAATTGCTAGTGAGTTGAGTGCACTTGATTATCTCTATGAAGTTTTGCTCGAAATTCATGAATCTGAAGATTGTGATGAAGTGTTGGAAGAAGAAATTGATAAAGTGATTCATGATATCTCTTTCAATGAAAAGCATGATTGCAATTATGTTATTATAAATTCTATTAATGTCAATTGTACTAATAATATGCAAAACCCCAAGCATGGGGATGCTAATTTTGCTATATCTACTACTTATTGCAATGATCATGATTGGGGTGATAATGTTTCCTATGATCTTGAAAATTTATTTAAGCCTCATGATGAATATGTTTGCGATAATATTGAAAGTGGGTTTGGAAGAGTGTCAACTCTAGGTAATAATAATCCCACTACTTTGGAGAATGATCAATCTTATGATTTTTTTTGTAAAAGTGGGCTTGGAGAGGTCATGACTTTATTTGATGATAATCCCACTATTTTGGAAGAATGTCAACTTTGCATGCATGTGGATCATGATGAGAATATTTTATGTGATAGTTATATTGTTGAATTTGATTATGATCCTACATGTAATTATTATGATAGAGGGAAATATGGTTGTAGAAATTTTCATGTTACTAAATTACCTCTCTTCATGTTGAGATTGTCAATGTTTTATTTCTCTCCTTCGCATATGTTACATATTTCTTGTCTTGATAATTTGTTCGCATATAAAATGCCCATGCATAGGAAGTATGTTAGAATTAAATGTGTTTGCCACATGCTTTATGATGCTCTCTTTCTGCTTCAATTCTTGTCTTTCATGCGAGCAGCATTAAAATTATTTATGCCTAGCTAGGGGCATAAAATGATAGCGCTTGTTGGGAGGCAACCCAATGAATAAAATTTATTTTTGCCTTTTTATTTCTGTTCTTGAGTGTTTGCACAATTATGCTACTGTTATTATTGTGCTTTTTATGTTTTAATTAGTGTTTGTGCCAAGTAAATCCTTTGGGATCATGTTGGGTGATAGTTTATTTGATCTTGTTGAAAAACAGAAACTTTTGCATCCAGTAGTAGAATTTTGAAAATTGACAGAAGTGACGAAAAATTATGATTTTTTTACAAAAGATTGATATACAAATTTCTTACGTTGTCCAAATTGTTTAGAATTTGTGGAGTTACAGAAGTATGAGATCAATTTGCGTCTTTACAGACTATTCTGTTTTTGACAGATTCTATTTTCGTTGCATTGTGTGCTTATTTTGATGAATCTATGGATTGTATCGGGGGGGGGGGGTATAATCCATAGTAAAGTTAGAATACAGTAGGTATAATGCAATAATAAAATATGAATGGTTTTACAACAGTACTTAAAGTAAAGTTTGGTTTTCTTATACTAACGGATCTCACGAAGGTTTTGTTAAGTTTTGCCTTCTTTTCATATGCCTAAGCTTGGGGATGCCCCATGGCACCCCAAGATAATATTCAAGGAGAACCAAGCAACTAAGCTTGGGGATACCCCGGAAGGCATTCCCTCTTTCTTCTAACGACCATCGATATTTTACTTGCAGCTATATTTTTATTCGTCACATATCATGAGTTTTGCTTGGAGCGTCTTGTATTATATGAGTCTTTGCTTCTTTTGCTTTTTGTTTTGTCACAAGTATCCTTGCTGGACACACCTATTTAAGAGAGCCAAAATTATGCTATGATTTGTTAGAATTTCTCTTTATGCTTCACTTAAATTTTTTGAGCTATGGAATTGCTCTAGTGCTTCACTTATATCTTTTTTAGCACGGTGTGCTTTAATATTTTTGAAGAAATACTCTCATGCTTCACTTAGATTTATTTGAGAGTTAGTAATTTTTAAGAAATTCTCTCATGCTTCACTTATATTATTTTGAGAGATGAAAATCTTCATGCTCATGTTCTTCACTTAAATTTATTTTGAGCTTGTCAAAAGCAGTTGCAATATATGAAACTAGTCCCAAAGTGATAGATATTCAAGAGGGATATAATAAAAACTTTCATGAAGATCATTGGACAAAATAAACTTTATTCCTTGTAATATTTTTGAGATATGATGATAGTGATATGTGAGTCATGTTGGTGAGTAATTATGCTTTAGTAAGAATATTGGTGTTAAGATTTGTGATTCCCTATGCAAGCACGAAAGTCAATAGTTATGCAATGAAATTGCTTCCTACTTGTGGTGCATTATTCAGTGTTAGTTATGCTTAATGCTCATTTATGAGATTTTTGTTTCTTGGTTGGTTGCTTCTCAATCTTTTTGCTAGCCTCCACTTGTACTAAGTAGAAATACTACTTGTGCACCCATAATCTTTAAACCCAATTTTGCCACATGAGTCCACCATACCTACCTATATGCGGTATTTCCGTGTCGTTCTAAGAAAATTTGTATGTGCCACCTCTAATTTTCAAAATAAATTTCCTTTTTGTGTGCTCGTACCGCTCATGAAGTGGCAGGGGGTGGCCAATATTTTCCATGCTAGATGTGTTATTCTCAAGATGAGTGTTTATTCACTTGTCATTGCATGAGAGTACGGCGGTAATAGGGATGCCTAGTCCCGAAATGAAAAAGAAATTTACTTTATGTTGTCAAATAATAAATTCCTTGGAAAGTATTGGTATGGACGGTACCCGTGGATACGGCTAGCCGTGGAGTGTGAAAGAATGGTGGAAAAAGGAATAAACTTTATTTTTTGTTTGGGAACCACCTATGATATATCTAGCATGGAAAGTGTTGGGAATTACTCGGCCGTTTTCGTTGACGGGAAAAGTATGCCTCTCAAAAAAAATTATCTCTCATTTTTTTTTCTTTGAGCTCTAGCACCTCTACAAATCCCTACTTCCCTCTGCGAAAGGCCTATCTATTTACTTTATGCAATTTTTATTTTATTTGAGCCTCCATCTTCTCTTATAAAGCACAAACTAAGGGGCAGTATGATCATACTTGAGCATTGGATGTAGCTAATATGCGAGTGTTCTTCGTGAATGGATCAATGATTGAGCATGATGGGCTAGGGATAGCTTTCTTTAGTGTTGATATTTTGAAAGACATGGTTGCTTGTTGATATGCTTGAGTATTGAAGTCTTCATGTCAAAACTAGACTATTGCTTTGAACCGTATAAAAGTCCAAATGTCCATGCTACAAAAGAAAGGAAAATGTGATGAACATGTTAGGCAGCATTCCACATCAAAAATTATGTTTTTATCATTTACCTACTCGAGGACGAGTAGGAATTAAGCTTGGGGATGCTGATACATCTCCAACGTATCTATACTTTTTTATTGTTCCATGCTGGTATATTATCATTCTTGGATGTTTTACAATCATTTTATAGCAACTTTATATCATTTTTTGGGACTAACCTATTGACATATTGCCGAGTGCCAGTTGCTATTTTTTGCTTGTTTTTACTTCGCAGAAAATCAGTACCAACCGGAGTCCAAACGCAGCGAAAATTTTTGGAGATTTTTTCTGGACCAGAAGACACCCAGTGTGCCAAAGAAGTCCTAGAGGGGAGGCCCGAGGTGAGCACAAGACACCTGGGCACGCCAGGAGACCCAGGCATGCCCAGGTGGGTTGTGCCCACCTTGGAGACCTCCCGCACCGCCTCTTCGCCCTATAAATTCCCAAATATTCCAGAAACCCTAGGGGAGTTGACGAAACACAATTCCAGCCGCCGCAAGTTCCAGAACCACAAGATTCAATCTAAACACCATCACGGAGGGGTTCATCATCCTCATTGGTGCCTCTCCGATGATGCGTGAGTAGTTCACCATAGACCTACGGGTCCGTAGGCAGTAGTTGATGGCTTCCTCTCTATTTTTGATTCTCAATACAATGGTCTCTTGGAGACCTATTTGATGTAACTCTTTTTTGCGGTGTGTTTGTTGGGATTCGATGAACTTTGAGTTTATGATCAGATCTATATCCATGAATATTATTTGAGTCTTCTTTGATCTCTTATATGCATGATCATTTATAGCCTCGTACTTCTTCTTCGAATCTTTGGTTTAGTTAGGCCAACTAGATCGATTTTTCTTGCCATGGGAAGAGGTGCTTTGTGATGGGTTCGATCTTGCAGTTTTCTTTCTGAGTGACAGAAGATGCAGCAAGACACGCATTTATCGTTGCTATTAAGGATAACAAGATGGGGGCTATTCGTACATGAATAGATCTTGTCTACATCATGTCATCATTCTTATTGCATTACTCCGTTTCTCCATGAACTAAATACACTAGATCCATGCTGGATAGCGGTCGATGTGTGGAGTAATAGTAGTAGATAAGGGCAAGAGTTGGTCTACTAATCTTGGACGTGATGCCTATATATTGATCATTGCCTTGGATATCGTCATAATTATTCGATCTTCTATCAATTGCCCAACGGTAATTTGTTTACCCACTGTATGCTATTTTCTCGAGAGAAGCCACTAGTGAAATCTACGGCCCCCGGGTCTATTCTTTATTATATTTGCTTTGAGATCTATTTTTTCGCTTTTATTTTTAGATATATTATTCCAAAAACCCAAAAATACCTTGCTGCACTTTTTTATTACCTATTTTATTTCACGTTTTATCGAGAGCTATTTATCCAATCTACCACAAATTTATCTATCTTTTTACCATGGAGGGATTGACAACCCCTCTTACGCGTCGGGTTGCAATTATTTGATCTTTGTGTGCAGGTACCGTTTACGTAGTGTTGCTTGGTTCTCCTACAGGATTGATACCTTGGTTTCACAACTGAGGGAAATGCCTACCGTAGTTGTACTGCATCATCCCTTCCTCTTTGGGGAAATACAGACGGGTATATGGTGGGTTTAATGCACCGGTGAAAGTTGCACGGTACTAGAGAGCATCATATAGCTTGTGAAAAACAAGTTTAAGTCTAACATACTTCCGATGTATAGGCATTTTATATGCAAACAAATTATCAAGACACGCAAAAACTAAATTATGAAAGGAAGAAGAAAGAAACAATACAATCTCAATATAACAAGAGGTAATTTAGTGACATGAAAATTTCTACATCCATATTTTCCTCTCTCATAATAATTACATGTAAGACCATAATCAAATTCAACAATATAGCTATCACATAACATATTCTCTACATGATCCACATGCATGCAAAGTTGACACTCTTCCAAGATAGTGGATTAACATTAACTAAAGTCATGACCTCTCCAAGCCCATTTTTATCAAAAAATTCATAAGATTGATCAATCTCCAAAGTAGTGGGATCATTATTACCTAGAGTTGACACTCTTCCAAACCCACTTTCAATATTAATGCAAACATTATAATCACTAACATATTCATCATGAGGCTCAAATAAATTTTCAAGATCATAAGAAGAATCACCCCAATCATGATCATTGCAATAAGTAGTGGACATATAAAAATTAGCATCCCCAAGCTTGGGGTTTTGCATATTTTTAGCACGATTGACATTAATAGAATTTATAATAACACCATTGCAATAATTCTTTTCATTCAAGGAGCTACCGGGAATCAGTTCATAAATTTCCTCTTTAAACACTTCATCACAATTTTCAGATTCACGAAATTCAAGCAAAACATCATAAAGATAATCTAGTGCACTCAACTCACTAGCAATTGGTACATCATAATTTGATCTTTTAAAAAGATTAGCAAGTGGATGTGGATCCATAAACTTTTTGTTTCTGAATTGGAATAAATAGACAATTATGCCAAGCGAACAAGCAAATAAACCAAGTAAGACATAAAGGCAAACGGAAAGAGGGCAAATAAAAAGGGTAATTTTTTTGTGTTTTTCTGAAAACATTTTAGTAGTGGGGGAGAGGAAAACGAGAGGAAAATGGCGAATAATGTAAATGCAAGAGATGAGAGTTTATGTTAGGTACTTGGTAGGCTTGATGTGTATCCTCCCCGGCAACGGCGCCAGAAATTCTTCCTGCTACTTCTTGAGCTTGCTTTGGTTTTTCCCTTGAAGAGAAAAGGGTGTTGCAGCAAAGTAGAGATAAGTATTTCCCTCAGTTTGAGAACCAAGGTATCAATCCAGTAGGAGGAACAAGCAATTCTCCAACAGATACACCTGCACAAACAATCAAACACTTGCACCCAACGCGATAAAGGGTTGTCAATCCCTTCACGGTTACTTGGAAGGATGAGATCTAATGGAGATAGATATAAATGATAACTAAAAGGTAAAATAAAGTAAATATAAATAAATTGTAGCAAGGTATTTTTGGGTTTTTGGTTCTATAGATCTGAAAATTTATGATGGAAAATAGACTCGGGGCCATAGGTTTCACTAGAGGCTTCTCTCTTGAAAGAAAACATACGGTGGGTGAACAAATTACTATCGAGCAATTGATAGAAAAGCACGTAGTTATGATGATATCTAAGGCAATGATCATGAATATAGGCATCATGTCCATGACAAGTAGACCGAAACGATTCTGCATCTACTACTATTACTCCACACATCGACCGACTCCTGCTTGCATCTAGAGTATTAAGTTCATAAGAACAGAGTAACGCTTTAAGCAAGATGACATGATGTAGAGGGATAAACTCAAACAATATGATATAAACCCCATATTTTTATCCTTAATGGAAACAATACAATATGTGCCTCGCTACCCCTTCTGTCACTGGGTGAGGACACCGCAAGATTGAACCCATCACAAAGCACCTCTCCCATGGCAAGATAGATCAATCTAGTTGGCCAAACCAAATCAATAGATCGGAGAGAAATACAAAGCTATTTAAATCATGCATAAAAGAGTTCAGAGAAGACTCAAATAATATTCATAGATAATCTGATCATAAATCCACAATTCATCGGATCTCAACATACACACCGCAAAAGAAGATTACATCGGATAGAACTCCAAGAACATCGAGGAGAACATGGTATTGAAGATCAAAGAGAGAGAAGAAGCCATCTAGCTACTAGCTATGGACCAGTAGGTCTATGGTAAACTACTCACACATCATCAGCAGGGCAGCAAGTTTGATGTAGAAGCCCTCCGTGATCGAATCCCCCTCCGGCAGATCGCCGGAAAAGGCCCCAAGATGGGATCTCACAAGAATAGAAGCTTGCGGCGGCGGAAAAGTATTTTTGTGTACGCTTTTGATGTTCGAGGAATATTTGAGAATATATAGCGCTGGAATTAGGGTTAGGGGACTCCCGAGGGGCCCACAAGCCAGCCCCCTGGGGCGCGCCCTAGAGGCTTGTGGCCTCCTCGGGACTCTTCTGGCCCTCTCTCCAAGCCTCGTAGGTGTCTTCTGGTCCAAGAAAAGTCGTCATAAAGTTTTATTCCGTTTGGACTCCGTTTGATATTCCTTTATGTAAAAGTCAAAAACAAGGAAAAACAGCAACTGGCACTGGGCACTAGGTTAATAGGTTAGTCCCAAAAATTATATAAAATAGTACCAAAATGCATATAAAACATCCAAGATAGATAATATAATAGCATGGGACAATAAAAAATTATAGATACGTTGGAGACGTATCACACCCGTTGAAATAGAAGACATTGATGTCACTATTAAACTTGCTAATAGAGATACTATCACACCACTTGGGATTGTTAGAGATGTTGAAGTCTTGTGTGGAAAAATAAAATACCCTACTGATTTTCTAGTTCTTGGTTCTCCACAAGATGATTTTTTCCCATAATATTTGGTAGACCTTTCTTGAACACTGTTAATGCTAAGATAGATAGCAAGAAAGAAACAGTCAGTGTTAATTTTGGTGATGTGTCTCATGAGTTTAATTTCTCTAAGTTTCGTAGGCAACCTTGTAATAAAGAATTACCTAGTAAAGATAAAATAATTGGTCTTGCTTCTATTGCCGTACCTCCTACTGATCCACTAGAACAATATTTTCTTGGCCATGAAAATGATATGCACTTGCGTGAAAGAAATGAAATAGATAAAATCTTGTTTGAACAACAACCTATCCTTAAACACAATTTGCATGTTGAAACTCTAGGAGGTTCTCTTCCACCTAAGGGTGATCCTGTGTTTGAATTGAACCAATTACCTGATACTTTGAAATATGCTTATCTAGATGAAAAGAAGATATATCCTGTTATTATTAGTGCTAACCTTACAGACCATGAAGAGAAAAGATTATTAAAAACTCTGAGGAAGCACCGAGCTGCTATTGGATATACTCTTGATGATCTTAAGGGCATTAGTCCCACTCTCTGCCAGCACAAGATCAATATGGAACCGATGCCAAACCAATTTTTGATCACCAAAGATGATTAAATCCTAAGATGAAGGAAATGGTAAGAACTGAAATACTAAAGCTTCTGGAAGCAGGTATAATCTATCGCATAGCTGATAGTAGATGGGTAAGTCCTGTTCATTATGTTCCTAAGAAAGGAGGTATTACTGTTGTTCCCAATGATAAAAATGAACTTATCCCACAAAGAATTGTGACTGGCTATAGAATGGTAATTGATTTTAGAAAATTAAACAGAGCTACTAGAAAAGATCATTACCCTCTTCCTTTCATTGATCAAATGTTAGAAAGATTATCTAAGCACACACACTTTTGCTTTTTGGATGGATATTCTGGCTTCTCTCAAATACCTGTATCACAACCTGATCAAGAGAAAACCACCTTTACTTGTCCTTTTGGAACTTAAAATTATAGACATATGCCTTTTGGTTTATGTAATGCACCTACTACCTTTCAAAGATGTATGACTGCTATATTCTCTGACTTTTGTGAAAAGATTGTTGAGGTTTTCATGGATGATTTTTCCATTTACGAACTTCTTTTGATGATTGCTTAAGCAACCTTGACCAAGTTTTGCAGAGATGTGAGCAAACTAATCTTGTCTTGAATTGGGAGAAGTGCCACTTTATGGTGAATGAAGGTATTGTCTTAGGGCACAAAATTTCTGAGCGAGGTATTGAGGTGGATAAAGCTAAAGTTGATGCAATTGAGAAAATGTTGTGTCCCAAAGATATCAAAGGTATTCAAAGTATCCTTGGTCAAGCTGGTTTCTATAGGAGATTTATTAAAGACTTCTCTAAAATTTCTAGGCCTCTTAATAATCTTTTGCAAAAGGATGTTCAATTTGTTTTTTATGACGATTGTGTAGAAGCCTTTGAAACACTTAAGAAAGCCTTAACTTCTGCACCAATTATTCAACCACCTGATTGGAAATTGCCTTTTGAAATTATGTGTAATGCTAGTGATTATGCTGTTGGTGTTGTTCTAGGACAAAGAGTTGACAAAAAATTAAATGTTATTCATTATGCTAGTAAAACTCTAGACAGTGCCCAAAGAAATTATGCTACTATTGAAAAAGAATTTTTAGCAGTTCTATTTTCTTGTGATAAATTCAGATCTTACATTGTTGATTCTAAGTAATTGTTCACACCGATCATGCTACTATTAAATACCTTATGGAAAAGAAAGATGCTAAGCCTAGACTCATTAGGTGGGTTCTTCTGCTACAAGAATTTGACTTGCACATCACTGATAGGAAGGGAGTTGAGAACCCAGTAGCTGATAACTTGTCTAGGTTAGAAAATATTCCTGATGACCCACTACCTATTGATGATAGTTTCCCTGATGAACAACTAGCTGTCATAAATGATTCTCATAATACTCCTTGGTATGCTGATTATGCTAATTATATTGTTGCTAAATTTATACCACCTAGTTTCACATACCAACAAAAGAAAAAAATATTCTATGATTTAAGACATTACTTTTGGGATGACTCACATCTATACAAAGAAGGAGTAGATGGTATTATTAGACGTTGTATACCTGAGCATGAACAGGAACAAATCCTACGGAAATGTCACTCCGAAGCTTATGGAGGACACCATGCGGGAGATAGAACTGCACACAAGGTATTACAATCTGGTTTTTATTGGCCTACTCTCTTTAAGGATGCCCGTAACTTTGTTTTATCTTGTGATGAATGTCAAAGAATTGGTAATATTGGTAGACATCAGGAAATGCCTATGAATTACTCACTTGTTATTGAACCATTTGATGTTCGGGGCTTTGATTATATGGGACCTTTTCCTTCCTCTAATGGGTATACACATATTTCGGTTGTAGTTGATTATGTCACTAAGTGGGTAGAAGCTATTCCAACTAGCAGTGTTGATCATAACACTTCCATTAAAATGCTTAGAGAAGTTATTTTCCCAAGGTTTGGAGTCCCTAGATATTTAATGACCGATGGTGGTTCACACTTTATTCATGGTGCTTTCCGTAAATTGCTTGCTAAATATGATGTCAACCATAGGATTGCATCACCTTATCACCCTCAATCTAGTGGACAAGTTGAACTTAGCAACAGAGAAATAAAATTAATGTTACAAAAGACTGTCAATAGGTCCCGAAAAAATTGGTCTAAGAAACTTGATGATGCACTTTGGGCTTATAGAACGGCTTACAAAAATCCTATGGGTATGTCTCCATATAAAATGGTTTATGGAAAAGCTTGTCACTTGCCTCTTGAGTTAGAACATAAAGAATTTTGGGCAATTAAAGAACTCAATTATGACTTCAAACTAGCCAGTGAAAAGAGGTTATTTGATATGAGCTCACTAGATGAATGGAGAACCCAAGCCTATGAAAATGCCAAACTGTTCAAAGAAAAAGTTAAAAGATGGCATGACAAAAGAATCCAAAAGCGGGAATTCAAAGTTGGTGAATATGTTCTATTGTACAATTCTTGTTTTAGATTTTTTGAAGGAAAACTTCTCTCCAAATGGGATGGACCATATATCATCAAAGAAGTTTACCGCTCTGAAGCTATCAAGATCAATAATGCCGAAGGCACTAATCCGAAGGTGGTCAATGAGCAAAGAATTAAGCACTATATTTTAGGTACACCTATTAATGTTGAAACTAATTTTATTCAAACCATGACACCGGAAGAATACATAAAAGAGACCTTCCAGAACACTCCAGAACCCTGAAAAGAAGAGGTACGTGATACGGTAAGTAAATGGACTCCAAAAATTGCGCAAAAATGTTTTCTGTCAGTTTTGGAATATTAGAAAAACTAAAAAATATGATACACCCGAGAAGGCAACCCAGGTGCCCACTAGGCACCAGGATGCGCCTGCCCCGCCTGGCACGCCCTTGTGGGTAGTGGGCCCCTCGGGCACCTTCTCGACTCCGTTTTCCTATGGTATACTTGTTTCCCAAGATAAAAATTCTTTATATATACCCCCGGACGATTTGACCACCGCATCACGGAATATCCTCTGTTCTTGTTTCGTGTTATTTCTCTGTCAGATCTATCAAGCCAGGCATCATGTCCTCTCCCTCCTACAACAACGTAGAAGAAGATGCTTGGCTGCTGAAGATGGAACTAAAGAGAGAAGAACCAAAAGAAGCCACTAATGAGGACAAGGTCAAGGAAGTTACGGGGGATCAAGCTCAAGAAGGGGGGCAGGCCATGCTCACGGGGGAAGCTGAGAAAGAGGAAGATATCCTTCAACCATACTACAACCATCTCACCCCCACTGAAATCGAAGCCTTTAGGGCCTTCGAAATGGTATGTGTTCAGAATACATATCTCACTCGTGAAATTATTTTGTTGGAAGAGCAAAACACCGCCCTTCGGAGCGTCAATCGTAGATTGGAGTACCTGCTGAACCTGAAGTGCAAAGCCACTACTACCTCAACACCACCACCATCATCATCACCAAAGAAGGAGGCTTAAGCACATAGGTATGGGCACTCCCCTTGGCTTGTGGCAAGCTTGGGGGAGATTCCCCGGTATTGTATCACCATCACTTTTATTATCTTTATGTATCTTAGTTTGATCCTTAGCTATTTCGTGATTTAATTGAATAAAAGTTTAGTATGACCTATTTTCGAGTGTTAGTTTCATGATCTATCTATCTATGTAATCGAGTGAGAGTTATATAATAAAGATTAGTTTGAGTTTTGGCTTCTTTACTTTTACGTTTCAATCAAAATAAAAGAATTAATGAAAAAGATCATATGCTAATCTTATGCTAAGTAATGGCATCACATAAGGAAAAGTATAAGTGGTAAAAGTGATTGAAAGTTGACAAACATAGCATTGGTCAATGATGCAATACCTGAAAGAATTAATAAGGGAAGAGAAGATTTACATGCAACTATACCATCTTGGACATCTTTTATGATTGTGAGCCCCCATTAAATATTTTATGCCAAATTGTTGATGTTGGACAAGGAAGACAACGTAATGATTTATGTTTGTTCATATTCACATAGAAGTTATATTGTCATAGATCCTCCAACATGTGGTGCTTGCTTAATATCTTTGCTAGCCAAAAATCTGCACTAAGTAGAGATACTACTTGTGCGTCCAAAAACCTTAAACTCAAATTCATGTTTTGAGAGTCCACCATACCTACCTATGGATTGAGTAAGATCCTTCAACTAAGTTTTCATCGGTGCAAAAGGCAATAAAAATTGCTTCTAAATGTGTATGATCTTTTAGTGTAAGCGAAAATAAGCGTTGTACGAACTTTTGATGGAAAAGTAATAAAAGCGACGGACTGCATAATAAAGGTTGCTATCATAAGGGGCAATATAACGTGATCTTCCTTTGCATTAAGAGCTTGTGCATCCAAAAACAAAAAGCGCATGACAACCTGTTAGGGATATGACTCCGAGGTGTGACCCGCCCAGGAGGGGCCGGGTTACACCGTTGGCGACTTAATATGAAGAAGGCCCAAGAAAGGTCCAAGAAGATGAAGCATAAAGATAGGTGACGGCTTAAGAGGTGGGCCTGGTGGAGGCCCAAGACCCGGAGGTGTGAGCCGCCCGATGGTGACTTGCCTGGCAAGGCAAGGCGACTTGGAAACCAGGCTGGTCATGTTGTGTGATCCGGCTTGGACTCTTGTAAGCCCCGGAGCCTCGACCTGTGTATATAAAGGTGAGACCCGGCGGCGGGTTAACTCAAGAAACAACTGATCGAATAGCTAGGTCAAGCGTGATCGCTCCCTTGTAATCGATACTCAAGCAATACAACTAGAAGCAGGATGTAGGCTTTTACCTCGTTGTGAGGGGCCGAACCTGGGTAAAACCTTTGTGTCCTTTGTCCCGTTCAACCCCTTCGAGCTAACCTACATTGCGATGGCTCCACACCTAAGTCCTTTCACAAGGGCATCTGTCGTGTTAAATTCACGACAGTTGGCGCCCACCGTGGGGCCAGAGCACGGTGGTTTTGAGTTCTTGAAGGGCAACTTCTTAGGGATCGAAGGATATGCCATGGGCCGGATGACTAAGAGTCGCCACGGCAAGATCTACATCGATGACGCTGGCTGGGTCCCCGAGGCCGGCTCAATTGAGTACGGGTACCGGGTCCCCTTTGGCAGAATTCACGTCTTCATCTGCAAGATCGGCGAGTCAGAGCCTGAGCCGGACACCTACACCGACATCACCGAGACGACTCAGCGCGTGCGACCTGCCAGGGGTCAACCCGGCCAGAAGCACGTCTTTGTTGGCTTTGTTCATGGGGCGGATCTTGAGGAAGGTTCGCATCTGGTGGAGAGACGGCCATCTATTCAGGTGATGAGTCGTCGACCAGAGAAACCGAATCAATCTATCAGCTTCAGGCTGGCAGGCTTGGGGGCTATTCCGATGGTGATAGTATTCCAGACCCTTATAAGCCGTCGAGCAGGGCTGCTATTTTTATGGCTAGTACGCAACCAATAGTAAACTCATCAACAGCTGCTGCCATGACATCCGGTTCAACTGCTGCTGCGACAGCTGGGGCGAGCGGCTCTGTTCGGCCACCAACTCAGGTTTTATCTGAGCTCTTGGGCACCCTGATGACTCTGTTAGCCACAGAGGTGACTCCAGCGAATCAAGCACAGCATAATGCAGAAGTTGCAAAGGTGCGAGATGAGGTGGCCAAAGCCCAAGAGGATCTTAATGTAGAGAACGCCAGGATGGCGATGGAGCGAGCTTCGATGGATGCTGAGTCACAGCGGATAAGGGCAGAAGCTTTCCACCTAAGTCTAGATCAGAATGCGTCCAATTCTATTTTTTGAAGAAGGCACCAGAGCCTCTTGCCTTCGTAGTTTGAGGGGCGGGATCTTTTTAACACACCCGGGGCAGGAACGAGTAACCCGCCCGTTGTAACCCGGGATGGTGAGGCACCGGGGATCGGGGCGGCGGCCCAGCCTCGTGTGCCAGACCCGCCTCGTAGGGATCTGACCCCACCTCAACGTGTTCCAACACCCTCTGGCCATTATTCTAACCCAGTGGATAACATGATAGGATTGGCCACACGGCTGGCGGCTATCCCGATCGAAGGTGAGTCTCCAGTGGCGATAGAGACCAGGAACATGGTGGAGCTTCTTTAGACGGGTGTAGCGCAGCAGGCATCTTATTCGTACAGTCGTGAGCGGGTTCACTCAACTCCCTGCCCAAGTTGAAGCTATAGCTGGCGTATTGAGTCGCTGGCGGTTTCCAGAAGTGAACGGCATCGTAACCCGCCTCGTAATGATGACCCGCCCCGTGGACATAACCCGCCCCGTGATGATAGTATGCTGAACAATGCTCAGGCCCTTGTAGATCAGGCTAGAACCCGTCGTGAGGCGGAATTGGCGGCTCAACTAAGGGCTCATCAGCAGTTTCCAGTAAACCCTTCGGCGTCTATTGAGGCTGGGATGACTTCCAGGACAGTTGGTGTGCCGTGTCTAGTACCGGCTCTACGCAATGAACGTTTGCCAAGGATTTTAAGGGCCCTTGTAAGGTGCCTAATTATACAGCTGATCTTCCACCTGAGGCTTGGATTGAGAGCTATGAGTTGGCTATGGAGATGCTAGATGTTAATGATGTTGTATGTGCCAAGTACTTCACCATGATGTTAGATGGACTGGCTCGAACCTGGTTGAAAGGTTTACCCGCCAATTCCATCAATTCATGGGCTGAGTTGAAAGCACGCTTCATTCAGAACTTTAAGGGAACATGTAAGCAGCCTCTGACGATTATTGATCTGGATAACTATGTACAGCGGGAGGATGAGTCGGCCCACCATTGGGTCCGTTGGGTTTCAGCTATTATCCATTCATCCGATAGCATTGCGACAGGTTCAGCTGTCTTGGTCTTGGAGAAGAATTGTCACTTTACCCTCCCTAAGCAGAAGCCTGAGCGGCTTAAGCATCACTGTATTGATATGGGAGAGCTCATGGCGGCTCTCATCAAGTATGCCGATTCTGATACCACCAAAGATCCTGGATCTGATGATGAAAAATCCAACAAGGGAAAGAAGAGTGGTAATGGTAAGGGTCGGCAGCAGAACGTGACAGGGCGTAATGGTCACAACCAGGGTAACGGTGGTAAGCGCAGACAGCCCGATGGCGGGTCAGATCTTGTAGCTAACACCAACACTAGATATAAAAGCCAGCGCCATAATGGCAACGGCAAGCAGGCCTTTGGAGGGCCAAAATTTAATATTGAGGCGATGATGAACGAACCTTACCCAAAACACAGTCTGCCCAATAAACCAGCGGCTCATGCTTGGAAGGACTGTTTCATCATGAGAGAGTACAGAATTCCAACTTCAATCAGAACCATGGCAACAATAATGGCCCGCCTGGCGGGTCAGGCTCTGGCTCACAGGGGTCCGGCTTTGGTGTGGTGGCGGCTCAAGTTTTGTGTATCAAGGACAGGGCAACCAGGGTGGTTATAACCAACAGTCTGGTCAGGGTAACTAGTAGCATCAGTTATGATACTAGAGTAATCCAAAGCAGCTTAACAGTGGCATGTATCATGTTTTTACCACAAGTCTCTACAAACGAGATCAGAAGGTTCATAAACACGCGGTCAGTGCGATTGAGCCGGCGGTACCTCAATACTTGCGGTGGTCAGAGCAACCAATCACATGGAGTCGAGAGGATCACCCGCCCTGGGTTGACAATCCAGGTCAAATAGCGTTGGTGGTAGCCCCTCAGGTTGGGGGTTATAAATTCACCAAAGTGCTCATGGACGGTGGCAGCAGTATCAATATCCTTTACTATTATACCTTTCGCCGGATGAATTTAACTGATAAGGAGCTTAAGCCGTCTTCTACAGTTTTTCACGGTGTGGTACCTGGTAAGTCGGCATATCCAGTTGGTAAGATTTCCTTGGAAGTAGCTTTTGGCGACGACTATGACTACAGAGCAGAGACGTTATGGTTTGAAGTGGTTAAAATCAATAGTCCTTATCATGCCCTGTTCGGATGGACGGCTTATGCCAAATTTATGGCACGGCCTTGTTATGTTTATTGGCAGCTTAAGATGCCAGGACATAAGGGTACTATTACAGTCCATGGCGATCGAAGGATTGCTTTGGAATGCGAACAAGGAGATGCTGCCTATGCTAAATCAGCCTGTGCTACTGAGGAGCTTAAATTTCATAAAGATAATGTTGACCCGGCCGATATGACCCTTTGAAGAAGCCCACCACTGAGAAGGACCCTTTGTTGAAGTTTAAGTCGGCTGATGATGCTAAGCAAGTTGACTTTGTTCCTGGTGACTCATCTCAGCAGTTCACAGTGGGGGCTAACATGGATCCTAAATAGGAAAGCGCACTCATCGAGTTCATCCGTGAGAATCGGGACATTTTTGCATGGAAACCTTCTGACATTCTGGGTGTACCGAGAGAATTCGCTGAGCACACTCTTAATGTGGATCCTAAATTTAAGCCGGTTAAACTGTTTCTTCGTCGTTTCAATGAGGAGTGACGTAAGGCCATTGGAGAAGAAGTGGCCCGGCTCTTGGCAGCCGGGTTTATTGTGGAAGTCTTTCATCCGGAGTGGTTGGCTAACCCGGTGCTGGTACTTAATAAGAATGGCACTTGGCGTATGTGTGTTGACTACACAGATCTTAACAAAGCTTGTCCAGCTGATCCGTTTGCTCTTCCCCGTATTGACTAGATTATTGATGCCATGGCGGGTTGTGAGAGTTTATGTTTCCTGGATGCTTATTCTGGTTATCATCATATCAAGATGGCAGTTAAAGACCAAGAGAAGACGTCTTTTATCACCCCTTTTGGAGCCTTTTTCTATGTCTCTATGCCTTTTGGGCTTAAGAGTGCCCAGGGGACTTATCAACACTGTGTTCAGAATTACTTTCATAGTCAAATTGGGCGTAATGTGCATGCTTATGTGGATGATATTGTGGTCAAATCCAGGAAAAAGGAGACACTCTTGGATGATCTAAGGGAGACTTTTGACAATCTCCGGGTCTATAAGATGATGCTTAACCCGGCCAAATGTGTTTTTGGTGTACCTATAGGCAAGCTCTTGGGTTTTCTGGTCTCAGAGAGGGGTATTGAAGCAAACCCAGAGAAGATTAAAGCTATCACTTCATTGGCTAAGCCGGCGTGTGTCAATGACGTCCAGCGCCTGCTGGGTCGTATCGCGGCCTTAAGCCGGTTCATAAGCCGCCTGGGATAGAAGGCAATTCCTTTATACCAGATGATGAAGAAGACAGATCATTTTGTCTGGAGTGATGCTGCTGATAAGGCGTTTGAGGTGCTCAAAAAGCAGTTAGCTGAGTCGCCCATCCTTGCGACTCCCATTGAGAAAGAACCTTTGCTCCTGTATGTGGCGGCTAATAGTAAGGCTATCAGTGTGGCGATTGTGGTGGAGCACAATGAGACGGGTAAGGAATACCCAGTCCAGAGGCCGGCTTATTATGTCAGTGAGGTGTTGATTGAGTCCAAGCAACGATATCTGCATTAGCAGAAATTGGTATATGGAGTGTTCATGGTGAGTCGTAAGCTGAAGCATTATTTTCTTGGTCATCCTATTACTATAGTCAGCTCTGCTCCTTTAGGAGACATCATTCAAAATAGGGAGGCCACAGGCCGGGTTGCTAAGTGGGCAATAGAACTCGACCCTCATGGTTTGAAATATGTGCCAAGAACAGCTATCAAATCTCAGGCTCTGGCGGATTTCATCAATTACTGGACAGAATTGCAGACGCCTGAGGAGAAGCCTGATAACACATATTGGACGATCCACTTTGATGGGTCCAAGCAGCTGGCAGGCTCGGGGGCTGGAGTTATTTGACTTCCCCACGAGGTGACAAATTTTGTTATGTTTTAAGGCTGATGTTTCCTTGTACTAACAATGCAGCAGGATATGAGGCTTTACTCCACGGCCTTCGAATGGCCAAAGAGATGAATTTAAGCTGGGTCAGGTGTTTTGGCGACTCAGACCTGGTGGCTCAGCAAGTTTCAGGCACATGGGATTCCAAAGACCCGCTCATGGCGGCTTATCGCCGGGCGATTGACAACATTGCTGGTCACTTCAAGGGGTACCAGGTGGAGCATCTGGATCGAAGGAAGAATGAGGCGGCCGATGCCTTGAGCCAGCTTGGGTCTCAACGTAAGCCAGTGCCTCCTAATGTGTTTCTGGATGTATTACATAATCCCTCAGTCAAGTTACCATCAGAAGAGGATCTTGCTATTCCTGACACGGAGGCGCAGTTGGTGGCGGCTCTCCATGCTATTCCTGATTGGACGCTTCCCTACTTGGCTTATATGACCCGAGGTGAGTTACCTGAGGATGAAACTTTGGCAAGGCAAATCACCAGGAGGTCTAAGTCTATGACTATTGTCAATGGCGAGTTACACCGATGCAGTGTGACAGGCGTGTTCCAACGATGTGTTTCACCTGAAGAGGGCCATGAGATTTCAAGAGAGATCCATGAAGGTGATTGTGGTCATCATGCCGGCTCTAAGTCTTTAGTGGCTAAAGCTTTTCGTCATGGGTTTTATTTGTTAACGGCTCATGCTGATGCAGAGGATATCGTCAGTAAATGTGATGGATGTCAGAAATTTTCTCGACGGGCTCATGTGCCAGCTCAAGAGTTGAGGATGATTCCAATTACTTGGCCGTTTATAGTCTGGGGGCTTGATATGGTTGGACCTTTCAAAGGATAAGGAAACCCACCTCCTGGTGGCGGTTGACAAATTTACCAAGTGGGTTGAAGCAGAGCCGGTCAGCAAGTGTGATGCGGCGACCACAGTCCAGTTTGTTAAAAAATTGATTTTTCGTTTTGGTTACCCTCATAGTATCATCACTGATAATGGCACTAATTTGTCTAAGGGTGATATGAAGGAGTTCTGTCAACGAGAGCATATTCTTCTTGATGTTTCTTCTGTGGCTCATCCGTAGTCTAATGGTCAAGCTAAGAGGGCTAACCAAGAAATTTTGAGAGGTATCAAGCCCCGGCTTATGGTTCCTTTGAAGCGAACGCCGGGTTGTTGGGCTGAGGAGTTACCTTCAGTACTCTGGAGTATCAATACCACCCCTAACAGGTCAACAGGCTATACGCCTTTCTTCATGGTCTATGGTGCAGAGGCGGTTCTTCCAAGTGATATCCGTCATGGCTCGCCCTGCGTGGTGGCTTATGTTGAAGCTGATAATGAGATAGCACGTCAAAACGCACTCGATGCTTTGGATGAGGAGCGTGACCTTGCGGCGGCTCGTTCAGCGATAAATCAACAAGACTTGCGTCGCTATCATAGCCGCAGAGTTAAAACTCAAGCGTTTCAAGAAGGTGACTTGGTACTCCGGCTGAATCAAGATCAGACTGATATGCATATGTTATCACCTCCTTGGGAAGGGCCCTTTGTGGTCAGCAAAAACCTGAATAACGGTTCTTACTACCTCATTGATATACGAGAACACAAGGATTCATGCAAGTCGGAGGAGGAGACCCGCCGGCCCAGGAATATTGCTCATCTTCGGCCTTATTACACTTGAGCCAACAGCTCTTGTCTTTGTACATACATTTGTCAGTGTATAAACATTTTATGATCAATATAATAAAGCCGGCATCCACGAAAAAATTTAGGGCCTCTGTCTTTTCATTTATGTGTATCTGAGTCTTTATTATTTGGTCATAAGGTCACTTGGGGGCTTCTAACCCACCGGGTTTAGCTTTCATACCCTCTTGACCAGGCGTGGACATTAAATTATGAGTTATCCTGCCTATTTGCAACTTGCTACTCCACCAGGTGACCCGCCGAACTCTTAACAGTCAATCTTTTTCAGACCCTGAACTCGTTAAGGTTAAAACGGCGGCTTGTGTCACGTGAGAGCCGGCTTACAGTGAGTTAGGATTAACTCAATGGCTGTGCGGCCTTGAAAGCACATGGCCATGTCAGCCAACTTGTTTGGTCGTGCTTTGGTAAGCCGGCCAGACAATTATTTGAGATTTTTTGAATTTTTTCTCTTGAGTCCTTTGGATTTATTTCTCCTAAAGATTTTTTCTGTTAAGTGAATTTTGACAATCCGGGTCATAAAGCTCTGATTGTATGACTCATGTTTGAGTATTTTGGGTTTGGTAACCCGCCCTGGCTATGGACTTTAAGTCACCAGTATGCTTTGGTTTGAACAATTGAGGTCATGTGATTGCAAGTCTTTGGGTTGTCACCCGCACTGGATATTGATGTTTAAGCTGTAAGTATGATCCAAATCTACAGGTATGTTTTCAATTGTTATATGAGTATTCCAGGTCTGGTAACCCACCCTAATTTTTTACTTTAATTCGTCAATATATTTTGACTTGAATGGCCTTGATTATAGTATCAATAATCACATTAGGCTATATATGTTTGGGTTATCACCTGCCCTGGTTTTTGACCTTAAGTGGCCAGGACATATGTTTAACCTTTTTGGCAGGACATGCAAAGCTTTACGCACAAATAAGAGTATTGCTATGGCTCGTATGAATGATCAGATCAAGCCTATCATAAAGATTAAAACTGGTGGTTCAAAAGTTAAGATCAACATGCACGAAGGCATGACATGGCGGATCATTGTTTTAAACTAGCCTATTACAAGGCTTTCATGAGCCCACAGGATTGAAACAAAGTATTTCTGGAGCTGCACTCTTACAAGCCCGGCTTGAAAGCTGCCTGGATCGTCATTGCTGTGAATCAATTTTCTTCTTGGCGAGTTGACGACTCTAGGTCATCCCGCACCAGCTCTTCTTCTTCGGCCATCTAAAGGTCAGGTGACGTCTAGTCGATGCCAGTTAAGGCCTCAAATATGGCTTCATCATTTATAATTGGAGAAGGGTCAATGTCAGGAGCAAAAGTATGCTTACGCTTCGGTGGAGTTAGATCTATGGCATTGTGAGTCGGCGCTTTAACTCGGATGTTGTCATTGTCATAAGCCGGCTGGTATTTTGTTAAATCTGCCTCCTTTGCCAGTTTACACGCTAAAGGGCATATCTCTCTCACGCATTTGGCAAAATCAGCTTCATCAAAGGGTGACCCGTCTTCTTTCTGTTCAGGGCAGCCATCTGCCATTTCAACCGGGTCTAGCTCCGATTGCCATGCCTTGGCCAGGCTGAGTGCTGAAATTGCTCCCGCGTGGGCGGCTGATAATTTCAACTCTTTGATCTGCCCTGGCACTGTGGATAACTGATCCAGCATGGTTTTGATAAGAGTGGGAGGCTGTTTTTCGTTGGAGATGGCTACAAGCGTCCGTTGCGTGCCAGTGTATAGTTGTTCCACCAAAGCATAAACAGCTTTCAGCTTCATTAACATGTCTTGGCCAAGACTAGAGCTTCTGGGACCTGTTCAATAAATGGCGCATGAGTCGCCAGGCGGGTTAAAGAGCAAATAGTTATAAGTTGCCAAACAAGTTGTGGTATTTAATGTTAGATTCTGCTTACCAAATATGACGACTGTCATTTGGGAGATGTGTTGTTTCAAGCCAGTCAGTTCTTCAGTTATGCTCTTAAGTGAAGCTTCTGCGGCCTCTGCTCTTTGCAGCAATATGGTTTTCTCGTTCTACCAGGCGGCTCTTTCTGTAGCAAGGCTGGACTTGAGCTTTTCCGTCTCTTCCAAAGAAAGTTTGAGCTTGGATTTAGCTTTGAGGGTCTCAGCTTCTTCATGATTGATATTCTTCCTTAACTCGTTTAACTGCGAGTCTTGAAGATTCACAGTCTCCTACAATAAGGATTTGTAGTCATAAATACAGTTTGGTATTAAAGAAACAGGAAAAAATTGGTAAGTCCCAAGCACATTGCAAGCAATGAACATGGCACTTGGGGGCTAATGTAGGTCATTTTAAGTTCCTATTATGACCCAGCTTATCTTGTCAGATTAAGCCGGCCCTTCGGGGCTACAAGTTTGATTCTATTTAAAAGGTCATTGAAGACCCGGCTTATCTTGTCAGATTAAGCCGGCCCTTGGGGGTTACAAGTTTGATTCTATTTAAAGGTCATTGAAGACCCGGCTTATCTTGTCAGATTAAGCCGGCCCTTGGGGGTTACAAGTTTGATTCTATTTAAAGGTCATTGAAGACCCGGCTTATCTTGTCAGATTAAGCCGGATCTTGGGGGCTATAGTTTTGATGCATAAGGTATTAGTCAGGGTTAATGATTTGAAGACCCGGCTCATCCTTGGAAGGATAGGCCGGCCCTTGGGGGCTACGTAACTATATGCATATGAACCAGTGGAAAGGGGTTTAGTTTGTACCTCATACTTCTGCCTCATTAGATTAACCAGGCCAGCCTCCATTTCACGGCTTGTGTGTAGGCGGCTTAGGTAGCCTGCGTGCAACTCGCCTGCGCTAAAATTTGCATAATTCTACAGATCCAGGTTCAATTTGCCCTTATTTGCGGCTGGCGGCTCTTCTTTGGCACTGTGTTTGGCCAAGACAGTAGGATTCCCTGGCTCGGTATAGCCCGTGCCAGTGATGATGACATCTTCGGCGGCCTTGTCAGAAGGAATTTCTTCAGTAAGCTTGGCAGGGCTGGGCGGTTTAGGACTTGGCGGGTCATGTGTGATGGCCGGGTCAACCTCAATATTCAATGGATCAAAGGTTGTTGTATCAGCTTGTGGCAGCGGGACATTAACAAGGCCCTCAGGATCTTGAGGTGTAGCCCCTGTGACTTCTGGCGCTTGCTTCTCTGGTTCAGCAACTTTGGGGTCCTTTGAAGAACCGCCCACTTTCAATTTCTTGCCTGCTTTTGCTATGCCTCTGTGACAAAGATACGAAGATTTATGAGTATATATCAGTACAAGACATTTATGAACAAGAAGCATTGACCCCTGGCCGACTTTGAAGACAGGCAGCTGAGTCCCGGTAGAGTCGCCAGATGATGGAGATGTTCCCTGATAATTTGAGTCGGAAGGATTAAGAGGTTGATGAAAGAGACCAGCCTTTGGAAGAGAAAGGGTTAGGCTATGAGGCACCTCATTCCGACGTTTGCGAGGGACAGGAGTGTTGGGTAAGTCGGAGTTGAGGTCTTGGGAACCATCACTCCGGGTGGTACGTCTTGAGTCATGCTGCTGTTTCTTCAAAAGAAAATTGGGGTCCAAATGAGCAAGAGGATGAGAAAAGCTTACTTTTCGGATGACCCGCCGAGTTTTCTTTCTTGGCAAAGGATTTGAGTCGGAGGAGACAGGTATTACCTCTGCTGCATTTGCCCAGCTTGTCTCCGCGTCATCCTGTGAAGAGTCGGCATCAATAAGTTGCACAAAAAGACGACCAAGGGAATCGAGTTCTACCTCCGAGTCATCCAGCTTGAGAAGGTCTTCTGCTATTTGCCTTTTACGGCGACCCGGAGCATGGGTCTTGGCCTTAGGTTTTTTAACCGAGGCGGCGGTTTGCGGTCTCTTAGTCCAGAAGGCGGAGTCAGCCTGTATAAGTACAAAAAGAGATTAAAGCAAGATACAAGGCAGTGTTAACTTGCATTGAACATGATAAAGTGAAATATTTACTGGTGGAGCCGGGTTTTGTTTGTAGAAGGGTGGCAGACCAACTTTATTACAATTCTCCTCAGACTCATCAAGCAGGGTCCTCATGGTTTTAAGGACTTCTTCAGCAGTAAAGGTGTCTGTCGTGAACCGTTGAGGGTCATTTGGTTCGCCAGAATATTCATACATTAAGCCGGGGTGGCGGCTTAAGGGGAGAATCTTCCAAGAGACCCAAGACCGGGTCAAATCGACTCCAAGTAACCCATGAACCAATAAGGCTTTAGCCCTAGAGAGGAATGGGAGGGCCACGACATGTTCTTCTGGGATGATCTTGCTTTGTGGGTCAAAATTCAGTGGAAGGCGCTCAGCTCCAAACCCGGGCAAAGGATTTTCTGTGGCTGGAGCTGTGTTTTTACAGTAAAACCAAGTGGTTACCCATCCCTAGGGGTGACTGGGTAAGACGGTGGAGGGAAAACTGTTGTCTCTCCATCTCTGAATAGAGATTCCACCTAATTCTTGACTCGGGCCGTTTTTGCATTGAGTCTGGCGGTTTATGTAAAAGAACTCCTTGAAGAGGGGAACTGTGGGTGCTGTCTGAAGATAGACTTCGCAGAAGATTTGGAAGTGGCGGATATTGGACACTGAGTTCGGCCCTATATCTTGAGGGTGCAAATTGAAATAGTGAAGGAGGTCTCGAAAGAATTGAGACCCGGGTGGAGTAAACTCTCTGAGTATGTGATCAGTAAAGACTACAATCTCATCTTCCGCGGGAGTAGGGATTACTTCCCCATTGCTGACTCGCCATCCAATTTCTTGTTGAGTCGCTAATAAGCCCTGGCTTACACAATCATCAAGAATATTCTTGGTAACCAAAGAGCGTTCCCAGTTTACGACAGTCATTTTTTGGCGACTAAAAAATGACAACCTGAGAATAAAGGTATTGATGGGTTAATATATGATGATAAGTTGTCTAAATGAGTTTATAACAATGCAGTAGTGATGAACCGGATACAGTTAAAAGGCTAAGCATTGTGGGCTATTGAAGGGATTATGAGTCGCCCTGGCCATGGAACGGAGAAATTGACCAGATTATAAGTACATGGCGGGTTAAGTTGAGAAAGTATAAGCTTTCAAGCATGGTCGGCGGGCTATGCAAAGTTTTGGATTTCTTGGCGAGTTATAAGTTATAATTAAGCCGGCCAGGTATTGGCGGGTCACAAGGGTTGTTATTTAAGCAGCCTGAACAGAGAATGGCGGATCAGTTGCCTATGAAATCAAGATGGTTGAAATTTTCCTAAGTATGGGACGAACAAGTTTCACAATTTTTGCCTATGATTTTGGATCTATGGTGAGTCAAAAAATGAAGAATAATTACTAAACCTAAAAACATGGCAGTGGGAGAACTAGTAAGCTGGGGGTTGAATCTCAGGAAGAAGTGATGTATCTGCGATTTGAGATATATGAAAAAACTGCTACCGCACGGCTTCAGTGTTGCTTTTGGATTGAACTAAGCGATATGGTGGGAAAACTACGATGAACTCGGATGAACACCGATGAACTAAGGTGACCTAATGCAGATTGGAAGTGAGAAAAGAGGGATACCTGGTGATGCTAATGAAGAGCGGAGAGGCGCCGCAATCTCTGGTCGCAGTCAGGTCGATGCAGCGGCCTGGATGAAGCTACCGGTGAAGGTCGACTGGAGCGGCGGAGCTCCGGCGGCGGTGGTCGGTGCGAGGAAGAAGAAGAGAGAAGGGCGGGGTAAAAGTGAAAAGAAGGAACCCCCGTCCCTATTTATAAGGAAAAAGTAAAATGGCATGTGCGGAAATCGAGGAGGCAGTATGATTATCTCAACAGTGCAGACACCTCGATTCTTGGACGGCCAGTTAATGCGAAAGATCCGTTGTGACATCATGGTTTTTTTGTGAATTTACTTCGCGTGACATCATGGCGGGTTATAGTGTTTATTCAAGGACAAGTTTTGAAAAGATGACTTGTCAGCTGAAGCAATGAAGATTGACATGAACAAGTTCAAATCAATCTGGGGGGCTAATGTTGGGGATATGACTCTGAGGTGTGACCCGCCCAGGAGGGGCCGGGTTACACCATTGGTGAATTAATATGAAGAAGGCCCAAGAAAGGTCCAAGAAGATGAAGCATAAAGATAGGCGGCGGCTTAAGAGGTGGGCCTCGTGGAGGCCCAAGACCCGGAGGTGTGAGCCACCCGATGGTGACTTGCCTGGCAAGGCAAGGCGACTTGGAAACCGGGCTGGTCACGTTATGTGATCCAGCTTGGACTCTTGTAAGTCCTGGAGCCTCGACCTGTGTATATAAAGGCGAGACCCAGCGGCGGGTTAACTCAAGAAACAACTAATCGAATAGCTAGGTCAAGCGTGATCGCTCCCTTGTAATTGATACTAAAGCAATACAACTAGAAGCAGTATGTGGGCTTTTACCTCGTTGTGAGGGGCTGAACCTGGGTAAAACCTTTGTGTCCTTTGTCCCGTTCAACCCCTTCGAGCTAACCTACGTTGCGATGGCTCCACACCTAAATCCTTTCACAAAAGCATCTGCCGTGTTAAATCCACGACACAACCTCTGCTTCCCTTTGTGAAGGGCCCATCCTTTACTTCTATATATTTACTTTTATGCAAGAATCAATAGTCTTCTCTCCTATTCCTTTTTATTTTTCTCTTTCACAAGCATCATGTGGTGGGGAAAGATCTAGGCACATATACCCAGTTGGATATGAGTGATCATGAGTTATTATTGTTGACATCACCCATGAGGTGAGTATGTTGGGAGGAAAAATTATAAGCCCCTATCTTTCTTTGTGTCTGGCTGGAACTTTTTGCTCCATATGTATGATGTGAGTGTTAGCAATCATAGAATACTAGATGATGGTTGACTATGTGGACTTGCCAAAAGGCTCTGATACGAGACCCTTCTTGAAAATATGATGAATTGTAATTGCAAAGTTGACTCAGAACATAGTTTGTTGCTTTTCAATAAAGTTTATGCTTTATACTTTGATGTTGTGATGAATAGTTACTTGCTCATAAGAAGTTTTATGATAAAGTTTATTGCTGTTATAATAATGATCATGATGCTACTATGTCCGTATTTTGTTTTATCGACACCTCTCTCTCTAAACATGTGGACATGATTTTCGATATCGGCTTTCGCTTGAGGACAAGCGAGGTCTAAGCTTGGGGGGTGATACGTCCATTTTGCATCATGTTTTCCTACTGATATTTATAGTGTTTTTATTCATTATAACACATTGTGGAGTAATTCTAATGCCTTTTCTCTCATAATATGCAAGGTTTACAAAAAGAGGGAGAATGCCGGCAACTGGAATTCTGGACCTGAAAAAGCTATGTCAGAGATACCTATTCTGCACATCTCCTAATGAGTTGAAATTTCACGAAGAATTATTTTGGAATATATAAAAAATATTGGAATAAATAAATACCAGAGGGGACCACCCAGGTGCCCACTAGGAACCAGGGCGCACTACCCCCTCCAGGCGCGCCCTGGTGGGTAGTGGGGGCCCTGGCCCACCTCTGGTGCCCATCTTCTGGTATATATGGTCTTTTGACCTAGAAATAAAAATAAGGGGAGGACTTTCGGGATGGAGTGCCAACGCCTCGAGGCGGAACTTAGGCAGGAGCACTTTTGCCCTCCGGGGGAGCGATTCTGCCGGGGGAACTTCCCTCCGGGAGGGGGCAATCGAAGCCATCGTCATCACCAACAACCCTCTCATCTTTGGGAAGCCAATCTTCATCAACATCTTCAACACCACCATCTCATCTCAAACCCCAGTTCATCTCTTGTGTTCAATCTTTGTATCAAAACCTCAGATTGGTACTTGTGGGTGACTAGTAGTGTTGATTACATGTTGTAGTTGATGCTAGCTGGTTTATTTGGTGGACACTAGTGGAAAAATGGCTAGCCACAACTATCGTTGGTGGCGCGCCATTTCCCATCAACGCCAGCTCTATTTTTTCCAAATAGTGTTGGCGTAGGCCAAATCAGCACGCTAGCTTTACATGCTTAGTGCCGGCGTTGCTTTTGTTTGAAACGCCACAAATCTGTTGGCCCATGATACGTCTCCAACGTATCTATAATTTTTTATTGTTCCATGCTATTATATTATCTGTTTTGGATGTTTTATATGCATTAATATGCTATTTTATATTATTTTTGGGACTAACCTATTAACCTAGAGCCCAGTGCCAGTTTCTGTTTTTTCCTTGTTTTTGAGCCTCGCAGAAAAGGAATACCAAATGGAGTCCAAACGGAATAAAACTTCACGATGATTTTTCTTGGACCAAAAGACACCCAGCGGACTTGGAGTCCAAGTCAGAAGAGCCATGAGGCGGCGACAAGGGTGGAGGGCGCGCCCTAGGGGGGGCGCCCCTACCTTGTGGGCCCCTCGGGACTCTCCTGACCTAGCTCTTCATGCTATATATTCACATATATTCTAGAACCACCAGAGGCAT
Organism: Thinopyrum elongatum; assembly: GCA_011799875.1. Lineage (NCBI taxonomy): Eukaryota > Viridiplantae > Streptophyta > Magnoliopsida > Poales > Poaceae > Thinopyrum > Thinopyrum elongatum. The sequence goes on from CM022299.1 coordinate 392,471,109, forward strand.
CCAGGAAAACACTTTTCCACCGCCGCAACCTTCTGTTCCTGTGAGATCCCATCTTGGGGCCTTTTCCGGCATCCCGCCGGAGGGGGAATCAATCACGGAGGGCTTCTACATCAACTCCATTGCCCTTCCGATGATGCGTGAGTAGTTTACCTCAGACCTATGGGTCCATAGCTAGTAGCTAGATGGCTTCTTCTCTCTCTTTGATTCTCAATACAACGTTCTCCTTGATGTTCTTGGAGATCTATCCGATGTAATCTTCTTTTGCGGCGTGTTTGTCGAGATCCAATGAATTATGGATTTATGATCAGCTTATCTATGAATATTATTTGAATCTTCTCTGAATTCTTTTATGCATGATTTAATATCTTTGTATTTCTCTTCGAATTATCGGTTTGGTTTGGCCAACTAGATTGGTTTTTCTTGCAATGGGAGAGGTGCTTAGCTTTGGGTTCAATCTTGCGTGATTTCACCCAGTGACAAAGTAGGGGTAGCGAGACACGTATTGCATTGTTGCCATCGAGGATAAAAAGATGGGGTTTTCATCATATTGCTTGAGTTAATTCCTCTACATCATGTCATCTTACTTAAGGCGTTACTCCGTTCTTTATGAACTTAATACTCTAGATGCATGCTGGATAGCAGTCGATGTGTGGAGTAATAGTAGTAGATGCAGGTAGGAGTCGGTCTACTTGACACGGACGTGATTCCTATATGCGTAATCATTGCCTTGGATATCGTCATAACTTTGCGCTTTTCTATCAATTGCTCGACAGTAATTTGTTCACCCATCGTGTTATTTGCCTTCATGAGAGAAGCCTCTAGTGAAACCTATGGCCCCCGGGTCTATTTTCCATCATATTACTTTCCAATCTACTATTTTGCAATCTTTTATTTTCAGATCTATATACCCAAAAAAAACAAAAATATTTTATCTTTTGTTTATCTAGCTCTATCAGATGTCACTTTTGCAATTGACCATGAAGGGATTAACAACCCCTTTATCGCGTTGGGTGCAAGTGTTTGATTGTTTGTGCAGGTGTTGGTGATTTGTGCGTTCTTCTCCTACTGGATTGATACCTTGGTTCTTAACTGAGAGAAATACTTACCTCTACTGTGCTGCATCACCCTTTCCTCTTCAAGGGAAAAACCAACGCAAGCTCAAGAAGTAGCAGGAAGAATTTCTGGCGCCGTTGCCGGGGAGATCTACGCCAAGTCAAGACATGCCAAGTACCCATAATAAACTCTCATCTCTTGCATTACATTATTCGCCATTTGCCTCTCGTTTTCCTCTCCCCCACTTCTAAAATGATTTTCAAAAATATTTGCCTTCTTTCTGTTTGCCTCTATGTCTTACTTGGCTTGTTTGCTTATCCGCTTGATATAATTGTGTGTTTATTGAAATTCAGAAACAAAAGTTTATGGATCCTCATCCGCTTGCTAATCTTTTTAAGAGATCCAATTATGATGAACCAATACTAGTGAGTTTTGTGCACTAGATTATCTTTATGAAGTTTTGCTTGAAATTCGTGAATCTGAAAATTGTGATGAAGAAATTTATGAAGTTATTCATGATAGCTCCTTGAATAAAAAGCATGATTGCAATGGTTTTACTATAAATTCAGTTGATGTCAATTGTGCTAATAATATGCAAAACCCTAAGCTTGGGGATGCTAGTTTTGCTATGTCCACTACTTATTGCAATGATCATGATTGGGGTGATTCTTCTTATGATCTTGAAAATTTATTTAAGCCTCATGATAATAGTGTTTGCAATAATATTGAAAGTGGGTTTGGAAGAGTGTCAACTCTAGGTAATAATGATCCCACTACTTTGGAGTATGATCAATCTTATGAAATTTTTGATAAAAGTGGGTTTGGAGAGGTCATGACTTTAGTTAATGTTAATCCCACTATCTTGGAAGAGTGTCAGCTTTGTATGCAGGTGGATCATCTAGAGAATATGTTATGTGATAGCTATATTGTTGAATTTGATTATGATCCTACATGTAATTATTATGAGAGAGGAAAATATGGTTGTAGAAATTTTCATGTCACTAAATTACCTCTCATTATATTGAGATTGCTATTGTTTCTTTCCTCTTCCTCGCATATGGTAGTTTTTGCTTGCCTTGATGATTTGTTTTTCTATAAAATGCCTACGCATAGGAAGTATGTTAGACTTAAACATGTTGGTCACATGTCTTATGATGCTCTCTTTGTGCTTCAATCCTTGTCTTTCAAATCTCAAGCCTATCTTAATGGCTATAAAGAAAGAGCTTGTTGGGGGGCAACCCAATTTTATTTTTGTGTTTTTTGTTTTTATTCTATTCTTGAATAAAATACACATTATTACCTTAGTAGTAATTGTGTTTTGGTGTTTTAATTAGTGTTTGTGCCAAGTAAGACCTTTGGGATGGCTTACGGTGATAGTTGATTTGAACTTGCTGAAAAACAGAAACTTTTGCGTCCAGTCACAGAATTTTAATAATTCACTGGAGTGTTGACAAACCCTGAATTGTTTTACAAGAGATCTATATACAAATTTCCTCTGTTGTACTATTTTTCAGAATTTTTGGAGTTACAGAAGTATTAGAACAATTCGGATCTTCGCAGACTATTCTGTTTTTGACAGATTCTGTTTTCTTTGTGTTGTTCGCTTATTTTAATGAATCTATGGGTAATATCGGGGGGTATGAACAATGGAGAAGTTGTAATACAGTAGATATTGCACCAATATAAATAAATAATGAGTTCACAACAGTACCAAAAGTGGCGATTTTATTTTCTTGTACTAACGGATCTCACAAGTTTTCTGTTGAGTTTTGTGTTGTGAAGTTTTCAAGTTTTGGGTAAAGATTTGATGGACTATGGAATAAGGAGTGGCAAGAGCCTAAGCTTGGGGATGCCCAAGGCACCCCAAGGTAATATTCAAGGACAATCAAGAGCCTAAGCTTGGGGATGCCCCGGAAGGCATCCCCTCTTTAGTCTTCGTCTATCGGTAAATTTACTTGAGGATATATTTTTATTCACCACATGATATGTGTTTTGCTTGGAGCGTCTTGTATGATATGAGTCTTTGCTTTTTAGTTAGCCACAATCATCCTTGATTTACACACCTTTTGAGAGGGACACGCATGAATCGTGATTTATTAGAATACTCTATGTGCCTCACTTATATCTTTTGAGCCACGCAATTTTGCTCTAGTGCTTCACTTATATCTTTTTAGAGCACGGCGGTGGTTTTATTTTATAGAAATTATTGAACTCTCATGCTTCACTTATATTATTTTGAGAGTCTTTCTAAACAGCATGGTAATTTGCTTTGGTTATAAATTTAGTCCTAATATGATAGGCATCCAAGGGGATATACTAAAAACTTTCATATAAAGTGCATTGAATACTATGTGAAGTTTGATTCCTTATGATTGTTTTGAGATATGAAGATGGTGATATTAGAGTCATGCTAGTGAGTAATTTTGGATTGTAGAAATACTTGTGTTAAAGTTTGTGATTCCCGTAGCATGCACATATGGTGAACCGTTATGTGATGAAGTCGGAGCATGATTTATTTATTGATTATCTTATGAGTGGCGGTCGGGGACGAGCGATGGTCTTTTCCTACCAATCTATCCTGCTAGGAGCATGCGCGTAGTACTTCGTTTCGATGACTAATAGATTTTTGCAATAAGTATGTGAGTTCTTTATGACTAATGCTGAGTCCATGGATTATACGCACTCTCACCCTTCCACCTTTGCTAGCCTCTCTAGTACCACGCAACTTTCGCCGATGCCATACACCTACCTTTTACCTTCCTCAAAACAGCCACCATACCTACCTATTATGGAATTTCCATAGCCATTCCGAGATATATTGCCATGCAACTTTCCACCATTCCGTTTTATTATGACACGCTCCATCATTGTCATATTGCTTTGCATGACCATGTAGTTGACATAGTATTTGTGGCAAAGCCACCCTTCATAATTTTTATACATGTCACTCTTGAGTCCTTGCACATCCCGGTACACCACCGGAGGCATTCATATAGAGTCATATTTTGTTCTAAGTATCGAGTTGTAATTCTTGAGTTGTAAGTAAATAAAAGTGTGATGATCTTCATTATTAGAGCATTGTCCCATGTGAGGAAAGGATGATGGAAGCTATGATTCCCTCACAAGTTGGGATGAGTCTTCGGACTTTATGAAAAATAAAAGAGGCCAAAGAAGCCCACAAATAATATAAAATAGGCCAAAGAAGCCCACCAAAAAAAATGAGAGAAAAGAGAGAAGGGGCAATGTTACTATCATTTTTCCACAGTTGTGCTTCAAAGTAGCACCATGATCTTCATGATAGAGAGTCTCCTATGTTGTCACTTTCATATACTAGTGGGAATTTTTCATTATAGAACTTGGCTTGTATATTCCAATGATGGGCTTCCTCAAATTGCCCTCGGTCTTCATGAGCAAGCAAGTTGGATGCACACCCACTTAGTTTCTTTTTTGAGCTTTCATAAACTTATAGCTCTAGTGCATCCGTTGCATGGCAATCCCTACTCACTCACATTGATATCTATTGATGGGCATCTCCATAGCCTGTCGATACGCCTAGTTGATGTGAGACTATCTCCTTCTTTTTGTCTTTTCCACAACCACCATATTCTATTCCACCTATAGTGCTATGTCCATGGCTCACGCTCATGTATTGTGTGAAAGTTGAAAAGGTTTGAGAACATCAAAAGTATGAAACAATTGCTTGGGTTGTCATCGGGGTTGTGCATGATCTGAATACTTTGTGTGATGAAGATGGAGCATAGCCAGACTATATGATTTTGTAGGGATAGCTTTCTTTGGCCGTGTTATTTTGAGAAGACATGATTGCTTTATTAGTATGCTTGAAGTATTATTGATTTTATGTCAATATTAAACTTTTGTTTTGAGTATTATGGATCTGAACATTCATGCACAATAAAGAAAATTACATGGATAAGTATGTTAGGTAGCATTCCACATCAAAAATTCTGTTTTTATCATTTACCTACTCAAGGACGAGCAGGAATTAAGCTTGGGGATGCTTGATACATCTCCAACGTATCTATAATTTTTTATTGTTCCATGCTATTATATTATCTGTTTTGGATGTTTTATATGCATTAATATGCTATTTTATATTATTTTTGGGACTAACCTATTAACCTAGAACCCAGTGCCAGTTTCTATTTTTTCCTTGTTTTTGAGCCTCGCAGAAAAGGAATACCGAACGGAGTCCAAACGGAATAAAACTTCACGATGATTTTTCTTGCACCAGAAGACACCCAGGGGACTTGGAGTCCAAGTCAGAAGAGCCATGACGCGGCGACAAGGGTGGAGGGCGCGCCCTAGGGGGGGCGCCCCCCTACCTTGTGGGCCCCTCGGGACTCTCCTGACCTAGCTCTTCCTCCTATATATTCACATATATTCCAGAACCACTAGAGGCATCCACGAAAACACTTTTCCACTGCCGCAACCTTCTGTTCCCATGAGATCCCATCTTGGGGCCTTTTCCGGCATCTCGCCGTAGGGGGAATCGATCACGGAGGGCTTCTACATCAACTCCATTGCCCTTCCGATGATGCGTGAGTAGTTTACCTTAGACCTACGGGTCCATAGCTAGTAGCTAGATGGCTTCTTCTCTCTCTTTGATTCTCAATACAACGTTCTCCTTGATGTTCTTGGAGATCTATCCGATGTAATCTTCTTTTGCGGTGTGTTTGTCGAGATCCGATGAATTGTGGATTTATGATCATCTTATCTATGAATATTATTTGAATCTTCTCTGAATTCTTTTATGCATGATTTAATATCTTTGTATTTCTCTTCGAATTATCGGTTTGGTTTGACCAACTAGATTGGTTTTTCTTGCAATGGGAGAGGTGCTTAGCTTTGGGTTCAATCTTGCGTGATTTCACCCAGTGACAAAGTAGGGGTAGCGAGACACGTATTGCATTGTTTCCATCGAGGATAAAAAGATGGGGTTTTCATCATATTGCTTGAGTTAATTCCTCTACATCATGTCATCTTACTTAAGGCGTTACTCCGTTCTTTATGAACTTAATACTCTAGATGCATGCTGGATAGCGGTCGATGTGTGGAGTAATAGTAGTAGATGCAGGCAGGAGTCGGTCTACTTGACACGGACGTGATGCCTATATGCATAATCATTGCCTTGGATATCGTCATAACTTTACGCTTTTCTATCAATTGCTCGACAGTAATTTGTTCACCCACCGTGTTAGTTGCCTTCATGAGAGAAGCCTCTAGTGAAACCTATGGCCCCCGGGTCTATTTTCCATCATATTACTTTCCGATCTACTATTTTGCAATCTTTTATTTTCAGATCTATATACCAAAAAACCCAAAAATATTTTATCTTTTGTTTATCTATCTCTATCAGATCTCACTTTTGCAATTGACCGTGAAGGGATTGACAACCCCTTTATTGCGTTGGGTGCAAGTGTTTGATTGTTTGTGCAGGTGTTGGTGATTTGTGCGTTCTTCTCCTACTAGATTGATACCTTGGTTCTTAACTGAGGGAAATACTTACCTCTACTGTGATGCATCACCCTTTCCTCTTCAAGGGAAAAACCAACGCAAGCTCAAGAAGTAGCAGCCCATATGCACTCACCGTTTGGAACGCACTGGTGGCATTGCTTTTCTTTGCACGTCATAGTTAATTTGTTAGTGCTGGCGTCCGTCTGCTTTGCACGCCAGAAACACTTTTTCCATTTGATCAAGTGTTTTAAGTATTTGATTATTATACTAGTCACAAAATAATAATAAATTATATTATGCTTTTTGTCATCATTAATTTTACTGTTTTGGTCAATTTAGGAATTTTATTTCTTTACTACCAGTTCAAATTTTGAGTCTTTTATTTTGCCAAGTCTTTCATTAATCTTAGTCTTTTTTTATTTGGCATATTATTAGCTGTGGCGTTGCCCTTTTTCCCAACGCCAGCAATAACCTATCCGAGTCAACTTAGTAAAAGACCTAAGTCACCGCTCTCTCTCATTTCACACCCCTCCTCCTGGACCAAAGCCGCCGTCGCCGCCCCGTCAACGCCCCGTTGCCGCCCCATAGCCGCCCCTCGCCGGCACCAAGGTTAGATCCACTACTCCTCCCATCGCATCTGCTTCCTGTCCACTCTCCCACGTCCTCCGTTTGCGGAAATGCCACACGGCCGGGATCCATTGGGATTCATGTAGTTGATTAGGGGATTGCTTTAATTTGTGTAGAAATTTTAGTATATATATCATGGATTGCTTTGTGTCATGTAGAATCCAAATTTAGTTGCATGGATTGCTTTGTGTCATGTAGAATCCAAAGTTAGTTGCACGGATTGATTTGTGTCATGTAGAATCCAAAGTTAGTTGCATGGATTGCTTTGTGTAGAAATTGTAGTGATAATCCGATTGCTATTGTGTAGAATCCGATATTTATAATGCATTTTGATTATAATCCGATTACTTGTGTGTCTCCCTCCGTGGATTTTGTTTAATTGTGTATGCAATTACTAGTGTAGAATTATATACTTAGTTTTCAATATGTTTTGTGTAAAATGAACTCCAATTAATTATGTTTGGTATAAATTGATTTACTAGTGTACAAAGTGTTTATATACTTAGTTTCAATTATATTTTATGCAGAATGGTACAGCCGCCGCCATGTCTAGTGTGCAAGTCAAGGTGCGCAACCGACCTTGCAAGTGGCAAGCTGTTTGGCATCTACTTCCAGCCGTGCTTTGTTCCTGCAGCGGTAACGCATTACATGAACCTTCTAACAGTTTGTTCTTTTGTTTTTCTTGCTATTTCCTGTAATGCAATGTATTTGTTTTTTGGTTTTTTTACATAGATCATCCCTTGCAATGTGAGATTGGAGTTCAATGAGCTCATTACCGAAGAAACAGTGATCTTCGATGCTCCAGGGGGGGCCCTACACTATGGAGGTCCACAAGGGATGAAAAATATCCCACATTGGAGCAGATGAATGGAATTGTTTCATCGCCCACATGCATCTCACTGGGGGTGAACTTATCAGCTTCTCCTTCAGAAGACAAACTCCAAGGTTGGTTGTTATCTACATCAATTCGGAGGACGAAGATGGTGACCCACTTGATGAAGCCCTCTATGCCAAAGGAATCAGGCTAAGCGAGGATGAATCGGGCAACCTCTGGTACATACTTCCTCCACGTGATGACTACGTCGGGATGCCATTCGTGACCCGCCTGACAAGGACAAATGTTGACCGCCATGTCATGGTATGTTACTTGTTAGTGTAGAAATTTGATATGCTTAGTGTTGAAATTTGATGATATATATGCTTAGTTGTGACATGCTTGTAGTAATGTTGTGATATGCTTAGTGTGTAGTAATGTGATATGCTTAGTGTACTAATGTTGTGATATGCTTAGTGTGTAGTAATGTGATATGCTTAGTGTACTAATGTGTTGTGATATATATATGCTTAGTGTAGAATTTGAGGATATGCGTGATATGCTTAGTGTAGAACATGATGAATATGCTCTTAGCTAGTGTGTAGTAATGTGATATGCTTAGTGTACTAACGTGTTGTGATATATATATGCTTAGTGTAGAATTTTGAGGATATGCTTAGTGTGTAGTAATGTGATATGCTTAGTGTAGAACATGATAAATATGCTCTTAGTGTGTAGTAATTTGACATGCTCATTTACCATATTTGTTTTTTTTCAGAAATTACCTAAGAGGCTAAGTGCGAGCTGTGGTATTGAGCCGGATGAAGCAGGCATTGCTGGACTACGCCTTACCGCAAGGGGCTCCATCACGAACTGTGCTTACGCAGTGGACACGGACGGTCGCACTGTGTTAAACGCCGCGGGATGGAACAACTTCCTTGCTGGAAAGAATCTCCACGTTGGACAGGCCATCTTAGTCACCATCAGGAACACCCGACGCCATGGCTTGAGGATGATGGTGGTCATCGACCTCATTTAGAACTATGTGTGTAGCGGGGCAGTACATGAATGAACTGCTTATGTATTAGCGCTATGTACTAGTACTGTTTTAGCTCGTAATATTTTTATTAATTGGTTATGTTTGTGAGATCTAGCTAGCAGCCACTTAAATATTAACTCGTAATGGTCTATTATCTGGCACTGTTCTACTGTGTAATGTTATATAGTATTTACTTAGTTTTAATGTGAAATGCTAAATGTTACATGGTGTTGAAAAACCTTTTTTTGTGCACGGAACGTTCATGGCGTGCAAATTACATTGCACGCCGCTAGGTGAGTGAATATAGTGGTGGCGTTGCAAACATCGCACACCAACAACACGTATAATACTGCTGGCATAGCCTCCAATGCCACCACTATTTCTTAACAATGGCGCCATATTGGTGGCGTCGAGCTTCTACACCAGCTAGGTTGTTTTTGGCATGCCATAGCTAGGCTTTTCTGCACTAGTGGGAAGATCATATGTTCAGATCCATTATGCTATTTAATACCCCTCTGATCTTGAGCATGAATATTATTTGTGAGTAATTACTTTTGTTCTTGAGGACACGGGAGGAGTCATGTTGCAAGTAATCATGTGAAATTGATATTCGTTCGATATTTTGATGATATATATGTTGTGATTCCCTTAGTGGTGTTATGTGAACGTCGACTACATGACACTTCACCATCTTTGGGCCTAAGGGAATGCATTGTGGAGTAGTTATTAGATGATGGGTTGCTAGAGTGACAGAAGCTTAAACCCTAGTTTATGCGCTATTCCGTAAGGGGCTGATTTGGATCCATATGTTTAATGCTATGGTTAGATTTTATCTCAGTTCTTCTTTCGTAGTTGCGGATGCTTGCGAGAGGGGGTTAATCATAAGTGGGAGGCTTGTGCAAGTAAGAACAGCACCCAAGCACCGGTCCACCCACATATCAAATTATCAAAGTAGCGAACGCGAATCAAACCAACATGATGAAAGTGACTAGATGAAATTCCCGTGTGTCCTCGAGATTTTTTTACCTATTATAAGAAATGGTTCCGGCCTGTCCTTTGCTAAAAAAAGGATTGTGCTACCTTGCTGCACATTTGTTACCGTTACTATTTTTTGCTCGTTACAAATTATCTTGCTATCAAACTACTTGTTACCGACAATTTCAGTGCTTGCAGAAATTACCTTGCTGAAAACCACTTGTCATTTCCTTCTGCTCCTCGTTGGGTTCGACACTCTTAATTATCGAAAGGACTACGATTGATCCCCTATACATGTGGGTCATCATCCATCGCTTTTATTTCTTTACCATCACAAGATCGTACAAAGCTTATTTTGCCTTTAAATAAAAGATCATACATATTTAGAAGCAATTTTTATTGCTTTATGCACCGATGACAACTTACTTGAAGGATCTTATTCAATCCATAGGTAGGTATAGTGGACTCTCATGACATGAAACTGGGTTTAAGGGTTTTTGGATGCACAAGTAGTATCTCTACTTGGTGCAGATTTTTGGCTAGCAAAGATATTGAGCAAGCACCACATGTTGGAGGATCTATAACAATATAACTTCTATGTGAATATAAGCAACCATAACTCATTACATTGTCTTCCTTGTCCAATGTCAACAATTTGACATAAAATACTTAATGGGGGTTCACAATCATAAAAGATGTCCAAGATAGTATATTTACATCTGAATCTTCTCTTCCCTTAATAGTTCTTTCATGAATTGCATCATTGACCAATGCTATGTTTGTTAACTTTCAATAAATTTTACCACTTACACTCTTCTTTATGTAATGTCATTACTTTCCATAAGATTAGCATATGATCTTTCTATTATTTTCATTGCTAAGATTGAAACATAAAAGTAAAGAAGCAAAACTCAAACTACTCTTTATTATATAACTCTCAACTCGATTACATAGATAGATAGATAGATAGATAGATAGATAGATAGAGAGAGAGATCACGAAACTAGCACTCGAAAATAGATCATACTAAACTTTTATTCAACTAAATCACGAAATAGCTAAGGATCGAACTAAAAATAGGTAAAGATAATAAAAGTGATTTTGATACGATGGGCACCTCCCCCAAGCTTGGCACAAGCCAAGGGGAGTGCCCATACCCGTGTACTCAAGTTTCTTTCTTTGGTGACGATGGTGGTGATGAAGTAGTGGGCTTGTTCTTCGGTTTTTGCTTGAGAACACAGTTTTCTTCCTTCAACTTGTTGATTTGTTGCTCAAGCTCCACTATCTTCTTACACATGTGTTCTTGTTTTCCTGTAGAAGACGGAAAGGGATAAATTGGATCTTAGATTTGTTTACTGTGTTTGGGAGGCTCGACTTCTTCAACTACACATGCATATCCCCCGGTTGGGGTGGAGGGAGATCATCTTCATCCTAGCTCATGTCCTCTACTCCCTTAGAGTTGACATCTTGCTCTTCCTCTGTGGACCATCCATAGGTATCTATGTCCCCATAGATCCTTGGATTCGCAACATAATGTGATACGAAACTCTCTCCATCCGACTCTTGGGACGACATACTTTCAGACCTGTCAGAAAAATAGCACGAAACAAGAATAGAGGATATTTCTATGATATGGTGGTCAAAACATACGGGAGTATATATATAGAATTTTTATCTTGCAAAACAAGTATTCCAGAAGAAAACGAAGTTGGGAAGGCTCATGAGGGGCCCACAAGCCACCAGGGCGTGCCCAGGGGGTGGGCGCGCCCTGGTACCTCGTGTGCACCTTGTTGTGGTTTGGTCACGGCAGATGTTCTAGTGTGAGGACTTAGACATGAGGCCATCACAAACGGTGATTAACTTGTCGGGATTGAGCGGGATGAAGGACACGAGATTACCCAGGGTCGGCCCCTCACAGTGGAGGTAAAATCCCACTCCTGCTTTTCAGCTTATTGCTTGAGTATCAATTACAAGGGAGCGGATTCGCTTGACCTAGCTCTTGGTTAATTGTAACTTGCCCTATTCTGTGCCGGGGACTCGCCTTTATATACAGGTCGAGGCCTCTGGCTTACAAAAGTCCGGGTCGGGTCATGACCCATGACCGAGCCTAACTCTAAGTTGCCTTGCCTTCTTTGACAAGATAGCGTATGACGGCTTACACCTCCGGGCCGCCTGCCGCCTTCTGGCTTCGGGCCCTAAACCGGCCCATTGCTACTTCTAGAGCTTGCATTGATTTTTCCCTTGAAGACGAAAGGGTGATGCAGAAAAGTAGAGATAAGTATCTCCCTCAGTTAAGAACCAAGGTATCAATCCAGTAGGAGGCACAAGCAAGTCCCCAATCTATGCACCTGCACAAACTAACAAACACTTGCACTCAACGCGAAAAAGGGGTTGCCAATCCCTTCACGGTCTCGAACAAGAGTGAGATCTAATAGAGATAGGTATAAAAGATTACTAAAACGTAAAACAAAGTAAAAACAAATAAATTGCAGCAAGGTATTTTTGGGTTTTTTGGTTTATAGATCTGAAAATATATGATAGAAAATAGACCCGGGGGCCATAGGTTTCACTAGAGGCTTCTCTCTTGGAAGAAAACATACGGTGGGTGAACAAATTACTGTCGAGCAATTGATAGAAAAGGGCAAAGTTATGACGATATCCAAGGCAATGATTATGAATATAGGCATCACGTCCGTGTCAAGTAGACCGAAATGATTCTGCATCTACTACTATTACTCCACACATCGACCGACTCCTGCCTGCATCTAGAGTATTAAGTTCATAAGAACAGAGCAATGCTTTAAGTAAGATGACATGATGTAGAGGGATAAACTCAAGCAATATGATGAAAACCCCATCTTTTTACCCTTGATGGCAACAATACAATATGTGCCTCGCCACCCCTACTATCACTGGGTGAGGATACTGCAAGATTGAACCCAAAACTAAGCACCTAGCCTGTTGCAAGAAAAACCAATCTAGTTGGCCAAACCAAACCGATAATTCGAAGAGAAATACAAAGATATTTAATCATGCATAAAAGAGTTCAGAAAAGACTCAAATAATATTCATAGATAATCTGATCATGAATCCAGAATTCATCGGATCTCGACAAACACACCGCAAAAGAATATTACATCGGATAGATCTCCAAGAACATCGAGGAGAACATTGTATTGAAGATCAAAGAGAGAGAAGAAGCCATCTAGCTACTAGCTATGGACCCATAGGTCTGTGGTAAACAACTCACGCTTCATCGGAAGGGCAGCAAGGTTGATGTAGAGGCCCTCCGTGATCGAATCCCCCTCCAGCAGGGTGCCGGAAAAGGCCCCAAGATGGGATCTCACGGGAACAGAGCCTTGCGGTGGCCGAAAATTATTTTGGTGGATGCTTCTGTTGGTTTGGGAATATTTGGGAATTTATAGCGCAAGAATTAGGGTTGGAGGACTCCTGAGGGGCCCACAAGCCAGGGAGGCGCCCCCCCAGGGCGCGACCTGAGGGCTTGTGGGTCCCTCGGGACTCTTTTGGCCCCCTCTCCAAGCTCCGTGGATGTCTTCTGGTCCAAGAAAAATCATCGTAAAGTTTTATTCCGTTTGGACTCCGTTTGATATTCCTTTTCTGTAAAACTCAAAAACAAGGAAAAAATAGAAACTGGCGCTGGGCTCTAGGTTAATAAGTTAGTCCCAAAAATAATATAAAATAGCATATTAATGCATATAAAACATCCAAAACGGATAATATAATAGCATGGAATAATAATAAAATTATAGATACGTTGGAGACGTATCAAGCATCCCCAAGCTTAATTCCTACTCGGCCTCGAGTAGGTAAATGATAAAAATAGAATTTTTGATGTGGAATGCTACCTAACATATTTATCCATGTAATTTTCTTTATTGTGGCATGAATATTCAGATCCATAAGATTCAAAACAAAAGTTTAATATTGACATAAAAACAATAATACTTCAAGCATACTAATAAAGCAATCATGTCTTCTCAAAATAACATGGCCAAAGAAAGTTATCCCTGCAAAATCATATAGTCTGGCTATGATCCATCTTCATCACACAAAGTATTTTATCATGCACAACCCCGATGACAAGCCAAGCAATTGTTTCATACTTTTGGTGTTCTCAAACTTTTTCAACTTTCACGCAATACATGAGCGTGAACCATGGATATAGCACTATAGGTGGAATAGAATATGGTGGTTGTGGAGAAGACAAAAAAGAAGGGGAAAGTCTCACATCAACTAGGAAAAATAATGGGCTATGGAGATGCCCATCAATAGATATCAATGTGAGTGAGTAGGGATTGCCATGCAACGGATGCACTAGAGCTATAAGTTTATGAAGGCTCAAAAAGAAACTAAGTGGGTGTGCATCCAACTTGCTTGCTCACTAAGACCTAGGGCAATTTGAGCAAGCCCATCATTGGAATATACAAGCGAAGTTCTATAATGAAAAATTCCCACTAGTATATGAAAGTGACAAAATAGGAGACTCTCTATCATGAAGATCATGGGGCTACTTTGAAGCACAAGTGTGGAAAAAGTATAGTAACATTGTCCCTTCTCTCTTCTCTCTTATTTTTTTTCTTTTCTCTTTTTTTATTTGGTCTTCTTTTGGCCTCTCTTTTTTCGTAAAGTCCGGAGACTCATCCCAACTTGTGAGGGAATCATAGCTTCCATCATCCTTTCCTCACATGGGACAATGCTCTAATAACTATGATCATCACACTTTTATTTACTTACAACTCAAGAATTACAACTCGATACTAGAACAAAGTATGACTCTATATGAATGCCTCCGGCGGTGTACCACGATGTACAATGATCAAGAGTGACATGTATAAAAAATATGGATGGTGGCCTTGCCACAAATACTATGCCAACTACATGATCATGCAAAGCAATATGACAATGATGGTGCGTGTCATAATAAAACAGAATGGTGGAAGTTGCACGGCAGTATATCTCGGAATGGCTATGGAAATTCCATAATAGGTAGGTATGGTGGCTGTTTTGAGGAAGGTATATGGTGGGTTTAATGCACCGGCGAAAGTTGCGCGGTACTAGAGAGGCTAGCAATGGTGGAAGGGTGAGAATGCGTATAATCCATGGACTCAACAATAGTCGTAAAGAACTCACATACTTATTGCAAAAATTTATTAGCTATCGAAACAAGTACTAAACTGTAACATCCCAATTTTCAAATTTGGATGTTATACATAGGTCATCATATGCATATCATATTTTATTTGCATTTCGTTTGTGATCCTAGAAATCTTAAGCAACTCAAGGACCCACGGAGAGAGTTGGGGATTTCATTTATTTTCATATTTGAATTTTCTCAAATTTGAAAAGAGGATCATTTTGGTTTTAATAATTTTTCTCTCCAAAATATTTCCAATATCAAAAACAAAAGAGAGGAGATAAAATGACTTCTCCAAAATAAAAGAAATATTGGAGGAAGAATGTTAAAATCAAATAAATATTTTATTTGGATTTTTATTGCTATTTTATTTGAATTAGAAAAAAATATGCATTTTTGAAAATTGCATTTTAGGCCAGAAAAATGTTCACTTTGTTCTAAATATTTTATTTAGACCGCGAAAATTGTTTTTGGCATTTTTAGAATTTTTTTTATATTTTATTAGAATTTTTCTTCGACGGAATTTTATTTTAAAAAAAAACTTTTCGCCCGACTGGGCCGAAGCCCAGCGCCCCGCGCCGCCTTCCTCCCGCGCGCCGCCATGCTCGGCACGGACACCGAGGAGAGTCTGAGCCGGACTCTGCCCCGGGTCGGCCCCCTCCCCAAGCCACGCCGCCCCCTCCCCTCCTTAAATACCGGCCGCCGCCGCCCCCCCCCCTCACCTCGTCCCGCTCCACCGCCGCACCCCGCGCCGCGCCGCAAGCCATCGCCGCAGCTGCACCGCCGCCGCCGCCTCGCGCCGCGCGCTGCCTGCCCCGCCGCCGCCGGAGCCGCCGCCGCACGCCCCGCCTCGCCGGAATCCGAGCCACCGCCGTCGGATCTCGCCGTCCCGGTTTTTTTTTGGTTTTAGGTAAAAATCGCCAGTTTTTTTTAAACCCTAGTTCGGTTTTTTTATTTTATTAGATCGGTTTGGTTTTTCTTCGGTTTCGTTATTTAGCAAGCGCCCGCTCGTTAGTTCGTTTTAAACGAACGCGTTCTTCCGTTCGTCTCTGTTAGCGGACGTTCGTCCGATAGATTTTCCTTTTTATTTTCTTTTTCGGCCAGGGATCTATCCGTGATTATTTTTATCGCAGATTAGCCCCTGATCTTCAAACCCTCGCCGTTTCTAAACCGTTTGTCCAAATCCAGTGAAACCAACGCCAAAATCTTCGTCTCGAACCCCTCCTTTTGTTTAATCAACTTAAACATGATTTTGACAATTTAGAATTTGGTTTCAAGCAGATTTGAATTCAAAGTTCTTTTGACCGTAGTTTCAGTTCCGTAGCTCCGATTCGTTTGATTCTTTTTGCAAATCGAAACTTTTCAGTTGTACTTTCAGATTTGATCTTTCTCATTTGAGTTTTACCCTTGCATCTATGCTTGAGTGCTTATGTATGCTATTGTTTGTTTGCGATAGAATTCTCGGAGTGCGAAGCGTGCTACTACGAGTCTCTAGGGTTTGCAGATCGTCAGCAAGGCAAGTAACACTTTGATCATATCCCTTCATTACCTAGTTTTTATGCATTAGTTACAATCCTCAAACACTGCATGATTAGGATGTGATTAACTTGTGGGTATTGGGAAGTAGATGATGAGGTAGAACCTATTGCCTTTTATTATCAAACCTTGGGAGTTACTTCTACGCTATGCTTATATTGCCATGCTATGCTCGTAGACGTGGATTGGGTTTGAGTGTATCCATGACAGATGTGAGATTGTTAATTAATATTTAACTTAAGGTGGCTACTTAAACACACATCTGGGTGGATTGGTTGCGGGCACCTGGGGATATACCAGTGCTGTCCATTTGGTTCGCCACCCAGGCTCAAAGGGATCATAAGATTATTCATGCTAGAAACTTCCGTGTGTAGCCACAAGCTATTATGGGCTCTAGCATAGTTGAGTATGTTGCATGACCTCTTCCAGTGGTAGGCTAGCAGATGTAGGGGATGTAGGTTGGTACTGTCTACCCAGGGTTAGAGTTAATGCTTCTGAAAGACTATGTCTCGGTCATCCGTTTCTCAAACACCATGTAGTGCGAGAAATCCAACGGAGGAGATTGAGTCTTGTGGGGAAAAGTGCGCAAACCTCTGCAGAGTGTACAAACCAATCATGATTAGCCGTGTCCCCGGTTATGGACATCTTGAGTATCTGGTTCTTGGATTATCATGTTGATCTCATCACTCTTAATTAATGTTGCTGGGTTGCTAATTACTGTTTAATTGGGATTGAGATGGGGTTACCATTCTCAATGTTTAACAACCACCATGATAGTTACATAAAATATAATCCTTTGTTGTAGGGAAAAATTAGCTTTTCGCAAAAACATGTTAACCATAGAGCCTCCACCAGCCACATATGCATATAGTGATAGCATTTACTTTGTTCATTGCTCTATAGTGTTATCTTGACAGCATATTCCATGTGCTGACCCGTTTCGGGCTGCAACATATCATGTTGCAGACTTTTCAGACGAAGAGTAAGGTGCGATAGGTCGTTGTCGTGCACTCAGCTATGCCGTTGGAGTTGATGGACTCACTTACCTTCGATGCTTCCGCAGTTATCTTATTTAGATGGCCTTAAGCCATATTATTGTATTAAGTTCTCTTTTGAGACATTCGATGTAATAAGTGTGTGATTGCACTCTGTTATAAATCCTTCAAGTACTATGTGTGTCAGCATTACCGATCCAGGGATGACACTTATGCACAAAGACTTCGATCCATTCGGCAGTATATCTCGGAATGGCTATGGAAAATCCATAATAGGTAGGTATGGTGGCTGTTTTGAGGAAGGTATATGGTGGGTTTAATGCACCGGCGAAAGTTGCGCGGTACTAGAGAGGCTAGCAATGGTGGAAGGGTGAGAGTGCGTATAATCCATGGACTCAACAATAGTCGTAAAGAACTCACATACTTATTGCAAAAATTTATTAGCTATCGAAACAAGTACTAAACACATGCTCCTAGGGGGATAGATTGGTAGGAAAAGACCATCGCTCGTCCCCGACCGCCACTCATAAGGAAGACAATCAAAGAATAAATCATGCTCCGACTTCATCACATAACGGTTCACCATATGTGCATGCTACGGGAATCACAAACTTTAACACAAGTATTTCTACCAATCCACAATTACTCACTAGCATGACTCTAATATCACCATCTTTATATCTCAAAACAAATGCAAGGAATCAAACTTCTCATCTTATTCAACGCTCTTTATATGAAAGTTTTTATTATGTCCCTCTTGGATGCCCATCGTATTAGGACTAAATTCATAACCTAAGAAAATTACCATGCTGTTTACAGACTCTCAAAATAATATAAGTGAAGCATGAGAGTTCAACAATTTCTATAAAATAAAGCCACCACCGTGCTCTAAAAAGATATAAGTGAAGCACTAGAGCAAACTGCCTAGCTCAAAAGATATAAGTGAAGCACATAGAGTATTCTAATAAATTCACAATTCATGCGTGTCCCTCTCAAAAGATGTGTACATCAAGGATGATTATGGCAAACTAAAAGGCAAAGACTCATATCATACAAGATGCTCCAAGCAAAACACATATCATGTGGTGAATAAAAATATAGCCTCAAGTAAATTTACCGATGGACGAAGACAAAAGAGGGGATGCCATCCGGGGCATCTCCAAGCTTAGATGCTTGGTTGTCTTTGAATATTATCTTGGGGTGCCTTGGGCATCCCCAAGCTTAGGCTCTTGCCACTCCTTATTCCGTTGTCCATCAAATCTTTACCCAAAACTTGAAAACTTCACAACACAAAACTCAACAGAAAACTCATGAGATCCGTTAGTATAAAAATAATAAATCACCACTTTAGGTATTGTTGTGAACTCATTATTAATTTATATTGGTGTAATATCTACTGTATTCCAACTTCTCCATGGTTCATACCCCCCGATGCTACCCATAGATTCATCAAAATAAGCAAACAACTCATAGAAAACAGAATCTGTCAAAAACAGAACAGTCTGTGAAGATCCGAATATTACTCATACTTCTGTAACTCTAAAAATTCTGAAAATTAGGAAACATAGGAAATTTGTATATCACTCTTGTGTAAAAAATTCAGAGTTTTTCGTTGCTTCTTTGAATTATTAAAATTCGGTAACTGTACGCAAAAGTTTCTGTTTTTCAGCAGGATCAAATCAACTATCACCGTAAGCCATCCCAAAGGTCTTACTTGGCTCAAACACTAATTAAAACACCTAAACACAATTACTACATAGGTAATAATGTGTACTCTCATAAAAACAGAAAATAAGAATATTGGGTTGACTCCCAACAAGTGCTTTCCTTTAAAGCCTTTTAGCTAGGCAATGATAATTTTAATGATGCTCACATGAAAGATAAAAAATTGAAGCACAAAGAGAGCATCATCTAGCATGTGAAAAACAATTTTAAGTCTAACATACTTCCTATGCATAGGCATTTTATAATCAAACAAATTATCAAGGCAAGCAAAAACTACCATATGCAAGGAAGAAGAAAGAAACAAAAGCAATCTCAACATAACGAGAGGTAATTTAGTAACATGAAAATTTCTACAACCATATTTTCCTCTCTCATAATAATTACATGTGGGATCATAATCAAATTCAACAATATAACTATCACATAAGATTTTTTCCTTCATGATCCACATGCATGCAAAGTTGACACTCTTCCAAGATAGTGGGATTAACATTAACTAAAGTCATGACCTCTCCAAGCCCACTTTTATCAAAAATTTCATAAGATTGATCATTCTCCAAGGTAGTGGGATCATTATTACCTAGAGTTGACACTCTTCCAAACCCACTTTCAATATTATTGAAAACACTATTATCAATATCATATTCATCATGAGGCTTAAATAAATTTTCAAGATCATAAGAAAAATCACCCCAATCATGATCATTGCAACAAGTAGTGGACATAGCAAAATTAGCATCCCCAAGCTTAGGGTTTTGCATAATATTAGCATAATTGACATCGATAGGATTTATAATAACATCATTGCAATCATGCTTTTTATTCAAGGAGCTATCGTGAATCACCTCATAAAATTCTTCTTTTAACACTTCATCACAATTTTCAGATTCACGAATTTCAAGCAAAACTTCATAAAGATAATCTAGTGCACTCAACTTACTAGCAATAGGTTCATCATAATTGGATCTCTTAAAAAGATTAGCAAGTGGATGAGGATCCATAAACTTTTTGCTTTTTGATTTTCAATAAATACACAATTATTCCAAGCAAACAAGCAAACAAACCAAGACATAGAGACAAACGAAAAGAAGGCAAATAAAAAGGAAAATATTTTTGTATTTTTCTGAAAACGTTTTAGAAGTGGGGGAGAGGAAAAACGAGAGGCAAATGGCAAATAATGTAATGCAAGAGATGAGAGTTTATGATGGGAACTTGGTAGGCTTGATGTAGAACCTCCTCGGCAACGGCGCCAGAAATTCTTCCTGCTACTTCTTGAGCTTGCGTTGATTTTTCCCTTGAAGAGGAAAGGGTGATGCAGGAAAGTAGAGATAAGTATTTCCCTCACTTAAGAACCAAGGTATCAATCCAGTAGAAGGCACAAGCAAGTCCCCAATCTATGCACATGCACAAACTAACAAACACTTGCAGTCAACGTGAAAAAGGGGTTGTCAATCCCTTCACAGTCTCGAACAAGAGTGAGATCTAATAGAGATAGGTATTAATGATTACTAAAATGTAAAACAAAGTAAAACAAATAAATTGCAGCAAGGTATTTTTGGGTTTTTTGGTTTATAGATCTGAAAATATATGTTGGAAAATAGACCCGGGGGCCATAGGTTTCACTAGAGGCTTCTCTCTTGAAAGAAAACATACGGTGGGTGAACAAATTATTGTCGAGCAATTGATAGAAAAGCGCAAAGTTATGACAATATCCAAGGCAATGATTATGAATATAGGCATCACGTCCGTGTCAAGTAGACCGAAACAATTCTGCATCTACTACTATTACTCCACACATCGACCGACTCCTGCCTGCATCTAGAGTATTAAGTTCATAAGAACAGAGCAACACTTTAAGTAAGATGACATGATGTAGAGGGATAAACTCAAGCAATATGATGAAAACCCCATCTTTTTATCCTTGATGGAACAATATAATACGTGCCTCACTACCCCTACTGTCACTGGGTGAGGACACCGCAAGATTGAACCCAAAACTAAGCACCTCTCCCATTGCAAGAAAAACCAATCTACCAAACCGATAATTCGATGATAAATACAAAGATATTTAATCATGCATAAAAGAGTTCAGAAAAGACTCAAATAATATTCATAGATAATCTGATCATGAATCCACAATTCATCGGATCTCGACAAAAACACCGTAAAAAAATATTACATCGGATAGATCTCCAAGAACATCGAGGAGAACATTGTATTGAAGATCAAAGAGAGAGAAGAAGCCATCTAGCTACTAGCTATGGACCCGTAGGTCTGTGGTAAACTATTCACGCTTCATCGGAAGGGCAGCAAGGTTGATATAGAGGCCCTCCGTGATCGAATCCCCCTCCGGCAGGGTGCCGAAAAAGGCCCCAAGATGGGATCTCACGCGAACAGAGGCTTGCGGCGGCAGAAAAGTATGTTGGTGGACGCTTTTGTTGGTTTGGGAATATTTGGGAATTTATAGCGCAAGAATTAGGGTTAGAGGACTCCCGAGGGGCCCACAAGCCAGGGAGGCACACCCCCCTTGGGCGCGACCTGAGGGCTTGTGGGTCCCTTGGGACTCTTCTGGCCCCCTCTCCAAGCTCCGTGGATATCTTCTGGTCCAAGAAAAATCATCGTAAAGTTTTATTGCGTTTGTACTCCATTTGATACTCCTTTTCTGTAAAACTCAGAAACAAGGAAAAAAACAGAAACTGGCACTGGGCTCTAGGTTAATAAGTTAGTCCCAAAAATAATATAAAATAGCATATTAATGCATATAAAACATCCAAAACAGATAATATAATATCATGGAACATTAAAAAATTATAGATACGTTGGAGACATATCACCCATCTTGTGAGCCGCCCTTCTGGTTCTGCGTCTTGATCTTCTGGCCCATCATACGTCTGGCTCCAAGAGTCGCCAAATCATGACCCGACCTTTATACGCCGGGTTATACCGTGGGGTTATATCCCCAACATTAGGCCCCAGATTGATTTGAACATGTTCATGTCAATCTTCCATCTATTAGTCTGGCGAGTCTTCCCTCCGGGTCTCACAATCTCAGCTTGAAAAACTTCATAACCCGCCATATGAAATGATGATGTCACCTCCATAAATTTGGGGAGTCTATCGTGATGTCATAACGAATCTTGTGTAAATCCACTTATCCCGAAAATCGAGGCATCTTTTTGTTCCAAAAGTTACTATGCCTTCTCGATTTTTGCACCTGCCATTTACTGTTACCTCCCACTTATAAATACGCACAGAGGGTCCCCTTTTTCATTTTACCTTGTCTCCTCCGCTTCTTCTTCTTCTCGAAACCTTCTGTGACTGGAGCTCCACCGCGCTCGTCAACCTTCGCCAGCCGCCTCGCTCGGGACTACAGCGTCGCTCCGCCTTCACCGGAGTTCAGCGGCGCATCTCCGCTCTCGGCCACTGCAGCCAGGTACTTGAATCTCCCTTCCTTAGATTCACATTATCTCATCGGAGTTCATAGAGTTCGTCGGTGTTCGTCCGTTCTTTCCCGTAATATCCTGAGTAGATCTTGTATTCGATCTGAGAGGGCCATAGAAATACTGCGGTAATAGATTCAATAATGGTCTTGCATTTGCATAGAATATGCTTCCTCTAAAATCCATGAACACTTCATCAGTAGCTCCGCCGCTACCATTAGGGTTAGCAATTATTTTCTTTTTTTTAAACTGCCCGTAGATCCAAAATTGTAGCTGATTTAGTGGAAACTTGTTTGTACCACACTTAGCAGAAAAATTTAGCAATCCCCAACTTTTAGTTAACTCGCCTTCGTATCTTGGGCGGCTTACCATCATATCATAATTCGCCAGGTATTTAGAAATTGTCTCTGTTGCTAAGCCGAAGCCGGCTCACTGTTTAAGGTGACTTATCCATTATGTTATTTTGTTCATATCACTGTAGTGACGGGTTATTATTTCTTGAATAACCCGCCATGCAACCTTCTGTTGTATTCTGGCGACTTAATATGTCAAAGTCTACCCTTTGCAATTGGGTGCCTTCCCAAGTATCTGAACAAATCCTTAAGGATTACCAAGACCAAGGTCTTCTGGCGCCTCAAGAAGAAATTGGCTGGTGAGCCGGCCAAGGGGATGATGTTCCTCGACCCGGTGAAGGAGAAGTTGTGGTATTTACTGACCATATCCTTAGAGGTTTTACTCCGCCCGGGTCAAAATTCTTTCGGGGCGTCTTGAACTACTTCAGCCTTCATCCTCAAGACTTGGGCCCAAACTCCATATCCAATATCTACCACTTTTAAATCTTTTGTGAAGCATATCTACAAATGGAGCCCACTGTCGCTCTCTTCAAAGAATTTTTCTATATGAACCGCCAAACTGAATGTGCGGATAGCCCGAGCCTAGAACTTGGTGGAATCTCAATCCAGAGACGCGGAGATGGCTGTTTTCCTTCAGCCACCCTACCAAGTCACCCTAAGGGATGGGTCAGGACTTGGTTCTATTGCAAGAATACCGCCCCAGCCGATGAGAACCCTCTGCCAGGTTACAGAGTTGACCACCTTCCCATGGATTTTAATCTGCCAAGCAAGATTATTCCAGAGGAGCATGTTGAAGCCCTCCCGTCTTATTCAAAAGTAAGAGCCTTGCTAGCCAATGGGTTAACAATGGTTGATCTAGCCCGATGATGGGTTGCATGAGGAATCCTCCCTTTAAGCCGCCGACCCGGCTTAATGTGTGAATACTTAGGCGAGCCAAACGATACTCAGCAGTATAGCTCTGATAATTTCACCACCAATGAAGTCAACAAAACTATAAAAGGTCTGCTCGGGGAGTCTCTAGAAAGCTGCAATAAGACAGGGCTGATACAGTTCTTTAAGCTTAACCCGGCCCCTCCAGTAAGCATTCTTCTCTGTCCGGCTTATAAATCCTTACCTTACTCTGTACTTTGCTTTCTAACCTTTTTAATTTATGCAGCCCAGCTCTGCCTTCTGGAATAGGACAAGGAAAACTCAGGCAGTAAAACCAAGACTGCTCCATCTCGGAAAAAGAAACAACCTGGCGCTGCGACTGAGCCGGCCGCCATGGGCGAGTCAGCGGATGCTGATGATCAATCAGAGGTAGAACTCGATTCTCTTGGCCGCCTCTTTATCAAATTGGCTGACACCTCTTACTCTCAGGATGAGGCAGCAACCAGCCGGGCCCAGGATGCTGAGGTAATTTCCATCTCTTCCAGCTCAGATTCCTTGTCTCCAAAGAAGATAAGGTGGGTCGTCCGAAAGGTACCCTTTTCTCATCCAGATGCTCATTTAGACCCGAACTTTATTTTGAAGAAAACTCAGTATGAGTCGAGGCGCCAAACTCGGAGTGGCGGCTCAGGTGATCTGGTGGCTGGGCTAACTCATGAACCATCTCGCAAGCGACATAACGAGGTGGCACATAGTCCAACTCTGTCTTTACCCAAAGCCGACCTTATCAGACAGCCTCTTAACCCGTCTGATTCGAATTATCAGGAGTCGCCACCATCCTTACGAGACTCATCCTCTACACAGCTGCCTGCCTTGGTCATAAACCCCTGGTAAGTAATTGTACTTTAATTGCTGATACTTAACCTATTGTCATATGTTCTTGAACCTATTATCTTGATTACAGGGCCCAAGCCAAGAGCAAGAAGAGGAAAATGGGCGACTCTTCAAAGACCCCCAAGATCCCTGAGTCAGAAGACCAGGTATTGGTGACCCCTGAGGCCAATATTAAAAATCCTGATGACCATCCTGATGACCATCATGATGACCAAGGTGACCCGTCCCCACATACTGAGCCAACGGCCTCTGAGGCCATGAATGTTGATGCTAACCCAATAGATAACCTTAATCCGCCGAGGACCACTCTTGCTTTAAGTCCTGTGAAGGCAACTAAAGACATTCCCTTTGATGAAAGGATTAATGAGGAAATTGCTATCACTAGGGCAGGTCATAAAACCCCAGACATGTCCAATGTATCAACCAAACACACAACTAAAGATGAGGCGCCCTTATTAGAAAAGGGCAAGGCAAAACTTGAGCTGCCGAACTATGAAGAATTCAGCGTAGATGAATTGCATGCGGGCTACCTAAGCCGCCTTTAAACGAGCCATGAAATGGAAGCCGACTTAGTGAGCATGATGAAGCGGAAATATGAGGTATGGATAAATTTCACCCTCTCAGCTTTATATATATATATATATACATATATATA
Source organism: Thinopyrum elongatum (assembly GCA_011799875.1). Lineage (NCBI taxonomy): Eukaryota > Viridiplantae > Streptophyta > Magnoliopsida > Poales > Poaceae > Thinopyrum > Thinopyrum elongatum. The sequence goes on from CM022299.1 coordinate 392,496,712, forward strand.
GTAATCATATTCATCCTCCAGGATACAGAATAAGTTATTCTTCACTTGAGGTAATATTACGATCGCTTCATAAATGAATTACGTTTGGAATACAAATAGTTACATTCATATTGATTCACTACGTAAAATTTGGTATAAGAAAACAAAAAAATAGGTTATAAGACCAGAAATATCGCATTTTATGTATGTTTTATACTATGTTTTTACGTTCGTAATTTTACGTAACATAAAATATTTTTTACGGCGAGTATATATTTTCTTACCTTCTCTTTTTACGTATGAAATAAGACAAAATTTACGAAACCTAAAAATACGGTGCATTGACCTCAAAAAAGAGAGGGGTGAAGAATAACTATTCCTCACCCAGGGTGACGAATAGCGCGACCCTATATATATATATATATATATATATATATATATATATATATATATATATATATATATATATACACACACACATATATATACATATATATATATACTCATGTAGCCCCCAAGTCTTAATCATAGGAAAACTTGAATATGATTAAGACTTTAAGTAGCAATCCTGAAAGCTTGAAATGTTGCCCCCAAGGGCTGGGTTATCAAACTAATGATAAGCCGGGTCTTCAATGAGAACTCTTTAAGATAAATGCTTTCATCAAGTATCCCCCAAGGGTCGGCTTATCTTCATGAAATGAGCCGGGGCTCTTCATATTATGAAATTTTAAAGAAATGAACCTGTAGCCCCCAAGGGCCAACTCATCTTCTTGAGATGAACCGGGTCTTCTTGTATGTTTTAATATAGTAAAAATGACATGCATTAGCCCCCAAGTGCCAATTATATTGCTTGTAATCTGCTTGGGACTTGAATGAATTTATCGTGCATGAGATAGCCCCCAAGTACCGAGTTAACCATCGCCGCTAGTTTAACCAACGAACCTGATAATTATAAGTCTGCTTTATCTTGCAGGAAGCATTATCTTTGGCCACTCAAACTTCGCCGTCTTGAAGAAAGACTTTGAGTCGGAACAAGCCGGGCGATCCAAAGCTGAATCAAGCTTGGAATTGCGTTGAAAGAACTGGAAAATTCAAGGCGAACTTTGAATCAGAAAGATCCGCCTTTGAAATTGAAAAGGCTGTTCTGTTGAAACGAGCCCACGACGCCGAAGATCAGCTGAAACCGGTGGATGAAGAGTTGACTGGCTTAAAACGCCATATTTCTCAGATGACCGAAGCCATCTTCGGTAAGTAAAACTTTAAATCAATTGAATAACCCGCCTGGCGACTTGAAATATTTGAATATAACTCGCCTGGCGACTCTTGTTTTGAATGTATGGCAGGTGCCACGAGTTCCAACCTTGGGCAAAACATGCTGATGAAGCTGAAAGCCATCTATTCCTTGACGGAGAAACTATATGCTGGAAGTCTTCGAACTCTTGTGGTTGTATCCAATGGCAAGAAACCACCACAGCTTATAAAAGATGTGCTAGATCAGTTATCAACAATACCCAAACAAATTGAAGAGCTGAAGATGTCAGCTGCCCGAGCAGGAGCGATTACTTCGCTAAGCTGGGCAAAAGCTTATCAAACCGAGTTGGACCCTGAAGAGATGGCCGGCGGGTTTCCGGAATATAAAGACGACGGGTCTGTATTCAGCGAGGCGGATTGTGCTAAGTGTATCAGAGAAATGCGGCCATTGGTGCGTCAACTTGCGTAAGAACTTGATCTGAAGAAGTACCAGCCGGCTTACGACAGCAATAAGACGCGAATCAAGGCGCCTTCTTTTGACGTTGTTGATTTAACTCCACAAAGGCGTAAGCATATTTTTGCCTCTGATATCGACCCTTCTCCTATCATGAATGATGAAGCCATCTTTGAAGCTTTAACTGGTATCAACTAGAACTCGGACAATCTCCAGCTTGCAAGCGAAGAAGAGCCGGCACAGGATGACCCGGGGACCTCAACTTTAGGGCGCCAGCATGATGTTAACCCGGCGGGACATAACTCAGACAACACAGGAACCGACTTACAGGAGTAGTTATACTTCTGAGAAAAACTTTGCTAAATTTTTAGGCTCAACGGAAGCCTTGTAATAGGCTTAGAAAACACTTGGTGCTCTGTCGTGCCTTCGTGCACGTTTATTAGACCTATGCTCCAATAGCTATGTTAATAACTTGCCTTGGATGTTTTGTCTAATCTTATATGCCTCTTCTTTTTTCACCATCCTTTGAATAAGGGTGCTTATCTGATATACTAAAGCATAAGTTTCATAGGGTTGTAACAATAACCCAACAATTTCCACACTGGCGACTTATAGTCGTAATACGTGATTGCTTAGAAGCAATAGCGGGTTAGTAACCCAATGACTCATGGTCATGAAAAGCTTGAGGTGATCACCCGGTGGCTCATGGCCTCAATAAGCTCAATACTGATCAATGCTAACCCGGAGTCTTTATAACCTGGAGACACATATTCTGAGCAATAATATGATCGAGTGCGAAGAATTCCTGAAAACACAAAAATAAAGAGCACAAGTATATATCGAATTTGATTATAAGTTGGCTTGTGAAGCTCAATGAAAGACCGGCTTTCAAGGCTTGAGTCTTGCTTCGATGAAGCTTGGCATAATAGCCTTGGTTTATCCTCGCTTTCAGTAAGCTGGCTCTCACATGACTTAAGCTGTCGTTTTAACTTTGACAAGTTCAAGGTCTTAAAGATTGACTTGTCAATAGTACGGCGGGTCATCTTGTTTGGAGTAGCATCAAGCATATAGGCAGGTTTAACCAATAATGTGGCATTTTTTGCCTAGTTAAGCGGGCGAGAAAGCTAAACTCGTTGAGTTGGAAGCCCCCAAGTGACCTATGATCAACAAATAAAATACTCATGCACGATAAACGAGATGAAATGGCAGAGACCCCGAGTTTCGGGGGTGCCGGCTTTATTATATTTGATCATAAAATTTATATACATGATATGTATGTACAATGACGAGAGCCGGTGGCTCACGTGTAGTAAGGCCGAAGATGAGCAATGTTCCACGGCCTGTTGGTCTCCTCCTCAGAGGTACGTGACTTATTGTGCTCACGTATGTCGATGAGATAATAAGACCTGTTGTTGAGGTTCTTGCTAACCACAAAAGGCCCTTCCCAAGGCGGCGAAAGCTTATGCATGCTTGTCTGATCTTGAATCAAACGGAGCACTAAGTCGCCCTCCTGAAAAGTGCGGTTTCGAACTCTACGGCTATGATAGCGATGTAGGTCTTGCTGATAAATTGCTGATCGAGCCGCCGCGAGATCACGTTCCTCCTTCAAAGCATCAAGGGCATCTTGGCAAGCCTTCTCGTTATCTACTTCAATGTAAGCCGCCACACGGGGCGAGTCATGACGAATATCGCTTGGAAGAACCACCTCTGCACCATAAACCATGAAAAATGGCGTGTAGCATGTTGATATATTGGGAGTGGTCCTTATACTCCAAAGAACTGCCAGAAGTTATTCAACCCAACAACTCGGGGTGCGTTCCAGAGGAACCATGAGTCGAGGCTTGATCCCTCTTAATATCTCCTGGTTAGCACGCTCAGCTTGGCCATTGGACTATGGATGAGCCACAGACGACACATCAAGCCGGATATGTTCCCTTTGACAAAATTCTTTCATAGCACCTTTAGACAGATTTGTCCCATTATCAGTGATAATACTATGAGGATAACCAAAGCGGAAGATCAGCTTTTTCACAAACTGAACTACAGTCGCCGCCTCACAATTACTCATGGGCTCTGCTTCAACCCACTTGGTAAACTTATCAACCGCCACCAGTAGGTGAGTTTTCTTGTCCTTAGACCTCTTAAAGGGTCCGACCATATCGAGCCCCCCGACCACAAACGGCCAAGTTATTGGGATCATCCGCAATTCTTGAGCCGGCAGATGAGCTTGTCTTGCAAACTTCTGGCAACCATCACATTTTCGCACAATATCTTCTGTATCAGCATGAGCCGTCAACCAGAAAAACCCATGTCTAAAAGCTTTAGCCACTAGAGATCTTGACCCGGCATGATGACCACAGTCCCCAGCATGGATTTCTTGAAGAATTTCACAGCCTTCCTTAGGGAAAACACAGCGTTGAAACACGCCCGTTACGCTGCACCTGTGCAACTCGCCATTGACAATTGTCATGGACTTAGATCACCGGATGATTTGTCGCGCCAAGAGCTCATCTTCTGGTAACTTGCCTCTGGTCAAATAAGCCAAATAAGGTTGGGTCCAATCTGGAATAGCGCGTAGAGCCGCCACCAACTGCCCCTTCGTGTCAAGAATAGCAAGGTCTTCCTCCGAAGGTAACCGGACAGACGGGTTATGCAGCACATCTAGGAACACATTAGGGAGGATCGGCTTACACTGAAATCCAAGTCTAGACAAAGCATCAGTCGCCTCATTTTGCCGCCGGTCGATGTGATCCACTTGATAACCTTTAAAGTGACCAGCAATGTTGGTGACTGCCTGACGATAAGCCGCCATGAGGGGGTCTTTAGAATCCCACTTCCCTGAAACTTGCTGTGCAACGTAGTATGAGTCGCCCAAGCACCTAACCCGGCTCAAGTTCATTTCCTTGGCCATGCGGAGCCCATGGAGCAAAGCTTCATACTCAGCTGCATTATTAGTACAGGGAAACATAAGTCGTAAAACGTAACAGAACTTGTCACCTCGCGAGGAAGATAAAATAACTCCAGCCCCCGAGCCTTCCAATTGCCTAGAACCATCAAAGTGTATCGTCCAGTATGTGTTATCCGGCTTCTCCTCGGGTGCTTGCAGCTCTGTCCAATCATTAATGAAATCCACCAGAGCCCGAGACTTGATAGCAGTCCTGGGCACATATTTCAGATGATGTGGCCCAAGCTCAATTGCCCATTTAGCAACCCAGCCTGTAGCCTCTCTGTTTCGTATGATATCTCCCAGAGGGGCTAAACTGACCACTGTGATTGGGTGTCCAAGGAAATAATGCTTCAACTTGCGACTCGCCATGAACACTCCAAATGCCAGTTTCTGCCAGTGTGGGTATTTCTGCTTGGACTCTGTTAAAACTTCATTGACATAATAAACCGGCCGCTGGACTGGGTATTCTTTCCCTGCCTCCTTGCGCTCCATGACAACTGCTACGCTGACAACTTTATTATTAGCCACCACATACAGGAGCATAGGCTCTTTGTCAATCGGAGCAGCCAAGATGGCCGGCTTAGCCAACTGCCTCTTAAGTGCCTCAAAGGCCTCGTTGGCAGCATCACTCCAGACAAAGTGGTCGGTCTTTTTCATCATCTGATACAAAGGAACCGCCTTCTCACCCAGGCGGCTTATAAACCGGCTCAGGGCTGCAATGCGACCCGCCAGGCGTTGAACATCATTGATACATGCCGTCTTAGAAAGAGAGGTGATGGCCTTGATCTTCTTTGGGTTAGCCTCGATGCCCCACTCTGAGACTAGAAACCCTAGCAATTTGCCTGCAGGCACACCAAAAACAAACTTGGCCGGGTTAAGCATCATCTTGTAAACCCGAAGATTGTCAAAGGTTTCCTTCAAATCAGCAAGCAAGGCCCCTTTCTTCCTTGATTTAACCACAATATCATCCACATAAGCATGAACATTACGCCCAATCTGTCCATGAAAACAATTCTAAACACAGCGCTGGTAAGTCGCATGGGCACTCTTGAGCCCAAAGGGCATAGAAACATAGCAGAAAGCTCCAAAAAGTGTGATAAAAGATGTTTTCTCTTGGTCCTCAACTGCCATCTTGATCTGATGGTAACCAAAATAAGCGTCCAGGAAGCATAGACTCTCATAACTTGCCGTTGTGTCAATGATCTGGTCAATACAGGGGAGAGCAAATGGATCAGCCGGACAAGCCTTGCTGAGATCTGTATAATCAACACACATACACCATGTGCCATTCTTCTTGAGCACAAGCACAGGGTTAGCCAACCACTGAGGGTGAAAAACTTCAACAATAAACCCGGCCGCCAAGAGCCGGGCTACCTCTTCTCCAATAGCCTTACGCCGCTCTTCATTGAAACGACGGAGGAACTGTTTGACCCGCTTAACTTTAGGATCCACATTCAGGTGGTGCTCAGCGAATTCTCTCGGTACACCCGGCATGTCTGAAGGCTTCCATGCAAAGATGTCCTGATTCTCAAGGATGAATTCGATGAGCGCACTTTCCTATTTGGGATCCATCCCAACACCAATAGTGAACTACTGGGACGAGTCGCCAGGGACAAAGTTCACTTGCTTTGTATCATCAGCCGACTTAAACTTGAGCAGAGGGTCCTATTCAGTAGTGGGATTTTTCAGAGGGGTCATGTCAGCCGGGTCAACGTTGTCCTTATAGAACTTGAGCTCCTCGGTAGCACAAGCCACCTCTGCATAAGCAACATCACCTTCTTCGCATTCCAAAGCAATCTTGCGATTACCATGACCCGTAATGGTCCCCTTTGGCCCTGGCATCTTGAGCTGCAAATATATATAACACGGGCGAGCCATAAAGCGACCATAAGCCGGCCGTCCGAATAGTGCATGATATGGACTCTTAATTTTGACCACCTCAAACCACAAAGTCTCTGCTCTGTAATTATATTCATCACCAAAAGCCACCTCCAGGGCGATCTTTCCAACAGGATAAGCGGACTTGCCAGGCACAATGCCATGAAAGACTGTAGAAGACGGCTTAAGATCTTTTTTCGTGAGATTCATCAGACGAAAAGTGTCATAATACAAGATGTTGATGCTGCTACCACCATCCATAAGTACTTTGGTGAATTTATAACCACCCACTTGGGGGGCTACCACAAGGGCCAGGTGACCCGGATTATCAACCCGGGGCGGGTGATCCGCCCGGCTCCATGTTATCGTGTGCTCTAACCACCTTAAATACTGTGGAACGGCCGGCTCAACTGCGTGAACCGCCCGCTTATGAACTATCTGATCACGCTTGCAAGTACTCGTAGTAAAAATGTGATACTGACTGCTATTTAACTGCTTAGGATTACTCTGATATCCAGACTGGTTATTCTGCTCCTGATTACCCTGACCAGACTGTTGGGTGTGATCTCCATGGTTTCCCTAGTTCTGATACCCGGAGCTTGAGCCGCCTCCACTGAAACCGGCTCCCGGGAAGCCGCCTGAGCCTGACCCGCCGGACGGCCCGTTATTATTACCATGATGCTGAAAAGATTGGTTCTTGAACTCCCGCATGATATAACAATCCTTCCAGGCATGACGAGACGGTTTGTTAGGATAAATGTGCTTTGGACAAGGGCCATTGAGTATTTCCTCAAGATTCCTGGACCTTCCTTCATTGAAGGGCGGCTTGCCATTACCATTACGACATTGATTCTTAAATCCGATGTTGGTGTTAGCCACCAGATCTGACCCGCCATCGGGGTGTCTGCGCTTACCACCATTACCCTGGTTGTTACCATTCTACGCCTGGCCATGCTGTTGTTGACCCTTAGCGCCACCGTTTTTCTTGCCCTTGGCCAATTTATCATCATCTGAGTTAGGATCCTTTGTACTATCGGAATCAGCATATCTGGTAAGTACACCCATGAGATTACCCATATCTGTGCACTTGCGCTTAAGCCACTCGAGCTTCTGCTTAAGAGGCTGAAAATGAAAGTTCTTTTCCAGAACCAAAACCGTTTGAGCCGGCCCAATGTTGTCTGAAGAATGAATGATGGTGGCGATCCGGCGAGCCCAATGATGGGCCAACTCATCCTCACACTACACATAGTGCTCCAAATCCACAATTGTCATCGGCTGTTTGCAAGTTCCTTGAAATTTCTGGATAAAATGTTCCTTCAATTCTGCCAAGGTGTTGATGGAATTGGGCGGTAGGTCCTTCAACCATGTGCGAGCCGGCCCTTCCAACATCATAGTGAAATACTTGGCACACACTGCTTCGTTGACATCCAACATCTCCATGGCCATATTATAACTCTCAACCCACGCGGCCGGCTCAAGATCCGCCATGTAGTTGGGTATCTTACGAGGACCCTTGAAATCCTTCGGCATGCGCTCAGCCCGTAGAGCTGGCACGAGACACAGTACATCGATGGTCCTGCTGCTCAACCTGACCCCTGCCAAAGTGGAAGAAACTACCGGGGGCGGCTGATACGCCCCCTGGTTAACTACTTCGGCGTCACGACGGGCCCTTGCCTGATCGACAATTGCCTGGGCATTAGTACATGGGTTACGGGGCGGGTTATCCTGGGGCGGATTACGTGGCGGATTATCCTGGGGCGGGTTATGGCGCTGGTCATTGCTGGAGACCGCGGGCGACTCAACATGCCAGCTGTAACTTTGACTCGGCAGGGGAGTCGAATGCGCACGGTTACGACTGTATGAATATTTCTCCTGCTGAGCAATCGCCATTTGAAGAAGCTCAATGGCATTCCGTGCTTCCATCGCGATTGGCGACTCGCCAGTAATAGGGAGCGCGTTGAGCCGGGTGGCCGCCACCACCATGTTATCCAGTGGGTTAGAGAAGTGACCCAGTGGTGTCGCGAAACGCTGGGGTGGCGTTTGGACCCGGGGCGGCTCTGGCACCGGCTCGTTCCTGCGTGCCAGCTCTGGCTGATGAGGCTGAGCCGCCGTCCTATTCCTGGGCACCTCTACGGTTAATGGGGGTATAACCAATGCTGCTGGAGTACTGGGCCCTGCCCCTGGCGTGTTGAACAAATTCATGGGCTCATAGCTTAGAGGCAAACAGATCTGGTGCCTCCTTCAAAAAACCGCGTTGGAAGCATTCTGATCCTGACTTAAACGCCAAGCCTCTGCCTTTAGGCGCTCCAACTCTGCATGAATCTGGGCCTGCAACGTGACCGTGTGGGCGTTCTCGACGTTGATATCCTCCTGGGCCTTGGTCATCTGTTCCCGTATCTTAGCAATCTCTGTGTTGCGTTCTGCCTGGTTTTCTGCAGTGACTTCAGTCGCCAGCAGGGTCGTCAGAGTTCTCATCAGGTCAGATAATACTTGAGCCGGTGGCCTGACTGTTGCTCCAGCCACTGAGGAGTTGAGAGCCGGTGCTGTTCCTGCCATAAAGATGGCGGCTCGGCACGGCGGCTCATGGGGGTCCGGAATAATGTTGCCATCGGAACAGCCCCCAAGCCTGTCGTCTTGAAGTTGGTAGATTGACTTTGTCTCGCCGGTCGAGGACTCATCACCCTAGTAGATGAGAGTCTCTCCTCCAGATGCTGAGTTTTCCGCAAGTTCCACGCCTTGTGTGAAACCAACGAAGACGTGTTTCTGGCCGGCTTGGACCCGGGTGGGGCGCGCGCGCCGAGCCAGCTCGACGAGGTTGGTGCAGACGTCCGGCTCACGTTCACATCCGCCGATCTTGCCGATGAAGACATGGATTCCACCGAAGGGGACCCGGTACCTGTACTTGATTGAGTCGGCCTCGGGGCCCCAGCCGGCGTCGTCGATGTAGAGCTTGCCGCGGCAACTCTTGGTCATCCTGCCGACGGCGTATCCCTCGATCCCTGGGAAAGAGCCCTTCAAGAACTTGAAACCACCGTGTGCTGGCCCCACGGTGGGCGCCAACTGTCGTGGTTTTGTCACGGCAGATGTCCTAGTGTGAGGACTTAGACGTGAGGCCATCGCAAACGGTGATTAACTTGTCGGGGTTGAGCGGGACGAAGGACAAGAGTTTACCCAGGTTCGGCCCCTCACAGTGGAGGTAAAAGCCTACTCCTGCTTTTCTGCTTATTGCTTGAGTATCGATTACATGGGAGCGGATTCGCTTGACCTAGCTCTCGGTTGATTGTAACTTGTCCTATTCTATGCCGGGGACTCGCCTTTATATACAGGCCGAGGCCTCCGGCTTACAAAAGTCCAGGTCTGGTCATGACCCGTGACCGAGCCTAACTCTAAGTTGCCTTGCCTTCTTTGACAAGATACCGTATGGCGGCTTACACCTCCGGGCCGCCTGCCGCCTTCTGGCTTCGGGCCCTAAGCCGACCCATCTTGTGAGCCGCCCTTCTGGTTATGCGTCTTGATCTTCTGGCCCATCATACGTCTGGCTCCAAGAGTCGCCAAATCATGAACCGGTCTTTATACAGCGGGTTATACCATGGGGTTATATCCCCAACACACCTCGTGGGTCCCCTCAGCTGTTTCTTATTTTGATATTTTTTCTAATATTCTAAAACTGACAGAAAGTATTTTTATGGAATTTTTTGGAGTCGGTTTACTTACTGTATCACATACCTATTCCTTTTCAGGGTTTTGGAGTGTTCTGGAAGGTCTCTCTTATGTGTTCCTCCGGTGTCATAGTTTGAATAATGTTAGTTTCAACATTAATAGGTGTACCTGAGATATAGTTCTTAATTCTTTGTCCATTGACCACCTTCGGATTAGTGCCTTTGGTGTTGTTGATCTTAATAGCTCCAGAACGATAAACTTCTTCGATGATATATGGTCCTTCCCATTTAGAGAGAAGTTTTCCTGCAAAAAATCTGAAACACGAATTATACAATAGAACATACACACCCACTTTGAATTCCCTTTTTGAATTCTTTTATCATGTCATCTTTTAATGTTTTCTTCAAACAACTTGGCATTTTCATAAGCTTGGGTTCTCCATTCATCTAATGAGTAATATCAAATAGCCTCATTTCACCGGCAAGTTTAAAGTCACAATTAAGTTCTTTGATTGCCCAATATGCCTTATGTTCTAACTCAAGAGGTAAATGACATGCTTTTACATAAACCATTTTATACGGAGACATACCCATAGGGTTCTTATAGGATGTTCTATAAGCCCATAATGCATCATCAAGTATCTTAGACCAATTCTTTCTAGATCTATTGACGGTCTTTTGCAAAATTAACTTTATTTCTCTATTGCTCAATTCAACTTGACCACTAGATTGAGGATGATAAGGAGATGCAATTCTATGATTGACATCATATTTAGCAAGCAGTTTACCGAATGGACCATGAATAAAATATGAACCACCATCGGTCATTAAATATCTAGGGACTCCAAACCTCAGGAAATTAACTTCTTTAAGCATTTTAATAGAAGTGTTATGATCAACACTACTTGTTGGAATAGCTTCTACCCACTTAGTAACGTAATCAACAACAACTAAAATGTGTGTATACCCATTAGAGGAAGGAAAAGGTCCAATATAATCAAATCCCCAACCATCAAATGGTTCAATAACAAGTGAATAATTCATAGGAATTTCCTGACGTCTACCAATATTACCAATTCTTTGACATTCATCACAAGCTAAGACAAACTTACAAGCATCCTTGAAGAGAGTAGGCCAATAAAAACCAGATTGTAATACCTTATGTGCGGTTCTGTCTCCAGCGTGGTGTCCTCCGTAAGCCTCGGAATGGCACTTCCGTAGGATTTGTTCCTATTCATGCTCAGGTATACAACGTCTAATAATACCATCTACTCCTTCTTTACAAAGATGTGGGTCATCCCTGAAGTAAAGTCTCAAATCAAAGAAGAACTTTTTCTTTTGTTGGTATGTGAAACTAGGTGGTATAAATATAGCAACGATGTAATTAACATAGTCTGCATACCAAGGAGTATTACGAGAAGAATTTATAACAGCTAATTGCTCATCAGGAAAACTATCATCAATAGGCAGTGGGTCATCAAGAATGTTTTCCAATTTAGAAAAATTATCAGCTACGGGATTATCAGCTTCCTTGCTATCAGTAATATGCAAGTCAAATTCTTGTAGCAATAGAACCTACCTAATGAGTCTAGGTTTAGCATCTTTCTTTTCCATAAGATATTTGATAGCAACATGATTGGTGTGAACAATTTATTTAGAATCAACTATGTAAGATCTGAATTTATCATATGCAAACACCACTGCTAAAAATTCTTTCTCAGTAGTAGCATAATTTCTTTGAGCACTGTCTATAGTTTTACTCGCATAATGGATAACATTTAATTTCTTATCAACTCTTTGTCCTAGTACATCACCAACGGCATAATCACTAGCATCACACATAATTTCAAAAGGCAAGTTCCAATCAGGTTGTTGAACAATAGGTGCAGAGGTTAAGGCTTTCTTAAGTGTTTCAAAGGCTTCTACACAATCATCATAAAAAACAAATGAAACATCTTTTTGCAAGAGATTCGTAAGAGGCCTAGAAATTTTAGAGAATTCTTTAATAAATCTCCTATAAAAACCAGCATGACCAAGGAAACTTCTTATACCTTTAATATCTTTAGGGCATGCCATTTTCTCAATTGCATCAACATTAGCTTTGTCTACTTCAATACCTCGTTTAGAAATTTTATGTCCCAAGAAAATACCTTCATTCAACATAAAGTGGCACTTCTCCCAATTCAAGACAAGATTAGTTTATTTCCATCTTTGCAAAACTGGATCAAGGTTGCTTAAGTAATCATCAAAAGAAGTCCCATAAATAGAGAAATCATCCATGAAAACCTCAACAATCTTTTCACAAAAATCAGAGAATATAGAAGTCATACATCTTTGACAAGTAGCAGGTGCATTGCATAAACCAAAAGGATAGGTGGTCGATCAAAGAACATTTTATCTATTTCATTTCTTTCATTCATGTGCATATCATTCTCATGGTCTAGCAAATATTGTTCTAATGGATCAGTAGGAGGTACGGCAATAGAAGCAAGACCAATAATTTCATCCTTACTAGGCAATTCTTTATCATGAGGTTGTCTACAAAACTTAGAGAAATTAAACTCATGAGATACATCACCAAAGTTAACACTAACAGTTTCTCAATTGCAATCAATCTTGGCATTAACGGTGTTGAAGAAAGGTCTATCAAATATAATGGGACAAAAATCATCTTGTGGAGAACCAAGAACTAGGAAATTAGTAGGGTATTTTATTTTTCCACACAAGACTTCAACATCTCTAACAATCCCAAGTGGTGAAATAGTATCTCTATTCGCAAGTTTAATAGTAACATCAATGTCTTCTATCTCAACAGGTGCAATATCATTCATAATCTCTTGATATAAGGTAAAGGAAATAGCACACCCACTCACACTCAAATCACATAAGCCATGATAACAATGATCTCCTATTTTAACAGAGACAACAGGCATGCCAACGACAGGTTTATTCTTATCTTTAGGACCAGGCTTAGCAATTCTAGCGGCTTCACCACAAAAGTAAATAACATGCCCATCAATATTATCGACCAGGAGATCTTTAACCATAGCAACACTAGGTGCAAATTTAATTTGTTCATAGGGTATAGGTGCTCTAATATTACTTTTGTTAACCACCATTGAAACTTTAGCATGTTCCTTTATCCTAACAGGAAAAGGTGGTTTCTCAATATAAGCGGTAGGCACAACTAGATCAACATTGTAAATGATAGTTTCCTCTTTAACTATAACAGGTTCCTCAATCTTTTCTTTAATAGGTGGATGATATTTAAACCACTTCTCCTTAGGGAGATCAAAATGAGTAGCAAATGATTCACAAAAAGAAGCTACAATCTCGGAGTCAAGTCCATATTTAGTGCTAAACTTATGAAAAGCATCGGTATCCATAAAAGGTTTAACACAATCAAACTTAAGTATTATACCTGACTCTTTACCTTTGTCCAGTTTCCAACCTTTAGAGTTGCGTTTAATTCTTTCCAGAAGATCCCATCTGTATGCAATAGTTTTCTTCATAAAGGAATCAATAGAAGAAGAATCGAGCATGATTTGATCATCATGAGAAAGCCGAGCATAATAATTCTGTAAGATAATTTCTTTTGAGAGATCGTGATTGGGGCATGTGTACATCATGTACTTAAGCCTCCCCCAAGCTTGAGCTATACTTTCTCCTTCACGAGGCCAAAAATTATATATATAATTCTGATCACGATGAACTAGATCCATAGGATAAAACTTTTGGTGAAATTCCAATCTCAATTGGTTCCAATCCCACATTCCAATATCATCACATAGCCTATACCATGTCAATGCATTTGCCTTCAAAGATAAAGGGAAAACTTTCTTCTTAAATTCATCTCCGGGTAAACCTGCAAGCTTAAATAATCCACAAACTTCATCCACATAGATTAGGTGCATATCAGGATGTATTGTTTCATCTCCTAAATAAGGATTAGCTACCAGTTTCTCTATCATACCCGAAGGAATCTCATAATAAATATTTTTAGTAGGTGCAGTAGGTTTAGGAGCAACTCTTTGTGCTTCCGGACGAGGTAAAGATACCCCAAACAAACCCCTCAAATGATTGTTTTCCATAGTAACAAGTGATAGTAAATTCCAGCATGTAATATAAATGTTTCCTTACCAAATTCCACTCACCCACCAAAGGCCTTCACTCCCCGGCAATGGCGCCAAAAAATAGTCTTGATGACCCACAAGTATAGGGGACCAATTGTAGTCCTTTCGATAAGTAAGAGTGTCGAACCCAACAAGAAGCAGAAGGAATTGACAAGCGGTTTTCAGCAAGGTATTTTCTGCAAGCATTGAAATTATCGGTAACAGATAGTTTGATAGCAAGATAATTTGTAATGAGAAATAAGTTGTAATGGTAAAAAAAGTGCAGCAAGCTAGCCCAATCCTTTTTGTAGCAAAGAACAGGCGGAACAGTCTCTTATAATAAGCAAAGCATTCTTGATGACACACGGGAATTTCATCTAGTCACTTTCATCATGTTTGTTTGATTCGCGTTCGCTACTTTGATAATTTAGTATGTGGGTGGACCGGTGATTGGGTGTTGTTCTTACTTGAACAAGCCTCCCACTTATGATTAACCCCTCTCGCAAGCATCCGCAACTACGAAAGAAGAATTAAGATAAATCTAACCATAGCATTAAACATATGGATCCAAATCAGCCCCTTATAGAATAACGCATAAACTAGGGTTTAAGCTTCTGTCTCTCTAGCAACCCATCATCTAATAACTACTCCACAATGCATTCCCTTAGGACCAAAGATGGTGAAGTGTCATGTAGTCGACGTTCACATAACACCACTAAGGGAAACAACAACATACATATCATCAAAATATCGAACGAATACCAAATTCACATGATTACTTATGACAAGACTTCTCCCATGTCCTCAAGAACAAAAGTAAATACTCACAAATCATGTTCATGTTGAAGATCAGAGGGGTATTGAATTTCATAATGGATCTGAACATTTAATCTTCCACCAAATAAACTAACTAGCATCAACTACAAGATGTAATCAACACTACTAACAACCCACAGGTACCAATCTGAGGTTTTGATACAAAGATTGAATACAAGAGATGAACTAGGGTTTGAGATGAGATGGTGTTGGTCAAGATGTTGATGAAGATTAGTCCTCCCATGATAAGAGGGTTGTTGGTGATGACGATGGCTTCGATTTCCCCCTCCCGGAGGGAAGTATCCGGCGGAATCGCTCCGCCGGAGAGCAAAAGTGCTCCTGCCCAGGTTCCGCCTCAAGATGGCGATGCTCAGTCCCGAAAGTCATATCCTTATTTTTTTTTCTAGGGCAAATGGGCGTATATACTAGAAGATGGGCACCGGAGGCTGGCCAGGGGCCCCACCAGCCACCAGGGCGCGCCCAGGGGGGTGGGCGTGCCCTGGTGCCTCGTGGGCACCTGCGTGGCCCCCTCTGATATTTCTTTCTTCCAGTATTTTTATTTATTCCAAAATAATTCTTCGTGAAATTTCAGCTCATTTGGAGATGTGCGGAATAGGTATCTTTGACATAGCTTTTTCGGGTCCAGAATTCCAGCTGTCGGCAATCTCCCTCTTCATATAAATCTTGCAAATTAAGAGAGAAAAGGCATTAGAATTGCTCCGCAAAACATTATATTGATTAAAAAACATTATAAATATCAGTAGGAAAACATGATGCAAAATGGACGTATCAGCCGCCACTTCCATGCCATCTCCTACAGTATTGTTACATCTCCGAGACGTCGATAAGACCTACAGTCACCCCTGCACCATTCCCCTCACTGTCCCGTTCTTGTCCTTTCATTCCAGCTCGGATTCGAGCTCGCCCTAGAGGAAACAGTCACCGCCGCTCACCGTCATCGTGCCCACATCCTTCTCCTAGCCTCACCAACGTGCCCGTTAGCTCCGCCTCCTCGACCTCTATGTCTACACCGAAGAACGCAAGCCGAGATGCCCTACAAGCTCGCCATCGACGTCGTCTTCAACCTCAGGATCCGAAGAATGCCGCCATCGATTCATCGCCATCCGTGCGCCCCCGAGCCTAATGAGATGCTCTATAGACTCGAGGCGATCCACCGTTCAAAATCTACTTATTCTCGCAGTCGATTACGTCCTTTAGCTAGCTTCTCTGCACCGCCCGTGAGCTCCCCGCCACCGGAGTATATAGTGTGTCACTAACGGGTGGACCTACTGACTAATTATAACAATATTTAAGTTAGGTAGAGAGAGATTAGTTGGATAGGTTTGGCTTTTTACTTTGTTTTATGATGGGTCCTACACGAAAGTGAGAGACGGGTCTAGTTTATTTCTTTTCTTTTGTTGTGTGGGACCCGCATGTAAGTGAGAGGGCGAGGTATGTTTATTTTCTTCATTTACTTTCTGAGTGGGTCCCTCATGTAAGTGTCATATGCACTTTGCCAGCTAACAGGGGTAGTTTGGTCCAAATTAGCGGTCAAACGCCTTTGACCAGACGGCACGGTGACGAAAGGGCATTTGGAGGGCCTCGATGGAAAAAGTAAGGGCAAAACTGAGCAAGCTCGAAAAGTAAGAGCAAAACCCGTGGTAGGAACCAACTAGGGTCAAAAATGCAATTTTTCCTTTTTAAAATGGTCGAAACTTTCTCAAAGTGCAACAACTTTTTTACAAATTGTTGATATTCTCAAGATTTTATTCATTTTTTTAAAAATGTTCGTTTGTTCCCAAAATTGTTCGAAAAATCAAAATTTGTTTGATTTCCAAAAAATGTACACAATATTTAAAATTGTTCTGCATTATAAAAAATGTTCAGATTTAAATAATTTTTCAAAATTTCGAAAATTATTATATTTAAAATATAATAACATTTTTTAAAACGTGTTTTTGAAAAAGCAGCAATAAAATGCTATGGTAGTCGAGCCACTACTACACTAGTGGGCTGGCCTTGTCGGGGGTGCCCTGTGCATCGTGCGCCTATTCGACGCAGTGTGCATCATATAGGAGATCTCAATAAAGGGGTACCCGCTCAATAGCGGCTCCTTCCAATCGTAGAAATCAAATCTAGACCGCATTTATTTCAGGATTTCCGGCGATGCGCATTCAGTGGGAGGAGACGTTCTCGTCGACGATGAGGTGCCTACGGCGACTTCGTAAATTTCAAAATGATATGCCGGCTCAGTCTTTCGGAGGTGCTCATATTGGTAGGGTGTGCGTGTGTGCGTTCATAGGGGTGAGTGTATGCACGTGTATATGAGCGCTTGCGTCTGTACTGTGTTCCAAAAAAAAATCTGGCCCGCAATTGTGAGGAGAGACCTCCTAATTACCGCTCTCAACACCAACTAAAGGTTTGTAGCGCTAGCTCGCTCACGTCCGTGCCTCGCTAGCCCTTTATTTATTTTCATTGGTTTTTTTTTTTGCTCTGTTGTTTACTAAAAAACTGGTTGCCGATTTTTATGTAAAAAAGTTCGTGTGTTTAAAACAGTGCGTGAATTTGAAAAAAGTTCACTGATTTTTATAAAGTGCATGTATTTGAAAAAAGTTCAGGAATTTGGTAAAAAAATCACATATTTGAAAAATAGTACGCAAAAAAAGTTCAATAATTTTAAAAAGTGCGTGAATTTGAAAAAAGTTCATAAATTTTAAAATAAGCTCAATAATTTCACAAAAATATAAAATTTTGTAAAAGCTCATGAAAATTAAAAAATCATAGGTTTTGTAAAAAAATCATGAATTTGAAAAACTTTAGCAGGTTTTGAAAAAAAGTTTGTACATATTAAAAAGAGTTCATGAATTTGAAAAACATTCATGCATTTGAAAAAAAATCAGGGACTCAGAAAAAAGTTAAAGAATTTGGAAAAATGTACATGAATTTAAAATGTTCACGGATACAAAAAATTGTTCTTCAAATTCACTATTTTAAGAGAAGTTCATGATTTCAAAAAAAGTTCACGGATTTTAAAAAAGAAAATGAAAAAATAAAGAGAAATAGAAAAAAAGAAAAATCGGCAAAACAAAACTGAAAAAGAGAGAAAAGCAGAGTCTAGAAGGTGTTGTGTTTTTTTAGCGTTACATTTGATGCACAACAAGAAGAAAAAGGAGTAGTAGGCATAGAAGGTGAGTTGCCCCAGATGGTTACTGCGGTTGGAACGGAATAATGAGGTTTGGAGGTCAAATCTCTCTTCCGCATCATTTTTTGAAGGTTAAAAAAATAAAAAGGGCCAAACTCAGGACGCATTGTGGTGTCTGCCGGTTTGTGGAGTAGCCTATAACCGGTGCTGAGGGCACCAAATAAGAGTTGGGGCCAGGTAGACCTAAAGGGAAAAGCACATAGTCTGTGAGGACACGTAGTCCACTTGAATGTGGGCCTTTCTCAAGAAAAAAAAATGATAGTGGACCAAGCAAACATGTGGACGAGTCCGGACGCCCGCAAAGCTCCCCGAGATTTGCTTCTAGTTTAGTGAAATTCGGACATGCAGACGCTTGGGATACACCGTTGGATGACAAAAAATGTCGAGACCGTATGGTCCGGGCCTTTATAGGCGTTCTGATGCACCGCGTTGGAGATGCCCTAAGTCCTATCGTTTAAAAATACTCGATTCATGTCCAGATTGTGTTCCCTGTGTATTTCAAATTTAAATTTGTTTTTCTAAAATATGGAATGTGGGAAGATGTGAGGGGTGGAGCTCAGGATGTGCACTCGTTGAGAGACGAACGGCGACCGGATAAGGGGCGCACGCGCAGGCACAAGAGGAGAGCGCGAACACGCGTTGCAGTGTACGTGCAGCCACAGCCTGCAGAGGCACTCCTACAGCACGCACGCTGCCATTGCCAATACTTTCAGCATCGACATACCAGTATTGCAGTGCAGTAGCCAGCCCAGTTCTGGGCAAACAAACGACGCAGAGGTTGGGTAGCAGACGAGACGACGGCCACCAGTTGACTTGGAGTCGAGGAGCCCACTCTGGCAGCAGCAGCAGCAGCAGCTAGTTCCCATCCCCACGCCCCCTGTACACACAGTGGTGCAGCTGCAGCGGGGCATGGGAGAGAACTGGCACTGGCGCTAGACATCGGCGCCTTTTGGTCATGCTCCCATACGGGCACGGGGCGGAGCGGAGCAGGGCAGGGCACGAGACTGGCCGTGCGCGCGCGTTCGCGGCTGGCTCGCAGCTGTCCCCACGCCGAGAAACAAACAAACAATCGGCAATGGCTTCTACTGCCCGCTTCCGTGCGTGTGTGGTTTTTGCTCGCTCGGAGCCGGTGGTGTCTGTCTGTTGCCGCTGGGGCAGGGGAGACACGGGCGCTGCCAAAAGGGTGCGTGCGAAAGGGGCTCATCATGATGATCCCATGGCTGCCCGTCGCACGGGCTCCTGTCCTACTCCTGCTGTTCCCACCACCCGCACCAGTAACAACTGTGCGTTCTGCAGTACTCGTTGGCAGTAAACGAATTCGCGCGAGTGTTTCCCGTGCCGTGCTTCACTTTTGACGGTCTCTTGACACGCTCTCGGTAGGATTCCGAAATGTTGAATGAACGCGCTGTTATTATCTGCAGCAATTGGAAATCGTCGAGAATATATGGAAGCAGTGCTGGAAATATGTCGCATTTCCCGCCGACAAGGGGTACTAGTGCCGCTACAAAGCGCAGCCTCGCGTACTCTACTCATGCTGCAAAACGTCTCGATCGCAACACCGTGTGTCGCCACGGAAAGCCTAGCGCAAGTAGCCACTCGAAGCATTGCACAAAGCAGACTCATCCGGGCACGGCACCTGCACCTGCACGCACACGACGGATGATTGAGCGACGCGGCGGGCAAGGCGAGGGAGGGGCCCGGCCCTGGCTGGTTCCGCACGACGCAAGGTAAATTCGTCGCCGCAATGACGACGAACCGGACGAGGAAGGCGAAGCGCGGCCACGGACGAAGCTAGCTAGGGAGGCGAACGCAGCGGCGCTCTCGACTCGAGCACCCGCACGCGTAGGCGGAGCAGGTGTGCTTGATGGGGTGGATCGATGGGTGCAACTGCGAGCTGGTGTGGCGAGGCCGTGAAAATGGACGAAACTGACCTTTTTTTCAAAACTTTAACACAAAATGGTCTAAATCTGAAAATATTTCATAAACTGGCCCCTTTTCGCATGACGCCCCCGGCTAGGGCGTCATGCCAAATAGCATGGTGCCCTAGCCCAGGGCGTCATGCTATCTAGCATGGCGCCCTAGCCCCGGACGTCATGTAAAGGGGCCAGTTTCAGAAATATTTTCAGATTAGGATCATTTTGGGTTGAAGTTTTAAAAAAGGGTCAGTTTCGTTCATTTTCACGGCGAGGCCCCGGGGAGAGGAGCGGAGCTTGGAGGTGACGATGCACGCATGGACTGGGGAGCAGAGGAGTGGCAGCCTGCCTGCTGCTGTGCTAGCTTCGCGCGTTCGTTCGGGCGCGCGGCGTGCATGCATCCACCGGCGGCAGCGGCAGCGGCAGCGAACCCACTGCGCCTGCGCGCGCATGTGGCCGGCCGGCCGGCTTTACTAGCCTGCACACGGTGCGCAGCTCAGCAATTGTTGTGACTTGTGAGAATAGGAACTGGCAGTGGAAGCCGGCAGGAATCCAAGAGGCAGTGTGATGCGTTGTTTGACCATTTCTCGCCGAGCCAGCAGGAGTACTTGGACGACTGTACATTATGTTTGAATTCCTTTCCGCCAGTCAGATAAAGTTATAACATGTACTCCGATAATTGCCTTTGGAGCTCGGCCTCCATGGAGGCCTCTAAATTCAAATTTTAAATTTTGTCGAAATTCATATTTTTACATTTCAAAAAATTCTGAAAAAATTACAGATATACATGAAAGCATGACACACATGTGTGTAAAATTTCAGGGCAAAATACGTTGAAATGAGGGCTCTGCAAAAAAGACAAATCTGAACCTTTTTAACACATGATACTATTCATCCTCCCAGGCCATGAATTTGTCTTTTTTGTACAGGCCGCATTTCAACGTATTTTATCCTGAAATTTTACACACATACACATAACATCCTTGTTTACTTGCACAATTTTTTTTCAGATTTTTTTGAAACCAAAAAGTTTGAATTTTGATTTTTTTGAAAAAAAGGCCCCCATGGAGGCCGGGAGCCAAACATCCATTCTCCATGTACTCCCTCTATTCCTAAATATAAGTCGTTTTAGACATTTCAAATGGACTACAACATACGGATGTATGTAGACATATTTTAGTGTAGATTCACTCACTTTGCTCCGTATGTAGTCACTTGTTGGAATCTCTAAAAAAGACTTATATTTGGGAACGGAGGAAGTATTTTATATTTTTATCCATGATGCAATATCTGAGTCAAGTGTTTTGGAACATGCCCCACACCTTGGGGCCCACGCACCCCACGTCATCGGCGGCGCATGCTGCCGGGGAAATCTACTGGCGATCGGTAGCGGCGGTATTTGCTACGGCGACGAGGTATTCATGGATGCGCGGGGTGGTTCGAGTTGATATGCCTCAGCGGCGCAGAGTTGCTGTTGGCGCTTCATACGGTGTGTGCTTGCCGAGGGTGAGTGGGATCTACACCGCGTGGAGGACATCGAGGTCGCATATATCTATGGTGCTGCTCTCCGCCAGGCTTGCACACGTGAGGGACGCTGGGGCACAGGGGCAGCGTCCCGAGGGATATGACGTGTAGCGCTAGTATCTGCTTCCCAAGAGGGTGTGCTCTTGGTTGTAGTTGAGAAAGGTGCATTGGTGGTTGCAACACGACGAGGAGCGGGTGGACGTCAACCAAGAGGGTTGTGTGGCGCTTTTGTTTAGTCCAAATGTGTCCCATTCTCTGGAGTGTGGAGGAGCCCTTGTCGAAAGCCCAGTCTCGACCTTTGGTCGATGCTAACAAAGCCAACGCGTTGGCGTTGTTCCCCCTCCTTGAGGCGTCGTCATTGTTTCCCTTCCTTGAGGCATTGTCGTGTAGGTCTGTTCCACTTCAAGGGAAATCCCTAGTTTTGGGTTGACGAAGAGGGCGATGCCTACCTCGTTTCATTCTTGGGGGCGTAGCCATTGAGAGTTAGCATGCGGTAACTTGCACGAATCTCTTTTGTCATCGTGGTGGTGGACGTCGGGGCGACACCCATAGGGTCGATATTGGTGTGCGTCGAGGTAGCGATCTCGGGAAGAATGCGACTGGGTGTCCTATGGGAGGAGGAGTCGACTCAGTATTTTGCGGGTGACAAACAACCTTGTCCTGTTAGGGTGATGGTTGATGTCAGAACTACCGAGAAGTTCTTGTATTGTTCGGCCAGGGGTTAAAACACTTCGATCACTCCGACACATGACCTGACGATGCCCCTCCCGCCATAGGCATGGGCTTTTCCTGACATGTTCCCCTTCCAGGTCCTCGGGGGAGGCTGGCTGTAGCAAAGAAGCGTGCATGCCTTGAGGAGGCAGTGCCCGGGCACCCCTTTAAGCATGCCCAACCGGATCTTCAGGTTCATGACACGAGGGCCACCTTTTCGGGGTGGAGTTGAAGGAACCCCGTCTCCGTCCGAAAGGGTGGTCTGACTTTGCGTCATACCAATGGTTGTGATTTGTGGGTGGTTGCCTACACTTCTGGTTGTGGTCGCCTAGATTGTGCGGCATCACAGCTCGAGTGCGAGTGACGGCTAACACACAAGATATCTAGAAGATTCTACTTTAATAGAGTGGGTTTGGCCTTGATATATCAACTTTCCATAGTTAATTGGGCAACAATTTACTCCATAGTTAATGAAACATGCAAAGCTTTGGTGTCCTGTTTTAAAAAATGAAGCATAACTTTGTATTGCACTAACGGACTAGCGCATGATGTCAAGTGGAAGTAAGACCTCTGTAGTGAACCGCTGAGGGCGTCTCTAATCTGGATCATCAAATGGACATAATCGAATATCTGTGGATACGTTCAAACGTGTTTGTGGACACTCGGTAGAGCGAAGGTCATCTAATCGGAGTCACCAAATGTTCGGCCTTCTTCCTTTTTTATCTAGAGATCAATAACAATTCAACCATACATTTAAATAACTGCAAAAATGCAACTACTACTAAAAGCATCAGATGTTCATCAAAATTTATACATCAATCGATCCAAAAGCCTCCAGCCCGGCTGTCCATGCCAAATACCTAAAGTTTCGGCCTCCTTTTCACCATCCTTTTGCACAAAGTATTTGTACATGCTAGCATGGAAGTCTTGAACAAACTTAGCCGTATCGAGATCCAAGTCTGTCACCTTCATGAGCAACAACTTTTACTCCTCGGAAGCGGTCTTAATAGCAATGTTCATCTTCTCGAGCCTATCTTCTTGTTTTGCATCTCCATGAAGATGTCGAGCATCTACGCCTTCTTTTCCCCCTTTGCCTCATTGTGCTTGGCACATGCCTCCTCCTTATTCGCCATGATGTCCTCGAACTTCTCTGACATCTTGGTCGCCGCTCCTTCTTGCTTCTCCTTCTCTGTCTCGTACTTCCTGCCCCTCGACCTAGCCACACGGCTGGCAAGTGCAATCCCCGCGATGGTTGGATCAACATCATCGTCCTCATCGGTGGCTTTAGCATTGGTAGTCCTAGCAGAATGGGCAATGCTTTCCCTCTTACTTATTTGTTCAATTTGAACCAACAACGCATCAACGTGAATGGCCTTTTCTTAATCTTGGAGTACAAGATGTATGCCCAGTTTGGCTAGTAAAGCAAGACAACGACATGATCAACAAGTTGCAACATAGAGCAGATCGATCCAATGACAAACACATAGAGCAGCACAAAGCGAAACTTACGAGTTCAATGATTGACATGCCATTTAACCACCATTTTTTCGTTTGCGAATATGCACCGCAATACTTGCCGACCTCATGTTGAATGATGCACCATCGATAGCCTGGCAACTTCGCATTGCGGTCATGGATCACTCCTTTGTCGCATGGAGGCAGTTCTTTTGCTCATGAAAGAATCATGCACGACTTGCCAAAAAGCCAAGCCCTTTTGCTTTGTACCATGCATCAGATCAACACCCGTGCCCCAACCATGTGTTGCGCAACAATTCATCCTCTTTTATCGAGCACGACGAACCCCCCCCCCCCCCCCCGGCCTTCTTTCTGTTCAGATCACGCACGTCCAGCTGCGGCTGCCGCGAGTAGTCGTTGTCGAATTGTCCGTCCTCGTGGCCGCCATCATTGTGAATCATGTTCATCATCACCTCGTCGGTAGTCGCCATCGACCTTGGGGAGGCCTTTTGCCGAACAGTGACCGGTCACCGTCGAACGAGGGCTCCTCGAACAAAAACTGCAACCGTACGAGCTGTGGTGACTGTGACTTTGTGACGTGTGGTCCGTGTTGAGGTCAACGGTGTACGGTGGAAGGCGTCACGCGCTGACTGTTTAGACGCGCTGCCCTCCACGGACCGGGCTGTGCGAGCGGCCTTGTCCGGGTCTGGCGGGACGGCGAACATCTTGAAGAGTTCCGGCTGTTCAATCGCGGCGGTGGCAGACGACGGAACGGGCAAGGGCAAACGCGGAGGCCTAGGACTGTTCGGTCCGAACAATTGCATGCGTTTTGATGATCCGTGTTGATGATGCCCTTACAAGACGTGCAATTAAACTTAATTTTATGGTGTAAGGAGACGTCCAAGAAATGATACGGAAATCCGCATTACGTACAGATCGCCCCAAGGGTTCGTTAGCGTGGACGTGTCGTCCGATCGTATCCAGACGTACGCAAGGAGGCGTCCAAATTGTCCAATGCAAGGGCCGTGGGCAAGCATACGAGCAGGAAGGGGGGCGCACTGGAACGCCGGTGGGCGCGTGCGCATGACGTCCACCATACGGCGACCGGCGAGCGGGCGGGGCAACATCCATGGCCGCGAGCGCGACCCGTCTCATCCGATCGGCGTGGCGCAGAGCCGCGGCACCGAGCACAAGAACCCTGCACTGGTACGTAGTGGCGGGGAACGGGAAACCAGGATGGGTGCGGTGCGGTGGGAGAGAGCGACGTCTCCGCGGCGCTGTCGGAGGGCCGGCAGCTCTCGTGTCGGCAGCTACGCGCGCGCTGCGCCCCGGCGCCACACAACCGCTCCGCCTTGCGCGCTAAATTCCTTCCCACGCTCGTCAAAACCGGGACTGTTTCGCCACAATTAGGCCGAACTTGGGTGTGATTTTTGGCCCAACAAGTTAAGAGGAGAACAAACTTACCGTGAGCATAGAAGGTTTCGAACGTGCATCAACTGTGTACGTACGTCCCAACATAGCATCGCGTTTTATCTTCTCCTGGCTGGTTGTCACATGCAAGCATTTACTAGACAGTTTCCTCTGCCGTGGAAGCTGTCACCTCCTAGCTGGAGCCATTTAGCAGACAAGTCCGTTGTGACAGTGGTTGGGGACGCCGAACGGGCCTAGTTCCGCGCGTGTGATTAGTCGATGTTGAGACAGTTACTCCTACTATCAAGCAGGCCGCAACTTACAATAACAAGGAGAATTAAACTATTAATTACAGCAGTAGTACACAACTAAACAAAAATAAAAATTACAGTAGTACCTCTTGCTTTGACTTGTTGCTCCGAACAATGGTCGAACTGTACTACTCGTCGCGACCCACACAAACAAGGTGGCGCAGGCAGAGGCGACTGGCAGAGCGCACAAGCGGCAGCAGACAAGAGGACAAGCGGACAACGGCCACGCATAAAGAAACCCCCGGGCAAAATAAATCCTCCCGGTCGGCCACTTTTATTAACAAGTCGTCTCCCACTCCCCACTCGCCTCCCTCCAAAGCATAGAGTAGAGAACCTCTCCTCCCCTCCTCCACTCCCCCACCCCGGACACCCCACCCGCTCCAATGTCGCCGCCCCTCGAGCCGCAAGACTACATCGGCCTCTCCGCCCCCACCCCCTCCTCCTCCTGCTCCTCCTCGCCCAGCCCCGCCGGCGAGGCCGGGCCCCGCCTCACGCTCCGCCTCGGCCTCCCGGGATCCGAGTCCCCCGACCGCGACCGCGACGGCTCCGCGGACGTCGTCGCGCCGGCGCTCACCCTCGGCCCCGCCTCCCACAAGGCCGCCTCCAAGCGCGCCTTCCCCGACGCCTCCCCCCGCCGCGGGTGCTCCGCCGCCGCCAGGGCCGAGGAGAAGCCGCCCTCCGCAGCCCCGCCGGCCGCCAAGTAAGATTCGATTCGATTCGCCTCTGAAATTGGATGCGCTGCTGATCGACGGGGCCTTCTCTTGCCCAGGGCGCAGGTTGTGGGATGGCCGCCCGTGCGCAACTACCGGAAGAACACGCTGGCGGCGAGCGTCTCCAAGGCCAAGGGGGCAGACGACGGCGCGCCTCACTATGTCAAGGTGAGCATGGATGGCGCCCCGTACCTCAGGAAGGTGGACCTCAAGATGTATTCCAGCTACGAGGATCTCTCCACGGCACTTCAGAAGATGTTCAGCTGCTTCATCACTGGTTAGTGTTCAGTTCTGCTACTATTAGTAGTTTCCATCTTTGCGTTTGAATGGATCCAGTGGTAATATTACCTAGGTGCTCAGTTCTACTAGTAGTAGTTTCCATCTTTGCCAACTTGCTAAAGCCTGGACGGTTGAAGGGTAAAATCATCAGTTTTTGCGAGTAATAACATCCACCTCTGATTCTAAAGGTCAAAGCTCGCTGCGCAAACCATCAACCAAGGACAGGCTCACTAATCGTTCAAATGTTGATTCCCTCCAAGATCAAGAGTATGTCCTTACATACGAAGACAAGGACGCTGACTGGATGCTTGTCGGTGATCTTCCATGGGAGTAAGTTCCTTTAATTGTTTTTTTTTAACAGGAAGTTCCTTTAATTGCTATACAGTACTACTCCGTCCCGTAATATTATGGGACGGAGGGAGTAGTATTTATTAATGTGGACGCCAGTTCAAGGAGTAATCCCAGAATATCTTTGAGTGTCTTAAATACAAATCTTGTCGAACTTTAATCTCTATTGCAGATGGAACTAATCACTCCATCCCAAAATAAGTGTCTCAACTTTAGTCGAAACCAACAACACTTTAGTAGATTCCAGTAGCCAATTTAACATCAAAGCCACATACATGTACAAAGTTAAGACACTTATTTTGGGACGGAGGGAGTATTGCTTAAGATTCATTTGTTGTTAGGTTGGTCTGAGGCTCATTATGAAAATACTATGAACATGATGTCATTTACTATCTGGCAGATTTAGGGCTCCACCGTTTTTTCCCATCTACATGTGTT
This sequence comes from Thinopyrum elongatum, assembly GCA_011799875.1. Classification (NCBI taxonomy): domain Eukaryota; kingdom Viridiplantae; phylum Streptophyta; class Magnoliopsida; order Poales; family Poaceae; genus Thinopyrum; species Thinopyrum elongatum. Next base: position 392,524,109 of record CM022299.1, read on the forward strand.
GCCTCATAATCTCTGATCGCACTAGTTGTCACAGTTGCAAAGGGATTTGTTTTATGGGTTTTGCACCAGCGCTCCCCATACTGAAAATTGTACCCATCCCCTCGAGGAAAAGAAGATTGTAACCGTAGATACTTGATAACTTATAGAAGAACAAGCTTGTTATATTTCCTTGTCCCTTGAAAGAAAGCAACGAATCTGCCAGGCTGGCCTCACAATTGGGCTATATCTACAATGCTCAATCTCGGTTGCTGTTTCTCTCTGAAACCTCGAGTACGAGGCCCATTGTTTGCCAAATCAACAATCCGGATTATGTAGCCATTTGCAAACATTTGAGGCAATCTCACATGGATCTTCACTGGCCTACAAGTACTGGATAGAAAGCTTAGATTTATTAATATGCTGCTAATAAAAAAATGTTTATTTAGGATTCATGAACTTTTATTCTCATCTTTGAAAAGATAGTTTGGAGATATAAATTTATGTGCGCCGACCCCTTTACCTTCTTTTAGTGAAAAATCATGCATGTGGCCTTGATGTTAAATTGGCTACTGGAATCTACTTAAGTGTTGTTGGTGAATTTTCGAAATTGATTTCCATGTCATATTGCCTTAGCTTTCATACATGTATTGGCTATGGAAGTCAAGTTCTAACAGTTCCAATAATTCGTGACCTTAAATTCTTCCTTGCAGTTTGTTTACCACAATATGCAGGAAACTGAAAATCATGAGAGGATCTGATGCAGCTGGAATAGGTATTTGCAGTTTTTACCTTATGGAACAGTACTTGTATTTGTGTTTCCATTGTGTTGGATAGTTTTTACCATATGGAACAGCCGAACAGCACTTGTATTTGTGTTTCCCATTGTGTTGCATATGATTTATTTCCACTAGTCTCAACCATGTGCACGTAAAAATAAAAATGTATAGTGATTGATGATAGTGGAACCTAAATTAAAATATTATAGCTGGTAAAATACTTGTATGCAGAAAACAGTTTCTCTTGGCTACCATAACTCCATAAGTGACAGAAACCTTGGCTGATATGATAATAATAAACTGTTGGCTGATAGAAACCAATAACTGGGATATGTTGGAACCTGAAACTTCAACTTATAATGTACTTTCGCCATCAGCTACAAACACATTGACTGTTTAACCTTTATACCTGAACATTAGGTTTGTCTAGATTATATCATTATTAGGTAAAGCTTTGGATTACAAACATGCTCTGAACTGAGATGTGTCCATCTGCCTGCAGCTCCAAGATCCCTAGAGCAGACAGGTCAGAACAAATTAGATTGACCTTCTTCCGGAGTAAAGAAAATGAACCGAGCTAAGTTGCGATGATGTCGATGGTCTAAATTATTCATGTCAAGTACCTCAAATATCCCAAATGTTAGTGTAGTTACACGTGTTTCTTAGACCTGTGTGTCAAATGTCTGTAATGTGATCTGCCGAGGTATCGCAATTATGGTTGCCGTATTTTCACTTGGAAGCTTATGTGAGGAAGCTCTGCACTTCCTGAATTCAAGCTTTCCACCAGTATTATTTCATATGTATATTCAGGTGTTGCACTACGTATTATGCTCTCTTGCAATTATCCAATTGCCAAAAACTTTATCTTGGGTACTGTCAATGCAATGCTCTTTTCTGATCAATCAGCCACATGAGAAAACTGCTACATTGTTATTTGCGATTGGGAAAACTGCTAATGTACAATTTGATCAAGTTGCTGAACGATTTCTTTGTACACCAAGAAGTACAACAATTTGACAAACTAAAGATGCCTATATGTACCTAATCCGATGTGCATACCAAGAACGAAGAGTAAATTGCAAGCAGAATCATGTTTCCCCCCCTCTTAACCTATCCCCTCCCCTGGTGGTGGATACAAAATTCGCCGGGAAAGCATGTTTCAGGAGAAAACTGGGGATCATCTATCTAGTTGTCAAATCTTGAACTGGTGACCCAACTAGGAGAGCCGGACTAGACGAATTGGTAGAACGTTCTGGCGCATCCTGAAGATTCACCTGCTTTGTGGCAATGGGGTGCGCCGGACTCGCCGGTCATAGGGTCGTCCTCATCAAGATCCGTCTCCGATCCGTCTTCCTCCTCGGCAGCAGGATCGGCCGTTCTGCGGTGCGACTCCGCTGGCTCCATCCCACAGCGAGTGCATGCCGCGCTGGTGCTCTTCTTGCGCCCAGACGTTGCCGGCCGCGTCAGCTTCAGGACGCCGCGCGCGGGCCTCATCACGTGACCGGAGTTCCTGCTGTGGGTCTTCCTCTTCTTGTGCCCAGAGGAAGCTGTCGCCGCCGCCGTAGAATTCCTGGCACCGGGCGCGGGCCCCAGCGTCAGCACGGGCGCCGCTGAGCCAGAGTAGTTGTCGCCGGATTTCCTCTTTCGTCCAGCCGCCGCTGGGGGTTCCACCGGGCCGGCGCGCGGGCTGCGGTACACCTTGCACAGGACGAGCTCGTCCGAGGGGCCCTCCTGTTGGCCATGGTCGAGGCCGATCTCAACCATGATCCATCCCGACCGGATGCTCCGGACACGCTGGCCTTCCTCCTTGGTCATGAAGGAGAAGAACTGTCGCCATCCTATCGGATGGTCGCCGTCGAGAACAGGCTTCACGCCGGCCTCCGAGTGCCAGCACCCCTCCCCGGTGCCCACCGTGCGCGGCCGCCGCTGGCCGTGGGCGCTCTTGGCCGGCAGGAGAGTGAAGAAGTACCAGGCCTTCTCGCCGTCGCTTGCCATCGCCGGGGGGTACTTCCTGGTGAGGGCGCCGGGGCTGGCGGTGTAGACGTCGGCGTTGTGCGTGAACTGGCACGGGTGTTCGCCGGAGGCGACACGCGGGGTGAGGTAGGACTTGATCAGCACTTGGTCCGAAGGGTGAGAAGCGAAGTCCGGGCGCTGCGCCGCGGGAACCGTCGGGATTCGGGGAAGATGAGGAGCTCGGGGATTCCGAGGCGGAGTGGCGGACGGAGACGTGCCGATCACTCCGCCGCCTCGGCTGGTCGAACCCTGCTCGGAGTCGGACTCCTCCATGGACAGCGTACCCGAAGTGGAAGCGGAGACTCGAGCGGGCTGGGCCGAATAGCAGCCGGGCCCAGCAGCCCTTGGCGTCCCCTCTTCAGACGAGGAAGAGTCCTCCCTCGCCTTTCCCCTTCCAATCCTGATGGGTCCAACTCCGGTAGCGGCCGGCGCCGTAGATCTCTGGCCTGTCCCGACGCGCGGGCTCCGATACACCTTGCAGAGGACGAGCTCCTCCTCCGCGGAGGCGTCGGGGTTGAGGCCGATCTCGGCCATGAGCCACCCCGAGCGGACCAGGCGGCCGTCCTCCTTGGTCGCGAAGGAGAAGGCCTGGCGGTACCCGATCTGGCGGCTGTGGCCGATGCCGGCGAAGAGGGGCTTGGCGGCGCGCTCCGAGTGCCAGCAGCCGTGGTCCCCGGATCCGACGGTGCGGGACTTGCGCTGGCCGCGGCGGCTCTTGGTCCGCAGGGTCGTGAAGAAGTACCAGCTCTCCTGGCCGTCGCTGGCCGTGGCCGGGGCGTAGGCGCGGGCGAGGTCCTGCGGCGTGGCGGCGTAGACATCGGCCTCGTGGATGAACTTCCAGGGGCGCTCGCCGGTGCTGACCCAGGGGATGAGGTACGTGCTGATGAGCTCGAGGTCAGAAGGGTGGGAGGCGAAGTCCGGCCGCTGCGCGGCGCGTCGGATTGGAGCCATGGCGATTTGTTGGGCGGGGCGAGAATTATGAAGGGAGGGAGGGAGTTAGGAAAGAATGGCTGGGGATTTCGGAGGGAAGTCAAGCCTATATATTAGCACCGGCGAGGACGCGTTTAAGCCTGATAGTCCGAGTTCGCCTCGGCATCCAGACGTACGAACTACGCCAACTCCGCCTGGATTACTACTGTTGATCTCCTCAAATCCGAGTTCCACCTGGGGCCGTTCGAGTTTGGCAACTGCAGGGTTGGTGGATTGGAATTCGGCCCGGAGTCGGTTTCCTTCACTCTGATGGTCTGGGCCTAGCAATATCTCTAGGCCCAGCCAAATGATCCACATTAATAACCCGCATGTCTCAAAAAATAAAATAAAATAAATAATCCGCATTACGACTGCGCCGCGGATAGAGGGATGAGCGTTTCTCAACACAAAATAAAAATAAAAATAAAGGGATGAGCAAGTGTTCTCCAAAAGGAAAAGGATAGGGATGAGCAAGCTCTAAAAATATAGGTATCATTAAAAAAGAGATGAACACGATGCGGAATTTACTCGGTAGTTCAGCGAAAAGCGGAAACGGGGAAAATTATAGAAACTGAAAAAGAGTTTTGCGGAACGGAAACGGAAGTAAAACATATGGTCCCCTTCCTGCGTGGAATATGTATGGAGACGGAAATTTCCGTGTACATTCTACCTATATGCAGCCAATTTTGAAAAGCTAAAGCCCATATACCTCTAGTTTGGCACAAGTCCAACCCAATTCTTTACACACCTAAACCTAACCTCTCGGCCGTTCTCCCCTAGTCATTGCCTTATTAGGTCCCGAGCTGCCACTGTTCAAATGCACCTACACCGAAGCGACTAGTGATATGCCTCGGCTTATGACCATCATAATATCAAGTGCTTTATCAAAATTCGCACAAAGATGGAAGTGTTCCACCTCCCGAAGGAGGCCGCATGAGTCTACTGATATAGATGGGAAAATCCCTCGTCCAGACATTACAAGGAAGGTGAAGCACGATGCATTAATCAAGGAAGGATAGTTACAACTCTAATTGTGCTAGTTTGCATGCATTTGTTGGACATTACAGGAGACTTCTAGAGTCTACGAGAGATTCTATACAAATTCAAACAACACCCTTAATCACTTTATTAAGTTGAGATTACGTGTGAATGATTTTATGTCCCTTGTTGGTAGAGCCTTTGTGAAACCATATGCAACTTCATACCTGGAGTGGACAAACTGAATCTCTAACATTTTTTGTGCTTCTATTCTCTCACAAAATGATATCTATCTCTATATGTTTTGTTCTGGCATGGAAGACATGATTTACTTACAAATATGTGGCACCCGAATTGCCATACCAAAGACATGGAGTTTGATCTTGTGTTATTACAAGTCCCTTGAGCATAAACTAAAACCAAATAATTTTTGCATTTGCATTTGCATTTGCATTTGCATTTGCAAGAGCTTTATATTCCGCTTTATTACTTGACCTTGATATGGTTCCTTGTTTCTTAGCACACCAAGATATCAAGTTTAGTCCAAATAAAATAGCAAACCCACCAATTGACCTTCTATCATCAAGGCATCCGGCCCAATCTGCATATGAAAAAGCACTCACCAAGGTGGGTGATGATTTACTAAATGTAAGTCCAAGACTCAAAGTGTTCTCGATGTTCCTTAAGGTGCGTTGGCCAATGTACTATAGTTGGTACATGCAAATACTGACACACTCTTTTAGTTGGAGAAGAAATTTCAGTTCTTGAATGTGTCAAGTATTGAAGAGCACCAACTATGCTTCTATATTTTGTAATGTCTCCCTGTCCCAAAAGTTCACCATCAAAAGATGACAATTTCTCGGTGCTGGAAAGAGGTGTAGCCATGTAGGTGAAGGCTTGCTACCTTGCATTCCAATTTTATCCAAAAGATTGTATGCATATTTTTCTTGGGTCAGAACTAGTTCTTCGTTAATTTTCTTCACTTCAGTTCCTAAGAAAAAGTGCAAATCTCCTAGGTCCTTGAGAGCAAACTCTGATCTTAATCCTTTAGCATTTCTCTTATACTCTCTTGAGAAGAACTTATGACAATGATGTTGTTGCCTGTGCATGCACGACACCTGGGGACGAGGGGCGTCCCTTTTGTGTGTTCGGCGAGGGCTAACACACTCAAGATCCACCTCTACTGCATGGTGAAAATAATGTAGTGTTACAATGATTTTTACCTAGGTTCATGCCACTCAGAAGCGTAACACCCTCATGTTATTCACTGGACATGAGGTTTGGTGTTTACAACAGATGAGCACTTTTTGCTAGGAGGCAGTCTAGCCCTCACTATGTCGTGTGCTGCTACTCGTGATGGAGTTGTTGGATTTCCCCGAAGAGGAAGGATGAAGCAGTATAGTAGCAGATAGTATTTCCGTTAGTTAAGAACCACGGTTATCGAACCAGAAGGAGGCACCACACTAGCAACGTGAACCATACCTGCACATAGACACAACAATTACTTGCACCCAACAAAGGCAAGGGGGTCGTCACTCCCCTTGTTCTTGCTAGTTGCAAGATTAAAACTGATAGTGATAGGTAAAACAATAAAAGTAAAAAAGAAATTAAAAGAAACACGTGAAGCAATTTAAGTTTTTTAGTATTAATGGAGAATGGACCTGCAGTTTTTTAGTATTAATGGAGAATGGACCTAGGGCCATTGATTTACTAGAGACATCTCTCTCATAAGCATAACAACGGTGGGTAAACAAATTACTATTGGGCAGTTGACAGAATTGCGCATAGTTATGATGGTCGTCCAAGGCACAGTCAATATATAGGCATTACGACCGTGACAAGTAGACCATTAATTCAACCGCACCTACTACTATTACTCCACCCCAATACTGCTATCAAGTAAGCATATCAAAGTATTAAGTTCATGATAAACAAAGTAACGCTCTAAGCAAAGATGATATAATGTAGACAAAGTAAGACCAATCACTATGACCGAACCCCGTCGTTTTATTCTTAGTAGCAACAATACAAATGTGTGCCTTTGCACCTCCTATCACAGGGCAAGTGTTGGAAATATGCCCTAGAGGCAATAATATTTATATTATTATATTTCCATATTCATAATTATAGAGTTTATATTCTATGCTATAACTGCTATGTCCTGGAATATGCGATTCAGTGGAAAACTCATATGCACGTGTGGAATGATAAATGGTTAAATAAAAGGTTCCTAGTTTCACCTCTAGGACTAGCTCAAGTGTTGTTGGTGATCACGTTTTCCGTATCTTAGGATATCGTTAAGTGTAACGGTAGTCCTAAAACAACATTGAGATTATGACATTGGAAGAATGATCATATTGAATCGACCCAAACTTGTCTATTATGAATTGAGTTAATATAGTCTGTAATCAATTGTAATAACACAAAGTGTTAACATGCGATTTTGCTCCTTAGACCATGGGAGTATCATAGTCACTTCTTACCGTATGGTAGGCTTTGGGGTTGCTCAAATGTCACCTGTAACACAGTGATCATAACAACAACTTACAGGTTCATCGGAAAGTTTGACAAGGGACTAGATAGCTCAAGAGTGGGATTTGCTCCTCCGACGATGGAGAGATATTCTTAGGCCCTCTCAGTGTGACGGCATCCATCATCGTCTGGCCAGACACAGGTGACTACATCACGGGAATGCCGAAACACAATAACGAGAAAGAAGAACAAAACTGGTAACGAGGATAACAGTATAGTGAGCATGTGATGACTCAGGAGGATACCGATGCATCCCGGGTTTTGTGAAGTATCGCGAAGCAAAGGGAACATCACATGATAACCAAAGGTTCACTTGAATATCATTCGTGTGCTCATAGGGATTGATTTGGATGTCCACGGTTTCGCTGTCGGTCATTAAATAAAGGGGTTTCGTTCATGTCTATGAGTTACCGAACCTACGGGGTCACAAGCTTAAGGCAACCATTGAAAGGATCGATATGGTTGACTAGAGGGGGGGGGGGTGAATAGGCAACTACCAATTTTTAGCTTTTCTTAACAAATTAGGTTTAGCAACAAATAGGTTGTCTAGATGTGCAACTAGGTGAGCAACCTATATGATGCAAACAATAACAACAACAACAAGTGCAAGCAAAGGATACAACACAACAATAGCTTGCACAAAGTACAGAAAAGAGATAACCACAAGTGGAGCCGGTGGAGACGAGGATGTGTTACCGAAGTTCCTTCCCTTTGGGGAAGTACGTCTCCGTTGGAGCGGTGTGGAGGCACAATGCTCCCCAAGAAGCCACTAGGGCCACCGTATTCTCCTCACGCCCTCACACAATGCGAGATGCCGTGATTCCACTAGTGGTGCCCTTGAAGGCGGCGACCGAACCTTTACAAACAAGGTTGGGGCTATCTCCACAACTTGATTGGAGGTTCCCAACGATACCACGGAGCTTCACCACAATGGAATGTGGCTCCGAGGTGACCTCAACCGTCTAGGGTGCTCAAGCACCCAAGAGTAACAAGATCCGCAAGGGATTAGTGGGGGGAAGCAAATTTCTCTTGGTGGAAGTGTAGATCCGGGCCTTCTCAACCAATCCCTAGAGAATCAACAAGTTTAATTGGCTAGGAAGAGAGATCGGGCGAAAATGAGCTTTGGAGCAACAATGGAGCTTGGGGGAAAAGAGGTGGTCTTCTTGGGGAAGAAGACCCCCTTTATATAGTGGGGGAAAGAATCTACCCGTTACCCCCACTCTTAGCCCGTGCACTGCGGTACTACCGCACCACGTCGCGGTACTACCGCACGCACTGTAGTGACCAGAGGATGGGCTACTGCACGAGGCAACATGCGGTAGAACCACCGGAGCGGTACTACCGCAGGTCCTTACGGTACTACCGTATGGTAGTTTCCAACGACGACATGAGATACACGGAAGTAAAAAATTACTTCCGTGTCTACCTCCGCTGAAGCAGAGACTGTGCAGAAATCCGGCACGGTAGTACCAGACGCAGTTTTGCGGTACTACCGCTCGAGAGCGGTAGTAAAAAACTACATCCGCAACTACTACCGTAGGCGCACGCAACAGGTGCTGGCGACAGCGGTACTACCGCTCCTTGGAGCGGTACTACCGCTGGCACCTGCGGTACTACCGCTCCCTTGAGCGGTACTACCGCTAGCCACTGAAAACATGCACCTTGCTGCCTTCAATATGCACAGACAAGGAAAATGGACTGGAGCTCCAATGAAGCGGAGGAAAGGTGGTGCAAAAGAACATATGTGTACGTGTGATTCCACCCTAACCTTTCCGAAGCGGACCCTCTCTTAATAGTACGGCTTTCCTATGACTCAAATCCACCGAAAAGAAACATAGAAAGCAACCGTCTTCGATATACTCCGAGGGGCACCGAATCGTCCTGTGCCTAGACATAAGATATCTGAAATGCTCAATGCACATGATTAGTCCGCAAAAGCATTGTCAATAAAATATAGGCAGGCTACCCCTTTGTGGTGGATTGATGACAATACGGGATTTGCACATAAGGATATGTAATTTAACAAATGCAAACCCAAAGTCTATAAAATATAGGCAGGCTCCCCCTAGATGTGTGCATTCTTTAGATATGTTTTGGACTGCAAAGCACACAACCTAGGATCAACACTCCCCCTAAATTTTATAGACGAGGCGTTCCTTGCAACAAACTAAATGACACTAAGCATGGAAGTAAGGCATAGCAAGTGAGCATGAAGATAAGGGCACATAACAAATAGATTCACAAGCTACTTAACATACTGGACAATAATGAGATAAGAGTGATAGCATATTTCTCATACCATATGATAAAATAAGTCTCCTGGTCTCACACACAAATAAAACCAACCAAAGCAACGACGAAGGTTCAACGAAAGCAAGGAGACAACGAAAACGAAATCACTCGCAAATCCTACACTCTCTCCCCCTTTGGCAACAAGACACCAAAAAGGCAGAGAGGACACCTAAGACACATGTGGTAGCTCCCACTGCAGAGAGATCAACCATCGAACTCCTCCTCTGATGCGGCTGGACGAGACTCCTCATCAGAGTCAACCCACTGAAAGTTCTTCTTCTTCATCCAAGCAGCTTCAGGTGTAATGTTCTTCTCAGACCCACTCGAGATGGTCTCGCCAAGCTTCCTCAGAATCAGCTTGTCGCGCTGACGACTCTCCTTCCGAGCAACATGTGTCAGATACTGCCCCTTAGCCCGCATGCAAAACAGAGTCTTCATCTTGTCCTTGAGCTTCGTGGCCCAAGATGGCTCAGCAGAGGAAGGCTCATACATCTCGGGACTGTCCTCATCCTCATCAATATCCATGTTGGCAGCAGCGGGCTTAGTGGTAGTGTTAGCCCACTTGTCCTTGAGACGAAGCCGAATGGGCTCATGACGGATCCAGTTGGGAGCCTAAAAATCCACACCTGGAAAGGTCTCTGCCCACTTCTCCCGGATCAAGAAGAACAAGTAAGGTCCATAGATGGGGACCTTTCGGTGAAACACAGCCGACTGAAGCTCACTCCACATGACGTGGGAAACATCAAGCGGTCCAGGAATGCGAATCCGCCCTTTCTCACAAAAGAGAAGCATATCGACCAGATAGGAATGTACCTGGTCCTTGTTTCCCATACGAGGAAAGAGAGTGTTGCGAAAGATCCTATGCATGACATCAAGAAACGGGTTCAGCACATGAGACACCTCGCCAGAGGCAGACACCTTCTCAACAAGGTAAGGCAGCAACTTCTCCTTGGGGGCAGCTTGAGGGTTTTCGTGCGAGCGAAAACCAATGGGCTTCTCAAGCCCCTCATCGCGAATGTGCAAAAGATCCATGAACTCCTTCCAGGTAGCAGTCATCCTCTCACCATTGGTCATCCAAGTCATTGTCCGCCCCTCATCAGTGTGGAAGTGGACGGAAGCAAAGAACTGAGCCACAATCTCAGGATCATAGTCAAGATGAAAAGAGATGATTTCCTTGAGGTTAAGCTGCTCCACCATGTCCAGAGGTTCACCAAAATATGACTGGTCCTTCCTCAGATGATCCATGTCAATCCACTGAACAGGTACATAGATATTCTTCTTTGCCTTGATCACATCTAGGAAGATGAGAGTCTGTTGCTTGGTCCAGAATAAGTCATTGCCCTTGACATGTACCCTAGGGTTGACATAGGGGTTGATCTTCCGGCGAATCTGAAACTCCGCTTGAGGCATCCCATCCCAACTGACATTGGGCTCCTTGAACTTGGTTGCGGTCGTCTTGAAATTGCGTTGCGAAGCATTGGACCCCTTAGGTGCATCTTGATTGCGAGAGGGATTCGAGCGTCTGGAACCGGAACCGGAGCCACGACCTATGACACACAACGCAAACACAAGAGAATAGCGAAAGAAGTCATTGCAAAGACCAAGGCAAACAAGAGAACCACATAGAAGTGAGAATTGGCAAGATAAAACAGGGCATTTTTAGAGCGAGCGGTAGTACCGCAGGTCGTGCGGTAGTAAAATTTTACTACCGCGCCGACCGCGGTAGTACCGCTCCAGAAGGTGCGGTAGTACCGCATGGGGCGGAATTCGCAGAACAGTGGATCTGAACCACCGAAATATCAGATCGGTACTACCGTAGATCAAAACTACCATGTTGTATCCTACCAAATAACATTTCTACCGCACAAGCACTCTCCAACCATCAACTCATGCAAAGATTTAGCCAAAATTCAATGAAACCAACTCATACGGCCCCCAAACCTAGATTCAAAAAAGAGAAGCAAGGAGAGAAGAACTAGGGGCAGTATCGGGTTCCATGTCACGAGGGAGAGGTGGGGAACGATCCCACCGGTTGGAATGAGAGGAGAGTGGTCGAAGACGGAGATCCGGTGAGGTCCTCCGGCGCCGTTCCTTGAGAGGAGAAAGAGAGACACAAGAGGAGAAGGAACGAATGGGAATGGGGGAGTTGGAATCCCCCCTGCCCGTCCTTAACCCCCTCGCGGTCCCGACGGCGCGGTAGTACCGTACGTCATCGCGGTAGTACCGCTCCTCTAGCGGCAGTAAAAAATTACTGCCGCTCGTTGGGCGGTAGTACCGCTCTTCCAGCGGCGGTAAAAAATTACTGCCGCGCTGGATGAGGTAGTACCGTGCCGGGGCTGCTGATGCACGAGTGCAGTAGTAACCCCTTTCCTACGGTAGTACCGTGGCGAGCCACGGTAGTACCGCACTGCCAAGGAAAGGCTGGTTCGGGAGAGAAAGAAAGAAGGCCATTGCAATTTTTTCGAAAAGATTTTGAAGACACAAGGACACAAAGACAAACCAAATAAGCTTCAAGCAAAAGGACACACACGAGACAGCACAAATGAAGCAAATCAAACAAGAGCAAGGTCCAAAAGATTCGAAAAGAGAAACGAGGACCAAACACCGAAACGATTCCTCTCATGAAGAGAGGGCGGTGGCCGGAGCCACCTATGTTTGAGTCAATTGGTATGGCACCGCGAAGAATTATCCTTTGGTCCATGACCTAAAATCATCTTTGAAGCACAAGTACCATAAAAATTGGCTAATGTGAAAGACGTGATCGATTTATGCATAATGGGGGAGGGAGAGTTCATTGAGAGAACAACACTCCCCCTATGTCCATGCCTACATCTAGAACAAGATATGATAATGAGTGTGGTGGGGTGTGCCTAGATTCAAGCCACATTGCTCAAATCAATGATATTTAGCTCATGCCTTAACTCGCGAAATCTTGCTTCATCTAGAGGCTTGGTGAAGATATCCGCTAGTTGCTCTTGAGTGTTGATGTAGATGATCTCAATATCTCCACGCTTGATGTGATCCCTAATGAAATGATGACGAATCTCAATATGCTTCGTCTTGCTATGTTGCACCGGATTGTGAGAGATCTTGATAGCACTTTCATTGTCACATAGAAGAGGCACTTTGTCACAAGTGACACCGTAATCCTTTAAAGTTTGCCTCATCCATAGCAATTGTGCACAACAACTTGCGGCGGCTCCATATTCGGCCTCGGTGGACGAGAGAGACACACAAATTTGCTTCTTCGAAGACCAACTCACCAAACAGCGACCAAGGAATTGGCACCCTCCGGAAGTTGACTTCCTCTCCACACAATCTCCCGCCCAATCCGAGTCCGAGTAACCCATGAGATCGAAGCTTGCTCCTTTGGGGTACCATAAGCCAAAGTTTGGGGTATGAGCCAAATATCGAAAGATTCGCTTGACCGCCACATAGTGACTTTCCTTAGGTGCGGCTTGAAATCATGCACAAATTTCCACACTCAACATGATATCCGGTCTAGATGCACAAAGGTAAAGCAAGGATCCAATCATGGAACGATATACCTTTTGATCCACCGCTTTACCATTGGGATCACTGTCAAGCTTGCATTTGGTGGGCATGGGAAACTTGACCGGCTTGACATCATCTAGCTTGAATCTCTTGAGCATGTCTTGGGTATACTTGGCTTGGTTGATGAACGTTCCTTCTCTTCTTTGCTTGACTTCGAACCCAAGAAAGAACTTCAACTCTCCCATCATAGACATCTCAAACTTCTCGGTCATTAGTGCGGCAAACTCATCATTGAAAGATTTGTTAGGAGAACCAAAAATAATATCATCAACATATAGTTGGCATATGAATAAATCCCCTTTGACCCTCTTAGTAAAAAGAGTGGGATCAATTTTCCCAATTTCAAACCCATGATCTTGCAACAACTCGGTAAGATGCTCATACCACGCACGTGGGGCTTGTTTAAGGCCATAGAGTGCCTTTTTGAGTTTGTATACATGAGTGGGGAGCTTGGGATCCTCGAATCCTGGAGGTTGTTTGACATACACCAACTCATTCAAAGGACCATTAAGAAATGCACTTTTCACATCCATTTGTTGCAATTTAAAATCATGATGAGATGCATATGCAAGCAACATGCGAATAGATTCAAGACGAGCAACGGGGGCAAAGGTTTCACCGTAGTCGATACCCTCGACTTGGGAGTAGCCTTGTGCCACCAATCTTGCCTTGTTTCGAACAACCACACCATTCACATCTTGCTTGTTCTTGAAGATCCATTTGGCCCCGATGACATTATGTTCCTCCGTTGGCCTTGGCACTAATTCCCAAACTTGATTGCGCTTGAAGTTGTTGAGTTCATCATGCATAGCTTCAAGCCAATCCACATCATCAAGCGCCTCATGTACCTTTTGGGGCTCAACACACGAAACAAACGTGTGATGCTCACAAAAGTTTGACAATTTTTTACGAGTAGTTACCCCTTTTCTCAAGCTTCCAAGCACATTCTCCATGACATGTTGTTGATGCTTGAGCTTGGATGCCACCTTAGCGGCACGGTGCTCCAAAAGTTCCTCGATGGGCATTTGAGGATCATCTTGCACATCTTGAGCACCGTCTTGAGTTTGCTCTTGATCTTGAGCTTGCTCTTGATCTTGAGCACCGTCTTGAGCTTGCTCTTGACCTTGAGCGCGCTCGGAGGCATGAACTTGATCTTGGGCATCATTTGGTGCATCACCATCTCCATGGAGTTGATCTTGCCCTTGATCTTGTTCATTGGGTTGAGGGCCTTCATTTTGCTCTTCGAAAGCATGTGGGTCTAGCGTAGGTGATGGCTCCACTTGAGTAGAGCATTGTCCTTCTCCTTCGGCCACAAGGGGTTCCTCAATGGGGAGTATTTGACCAATCCCCATTCTTCTTATGGCTTGGGGAGGAATTTCATCACCTACATCACAAAGACCACTTTGCTCCACTTGGGAGCCGTTATTTTCATCAAACTCCACATTACACGTCTCCTCAATGAGTCCGGTGGACTTGTTGAGAACACGGTAAGCATGAGAGTTTTTAGCATAACCAACAAATATGCCCTCTTGAGCTCTAGGTTCGAATTTAGACAATCGAACACCTTTCTTGAGAATGAAACACTTACAACCGAACACCCGGAAGTACTTGAGGTTGGGCTTGTTGCCGGTAAGTATCTCATATGGAGCCTTGTTCAAGCCTTTGCGGAGGTAGAGCTTATTGGAAGCATGACATGCGGTGTTGATGGCTTCGGCCCAAAAGTTGTACGGAGATTTGAATTCCGCCATCATGGTCCTTGCCGCATCCATCAACGTCCGATTCTTCCTCTCCGCCATACCATTTTGTTGAGGGGTATAGGGTGCGGCATATTGGTGCTTGATCCCCTCGTCACTAAGAAACTCATCCAAGGTGTAGTTCTTGAACTCGGTGCCGTTGTCACTTCTAATCATCAAGATCTTTGCTTCATGTTGACGTTGAGCTTCATTTGCAAAGTTGATGACAGTTTTTTGAGTCTCACTCTTCCTCTTGAAGAAGTATACCCATGTGTATCTTGAGTAGTCATCCACAATCACCAAGCAATACTTTCTTCCACCAAGACTATCAAAGGATGGAGGACCAAAGAGATCCATGTGAAGGAGCTCCAAGGGCCTCTTTGAGTAGATGATAGTCGATGGTCGGTGAGCCGTTTCATGAAGCTTTCCTTTGATACAAGTGCTGCAAGCACGGTCTTTGGCAAAACTCACATTTGTTAGTCCACGCACGTGGTCCCCTTTGAGGAGACTTTGCAAAGATCTCATATTGACGTGGGCTATACGGCGATGCCAAAGCCAACCCACATCAACTTTAGCCATTAGGCAAGTCGCGGTCTTAGTGGGTCGCTCCGAAAAGTTCACCACATAGAGACCGTTCTCGACATGCCCAACAAAGGCTACTTTAAGAGTCTTGCTCCACAAAAGGGCCTCGGTATCAAGATCAAAGAGTGTTGCAAAGCCCATAAGTGCAAGTTGATGAACGGAAAGTAAATTGTATGCAAGGGACTCAACAAGCATGACCTTCTCAATAGATAAATCTTGAGAGATGACCACCTTGCCAAGCCCCAATACCTTAGAAGTTGAAGCATCACCAAATTGGACATGGGTGGGCATAGATGGAATTGGATGCACATCCACCACCAAGTCCTTGCTCCCGGTCATATGATTTGTTGCTCCACTATCAAGCAACCATGACACTCCACCGAAAGCAAAGTCCTACAAGAGATCAATGCTTGGATTTAGGTACCCATTCTTGAATGGGTCCTTTGAGGTTAGTAACAAGGGTCTTAGGAACCCAAATAGACCATTCAATGTACTCATAGTAAGAACCAACAAATTTAGCATAAACATGCCCATCACTAGCACGGCACAAAACATAAGAAGGGTTGAAGTCGTCGGCTTTGTTGTTAGGGGCAGTTTTGCCCTTCTTGGCATTACCACCCACTTCCTTGTTCTTCTTCTTCTCATGAGTACCCTCACCCACCTTGACAAAAGTTTCCTTGAATGGGAGAGGTTGCTTGGTCTTGTTCTTCTTCTTCTTCTTCTTCTTTGACTTGGGTGCAAACCCAAGTCCCTCCTTTCCCACAACTTCCTTTTGATTCGTCAAAAGGTCATTGAGGTTCTTTTCACCTTGTATGCATGTCACAAGGCCCTTCTCAAGTTGCTCCTTCAACTTGGCATTTTCCTCCACAAGATGCACATGCTCACAACAAGGGTTAGAAGCATGGGCATTATCAATTAGAATGAAAGGAGGACATGTGGAAATCTCCTTAGTTAGTTTCACTTGGAGTTGATCATGAGACTCTTTGAGAGATGCATGAACACCTTTCAAGACCTTGTGAGCCTTGTCAAGAGTGTCAAAATCTTCCTTGAGCCTATCATGGTCAACCCCAAGGGCAACTTTCTCAGATTTAAGCACACGGGAAAGAACAATAGCATGAGCAAGATCTTTTTGTAATTTAGCACGATCAACGTTGTGTGACTCCTCAAGAGCCAAACGAAGACCTTGCTCTTCCTCAAGAGCATTGGAAAGATCTGCAATCTCATCGGCATAATCACGACTATGTCCCTCCATCTTGGAGATAGTATCCTCATGAGTCTCAATGATATCATTGGCCTCACCAAGTTGTTCCAAGAGAGAAACAAAGTGCTTCTTGGATTCACCCTTGAGCTTATTCACAAACTTTGTGAACTCATTCTCATCAACTTTCTCCATCTCACTCTCATCAACACAATTTAGCAATGAAGGAGTAGTAATGATGGTGGTTTTGATGTTAGGAGTTACCTTGTTGATACCTTTGGCCATGAGACACTTGGCAATGGTGTTTTCGTTGGGGGCGCCGAAGAAAGACACCTTGGAGGGAGAAGATGTAGCAATGGCAATGGTTGCCGTTGCCATTCCTTCTCCACTTGTATCTTCCTCTTCAACATCGGAGGGGTACTCTTCATGTGCCACCAAGCCCTTTGGAGAAGTCTTCTTAGTGAAGTTGTTCTTGTTTGGGAAAGACTTGGCTTTGTCTTTGCGAATGAGTTTGCCACCATTGTCTTCCCTCTTCTTGTATGGGCAATCCACCACAAAGTGAATCACATTGCCGCAATTGTAATAAGTCCTTACTCGTTGCTTGTTCTTTGACCCACTCGTGTTGTTCTTGGTCAAGTTGGGCCTTGAGTTCCTCTTGTTGCTCCAAAATTTCCTTGACGCAAGAGCCATGTGCTCATGGTAAGCATATTTGGTGTCCTCGGGACCACACTCCTCTTCTTCTTCCGGCATGGCCTTGGCCTTCAAAGCAAGGGTGGGAATGCTCTTCTTTGACCGGACATGAGCAAGAGCATTGTCGGCGGTCTTGTTCATGATGTTCATGGCAATAAACTCATCCAACACTTCACTTGAGGTTAAGGTGTGAAAGTCCGGCCTTTGACAAATCACGGAAGACATGGCCTTGTTGAATGGCATGATGGCCTTGAGGAACTTGTGCTTGATCCAAGTGTCATCCGTATCCTTGCTTCCATGGTCTTGGAGAGCAACCGCAAGAGTTGTCACCCTCCGGTAAAGATCATGCGGATCCTCATCTTCAAGCATCACAAATTCATCGGCCTCATCAAGAACCACTTCAAAGTTGGACCGTTGGATGCTTGAGCTCCCCTTGTACATAGAAACAATGTGCTCCCAACAATCCTTTGCACGAGTGAAAGGTCGTAGGTGCGATAGATCTTCGGGAGGGACCGCTTCTTGAAGAATGAACAATGCGGAGTGATTGTATTGATTGTCCACTTCTTCTCTTGGGGTGAAGTTGTTTGGATCATGCGGGTAGAAGCCTTGCTCAATGATTCTCCAAAGGTTAGTTGAGCAATGATTCAAATGAGACTTAATGCGAAAGACCCAATTAGCAAAATCACCCTTAACAAGCTTGGGAGGAGGACCATGAATATTAATGCGAGCTATGGGGACTGGTCCTCCATAGGCCGGGGGAGGGGGAACCGAGGCAAAGGTTCCCATCCCATTCTTATCATGAGGGGAAGGAACATGAGTACCTTTAGCCGCTTCCTTGGCGGAATTGGCCTCCGACTCCGATGCCGTGGGATTAACCACAAGCAAGGGATTGGGAGTGGATTTCATCCCCTCAAACAATTCTTTAAGCATAGACTTGACTTCGGTCGTCATAGATGTCCTAAGTGAGACCATAGCCTCATTTAAGTCATCTCATGTGATCGAAGTCAACTCCACGGCCTCGGGCACTTCCTCCCCGGTGTCAACCATACACTTCGGGTGGTGAAACCCTTAATACAGAGACGAGGCTCTGATACCAATTGAAAGGATCGATATGGTTGACTAGAGGGGGGTGAATAGACAACTACCAATTTTTAGCTTTTCTTAACAAATTAGGTTTAGCAACAAATAGGTTGTCGAGATGTGCAACTAGGTGAGCAACCTATATGATGCAAACAACAACAACAACAAGTGCATGCAAAGGATACAACACAACAATAGCTTGCACAAAGTAAAGGAAAGAGATAAACACAAGTGGAGCCGGTGGAGATGAGGATGTGTTACCGAAGTTCTTTCCTGGGGAAGTACGTCTCCGTTGGAGCAGTGTGGAGGCACAATGCTCCCCAAGAAGCCACTAGGGCCACCGTATTCTCCTCACGCCCTCACACAATGTGAGATGCCGTGATTCCACTAGTGGTGTCCTTGAAGGCGGCGACCGAACCTTTACAAACAAGGTTGGGGCTATCTCCACAACTTGATTGGAGGCTCCCAACGATACCTTCACCACAATGGAATGTGGCTCCGAGGTGACCTCAACTGTCTAGGGTGCTCAAGCACCCAAGAGTAACAAGATCCGCAAGGGATTAGTGGGGGGAATCAATTTTCTCTTAGTGGAAGTGTAGATCCGGGCCTTCTCAACCAATCCCTAGAGAATCAACAAGTTTGATTGGCTAGGGAGAGAGATCGGGCGAAAATGAGCTTTGGAGCAACAATGGAGCTTTGGGGAAAAGAGGTGGTCTTCTTGGGGAAGAAGACCCCCTTTATATAGTGGGGCAAAGAATCCACCTGTTACTCCCACTCTCAGCCCGTGCACTGCGATACTACCGCACCACGTCGCGGTACTACCGCACGCACGGTAGTGACTAGAGGATGGGCTACTGCACGAGGCAACATGCAGTAGAACCACCGGAGCAGTACTACCGCAGGTCCTTACGGTACTACCGTAGGGTAGTTTCCAACAGCCACATGAGGTACACGGAAGTAAAAAAATACTTCCGTGTCTACCTCCGCTGAAGCAGAGATTGTGCAGAAATCCGGCACGGTAGTACCAGACGCAGTTTTGCGGTACTACAGCTCGAGAGCGGTAGTAAAAAACTACATCCGCAACTACTACCGTAGGCGCACGCAACAGGTGCTGGCGACAGCGGTACTACCGCTCCTTGGAGCGGTACTACCGCTGGCACCTGCGGTACTACCGCTCCCTTGAGTATCGGGTAATACTGGGTATTACTGATAAATATATATAAGTGGAAAATGTTTCCAGGGATGTTAAATTATATATAAAATGGTCTGAAAATATTTAGAACACTTTTATATTTAATTTAATATCAACGGGCCTAAAAAGACCAAGAGGTGAAAGGCAACTTGGGCCACAAGGGACCATGTGGGGAGGTGCCTCCCTTCCGTATGGAAGGGGACTCCTCCCCCCTGGCCGGCGCACCAAGGAGGAATCCTTCCTCCTTGGTGGAAGCCCTCCCTCTCCCCTCCAACATATATATACTAGTTTTTTTTGCTATATTGATAAGACAAGTTTTTGAGCCTCCTCTAGTTCTTCTAGTTCTAGTTCTAGTTGGTCCTAGTTGACTAATTAGAGCTAGACTAATCCTCTAATCCTCATAATTAGAAGCCTAGTGTGGTTCTAATCTCCTCCCTCTAATTCTTTGGCGACGATTAGCCCTGGACTGCGAAGCGCTGCCGAATCATGAAGGCAGCACGCTTGCAACCAAGTAGAGAGGTCGTGCTTTCGGTCTTTGGTTCGAGGGACGGTTCGAGGGGCTCCAAGTACGATCTATACCAACACAATCTTCTTCTGCTGCAACTCGGTGACGGTAACGATCGTGATCACAGCCCATTATGTATATTCATATTGATCTTGGGTGTGCGTAGGTGCGAATTTTTTTGTTTTCTACTACGTTACCCAATAGTGGCATCATGAGCAGTTATATGAGTAGGTGCAGGTTGCGATCTAGATCACATGTGGTTATTATTATATTTCTCAACAGTGGCATCATTAGCAGTGATATGGTGCAGGTTGCGATCTAGATCACATGTTGGAAATATGCCCTAGAGGCGGTTATTATTATATTTCCTTGTTCATGATAATCGTTTATTGTCCATGCTATAATTGTATTAATTGGAAACTCAAATACATGTATGGATACATAGACAACAATATGTCCCTAGTGAGCCTCTACAGGACTAGCTCGTTGATCAAAGATGGCTATGGTTTCCTAGCCATATACATGAGTTGTCATTTGATAACGGGATCACATCATTAGGAGAATGATGTGATGGACAAGACCCAAACTATAAACGTAGCATATGATCGTATCAAGTTTATTGCTATCGTTTTTTGCATGTCAAGTATCTGTTCCTATGACCATGAGATCATGCAACTCACTGACACCGGAGGAGTACCTTGTGTGTATCAAACATCGCAACGTAACTGGGTGACTATAAAGATGCTCTACAGGTATCTCCGAGGGTGTCTGTTGAGTTGGCATGGATCGAGACTGGGATTTGTCACTCCGTATGACGGAGAGGTATCTTGGGGCCCACTCGGTAATACAACATCACAACGAGCTTGCAAGCAATGTGACTAAGGAGTTGGTCATGGGATCTTGTATTACGGAACGAGTAAAGAGACTTGCCGGTAACGAGATTGAACTAGGTATGGAGATACCGATGATTGAATCTCGGGCAAGTAACATACCGATAGACAAAGGGAACTGCATACGGGATTAGCTGAATCCTTGGCATCGAGGTTCGACCGATAAAGATCTTCGTATAATATGTGGGAACCAATTTGGACATCCATGTCCCGCTATTGGTTATTGACCGTAGAGGTGTCTCGGTCATGTCTACATTATTCTCGAACCGTAGGATCCGCACGCTTAATGTTCGGTGACGCTAGAGTAGTATTGGGATATTCACGTTGGTGACCGAATGTTGTTCGGAGTCCCGGATGAGATCCTGGATGTCACGAGGTGCTCCGGAATAGTCCGGAGGTAAAGATTTATATATGGGAAATCATATTTTGGCTACCGAAAGGTTTTGGGTTTTACCTGTATAGTATCGGGAAGCTTCTGGAAGGTTTCGAAGGGTTTCGAAGGAGTCCGGAAGGGTCCCTCTAGCACCTAGAGCGTGCATGGGCTGTAGGGGGGGTGTCCTAGCCTTATTGGGCCAGGGGCACCAGCCCCAAGGAGGCCCATGGGCCTAGGGGAAGGGAAACCCTAAGGGGGAGGGCCCTCCACTTTTTTTTTGAAAACAAAATTCCAACTTTATTCATTTGTAATAATTAGTACATCGTTTGTGAGAAACATTACAATTTCGTTTAAAGGCTCCTCAAAACAATCAGAAGCCAAAGAAAATCTAGCTAATCTAGCAAGCTCATGAGCTACTTTATTTGCTTCCCTATTACAGTGCTCAAATCTAACAGTAACGAAATCACAGGCATAATGAAAACAGTCTTCGAAGATTGCTGCTGCCGCACCCGCCGACTGCCCTCCATCATTCATAGACTCAATCACCTCCATATTATCCGAATTTATGATAATGCGATTGCATCCCGCCCTTTGCACCAAAGTTAGACCAAATTTGAGAGCTCTAGCCTCCGCAAACACATCCGCGCAAAAATCTATTCTCTCGTTCCCTCCGGCAATAAACCTACCTCTGTCATCTCCGAGGACTGCTCCCATTGTACCCCTGAGAAGGTCGTGATCAAAAGAAGCATCAATGTTGAGTTTAACAAAATCTCTTGGAGGGCAAGACCAACTCTCCTTTTTCACAGACGCCTTGGGGGATAATGCATTAACAAAATTTGTGGTAAGGGCAAGAATCCCCATTGAAATCTGTGTTACATTTTGTATTTTCTCATTGTGAACCAACTTCCGTCTTTCCCACCATAGGTACCATGCTGAGATAGCAATCACCTCATGCACATTGTGGCAACCCAATATCCATAAATCTTGATCTGGTAGGAGTAGTAGGTACTCCAGCACCGCCTCTCCTGCACGGTCAATCTCGCAAGCTTTTTCAATGATATCATCCAGTCCCAGTCTTTTCCAAACCTCCTTTGCTTTACTACACCAGAACAACATATGTTTTGTATCTTCTAAGCCCTCAGAGCAAATTGGGCAGATGGGTGAAACCTTCATATGTCTATTAGCTAGCGTAACCCTGCACAGGATAGTACCATGTAGCGTACGCCGTAAGAATATTTTAACCTTTGCCGGACAGGCTAATTTCCATATGTTACTCCAAATAGGATTCACTGTGGTTCGCCCCATCCCATTAGAGTGTTTAAGTTTGCTTCCATACTGGTGATCCCACTCCACAGAGTAGGCTGACCTAACTGAGAATATTCCATTTTTCATATAATTCCAGGCAATGAAATCTTGCATATCATATTGCGTAAGGGGAATTGAGAGAATCCTTTGTACATCAATTGGCCACATAGTTTGCCTAATCAGGTCTTCATCCCAAGTCTTATAGACAGGATCAATGAGATCAGCTACCTTAGTTAACAGGTTACCTCCCTTAGGCGTTACAATTTTCCTAGTGGCACAGTTTGGGATCCAAGCATCTTCCCAAATATTAATATTATGTCCGTTCCCCACTTGCCAAATATAACCAGGTTTCAGAGTATTTATGCCTGCCATGATACTTTGCCATGTAAAGGAAGAACCTTTCCTGAGCTTAGCATTTAACGGATTGCCATGTGGGTAATATTTTGCCCTTAGGATAGAAGCACACAAAGAATCGGGATTATCCAGAAGACGCCATGCTTGTTTGGCTAACAATGCCAAATTGAAACAATGAATATCACGAAATCCCATCCATCCTTGATTTTTTGGTACACATAATTTCCACCAGGCCATCTAGTGCATCCTCCTGTGATTCTCCTCGTCTCCCCACCAGAAATGCGCTATCGCGTCGATTATTCCTTTGCAATTTTTTTTAGGAATTTTAAAGACCGACATTGCATAGGTGGGTATTGCTTGGATCACAGCCTTGATAAAGATTTCCTTTCCCCCGGTAGACAGTAATTTTTCCTTCCAGCCACTAATTCTTTTGACAATTCGTTCAATTAAAAATTGGAAATAGTCTGTTTTATCTATCCCAACATTTGTTGGCAAACCCAGATATTTATCACTAAGAGCCTCTGTCATTATATTCAATGTTGTGCAAAGTTGTGCTCTAATCTCCACCTTCGTGTTAGGACTGAAGAAAATACTGGATTTTTCAACGCTAACTAATTTTCCCGATGCCTCACAATATAGGTCAAGCGCAACTTTCAGAGCTTCTGCACTTTGATTGTTAGCTTTCATGAGAATTAAGGAATCATCCGTAAAGAGAAGATTTGTTATCGATGGGGCATCTCTACAAACTCTTACACCTGGGATTTTTCCATTTTCCTCCGCATGTGACAATAGGGCATTCAAACCTTCAATACACAACAAGAAAAGGTATGGTGACAACGGGTCACCCTGTCGCAATCCCCTTGTAGGCTTGAAGCTCTCACTTTCCTCCGTATTAATTCTAACTCTATATTCGACTGTTGAGACACACTGCATAATAAAATTCACCCATTCTTGACGGAAGCCAGTCTTAACATAATTTCTTTCAGAAAGGGCCACTCTACTCTGTCATAAGCTTTATGCATGTCAAGTTTAATAGCGCACAAACCTTCCCTGCCTTCTCTCTTATTTTTTATTGTGTGAAAGCATTCCTACGCAACAAGAATATTATCAGTGATCAGTCTGCCAGGCACGAAAGCGCTTTGAGTAGGGCCGATAATATCAGGCAAAAGGATCTTCAAACGAGCTGCCACCATTTTTGCAATTATTTTATATAGCACATTACATAAGCTTATTGGCCTGAATTGGGTTACCTTTTCCGGTGAGTTGACCTTTGGGACCATCACAATTGCAGTATCGTTCCAGCCGTCTGGGATGGTACATGTATTGATTGCTTGTAGGACCTCCTCAACCAGGTCATCCCCTAGCATGGGCCAGAATCTTTTGTAGAAGATAACATGTAATCCATCTGGGCCTGGGGCTTTTAGGTCCCCGATATCAAACAACGCCTTATGAACGTCTTCGGTTGTATACGGGGCTAGGAGAGTGTTGTTCATCTCAGTAGAAACTCTCCTACGAACAAGGGACAAAACCTCTTGGTTTGGTTGTTGTACTTCCAATGTGAAGAGGTTTGAAAAATAATCAGTGATATGGTCCTTCAACTCCTTATCTTCCCTCCAAACTCCCGAGTCATCTAGTAATTTTTTAATATTATTCCTTTTCTTCCTGGCCATGGCCGCGTTATGAAAAAATGACGTATTTCGATCCCCGTGCATCAACCAATTCGCACGCCCACTTGACTTGGAGGGCACTCCTTGAAGGAAATATGCCCTAGAGGCAATAATAAAGTTGTTATTTTATAATTCCTTATTCATGATAAAGGTTTATTATTCATGCTAGAATTGTATTGATCGGAAACCTAAATACATGTGTGAATACATAAACAAATACCGTGTCCCTAGTGAGCCTCTACTTGACTAGCTCGTTGATCAAAGATGGTTATGGTTTCCTAACCATGGACACGAGTTGTCATTTGATAACGGGATCACATCATTAGGAGAATGATGTGATGGACAAGACTGCTACCTCTTGAGCTTGCGTTGGTTTTTCCCTTGAAGAGGAAAGGGTGATGCAGCAAAGTAGAGTAAGTATTTCCCTCAGTTTTGAGAACCAAGGTATCAATCCAGTACGAGACAACGCCCAAGCCACCGAATACCTGCACAAACAAACACCGACTTGCACCCAACGCGATAAAGGGGTTGTCAATCCCTTCACGGTTATTTGCAAAGTGAGATATGATAGAGATGGATAAATGGTAAAGTAATATTTTTGGTATTTTTGGTTTATGGAACGGAAAGTAAAAGATTGCAAAGAAAGTAAATAGGAAACTAAAATTGTAGATCGGAAACTTATATGATGGAAAGTAGAAGATTATATGATGGAAAGTAGATCTCGGGGCCATAGGTTTCACTAGAGGCTTCTCTCAAGATAGAAATTATTACGGTGGGTAAACAAATTACTGCCGAGCAATTGATAGAAAAGCGCAAAGTTATGACGATATCTAAGGAAATGATCATGAATATAGGCATCACATCCGTGTCAAGTAGACCAAAACAATTCTGCATCTACTACTATTACTCCACACATCGACCGACTCCTGCCTACATCTAGAGTATTA
Organism: Thinopyrum elongatum; assembly: GCA_011799875.1. Classification (NCBI taxonomy): domain Eukaryota; kingdom Viridiplantae; phylum Streptophyta; class Magnoliopsida; order Poales; family Poaceae; genus Thinopyrum; species Thinopyrum elongatum. The sequence continues at coordinate 392,549,719 of CM022299.1, forward strand.
AGTTCAAGAAGAACAGAGTAACGCATTAAGTAAGATGACATGATGTAGAGGAATTAACTCAAGCAATATGATGAAAACCCCATCTTTTTATCCTCGATGGCAACAATACAATACGTGCCTTGCTGCCCCTGCTATCACTGGGAAAGGACACCGTAAGATTGAACCCAAAGCTAAGCACTTCTCCCATTGCAAGAAAAACCAATCTAGTTGGCCAAACTAAATCGATAGTTCGAAGAGACTTGCAAAGATATCGAATCATGCATAAAAGAATTCAGAGGCGATTCAAATAATATTCATATATAAGCTAATCATAAATCCACAATTCATCGGATCTCGGCAAACACACCGCAAAAAAGTATTACATCGAATAGATCTCCAAGAACATCGAGGAGAACTTTGTATTGAGAATCAAAGAGAGAGAAAAAGCCATCTAGCTACTAGCTATGGACCCGTAGGTCTGAGGTAAACTACTCACGCTTCATCGGAGAGGCAATGGTGTTGATGTAGAAGCACTCCATGATCGAATCCCCCTCCGGCAGGATGCCGGAAAAGGCCCCAAGATGGGATCTCACGGGTACAGAAGGTTGTGGCGGCGGAAAAGTGGTTTCATGGCTCCCCTGATAGGTTTTGGGGTATTTGAGAATATATAGGTTGAAGAAATAGGTCGGTGGAGTCACGAGGGGCCCACAAGGGTGGGGGGCACGCACTACCCCCTGGGCGCGCCCTCCAACCTTGTGGCCGCCTCGTGGCTTTCCTGACGTGCACTCCAAGTCCTCTGGATGTCTTCTGGTCCAAGAAAAATCATTGCAAAAGTTTCATTCCGTTTGGACTCCGTTTGGTATTCCTTTTCTGCAAAACTCTAAAACAAGGAAAAAAAACAGGAACTGGCACTGGGCTCTAGGTTAATAGGTTAGTCCCAAAAATCATATAAAATAGCATATTAATGCATATAAAACATCCAAAACAGATAATATAATAGCATTGAACAATAAAAAATTATAGATACGTTGGAGACGTATCAAGCATCCCCAAGCTTAATTCCTGCTCGTCCTCGAGTAGGTAAATGATAAAAACATAATTTTTGATGTGGAATGCTACCTAACATATTTATCCATGTAATTCTCTTTATTGTGGCATGAATGTTCAGATCCGTATGATTCAAAACAAAAGTTTAATATTGACATAAAAACAATAATACTTCAAGCATACTAATAAAATAATTATGTCCTCTCAAAATAACATAGCCAAAGAAAGCTTATCCCTACAAAATCATATAGTTTGGCTATGCTCCATATTCGTCACACAAAATACTCAAATCATGCACAACCCCGGTTTCAGCCAAGCAATTGTTTCATACTTTTGATGTTCTCAAACCTTTTCAACTTTCACGCAATACATGAGCGTGAGCCATGGACATAGCACTATAGGTGGAATAGAAGGTGGTTGCGGAGAAGACAAAAAGAGGGAGATAGTCTCACATCAACTAGGCGTATCAACGGGCTATGGAGATGCCCATCAATAGATATCAATGTGAGTGAGTAGGGATTGCCATGCAATGGATGCACTAGAGCTATAAGTGTATGAAAGCTCAAAAAGAAAACTAAATGGGTGTGCATCCAACTTGCTTGCTCATGAAGACCTAGGGAAATTTGAGGAAGCCCATCGTTGGAATATACAAGCCAAGTTCTATAATGAAAATTCCCACTAGTATATGAAAGTGATATCATAGGAGACTCTCTATCATGAAGATCATGGTGCTACTTTGAAGCATAAGTATGGAAAAAGGATAGTAACATTGCCCCTTCTCTCTTTTTCTCTCATTTTTCCTTTTTTTTCTTTTTTCTTTTCTCTTTTTCTTCTTCTTTTTTTCTCTTTTTTTTCTTTTTTTTCTTTTATTTCCTCACATGGGACAATGCTCTAATAAGGAAGATCATCATACTTCTATTTACTTACAACTCAAAACTCGAACAAAATATGACTCTATATGAATGCCTCCGGCGGTGTACCGGGATGTGCAATGACTCAAGAGCGACATGTATAAAAAATGATGAAAGGTGGCTTTGCCACAAATACGATGTCAACTACATGATCATGCAAAGCAATATGACAATGATGGTGCGTGTCATAATAAATGGGACGGTGGAAAGTTGCATGGCAATATATCTCGGAATGGCTACGGAAATGCCATAATAGGTAGGTATGGTGGCTGTTTTGAGGAAGGTATAAGGTGGGTGTATGGTACCGGCGAGAGTTGCGCGGTACAAGAGAGGCTAGCAATGGCGGAAAGGTGAGAGTGCGTATAATCCATGGACTCAACATTAGTCATAAAGAACTCACATACTTATTGCAAAAATCTATTAGTCATCGAAACAAAGTACTACGCGGATGCTCCTAGGGGAAGGGTTGGTAGGAGTTAACCATCGCGCGATCCCGACCTCCACACAAAGGATGACAATCAAAAAAATACCTCATGCTCCAAATTTGTTACACAACTGTTACCACGTGCATGCTTCGGGACTCACAAACCTTAACACAAGTATTTCTCAATTTCACAATTACCCCACTAGCATGACTCTAATATCACCATCTTCATATCTCAAAACAATCATCAGGAATCAAACTTCTCATAGTATTCAATGCACTTTATATGAAAGTTTTTATTATATCCCTCTTGGATGCCTATCATATTAGGACTAATTTTATAACCAAAGCAAATTACCATGCTGTTTAGAGACTCTAAAAATAATATAAGTGAAGTGCGAGTGTTCATCAATTTCTATAAAATAAAACCACCGCCGTGCTCTAAAAAGATATAAGTGAAGTACTAGAGCGATATTGCCTAGCTCAAAAGATATAAGTGAAGCACAAAGAGCATTCTTATAAATCATGATTCATGAGTGTCCCTCTCAAAAAGTGTGTACAGCAAGGATGATTGTGGCAAACTAAAAAGCAAAGACTCAAATCATACAAGACGCTCCAAGCAAAACACATATCGTGAATAAAAATATAGCCTCAAGTAAAGTTACCGATAGACGAAGACGAAAGAGGGGATGCCTTCCCGGGGCATCCCCAAGCTTAGGCTCTTGGTTGTCCTTGAATATTACCTTGGGGTTCCTTGGGCATCCCCAAGCTTAGGCTCTTGCCACTCCTTATTCCATAGTCCATCAAATCCTTACCCAAAACTTGAAAACTTCACAACACAAAACTCAACAGAAAATCTCATAAGCTCCGTTAGTATAAGAAAATAAATCACCACTTTTGGTACTGTTGTGAACTCATTCTTTATTTATATTGGTATAATATCTACTGTATTTCAACTTTTCCATGGTTCATACCCCCCGATACTAGCCATAGATTCATCAAAATAAGCAAACAACACATAGAAAACATAATCTGTCAAAAACAGAAGAGTCTGTAGCAATCTGGAAATCTAGAATACTTCTGTAACTCCAAAAATTCTGAAAAAATAGGAAGACCTAAGAAATTTGTTTATTAATCTTCTGCAAAAATAATCAACTCAAAATAACTCTTATGTGAATTATAAAAATTATTTTCCTGGGCCCAAAAGTTTCTGTTTTTCAGCAAGATCAAATCAACTATCATCGTAAGCTATCCCAAAGGTCTTACTTGGCACAAGCACTAATTAAAACATAAAACCACATCTAACCAGAGGCTAGATTAATTATTTATTGCTAAACAGAACCTAAAAAGCAAAAACAAAAATAAAATTGGGTTGCCTCCCAACAAGCGCTATTGTTTAACGCCCTTAGCTAGGCATAAAACACGAATAGATCTAGGTATTATCATCTTTGGCATGCAATCCATAAGTGGCTCTCATAATAGATTCATAAGGCAATTTAATTTTCTTTCTTGGAAAGTGTTCCATGCCCTTCCTTAACGGAAATTGAAATCTAATGTTTCCTTCTTTCATATCAATAATTGCACCAATCGTTCTAAGGAAGGGTCTACCAAGAATAATAGGACATGTAGGATTGCAATCTATATCAAGAACAATGAAATCTACGGGCACATAATTCCTATTTGCAACAATAAGAACATCATTAATCCTTCCCATAGGTTTCTTAATAGTGGAATCCGCGAGATGCAAATTTAAAGAACAATCATCAAGTTCACGGAAACCTAACACATCACATAAAGTTTTTGGAATCGTGGAAACACTAGCACCCAAATCACACAAAGCATGGCACTCATAATCTTTAATCTTAATCTTAATAGTAGGTTCCCACTCATCATAAAGTTTTCTAGAGATAGAAACATTCAATTCAAGCTTTTCTTCAAAAGATTGCATCATAGCATCAACGATATGTTTAGTAAAAGCTTTATTTTGATTATAAGCATGAGGAGAATTCAACATGGATTGCAACAAGGAAATACAATCTAGCAAAGAGCAATTATCATAATTAAAGTCCTTGAAATCCAAAATAGTGGGTTCATTGCTACCTAAAGTCTTGACCTTTCCAATCCCACTTTTATCAATTTTTGCATCAAGATCTAAAAACTCCGAATTATTGGGACGCCTTCTAACTAAAGTTGACTCATCTCCAGTCCCATCTTTATCAAGATTCACATTAGAAAACAAAGATTCAATAGGAGTCACATCAATCACTTTTAGATCTTCATCATTATTTTCACGGAAACTAGAAGAACATGTTTTTATGAACCAATCTTTTTTAGCACGCATCTTAGCGGTTCTTTCTTTGCACTCATCAATGGAAATTCTCATAGCTTTGAGAGACTCATTGATATCATGCTTGGGTGGAATAGATCTAAGTTTCAAAGAATCAACATCAAGAGAAATTCTATCCACGTTCCTAGCCAAATCATCAATCTTAAGCAAGTTTTCTTCAATCAAAGCATTGAAATTCTTTTGCGAACTCATAAATTCTTTAACACTATTCTCAAATTCAGAGGGAATCTTATTATAATTTCCATAAGAATTGTTGTAGGAATTACCATAATTATTAGAGGAATTACTAGGAAACGGCCTAGGATTAAAATTACCTATATACGCGTTATTACCAAAATTGTTCCTACCAACAAAATTCACATCCATAGATTCATTATTATTCTCAATCAAAGTAGACAAAGGCATATCATTAGGATCAATAGGAGCACTCTTGCTAGCAAATAATTTCATAAGTTCATCCATCTTTCCACTCAAAACATTAATCTCTTCAATTGCATGCACTTTTTTACTAGTGGAAGATCTTTCGGTATGCCATTGAGAATAATTAACCATAATATTATCTAGGAGTTTAGTAGCTTCTCCTAGAGTAATTTCCATAAATGTGCCTCCCGCGGCCGAATCTAAAATATTTCTAGAAGCAAAATTCAATCCAGCATAAATTTTTTGTATAATCATCCACAAATTCAAACCATGAGTAGGGCAATTTCGTATCATAAATTTCAGCCTCTCCCAAGATTGTGCAACATGTTCATGATCAAGTTGCTTAAAATTCATAATATCGTTCCTAAGGGAGATGATCTTAGCGGGAGGAAAGTACTTGGAGATAAAAACATCTTTACACTTATTCCATGAATCAATACTGTTTTTAGGCAAAGATGAAAACCAAGTTTTAGCACGATCTCGTAGTGAGAACGGAAATAGCTTCAATTTAACAATATCATTATCCACATCTTTTTTCTTTTGCATATTACATAAATCAACGAAATTGTTTAGATGGGATGCGGCATCTTCACTAGGAAGGCCGAAAAATTGATCTTTCATAACAAGATTCAGCAAAGCAGCATTAATTTTATAAGATTCCGCATTAGTAGCGGGAGCAGTCGGAGTACTAATAAAATCATTATTATTGGTGTTGGAAAAATCACACAATTTGGTATTGTCTTGAGTCATCGTGACAAGCAAGCAATCCAACACACGAGCACACAAAAAGCAAGCGGAGAAGACGAACGGAAGAGGGGCGAAGAAAAGGCAAATATTTTCGAAAATCATTTTAGAAGTGGGGGAGAGGAAAACGAGAGGCGAATGGCGAATAATGTAATGCAAGGGATGAGAGTTTATGATGGGTACTTGGTATGTCTCGGCTTGGCGTAGATCTCCCCGGCAACGGCACCAGAAATTCTTCCTGCTACCTCTTGAGCTTGCGTTGGTTTTTCCCTTGAAGAGGAAAGGGTGATGCGGCAAAGTAGTGTAAGTATTTCCCTCAGTTTTGAGAACCAAGGTATCAATCCAGTAGGAGACAACGCGCAAGCCACCGAATACCTGCACAAACAAACACCAACTTGCACCCAACGCGATAAAGGGGTTGTCAATCCCTTCACGGTTATTTGCAAAGTGAGATCTGATAGAGATGGATAAATGGTAAAGTAATATTTTTGGTATTTTTGGTTTATGGAACGGAAAGTAAAACATTGCAAAGAAAGTAAATAGGAAACTAAAATTGTAGATCAGAAACTTATATGATGGAAAGTAGAAGATTATATGATGGAAAGTAGACCCGGGGGCCATAGGTTTCACTAGAGGCTTCTCTCAAGATAGAAATTATTACGGTGGGTAAACAAATTACTACCGAGCAATTGATAGAAAAGCGCAAAGTTATGATGATATCTAAGGCAATGATCATGAATATAGGCATCACGTCCATGTCAAGTAGACCGAAATGATTCTGCATCTACTACTATTACTCCACACATCGACCGACTCCTGCCTACATCTAGAGTATTAAGTTCATGAAGAACAGAGTAACGCATTAAGTAAGATGACATGATGTAGAGGAATTAACTCAAGCAATATGATGAAAACCCCATCTTTTTATCCTCGATGGCAACAATACAATACGTGCCTTGCTGCCCCTGCTGTCACTGGGAAAGGACACCGCAAGATTGAACCCAAAGCTAAGCACTTCTCCCATTGCAAGAAAAACCAATCTAGTTGGCCAAACCAAATCGATAGTTCGAAGAGACTTGCAAAGATATCAAATCATGCATAAAAGAATTCAGAGGAGATTCAAATAATATTCATAGATAAGCTGATCATAAATCCACAATTCATCGGATCTCGGCAAACACACCGCAAAAAAGTATTACATCGAATAGATCTCCAAGAACATCAAGGAGAACTTTGTATTGAGAATCAAAGAGAGAGAAAAAGCCATCTAGCTACTAGCTATGGACCCGTAGGTCTGAGGTAAACTACTCACGCTTCATCGGAGAGGCAATGGTGTTGATGTAGAAGCCCTCCGTGATCGAATCCCCCTCCGGCAGGATGCCGGAAAAGGCCCCAAGATGGGATCTCACGGGTACAGAAGGTTGCGGCGGCGGAAAAGTGGTTTCATGGCTCCCCTGATAGGTTTTGGGGTTTTTGAGAATATATAGGCTGAAGAAATAGGTCGGTGGAGTCACGAGGGGCCCATAAGTATGGGGGGCGCTCCCTACCCCCCTGGGCGCGCCCTCCAACCTTGTGGCCGCCTCGTGGCTTTCCTGACGTGCACTCCAAGTCCTTTGGATGTCTTCTGGTCCAAGAAAAATCATCGCGAAAGTTTCATTCCGTTTGGACTCCGTTTGGTATTCCTTTTCTGCGAAACTCTAAAACAAGGAAAAAAACAGGAACTGGCACTAGGCTCTAGGTTAATAGGTTAGTCCCAAAAATCATATAAAATAGTATGTTAATGCATATAAAACATCCAAAACAGATAATATAATAGCATGGAACAATAAAAAATTATAGATACATTGGAGACGTATCAAAGACCCATCCGTTAGCTTAGCATAATGATTGTTCAGTTTTATTGCTATTGCTTTCTTCATGTCAAATACGTATTCCTTCGACTATGAGATTATGCAACTCCGGGATACCGGAGGAATGCCTTGTGTGCTATCAAACGTCACAACGTAACTGGGTGATTATAAAGATGCTCTACAGGTATCTCCGAAGGTATTTGTTGAGTTGGCATAGATCGAGATTAGGATTTGTCACTCCGAGTATCAGAGAGGTATCTCTGGGCCCTCTCGGTAATACACATCATAAGCTTGCAAGAAAACGACTAAGGAGTTAGTCACAAGGTGATGTATTATGGAACGAGTAAAAAGACTTGCCGGTAATGAGATTGAACTAGGTATGAAGATATCGACGATCGAATCTTGGGCAAGTAACATACCGATGGACAAAGGGAATTACGTATGTTGTCATAACGGTTCGACCGATAAAGATCTTCATAGAATATGTAGGAGCCAATATGGGCATCCAGGTTCCGCTATTGGTTATTGACCGGAGAGGTGTCTCGGTCATGTCTACATAGTTCTCGAACCCGTAGGGTCCGCACGCTTAACGTTCGATGACGATATAGTATTATATGAGTTATGTGATTTGGTAACCGAATGTTGTTTGGAGTACCGGATGAGATCACGGACATGACGAGGAGTCTTGAAATGGTCGAGAGGTAAAGATTGATATATAGGACGATGGTATTCGGACACCGGAAGTGTTTCGGGGGGTATCGGGTACTTATCGGGTCACCGGAAGGGGTTCCGGGCACTCCCGACAGAAGATATGGGCCTTATGGGCCAAGAGGGGAAACGCACCAGCCACAAGGGGCTGGTGCACCCCCCATATGGGCCGGCCTAAGGAGGAGAAGGAAAGGGGAGAAGGGAAAGGTAAGTGTGGATTAGGATTCCCACTTCCTTCCCTCTCCCCCCCTCTTTCCTTCCCCCTCCGACAAACATCAACAGGCTGGAGGGGGGGGGGGGGCGGCCAAGGGCAGGAGCCCAAGTAGGATTCGGACCTACTTGGGGCGCCCCTTGGCCTCTCCCCTCTCCCTCCCACCTATATATATGAGGAGGGGGGCGCCTAGCACACCCCAGACAATTGCCTAGCCGTGTGTGGCGCCCCCCTCCACCGTTTACACCCCCGGTCATATTTTCGTAGTGCTTAGGCGAAGCCCTGCGGAGATCACTTCACCATCACCGTCACCACACCGTCGTGCTGACAGAACTCATCTACTACCTCGACGTCTTGCTGGATCAAGAAGGCGAGAGACGTCACCGAGCTGAACATGTGCAAAACGCGGAGGTGCCGTGCGTTCGGTACTTGATCGGTTGAAGCGCGAAGAAGTTCGACTACATCAACTGCGTTGTGAAACGCTTCCGCTTATGGTCTACGAGGGTATGTAGACACACTCTCCCCCTCGTTGCTATGCATCTCCATGGATAGATCATTGCGTGTGCGTAGAATTTTTTTGTTTTCCATGCAACGATTCTCAACAGTGGTATCAGAGCTAGGTCTATGCGTAGATGATATGCACGAGTAGAACACAAAGAAGTTGTGGGCGGTGATGTTCATACTGCTTACCACCAACGTCTTATTTTGATTCGGCGGCATTGTGGGATGAAGCGGCCCGGACCAACCTTACATGTCCACTTACATGCGACCGGTTCCACCGATTGACATGCAACTTATTTTGCATAAAGTGGCTGGCGGGTGTCTGTTTCTCCTACTTTAGTTGAATCAAATTTGACTGTGGCCGGTCCTTGAAGAAGGTTAAAACATCAAACTTGATAATTCACCGTCGTGGTTTTTGCCGTAGGTAAGAACGGTTCTTGCTAGAAGCCCGTAGTAGCCACGTAAAACTTGCAACAACAAAGTAGAGGACGTCTAACTTGTTTTTGCAGGGCATGTTGTGATGTGATATGGTCAAGTCATGATGTGATATACGTTATTGTATGAGATGATCATGTTTTGTAAGTTATCGGCAACCGGCAGGAGCCTTATGGTTGTCTCTTTATTGTATGAAATGCAAATACCATGTAATTGCTTTACTTTATCGCTATGCGTTAGCAATAGTTGAAGAAGCAATAGTTGGCGAGACGACCACGACGCAACGATGTAGATCAAGGTGTCGAGCCGGTGACGATGGAGATCATGACGATGCTTTGGAGATGGAGATCAAAAGCACGAGATGATGATGGCCATATCATGTCACATATTTTGATTGCATGTGATGTTTATCTTTTATGCATTTTATTTTTCTTAGTACGGCGGTAGAATTATAAGATGATCCCTTCACTAAATTTCAAGGTAAAAGTGTTCTCCCTGAGTATGCACCGTTGCTACAGTCCGTCGTGTTGAGACACCACGTGATGATCGGGTGTGTTAGACTCTACGTTCACATACAACGGGTGTAAGATAGTTTTGCACATGCAGAATACTTGGGTTAAACTTGACGAGCCTAGCATGTACAGACATGGCCTCGAAACACTAGACATCGAAAGATCGAACGTGAATCATATAGTAGATATGATCAACATAGAGATGTTCACCATTGATGACTGCTCCATCTCACGTGATGATCGGACATGGGTTAGTTGATTTGGATCACGCATCACTTAGATGACTTGAGGGATGTCTATTTAAGTGGGAGTTCTTAAGTAATTTGATTAATTGAACTTAGTTCTGATAGTATTTGCATATCTATGTTGTAGATCAATGGCCCGTGCTACCGTTCCCCTGAATTTTAATGCGTTCCTAGAGAAAGCTAAGTTGAAAGATGATGGTAGCAACTACACGGACTGGGTCCGTAATTTGAGGATTATCCTCATTGCTGCACAGAAGAATTATGTCCTTGATGCACCGCTAGGTGACAAGCCCCCTCTCGCTAATCTAGACGCTGTGGATGTCTGGCAAACGCGGTCTGATGACTACTCTATAGTTCAGTGTGCCATGCTTTACGGCTTAGAACCAGGACTTCAAAGACGTTTATAACGTCATGGAATATATGAGATGTTCCAAGAGTTGAAGTTAATATTTCAAGCAAATGCCCGGGTTGAGAGATATGAAGTCTCCAACAAGTTCTACAGCTGCAAGATGGAGGAGAACAGTTCTGTCAGTGAACACATACTCAAAATGTCTGGGTATTATAATCACTTGACTCAGCTGGGAGTTGATCTTCCAGTTGATTGTGTCATTGACAGAGTTCTTCAATCACTGCCACCAAGCTACAAAGGCTTCGTGATGAACTATAATATGCAAGGAATGAACAAAACAATTCCCGAGCTCTTCGCAATGCTTAAAGCCGCGGAGGTAGAAATCAAGAAGGAGCATCAAGTGTTGATGGTTAACAAGACCACTAGTTTCAAAAAAAGGGCAAGGGAAAGAAAGGGAACTTCAATAAGAATGGCAAGCAAGTTGCCACTCCCGGGAAGAAGCCCAAATCTGGACCCAAGCCTGGAACTGAGTGCTTCTACTGCAAAGGGACTGGTCACTGGAAGCGGAACTGCCCCAAGTATTTGGCGGATAAGAAGGATGGCAAAGTGAACAAAGGTATATTTGATATACATGTTATTGATGTGTACCTTACTAATGCTCGTAGTAGCGCCTGGGTATTTGATACTGGTTCGGTTGCTCATATTTGTAACTCGAAACAGGAGCTACGGATTAAACGAAGATTGGCAAAGGACGAGGTGACTGTGGCGCCCCGCCTGAGTACCACTGTAGCCAGACGGTCGCCACAGATACCAGCCCAGGAAATCACTCTGGCATGCGCATTTACAACAAGTATCATGAACACAGGCATTTCTATTAATGGATATATAAGTCTTACATGATATATTACAAGGGTGATGGCAGCGGAAAAGCTCTATCTAAGGCAGCATGGTCTTGGTGCAGCTCCAATCCATAGGGATCTGAATGGGTTACGCTCCTAGCCCGCGAACGCTCCGGTTCCTCGTCGACAGACGACGAATCCTTATGTGAACCTGGCCACATTGAAGGCCGCTGAGTACTTTTGAATGTACTCACAAGCAAACCAAACTAACATATACACCAAGCAAAGCAATCCATGGCATTCAAGCATGCACTTGTTATTAGAGCAATATTAATTGTCATGACATAGCATAACTACCTAGCAATATCAATTATCATGTTATAGCAGGTTTATCCAGCAAGATAACTACTGAAGTAATGCAGTAAGGTAAAGCATATTAAGTAAATATTCCATACTCCAAACATTCTCGTGATCCAACCTGAATCCGATCCAACTCATGTGGTCATCCGACCACTCCGCTTATAGCCATCCCATGGCTAACATATCATACTCCTGACATCATCTGATGTCTACACAAGACAAGTTCTTCCATCATTATTATCCCTATTACGGTTGACCACCTAGTGAGGTCTGGACGGGCTGTCCAATACCGTGGACGCGGCTATTCGAATAGATTTTACACTCTGCAGAGGTTGCGCACTTTCCCACACCATGGAGCACCTGACCTCGTGATCCCATTCGGGTGGACCAGCGTTGCTCCAACGAAACCTGCCTAACCCGTGACTCCTCCACCGTACCACCGGCAATCATTCTCCCCCGGAGTCAAGCCCTGGGTGGCCCCTGTGTCACCTCGTGACACCTGCCACCGTCGTGGCCAAACTAGACTGTCCCAAACGGGGACCGCGCGCAAACAAACAACTGGGCTCACAAGGTTATCGCCGCCTACCGGGCCAGGGTAGCGCATGCATAACCTTCCCTGTCTGGTGGTACCGGTGAAAGAGCATAGAGCCAGACCAAGTCAAGGCCGTCCCATACCGGCAAATGTGGTTGCATGGATAAGCCCGAACAGGTGACTCAAGATCAACCGACTAAGTTCATTTAGCAAGCTTAGTGGTTCATCACAATAACTTAACATGGTGGTAACTATGTATGAGATAACAACTGTGGAAACATAACAACCTATCTCCATATCACAATGAGTCATTAGTGAAACAATATTTAAATGGCAAGTTATCACTTTACAAGTTCTAGCTGTAAGTTACGACCCTCGGAACCCTTGCACAAACCGACAAAGAAACCAGTAGCCACCAGAACGGTCTTTACAACTCAGATCTGGGACATTACCGGAATAACTCAACCCCGGCTCAAGACGGTTGGAAAGCAGCTCAGAGCATGAGATGGTGTTGATAACAAGAATGTAGCAGTTCCCTAAGACGGCCGAAAAACAGCTCAGAGCATAGGGTCACCGCTACGGAAAGAAATTCAACAGCTGCCCGAGACGGCCGAAAAGCAGCTCAGAACACGGATAGTTGCTGACAAGAGAAATAAAAGTCGGCATCCACCCCGGACGGCCGGAAACAGCTCAGAACATAGGCGTGGTGCCGTCACCGAAGAAAGTGCAAGCAAGGGTTCGTCAGAGTCACATACAGCTCACTACTACACAGACAAGCATAAGCATATTAATGTAAACATGCAAGAATAACACAGTGCAATGCTTTAGGGCATATATCAGATGGTCGGCTTGCCTGGGGTCGAAGAAATACTCCGGGAAGAAGTGCGGTGAAGCCGCGGAAGAATTTGCCGGAACGATTCTCTCTCGGAGGGGGCTGATAGAGGGTAAGGGCAAAATGGTCATTTCCACTGTGTGACCACCTAGTGAAAATTATACCAAAAGAACGGGCTTGACGGGATGAAGATGTGAGCGTTGGTTTCACCTCGATCGGAGTCACGAGTGAGAAGTTGTAGCAGTTTTACTGCCAGGGACCTTTCTGTAATATAAATATTTGCATACGGGTCCTCAGCAGTTTTTTCTGCGGAAAAGGTTAAAATGAACTGCGCCGCTGGGCCGTTCTGGGCCGAAAGCGGCCGAGCCTGGGCTCTGGCTGTAGCCGCTGCATTCGCTGGGCCGGCCCACCCGCACCCCCCACCACTTAAATGACGTGGCGGGGCGGGGCCGAGACGCTGGTCGCCGACGGGTGGGGCCACCGGGCCCACTGGCCAGCTGGAGACCAGGTCGTCGTTCACCTCCCTCTCGCCCGCGCGTGGCCGAGGCAGGAGCGGTTCCGGCGATGGTTGCCGGCGGCTCCAGCCACCGCTGGCGACGCCTGACCTACCGGCCGGCTCGGGGCAACGAGGCGGACCCGTCCTAGGGTGACGCAGTCGCCGGGGAGCTCGGGAACAATGGCGGCCCTGCTCGCGGCGGACAGCGGCTCGGCCACGATGGGCACGGGCGCTATGGTAGTCCGGCGAGCGAGGGGAAGAGCAGGGGAGCTCCACAATGCTTCGGGGCTGCATAGGTGGAGAAAAGAGGGCTAGGGAAGCTCGGGTTCGCCACAATTTAGGAGGACCGAGGTGGCGGCCATGGCGATGCTTGCCAGAATTCGGCCACTAGGGGACGCGGCTGCTCGGGGCTGGGGTTTGGGAGGGCTCCAGAGAGGGAGAGAGGGGTGAGGTGAGCTCGAGGGAGGCCGGGCATGGGCTATTTATAGTCCGGCGATGAGAGGGGATGAGGACGGCCACCGTGGCGATCTTAGCCACGCACTGGAGTGCCAGCGACGTGGCTTCGATCGTGCATGGCGCCGACCTGACGAACGCCAGAAGGAGGGGACAGCTCGGGGAAGAAGAGGCCAAAAGAGAGGGGAAAATGACGGCATTCACGAGCGGAGCAGTGCTGCGGTGGCGACTGCCGTGGCGCGAGGAGGAGGAGATAGGAGGGGGAAGCTCCTGGAGGGGGTGCACGCGGCCGCTGCGGAGCCACCGGACACTCCCAGACAAGCCACGGCTGACCGGAAGTGACCACCCGAGGGCAGAGCACCGGTTTGACCTATCCTGAACGTGGTCACCACCGGCACCACGTGGCCCGACGATCAGCTTGACCTTACACCATGTCAAATAGATAGATCAGAGGTCAGTGAGTTGATATATGAGAATTTGGATGGAAGTGGGGGCAAGATATGACTGATGCAAGCTCACAATGGTTCTGACATGAAACTTGGGTGGATTCTAGAGTAGAAATGGTCGAGGGTGGGGAGTTGAAACTTTGTCAAAATGAAAGAGGACAGGAAGGACTATATGCTTGCAAAATTTGAAGTCATTTGGTCCTCATTTGTATATACTTCCTTCACAAACCACAAATTGGTCCAGAAACTAGAATTTGGAGCTGTGATCAAATGGCTTGATGAAATGGGATTAAATTTGGTGGAGAGTGATTATTTGGATATAGGAAGCCACTGTAAAAGTTTCATACCATTTGGGTACACCAAAATGGTACTTGCTTTACAGAGGTTCCAAATGGACAGAATCTTAGGAAAATTGCTATGGAAGAATGGTTAGAGGGATTGAGCTGATTTTTGGTATCCATGGGTTATTTGTCAATCTTAACCACCATGAAAAACTTCAGCTCAAAAGGATCAAGGGTTCAAGCACTTCCTTTGCAAACTGAAAATCTGGACAGAATTTGCAAATTGGTGTTGTGCTCAAAATTTAATGGGTGGAATTTGGGTTCTTGATGGAAATGGTGAGGATATGGATATGATAAGCTCCACAAATTATTTGCGATTTTTCCTGGCTACCAAAATGGAAGTTCCTTTAGAAAGGGCCCAAAATGCAATATTGGCATTAAATAGGAAAATGCAATTTCCCCTATTTAATTATGGCCAATATTTTTATGGGAGCTTAATATGATCACAAATAATATCTCCACAAGTTTTCATCAACTTTGGAGATGGGTAGATATTTTCCTGGATTTAATTCCTTTAAACAGCAGAAAAATGAATTAATTATAAATGAAAAATATTGCAAGTGGCTTGGCAATATTTTTTGCATATCCAGGGTTTACAAAGATAGGATGATCACTGGGAAAAGTTTGGGAGTCAACAGATCAAAGGAAATCGGGGTCCCTTTGTAGCTGAAAGAATCAGGGTTTCCCTTCCAGCAACTCGGAAGGTAGGGTTTCGACGGCAGAACCTTGAGAAAGATCTTGGGTGGCAAGGTTGATCTGGAGAGAATCTCTGGTTGGATAGGAAAGGCAAGGCTAGATGACCATCTTCACATACCCGAGAGCTAGAGAAATCCGATAACACCGAGAAAAAAGACGGGAGTCAAATCCCGCGAAAGAAAAAAAACGAGGAGCAAAAACGAGGGTGTTACAATGACGATGCGCGTCGGGGAATGGTTCCAAGGTCGATGTGATCGCCGTCGGCACGCTACCTCTACATCTACCTTCGGGATTAGTTTTAGACCTGAATAATTGTTATTTGGTGCCAGCGTTGAGCATGAACATTATATCTGGATCTTGTTTAGTGCGAGACGGTTGTTCATTTAAATCAGAGAATAATGGTTGTTCTATTTATATGAGTAATATCTTTTATGGTCATGCACCCTTGAAGAGTGGTCTATTTTTGTTGAATCTCGATTGTAGTGATACACATATTCATAATATTGATGCCAAAAGATGCAAAGTTGATAATGCTAGTGCAACATTTTGTGGCACTGCCGTTTAGGTCATATTGGTGTAAAGCGCATGAAGAAACTCCATGCAGATGGGATTTTGGAATCACTTGATTATGAATCATATGATACTTGCGAATCATGCCTCATGGGCAAGATGACTAAAACTCCGTTCTCCGGAACAATGGAGCGAGCCAATGACTTATTGGAAATAATACATACCGATGTATGCGGTCCAATGAGTGTTGAGGCACGCGACAGGTATCATTATTTTCTGACCTTCACAGATGATTTGAGTAGATATGGGTATATCTACTTAATGAAACACAAGTCTGAAACATTTGAAAAGTTCAAAGAATTTCAGAGTGAAGTGGAGAATCATCGTAACAAGAAAATAAAGTTTCTACGATCTGATCGCGGAGGCGAATATTTGAGTTACGAGTTTGGCCTTCATTTAAAACAATGTGGAATAGTTTCACAACTCACGCCACCTGGAACACCACAACGTAATGGTGTGCCCGAATGTCGTAACCGTACTTTATTGGATATGGTGCATTCTATGATGTCTCTTACTGATTTACCACTATCGTTTTGGGGTTATGCATTAGAGACAGCTGCATTCACGTTAAATAGGGCACCGTCTAAATCCGTTGAGACGACACCGTATGAACTATGGTTTGGCAAGAAACCTAAGCTGTTGTTTCTTAAAGTTTGGGGTTGCGACACTTATGTCAAAAGGCTTCACCCTGATAAGCTTGAACCCAAATCGGAGAAGTGCGTCTTCATAGGATACCCTAAGGAAACAATTGGGTACACCTTCTACCACAAATCCGAAGGCAAGATCTTTGTTGCCAAGAATGGAACCTTTCTAGAGAAGGAGTTTCTCTCGAAAGAAGTGAGTGGGAGGAAAGTAGAACTTGATGAGGTAATCGTACCTTGTCTCGAATTGGAAAGTAGCACATCAGAGAAATCCATTCCCGTGATGCCTACACCAACTAGAGAGGAAGCAAATGATAATGATCATGAAACTTCAGATCAAGTTGCTACCAAACCTCGTAGGTCAACCAGAGCACGATCCGCACCAGAGTGGTACGGTAATCCTGTTCTGGAAGTCATGTTATTAGACCAAGGCGAACCTACGAACTATGAAGAAGCTATGATGAGCCCAGATTCCAATAGATGGCTTGAGGCCATGAAATCTGAGATAGGATCCATGTATGAGAACAAAGTGTGGACTTTGGTGGACTTGCCCGATGATCGGCAAGCCATAGAGAATAAATGGATCTTCAAGAAGAAGACTGACGCTGATGGTAATGTTACTGTCTACAAAGCTCGACTTGTCGCAAAAGGTTTTCGACAAGTTCAAGGGGTTGACTACGATGAGACTTTCTCACCCGTAGCGATGCTTAAGTCCGTCCGAATCATGTTAGCAATTGCCGCATTTTATGATTATGAAATCTGGCAAATGGACGTCAAAACTGCATTCCTTAATGGATTTCTTAAAGAAGAGTTGTGTATGATGCAACCAGAAGGTTTTGTCGATCCTAAAGATGCTAACAAAGTGTGCAAGCTCCAGCGAGCCATCTATGGACTGGTGCAAGCATCTCGGAGTTGGAATATACGCTTTGATGAGGTGATCAAAGCATATGGTTTTATATAGACTTTCGGTGAAGCCTGTATTTACAAGAAAGTGAGTGGGAGCTCTGTAGCATTTCTAATATTATATGTAGATGACATATTGTTGATTCGAAATGATATAGAATTTCTAGATAGCATAAAAGGATACTTGAATAAGAGTTTTTCAATGAAAGACCTCGGTGAAGCTGCTTATATATTGGGCATCAAGATCTATAGAGATAGATCAAGACGCTTAATAGGACTTTCACAAAGCACATACCTTGACAAAGTTTTGAAGAAGTTCAAAATGGATCAGTCAAAGAAAGGGTTCTTGCTTGTGTTGCAAGGTGTGAAGTTGAGTCAGACTCAAAGCCCGACCACTGGAGAAGATAGAGAGAAAATGAAAGTCATTCCCTATGCCTCAACCATAGGTTCTATCATGTATGCTATGCTGTGTACCATATCTGATGTGTGCCTTGCCATAAGTCTGGCAGGAAGGTACCAAAGTAATCCAGGAGTGGATCACTGGACAGCGGTCAAGAACATCCTGAAGTACCTGCAAAGGACCAAGATATGTTTCTCGTTTATGGAGGTGACAAAGAGCTCGTCGTAAACGGTTACATCGATCCTAGCTTTGACACTGGTTCGGATGAATCTTGTGACACCCCCGGCTTAATCGTGCACTAATCATACACGCAAATGCACATGATCAAGCCTAAGGACTCACGGGAAGATATCACAACACAACTCTAAAACATAAATAAAGTCATACAAGCTTTATGTTACAAGCCAGGGGCCTCGAGGGCTCGAATACACAAGCTTGCGTACAAGCGTCAGCGGAAGCATCAGATATCTGAGTACAGATATAAAAGAAAGCACAGAAAGGCCCTTAAAAGGCGGGGCAAAAGAAAAACACTACGATCGAAAGGCGCAAGCCTCCTGCCTTGGACCCTCCGATCCTACTCCTGGTCGTCGGCAAGCTCGTAGTAGTAACCACCCTCGGGGAGTAGTAGCGATCATCAGCGGGGGCAGCTGCATCCGGGGCTCCGTCATCTGGTTGCATCAAAAGGATATGGGGGAAAAAGAAAGCAAAGCAACCGTGAGTACTCATCCGAAGTACTCAGCAAGCAAGGATCTACACTACATATGCAACATTATCAAAGGGAGGCTGTATATATGGACTGGGCTGCAGAAATGCCAGAATAGAGAGGATGCCTAGTCCTATCGAAGACTAGCATCTTCAGCGGTCTTGCAGCAATAGAAGAGAGTAGAACAGTACAATATAATGTAGCAGTAATGATATCAACCTCACCCAGAGATCCTTTCTCGACTCCCTGCGAGAAAGCAATCCCAGAGCCATACAGTCATCAACCTCGTCCTGAGATCCCTTCTCGACTCCCTGCGAGAAGCAATCCCAGAGCCATATATCCAGGTATCGTCTCACGTTCTAGTTGTGTCGATCGTGATACAACTCCGAGTGTCCTTTACCGTAGGACCGGCTATCGATAGATGTGTTTTTCCCTGCAGGGGTGCACCAACTTACCCACCACGCTCGCTTAACTCCGACCGGACACACTTTTCCGGGTCATGCCCGGCCTCGGCCAAACGATACACCGCAGCCCTCCCTAAAGCTCAGCAGAGAGGTCCCCGCCGGTCTACATCCTAAGCACTCAGGGGTCTTGGGCCATCGCCCTGTGCACTCCGGGTCGTTGTGTGCAGGGTGGATACCAGCACCGCCTCGGAGGGTCGGTACGATTCGACCGTGCCACAATGCTGAACTGGACGTCTGACAGAACTGTCGGCTGATGCTACGATGCAGAACGCCCATACTATGCCCACGTGATGGTTAGTGCTATCAGGCCAGAGGCCTGCTCGGATCAAATATCCAAATCGTTAGTGGACTAGGGCTTGCGGTAACGAGCAGAGACTCACGAAAGATGTGACCCCGTCGCCCCGTCTCGAGGACTTGCCGCAAGGGTTAAGAATACCCGACCGCGCCTCGTATTCTTCACTCGGGCACCATCCAGGTCAACCCGTCTCCACAACACTCGCCACTTAGGCTCACACGGGTACCCCTCAGGGTCGGCCCGCCTTTCCAAGTAACAGTGTAAAATCCAAGTATCCGTGTGTCCATAACATCAGGGGAATCTGAGGTATCACCCTCGTTGGATTCCTACTCGATGTATCCGTCAAGGTGAACTCGGAGGAATCACCCTCGCTGGGTTCACACTTGAGGTGTTGTACGACGACGTCGTTATCAGAAGCGGTGAAGGAGGAATCACCCTCGCTGACCACGACCGAATAGCTACTCTACAGAGTTAACATCTGAAGTGCTACACGAGGTATCACCCTCGACACTCGATAGTAACGCTGCAGTGTCGTTACAACTAAGGGGGGGGGGGTGATGTGCGGTGCCGAGGCCTGGTCTTCAATCCCGTTGATCGGGTCTTCGGATAATCCAGCGGGGCAGTCGGGACAAGTGGGGTCACTGATAGGTCTCTACCCAGCCTATACTAAGCAGTTTAGGATATGCAGGTAATTATCAACAGCAGGTTACAATAAACAGGCTATGCATCAGAATGGGTAAAGCAGTAGCAGCAGCAATTCTAATGCAAGCATGAGAAAATAGAATGGGCGATATCGGGATGATCAAAGGGGGGGGAGGCTTGCCTGGTTGCTCGGCGGCAAGGGCAAGGTCGTCAATGGTGGCGTCGGGCTCCTGAGTTGCGTCGGTCTCGGGGACGACGTTGGTGTCAGGGTCTACCGAGAGAGAAGAGGGGGAGGAAACATGTACGACATGACAATATGGAGTGCCGGGGTGTCCTAACGTATGGTTGCACATCACCGAGGAAGGGGGAATCCATCCGGGAATGTTTTCCCGGTTCCGGACTATTGTCAGACAAATGACCGGAGGGGAACGGTTGCATGTTCGGATAGTTAGGGACGTGTGACGGACGAACGGACCGCGTGTTCGGATTCGTCTCGTCGTTCTGAGCAACTTTTATGTACAAAGTTTTTCAATCCGAGTTACGAATTATTTACTATGCATTTTCTAAGTTTTAATAAACGTTTGGAATTATTTAAATCAGAAAATCAATTTTTGCATCAGCAGTGATGTCATGCTGACATCATCCGTCAACATTGACTATTGATTGGTCAACTGACCAGTGGGGTCCACATGTCATACACTGTTTAGTTAATTAGGGTTTAGCTAATCTAATTACAATTTAATTAAACTAACTAATTAATTAGATTAACTAAACAGAGATAATTAACTTAATTAATTCACTAATTAATTAATTAACTAATTATTAATTTTATTAATTCATTTTTATTATTTTTATTATTTTCTTTTACTAAACGTTCTGGGGCTGGGGCCCCCCTGTCATAGGGTCAGAGGGCAGGGCCCATTCGCCAGTGGCACATGGCCACGGCAGGGCATGCGGGCGCGCGCGGGCGCTGGCCCGACTGGGCACTGGCCCAGGCCAGCCGCGGCGACGAGCGCGACGCAGCGGAGGCGAGCGCAGGTAACGGCAGCGCGGCGGTAGCAACAGCCGCAGCAACACGTCGAGCGGCGGGGGCAGAGCGCGTCAGCCACAACCGCAGAAGGCAGGGGGCGCGATGAGCGGGGCCGCGGCCGTGGAGGGTTTGCGGCGCGGGCGCGCGTGCGGTCCAGCACGACGAGGTGAGGCGAGCGCGCGAGCGAGGCAGGGGAAACAACATCAGCGAGCGCGAGCGGGCGTGGAGGCGGAGCCGTGTGCGCGCGGGCAGAGTGTGGCCAGGGGGTTCGCGGGCGCGGCGACGAGCGCGGTCGGGCTCGGCCGTGAGCATGGTCGGCGGTGCGGCAGGCAGCGCGAGGACGTGGGCGAGGCGGCCAGAGCGCGCGGGAGCGAGGTAGGGGAGGCGCGGGCGCGCGGTGCGGTTCTCACTTGCGAGGAGAGGAGAGGGGGCGGCGAGGCTCGGAGAAGCGACACGGGGAGGAGACGAGGAAGCGGCGACGATGGCGAGGTGGAGGCGGGGAGGAGATGACGGGGACGACGAGTGACGGCAACGGCGAAGGGCGGCGTCGTTGGGAGTGGGAGGAGGAGCAGGGGAACGAGGGGGAGAGTGGGGATTTGGGTTTGGGCGAGGGGAGGTGAGCGAGGCCATATAGGCCAGGGGCAGCGGGGGAGTGGGCCGGCCTGGCAGGCTGTGGTCAGCTGGGCCGAGGCCTGGGGGGGTTTTTCTTTTCTTTTCTTTTTTTTTCTTTTTCTGTTTTCTCGTGACTTTTGCCTTTTGTTTTTATTTCAAACCACTTTTGTAAAATATGAGACTAGCCCAAATAAATATGGTGCATTATAAGCCACTGCAATATAATGGTTTTGAGTCCAAAGGTTTTCATTTGGGATTTTATTTAATTAAAAAGGTATGAAATAGTGTTGTTTTACTGCTGTTTGAGTCAGTTAATTAATTTAGTGAAAGTTGGTTATGATTTTAGAATTGTCTATGGAATATTTGCCATTTAATGAACATTTTAGTTTCTGGGTTTGAGCAACTTTTATTTTCACTTTAAGTTTGAATTTTCCATTTGAATTTGAATTTGAAAAGAGATATGATACTAATGATGATTAAGCACTGTTGATCATGATGACATGGCATAATCAAAAGGGTGATCACTGTAGCTTAATACATGGGGTGTTACAAATCTCCTCCACTAACAAGAATTCTCGTCCCGAGAATTAAGAGGTAGAAGGAAAAAGTTTGGGGTATTCTGCCCGAAGATTATCCTCGCGTTCCCAAGTGGCGTCATCTTCAGAATGATTTGACCACTGCACTTTGAGGTACTTGGTAACCTTCTGACGGGTCTGACGTTCAGCTTCATCGAGAATGCGGATCGGATGCTCCTTATAAGATAGATCATCTTGCAATTCGAGCATCTCGTGATCCACAGCTCGGTGCGGAGATTCCTTGAAGCATTTACGAAGTTGCGACACATGGAAGACGTCGTGGATATGAGAGAATTGCGGCGGAATTCCAATTTATATGCCACCTGACCACGTCTAGCAATTATGCGGAAAGGACCAATGTAGCATGGAGCTAACTTGCCCTTGATTCCAAAACGGTGAGTGCCCTTCATAGGAGTGACACACAGATAAGCTTGATCACCAGGTTGATAAGTTAAACCCCATCGTTTGCGATCATAGTTGCTCTTCTGGCGGTCCTGAGCCGCCTTGAGATTTTCACGAACGATGCGGACTTGTTCTTCGGCGTGTTGAATAATATCCGGACCCATGAGGGGTCGTTCCCCAGTTTCTGACCAATTCAGAGGGGTTCGACACTTACGTCCATATAGTACTTCGAAGGGAGCCATTTTCAAACTGGCTTGATAGCTGTTGTTATAAGAGAACTCGGCATACGGGAGAGATTCTTCCCACTTCTTGCCGAAAGAAATAACACAAGCTCGCAGCATATCTTCAAGCACTTGATTGACTCGCTCAACTTGGCCTTGGGATTGGGGATGATAAGCTGAACTCCAGGTAATATGAGTTCCCATAGCTTCTTGGAAACTTTCCCAGAACTTTGAGGTGAAAAGACCGCCACGGTCCGAACTGATCTCCTTCGGAATACCGTGGAGTGATACAATTCTGGAGATATACAACTCTGCTAACTGACTAGCAGTGATAGTCTCCTTGACAGGCAGAAAATGTGCAACTTTGGAAAGTTGGTCGACGACGACAAGAATAGCATCGGGACCCTTCTGTGACCTGGGAAGTCCTGTAATGAAATCCATCTGAACCTTATCCCATTTCCACAGAGGAATAGGAAGTGGTTGCAGAATTCCAGCAGGCTTCTGATGTTCTGCTTTAACGCGACGACACACATCACATTCGGCAACTTAACGAGCAATATCCTGCTTCATTCTAGACCACCAGCACCTTTGACGGAGATCACGATACATCTTGGTGCTACCCGGATGAATAGACAGCGGGGTATCATGTGCCTCCTTCATGACTTTGTCAGTCATAAGCTCGAAGCGAGGTACCACAATGCGGTTTCTGAAATACAAGGTTCCATCTTCAGACAGCGAGAAATCCCTGTACTTTTCAAGGTGAAGATTTTTCTTCATCAGATCAATTTCAGCATCCTTAGCTTGCGCATTCTTAACAGCTTTCTCAAGATTTGGTTGTATCACAAGGTTATTAAGAGAACCCTGTGGAACAATACGCAGATTCAGCTTGCGTAGTTCTTCAAAAAGACGAGGTTGAGCTCGCCTAACCTTGAGGTTGTCGCAATAGGACTTGCGGCTTAAGGCATCAGCCATCACGTTAGCCTTGCCAGGGGTATAAGAAATACCCAAATCATAGTCCGCAATGGCCTCCATCCATCTTTGCTGACGGAGGTTTAGAGATGGTTGAGTGAACAAGTACTTCCGAATTTTATGATCCGTGTATATCTCGCAACGATTACCGAGAAGGTAATGCCGCCACAACTGCAGTGCATAGATGACAGCAGCTAGTTCTAGATCATGTACCTGATAATTCTCTTCATGTGGGCGCAACTGACAAGAGCCATAAGCAATCACTTTACGCTCTTGCATTAGGACACAGCCTAATCCTTCACGGGATGCATCACAATAAATCACAAAATCTTTGCGAGAATCTGGAGGAGCAAGTACTGGGGCAGATGTTAGCTTGTCTTTGAGTGTTTGAAAACTCTCCTGACATTTTTCTGTCCACTCAAACTTAACGCCCTTGTGAAGCAGGTCAGTCAAAGGCTTAGCAATCTTAGAAAAATTCTCAACAAATCGACGGCAATAGCTTGCAAGGCCAAGAAAACTTCTCACTTGCTTGACGTTCTTCGGAGGAGTCCAGTCAAGAATAGCTTGAACTCGTTCCGGGTTAACGGCAATTCCATCCTTGGAAATCACATGACCAAGGTAAGTTACTTCAGAAAGCCAGAATTCACATTTGGAGTATTTGGCATACAACTGTTGTTCTCGGAGCCTTTCCAGTACAATACGGAGGTGTTCGGCATGTTCTTCCTTATTCTTCGAATAGACCAAAATATCTTGCAGATATACCACGACAAATTTGTCGAGGTAATCCATGAAGATATAATTCATCAGGCGGGAAAACGTAGCTGGAGCATTTGTTAAGCCAAATGACATGACAGTGTACTCATAAGAGCCATAGCGAGTAACAAATGCAGTCTTCGGAATATCCTCTTCACGAACACGGATCTGATGATAACCCAACCTCAAATCAAGTTTAGAGAATACCGATGATCCGGCAAGTTGATCATACAAATCATTGATCCGAGGAAGCGGATATTTGTTCTGGATTGTGGCTTGGTTAATGGGCCGATAATCCTGAACCAATCGGTTAGTTCCATCCTTCTTCTTAACGAAGAGTGAAGGTGCTCCCCAAGCAGAGGAACTGGGGCGGATGAAACCTTTCTTAAGTGACGTGTCGATTTCTTCCTTAAGCTCGAGAAGATGATGCGGAGGCATCTTATAAGGACGCTTCGCAATAGGGGTAGTGCCGGGCTTCAAGTCGATGACGAACTCAACAGCTCTAGCAGGGGGTATTCCTGGAAGTTCCTCTGGAAAGACATCTTGAAAATCACGAACAACTGGAACGTTCTCGATGCCTTCAAGAGGTGAAGCATTCAATGCATTCAGAACATATATCTGGCTCTTAGCATCCTGAGCTATTCGGGCTGAGTATTTGACTGTCTGGCTAGAAGGGTGAGTGAGCTAGACTGTCTTAGTAGTGCAATCAATCAAAGCATTATGGGCTGTCAACCAGTCCATACCGAGAATGATGTCTATGTCGGAAGGTCCAAGTACAATGAGAGAAACTGGAAAAAGTAGACCTCCAATCTCGATGTGGTTGTGAGGGCTTAGCATTGTGGTTTGCCGCTTGGATCTCGGGGATTGAACCATTAGAGGAGTGGGTAATTCTTCCAGGTATAACTCATGTAACTGAGCAAAATGTTGGGACACAAAAGCATGCGATGCTCCTGAATCAAAGAGAACAAAGGCTGGTACTGAATTCACAGAGAGTGTTCCCAGCATGATAGTCGGTTCCTTCTGAGCCTTTTCAGCATTGACGTGATTAGCATGGCCAAGTACAACAGCAGTCGGTATGGTATTACGGTTTCTGAATCGGCAGTTTCGACAACCCTTCTTACGACCACTAGGAGGATGTGGCGCAACTTGAGGAGAAGCCATAGCATCAGGTGGTCCATCATGAACCGTTAGATGTCTCGGCAGGGAAGGCAGACGAGGTGCAACATATGACGGCCTTGGTGTTGGAGCAGGTCGGTGGTAAACATTGTGGGGAATCCAGACTTGATGTTTCTGAACAGGTCGACCCGAAGTCGAGCCGATATCTCGAGTACGCTTGAGCAACTCCTAGTATTTAGTCAGAGCAGTTTCAACTTGGAAAGATTTGCTGACAAGCGTTGCAAAGTCCTCACAATCAAGGGTGACAAGTGCAAGGTTTATATCCGTATGCAGTCCTTCACGGAATTTCTCCTGCTTGCGAGCGTCAGTGCAGACGTCATCTTCAGCATAGCAAGACAATTCAAGGAATTTCCTCTGATATTCATCTACAGTCATTGTGCCCTGTGAGAGTTTGCGGAACTCCTGCTTCTTCTGGTCCATCAGACCTTGAGGAATGTACCGTGCACGAAAAGCTGACTGAAATTCCTGCCAAGTGGTTACTGTTTCAGGAGGCAACATACCCTTGTGGCTTTCCCACCATTGAGCAGCTGATCCCCTCAGGTGATACGTTGCATAGGTGACGTAACTGTCAGGGATAACATTAGCCGACTTCATCTGAAAGGCAATGTCGCGGAGCCAATCATCAGCATCCATAGCATTGGTGGAGTTGCGAAAAACAGACGGGTTGAGGCGCACAAATTCTTGCAGTGTTATCGGGGTAGGCTGTTGATGAGCATTCGGGTTTGGGAACTGAGCCAATATCCCGGTCATAACCTGACGGTTCAATTCAAACTGCTGCATCATTTCGGCAATATAGGGTGGAGGTGGAGGATCGTCAGCCATCCTGCCAAATCAACAGGGGCAGTTTAGCAAGAAAAACTGCAGGTGTATGAACTTTATTCATGATGTAACACGGGAAATGAACAAGAAGGAATTAGGTGCATATTAGTAGTCATTAAAGACATAGAGAATGATGCACGGAATTGGACACAAACGGCGGTAGGAGTTCGGAAATGCACGCGGCTAGACAAACTAGGCGGCGCGCAGGCACGCGGTGAGGATTACAACAACGTGTCATAGCCAAGGCTACAATACGTCGGAGAAAACTGTTGGAGCGAGGAATCTGCAAGTGACAACACAGGGTGCCCTCGATAAGAGGATCCTGCAAGCAGAACCTGGCCCGCAATCTTGAAGGAATGGGGGAAATTTTTAGAACACCGGGTGGATGTGATCACGAGAACCTAATGTTGGAGTTAGTAAAATTTTAACCCGAATAGAAGAGAGATCAGAGTCCCAGAGTATAGACAAGGAATAAAAGATACTAATACCACCCAATTGGCGACGTGGGCCTGTAAGCCACACAGCCATGTTAGTAAAACGGTTTTTGGACCACTAGACTCAACTTCGGCCAAGGAGTTGGGAAGGAGGGTTCCTACAGGCAGTCGGCTCTGATACCAACTTCGTGATGCCCCCGACTTAATCATGCACTAATCATACACGCAAATGCACACGATCAAGCCTAAGGACTCACGGGAAGATATCACAACACAACTCTAAAACATAAATAAAGTCATACAAGCTTTATGTTACAAGCCAGGGGCCTCGAGGGCTCGAATACACAAGCTTGCATACAAGCGTCAGCGGAAGCATCAGATATCTGAGTACAGTTATAAAAGAAAGCACAGAAAGGCCCTTAAAAGGCGGGGCAAAAGAAAAACACTACGATCGAAAGGTGCAGGCCTCCTGCCTGGGACCCTCCGATCCTACTCCTGGTCGTCGGCAAGCTCGTAATAGTAACCACCCTCGGGGAGTAGTAGCGATCATCGGCGGGGGCAGCTGCATCCGGGGCTCCGTCATCTGGTTGCGTCAAAAGGATATGGGGAAAAAGAAAGCAAAGCAACCGTGAGTACTCATCCGAAGTACTCAGCAAGCAAGGATCTACACTACATATGCAACATTATCAAAGGGAGGCTGTATATATGGACTGGGCTGCAGAAATGCCAGAATAGAGAGAAGGCCTAGTCCTATCGAAGACTAGCATCTTCAGCGGTCTTGCAGCAATAGAAGAGAGTAGAACAGTACAATATAATGTAGCAGTAATGATATCAACCTCACCCAGAGATCCTTTCTCGACTCCCTGCGAGAAAGCAATCCCAGAGCCATACAGTCATCAACCTCGTCCTGAGATCCCTTCTCGACTCCCTGCGAGAAGCAATCCCAGAGCCATATATCCAGGTATCGTCTCACGTTCTAGTTGTGTCGATCGTGATACAACTCCGAGTGTCCTTTACCGTAGGACCGGCTATCGATAGATGTGTTCTTCCCTGCAGGGGTGCACCAACTTACCCACCACGCTCGCTTAACTCCGACCGGACACACTTTTCCGGGTCATGCCCGGCCTCGGCCAAATGATACACCGCAGCCCTACCTAAAGCTCAGCAGAGAGGTCCCCGCCGGTCTACATCCTAAGCACCTAGGGGGCTTGGGCCATCGCCCTGTGAACTCCGGGTCGTTGTGTGCAGGGTGTATACCAGCACCGCCTCGGAGGGTCGGTACGATCCGACCGTGCCACAATGCTGAACTGGACGTCTGACAGAACTGTCGGCTGATGCTACGATGCAGAACACCCATACTATGCCCACGTGATGGTTAGTGCTATCAGGCCAGAGGCCTGCTCGGATCAAATATCCAAATCGTTAGTGGACTAGGGCTTGCGGTAACGAGCAGAGACTCACGAAACATGTGACCCCGTCGCCCCGTCTCGAGGACTTGCCGCAAGGGTTAAGAATGCCCGGCCGCGCCTCGTATTCATCACTCGGGCACCATCCAGGTCAACCCGTCTCCACAACACTCGCCACTTAGGCTCACGCGGGTACCCCTCAGGGTCGACCCGCCTTTCCAAGTAACAGTGTAAAATCCAAGTATCCGTGTGTCCACAACATCAGGGGAATCTGAGGTATCACCCTCGTTGGATTCCTACTCGATGTATCCGTCAAGGTGAACTCGGAGGAATCACCCTCGCTGGGTTCACACTTGAGGTGTTGTACGACGACGTCGTTATCAGAAGCGGTGAAGGAGGAATCACCCTCGCTGACCACGACCGAATAGCTACTCTACAGAGTTAACATCTGAAGTGCTACACGAGGTATCACCCTCGGCACTCGATAGTAACGCTGCATTGTCGTTACAACTAAGGGGGGAGGGTGATGTGCGGTGTCGAGGCCTGGTCTTCAATCCCGTTGATCGGGTCTTCGGATAATCCAGCGGGGCAGTCGGGACAAGTGGGGTCACTGATAGGTCTCTACCTAGCCTATACTAAGCAGTTTAGGATATGCAGGTAATTATCAACAGCAGGTTACAATAAACAGGCTATGCATCAGAATGGGTAAAGCAGTAGCAGCAGCAATTCTAATGCAAGCATGAGAAAATAGAATGGGCGATATCGGGATAATCAAAGGGGGGGGGGGCTTGCCTGGTTGCTCGACGGCAAGGGCAAGGTCGTCAATGGTGGCGTCGGGCTCCTGAGTTGCGTTGGTCTCGGGGACGACGTCGGTGTCAGGGTCTACCGAGAGAGAAGAGGGGGAGGAAACAGTATAAATACACAGCAAACATGAGCAACACAATGTACGACATGACAATATGAAGTGCCGGGGTGTCCTAACGTATGGTTGCACGTCACCGAGGAAGGGGGAATCCATCCGGGAATGTTTTCCCGGTTCCGGACATTTGTCAGACAGATGACCAGAGGGGAATGGTTGCATGTTCAAATAGTTAGGGACGTGTGACGAACAAACGAACCGCGTATTCGGATTCGCCTCGTCGTTCTGAGCAACTTTTATGTACAAAGTTTTTCAATTCGAGTTACGAATTATTTACTATGCATTTTCTAAGTTTTAATAAACGTTTGGAATTATTTAAATCAGAAAATCAATTTTTGCATCAGCAGTGATGTCATGCTGACATCATCCGTCAACATTGACTATTGACTGGTCAACTGACCAGTGGGGTCGACATGTCATACACTGTTTAGTTAATTAGGGTTTAGCTAATCTAATTACAATTTAATTAAACTAACTAATTAATTATATTAACTAAACAGAGTTAATTAACTTAATTAATTCACTAATTAACTAATTAATAATTTTATTAATTCATTTTTATTATTTTTATTATTTTCTTTTACTAAACGTTCTGGGGGCTGGGGCCCCCCTGTCATAGGGCCAGAGGGCAGGGCCCATTCGCCAGTGGCACATGGCCACGGCTGGGCGTGCGGGCGCGCGCGAGCGCTGGCCCGACTGGGCACTGGCCCAGGCCAGCCGCGGCGACGAGCGCGACGCGGCGGAGGCGAGCACAGGTAACGGCGGCGCGGCGGTAGCAGCAGCCGCAGCAGCACGTCGAGCGGCGGGGGCGGAGCGTGTCAGCCACAACCGCAGAAGGCAGGGGGCGCGGTGAGCGGGGCCGCGGCCATGGAGGGTTTGCAGCACGGGCGCGCGCGCGGTCCAGCACGGCGAGGTGAGGCGAGCGCGCGAGCGAGGCAGGGGAAACAACAGCGGCGAGCGCGAGCGGGCGTGGAGGCGGAGCCGTGTGTGCGCGGGCAGAGCGTGGCCAGGGGGTTCGCGGGCGCGGCGACGAGCGCGGTCGGGCTCGGCCATGAGCGTGGCCGGCGGTGCGGCAGGCAGCGCGAGGACGTGGGCGAGGCGGCCAGAGCGCGCGGGAGCGAGGTAGGGGAGGCACGGGCGCGCGGTGCGGTTCTCACTTGCGAGGAGAGGAGAGGGGGCGGCGAGGCTCGGAGAAGCGGCACGGGGAGGAGACGAGGAAGCGGCGACGATGGCGGGGTGGAGGCGGGGAGGAGACGACGGGGACGACGAGTGACGGCCACGGCGAAGGGCGGCGGCGTTGGGAGTGGGATGAGGAGCAGGGGAACGAGTGGGAGAGTGGGGATTAGCGTTTGGGCGAGGGGAGGCGAGCGAGGCCATATAGGCCAGGGGGCAGCGGGGGAGTGGGCCGGCCTGGCAGGCTGTGGTCAGCTGGGCCGAGGCCTGGGGGGTTTTTCTTTTCTTTTCTTTTTTTTTATTTCTTTTTCTATTTTCTCTTGACTTTTGCCTTTTGTTTTTATTTCAATCCACTTTTGTAAAATATGAGACTAGCCCAAATAAATATGGTGCATTATAAGCCACTGCAATATAATGGTTTTGAGTCCAAAGGTTTTCATTTGGGATTTTATTTAATTAAAAAGGTATGAAATAGTGTTGTTTTACTGCTGTTTGAGTCAGTTAATTAATTTAGTGAATGTTGGTTATGATTTTAGAATTGTCTGTGGAATATTTGCCATTTAATGAACATTTTAGTTTCTGGGTTTGAGCAACTTTTATTTTCACTTTAAGTTTGAATTTTCCATTTGAATTTGAAAAGAGATATGATACTAATGATGATTAAGCACTGTTGATCATGATGACATGGCATAATAAAAATGGTGATCACTGTAGCTTAATACATGGGGTGTTACAACTCTAAGTCACAAACCGGATAAGTATTTATATTGAATGGTGGAGCTGTCAGTTGGTGCAGTTCCAAGCAGAGCGTCGTGGCGGGATCTACGTGTGAAGCGGAGTACATAGCTGCTTCGGAAGCAGCAAATGAAGGAGTCTGTATGAAGGAGTTCATTTCCGATCTAGGTGTAATACCTAGTGCATCGGATCCAATGAAAATCTTTTGTGACAACACTGGAGCAATTGCCTTGGCGAAGGAATCCAGGTTTCACAAGAGAACCAAACACATTAAGAGACGCTTCAACTCCATTCGTGAACAAGTCAAGGATGGAGACATAGAAATTTGCAAGATACATATGGATCTGAATGTAGCAGACCCGTTGACTAAGCCTCTTTCACGAGCAAAACATGATCAACACCAAGACTCCATGGGTGTTAGATTCATTACAATGTAATCTAGATTATTGACTCTAGTGCAAGTGGGAGACTGGAGGAAATATGCCCTAGAGGCAATAATAAAGTTGTTATTTTATATTTCCTTATTCATGATAAAGGTTTATTATTCATGCTAGAATTGTATTAATCGGAAACCTAAATACATGTGTGCATACATAAACAAACATCGTGTCCCTAGTGAGCCTCTACTTGACTAGCTCATTGATCAAAGATGGTTATGGTTTCCTAACCATGGACATGAGTTGTCATTTGATAACGGGATCACATCATTAGGAGAATGATGTGATGGACAAGACCCATCCGTTAGCTTAGCATAATGATCGTTCAGTTTTATTGCTATTGCTTTCTTCATGTCAAATACATATTCCTTCGACTATGAGATTATGCAACTCCCAGATACCGGAGGAATACCTTGTGTGCTATCAAACGTCACAACGTAAATGGGTGATTATAAAGATGCTCTACAGGTATCTCCGAAGGTATTTGTTGAGTTGGCATAGATCGAGATTAGGATTTGTCACTCCAAGTATCGGAGAGGTATCTCTGGGCCCTCTCGATAATACACATCATAAGATTGCAAGCAAACGACTAAGGAGTTAGTCACGAGGTGATGTATTATGGAACGAGTAAAGAGACTTGCCGGTAACGAGATTGAACTAGGTATGAAGATACCGACGATCGAATCTCGGGCAAGTAACATACCGATGGACAAAGGGAATTACGTATGTTGTCATAACGGTTCGACCGATAAAGATCTTCGTAGAATATGTAGGAGCCAATATGGGCATCTAGGTTCCGCTATTGGTTATTGACCGAAGAGGTGTCTTGGTCATGTCTACATAGTTCTCGAACTCGTAGGGTCCGCACGCTTAACGTTCGATGACGATATAGTATTATATGAGTTATGTGATTTGGTGACCGAATGTTGTTCGAAGTCCCGGATGAGATCACGGACATGACGAGGAGTCTCGAAATGGTCGAGAGGTAAAGATTGATATATAGGACAATGGTATTCGGACACCGAAAGTGTTTCGGGGGGTACCGGGTACTTATCGGGTCACAGGAAGGGGTTCTGGGCACCCCCGGCAAAAGATATGGGCCTTATGGGCCAAGAGGGGAAACGCACCAGCCACAAGTGGCTGGTGTGCCCCCCATATGGGCCGGCCTAAGGAGGAGAAGGAAAGGGGAGAAGGGAAAGGTAAGTGTGGATTAGGATTCCCACTTCCTTCCCTCTCCCCCCCCTCTTTCCTTCCCCCTCCTACAAACATGGCAGGGGGGCGCGGCCAAGGGCCGGAGCCCAAGTAGGATTCGGACTGTGACGCCCCCGATTCAATCGTACACTAATCATGCACGCAAACGTGTACGATCAAGTTCAGGGACTCACGGGAAGATATCACAACACAACTCTAAAAGTAAATAAGTCATACAAGCATCATAATACAAGCCAGGGGCCTCGAGGGCTCGAATACAAGTGCTCGATCATAGACGAGTCAGCGGAAGCAACAATATCTGAGTATAGACATAAGTTAAATAAGTTGACATAAGATGGCTAGCACAAACTGGGATACAGATCGAAAGAGGCGCAGGCCTCCTGCCTGGGATCCTCCTAATCTACTCCTGGTCGTCGTCGGCGGCCTGCACGTAGTAGTAGGCACCCTCAGAGTAGTAGGAGTCGTCGAAGGTGGCGTCTGGCTCCTGGGCTCCAGCATCTGGTTGCGCCGTCCGAGAAGAATGGAAAAAGGGGGGGAAAAGAGGGGGCAAAGCAACCGTGAGTACTCATCCAAAGTACTCGCAAGCAAGGATCTACACTACATATGCAATGGTATCAATGAAAAGGGTAGTATATGTGGACTGAACTGCAGAATGCCAGAATAAGAGAGGGATAGCTAGTCCTATCGAAGACTATGCTTTTGGCAGCCTCCATCTTGAAGCATATAGAAGAGAGTAGCTGGTAAGTTCACCAAGTATCATCGCATAGCATAAACCTACCCGGCGATCCTCTCCTCGTCGCCCTGTGAGAGAGCGATCACCGGGTTGTATCTGGCACTTGAAAGGGTGTGTTTTATTTAGTATCCGGTTCTAGTTTTCATAAGGTCGAGGTACAACTCCGGGTCGTCCTTTTACCGAGGGACACGGCTATTCGAATAGATAAACTTCCCTGCAGGGGTGCACCACATTACCCAACACGCTCGATCCCTCTGGCCGGGCACACTTTCCTGGGTCATGTCCGGCCTCGGAAGACCAACACGTCGCAGCCCTACCTAGGCCTAACAGAGAGGTCAGCACGCCGGTCTAAATCTTATGCGCGCAGGGGTCTGGGCCCATCGCCCATTGCACACCTGCACGTTGCGTGGGCGGCCGGTGAGCAGACCTAGCAACCTCCATTATAAAGGAAGTTGCGTTACGTGGTCCAACCCGGCGCGTGCCGCTCAGTCGCTGACGTCTAGGAGGCTTCGGCTGATACCACGACGTTGAGTGCCCATAACTGTTCCCGCATGGTGGTTTGTGCGTAAAGGCTCATAGCCAGACTCAGATCAAATACCAAGATCTCATTAAGCGTGTTATTTTGAAGTAACCGCGGACGCCGACCAGGACCAGGCCCACTTGTCTCCTAGGTGGTCACAACCTGCCCTGTCGCTCCGCCACAAAGTAACACTCGGGGGCCGTCGGGAACCCAGGCCCACCACTACCTGGATGGGACCACCTGCCCCTTCAGCCCCCATCTCCGAACAGTAACATAGGTAATGTAAAAGTAGTATATGTACCCGTGATCACCTCCCGAAGTGATCACGGCCCAGTAGTATAGCATGGCAGACGGACAAGAATGTAGGGCCATTGATGTAATTCTAGCAACCTATACTATGCATTTAGGATTGCAGGTAAAGGTATCAACAGTAGTAGCAAAGACAGGCTATGCAGCAGAATAGGATTAACCGAAAGCAGTAACATGCTACACTACTCTAATGCAAGCAGTAGAGAGAAGGAATAGGCGATATCGGGTTGATCAAGGGGGGGGGGGCTTGCCTGGAAGCTCGGCAGAGAAGGAGGGGTCGTCAACACCGTAGTCGTACTGGGTAGCAGCGGCGTCGGTCTCGGTGTATAACGAGAGAAGAGGGGGAAGAAACAATAAATATAATGCAAACATATGCATGACGATGCATGACATGACAAGTAACGGCGCTTGGTGTGCCCTAACGCGGTATTAAGTGATACCGGCAAAGGGGGGAAACATCCGGGAAAGTATTCCCGGTGTTTGACGTTTTCGGACAGACGGACCGGAGGTGGATTGTTGCATGTTCGCTATGCTAGGGACGTGTGGTGAACGAACGGACTACGTATTTGGATTCGTCTCGTCGTTCTGAGCAACTTTCATGTACAAAGTAGTTTCATCTGATAAACGGCTTATTTTTTATGATTTTTCAAAGTTTTAAACAATTTCTGACATTTTTGGTTTTATTTTAATTTGTTTTAATCCGAATTGACCAAGTCAACTCTGACTAGTCAAAAGGGCAGGGTGTGGCCCATATGTCATAGGCTATACCTACCAAATAAATAAAAACTAGCTTAATTAAATGAGGGTCCACATCTCATATGGCTAGTACCAAACCTAACTACTAATTAGCCCCTAAGCTAATTTGCATAGGGTCGGCCAGAGGCACAACCAGCCCCACCGCTGTGCACATGGACGCACAACCCATGGGGGCGCTCAGCCATGGCCACGGCCACATGCGAGGCTCGCGCCGGAGCAGCCAACATCGGCAGTAACATGCAAGAAGCAGCAGCATAACAGTCGCATCAGTAGTAAGCAGCAGCAGCATCTATCACAGCACCTAGCGGGAGTAGCAGCGGCAGCGGAGCAGCGAACAACCAAGCAGGCACGGGAGCGGGCGTCGGGAGGCAGTAGCAGCTGCAGGAGCAGCGGCAAGCGAGCATCAGCTGCGGGAGCAGGAGGGGCTGTGCGGGCGTGGCCAGGGGTGTGCGGGAGCGCAGCCACGAGCGGCCAGAGGCGCGTGTGAGCGCGACCACGCAGCGGTGAGCGCGAGCTCCGGCGCGGCGGCGTACAGGTTCTACGGCGACGGATTCGACGGGGAAAAGGGCTGGGGGAATCTGTGGAGGTGCTCACCCCGGAGTTAATGGTGAGCTCGAGGAGGTCGGGGGCGGACCGGAGGGGCGGCACGACGGCGAGAGGCATGCGGTGGCCGACGGGGAAGAAGGCTCGATCCCGACGATTGACGGCGCCCCAGCTCGAACTGGTGGCTGTAGTCGAAGTAGACAAGCCCGGCGCGTCTCCTGGCAAGGTTTCAGCCCGCGGGGAGCTCGGTGGCCACTGTAACGATGGGGCGGCGGCGATTGCGTCTTTGGGCGTGGACGAACTCGAGGGGGAGAGAGACGAGCGAGGGGAACGGGCGTGCTAGGGTTACAGGGGAAGAGTGAGGGGGCGCAGGGGTTTGCTCTTTTCCCCTCTGTGGCGCAGCAGTGCGCGGAGCCGAGCTCCCTGCAGCCATGGCGCCTCGGCCTTCTCTTGTTGCGGGAGGAGGTCGAAAGGCTGGCCGAATTGGGCCAGGCCATACTGTAGGCACTAGAGCCCCACATGCACAGTAGCTTAGGTCTTTTCATTTTTCTATTTTTAGTTTTCAGTTTTCTGCTCTGTTTTGTATTTTAAATAAATAGCAAATGAATTTTGTTTTGATACAAACCGTGCACATAAATACTAGGCACTGTGATGAGTTAGTACAACAAGTTCCCATTTTATTTTGGATGGTTTTAAATATTTGTCTAAATTGAGATGGTCCAATAAATGTTGTTGGCCCTGTTTTGAATATGTTAAGGCAATTTAAATATTTCAAAAGATGTTGGGTTTCTATATGATAATTACTTAGTGTAAATTTGCAACTCATCGAATATTTCTGTTTTACTGCCCGAAGAAATAATAATTTATCTTGTCTTACAAAAATTAAATTTGAGGTCGGTTTGGAATAAAGTGGTTAGCAAAAATTAATTATGATGACTTGGCACCATTAACAGGGGTTTACTGTAGCATGGCACCCGGGGTGTTACACGGACCTACTTGGGGCTCCCCTTGGCCTCTACCCTCTCCCTTCCACCTATATATATGAGGAGGGGGGGCGCCTAGCACACCCCAGACAAAATTGCCTAGCTGTGTGCGGTGCCCACTCCACCGTTTACACCCCCGGTCATATTTTCGTAATGCTTAGGTGAAGCCCTGCGAAGATCACTTCACCATCACCGTCACCACGCTGTCGTGCTGACGGAACTCATCTACTACCTCGATGTCTTGCTGGATCACGAAGGCGAGGGACGTCACCGAGCTGAACGTGTGCAGAACACGGAGGTGCCATGCGTTCGGTACTTGATCGGTTGAAGCGCGAAGAAGTTCAACTACATCAATCGCGTTGTGAAACGCTTCCGCTTACGGTCTACGAGGGTACGTAGATACACTCTCCCCCTCGTTGCTATGCATCTCCATGGATAGATCATTGTGTGTGCGTAGAAATTTTTTTGTTTTCCATGCAACGATTCCCAACACTCCTCCCCCTTGGACGCCTCCCCTCCTTGGAGGAGGGGCTAGGGCTGCACCCCCAGGCCTCCCACACCCCTATATATAGTGGGAAGGGGTGTGGGGGGCTGTGCGCACCAATTCCCATGCCCTGGAGGCAGCCCTACCTCTCCCATTACTCTGTTTTCTCCTCAGATCGCATCTACGATAGCGCTTGGCGAAGCCCTGCTGGGATTGCTCCACCATCATCTCCACCACGCCGTCATGCTGGTTGAGATCCCATCTACTTCTCCTCCCTCTCTTGCTGGATCAAGAAGGAGGAGACGTCATCGAGCCGCACGTGTGCTGAATACGGAGGTGCCATCCGTTCGACACTCGATGGGGAGTTCGTGGGACGGATCGTGATTGGATCGCGAAGACGTTCGACTACATCAACCGCATTTCTTAACACTTCCGCTTAGTGATCTACAAGGGTATGTAGATCTAATCTCTCCTCTCGTAGACGTTCATCTCCTAGATTGATCTTGGTGAGCGTAGGAATTTTTTTTGTTTCCCATGCAATGTTCCCCAACAGTATATTCATATTGATCTTGGGTGTGCGTAGGTGCGAATTTTTTTGTTTTCTACTATGTTACCCAACAGTGGCATCATGAGCAGTTATATGAGTAGGTGCAGGTTGCGATCTAGATCACATGTGGATGTGAGGGTTTGATGTTCTTGCTATGCTTCCCTCGAGTGTTGCTTCAGTTCAGTTCATTGACGGGATGGTGTCGCTTTTCACAAGGTTCTGACAATCGCCCGGCTCTGGCTGTCGACGGTCTGTTAACAGTTCCTTGGGCTTCACCATAGTCAAGAATAGTGAACAGTCGCGTACACAAAAGGGTGATGAAGATGATCGATCTTCTAGGGGGTCACGCGTATTTGACGAAGTTTAGTGTGGGGGACAAGTTTTTTTTTAAGTCTCTTCTTTCACACACCCCGAAACTTAAATCTAGCATCAAGATTTATCACCTTTGTTGTGGACGTAGGTAGCTAGTATTATTTGTTAAAACTGGTTAACCATGTAACTAAAACTTGCTAAAACTGATTAGAGGACGTCTAACTTGGTTTTGCAGGGTATGCATATGATGTTGTATAGCCTTCGTCATGATAATGAGTTTATGTATGAGATGGTTATATGTTGTAATGTTAAGTGGCCTACGCGTCACGGCATGATGGCTAGGGCCACGAGATTGCCACGTTAATGTAAATATCGTAGACATAGCCTACAGGTTACATGTGACGATGGTAAATGTACACGGAGGACCCCGACGTGGAGAAGGTGTACTAAGGTGCAGGACGAGGAGCTATAAGTTCGTGCCACGACAGAATTTCTAAAGTTGGTGCCACAGCAAGGTTTTCTGAAACGGTCGCCACGACAACGTTTTCTAAAATTGCCGCCACGACAACATTTTTGAAATAGTTGCCACGGCAACGAAATATTGGCCATCATGACGCTTCAACTGGATATTGGAGATGATCATGAAGGATTCCTGGCGCCCAGGGCTATACCATATCATACTTTTATGAATTGCCTAAGAAGTTTATCCCTTTGTTGTTTGCACCCTTTAATTGCGCAATAGTCAATTATTAGGGTGATCTCTCATAGTAAATATCAAGTTAAAAGGTGCTTTTCCCAGTGTTGCAACCGTCTATAACATGTGGCCTTTGGAGTACTACATGCTACCATGAGTACAAATGAGAAGTGAAGTGTAAGGCGGGTGAGGTGGGACTTCACAACAGAAACACTCCGTTGCCTTGAAGTTCTAGAAGAGAAGTTCTGAGCTCGGAGCACGAAGCATCGAAAGATGAACAAGAGTCATATGGTGATATGATCAGCAAAAGATTAACTACCGATTGAAATTCACATCATATGAGATGCTACCATCCATGGGTGTGAATGAGATCAGGATCTTGAATCACTTAAAATCAATTATGAGAGATATTGATTTGAGTAGGAGCACAATTATGTATTAGTTTAGTTTACTCACTAGTGCAAATTAATTATGAACTATGACTAGTTCTAGTTAGTCCTTTTTGACTAATTAGAGCTAGACTAATCCTATAATCCTCATAATTATAAGCCTATTGTGGTTCTAGTCTCCTCCTTCTAATTCTTCAGCGATGATTAGCTCTGGATGGTGAACGCTGGCGGATCGTGAAGGTTGCATGCTTGCAACCAAGTAGAGAGGCCGTTCTTTCGTTCTTTGGTTCGAGGGACTGTTCGTGGGATCGTTCATTGATGGTTCGAGGGACACCAAGTATGATCTACACTGACGCAATCTTCTTCCACTACAATTCAGTGACGGTAACGATCGTGATCACAACCCGTTATGCATCTTCATATTGATCTGTTGGGAAACGTTGCATGGAAAACAAAAAAAAATTCTACGCACACGCAAGATCTATCCATGGAGATGCATAGCAACGAGGGGAAGAGTGTGTCTACGTACCCTTGTAGACCGTAAGCGGAAGCGTTTAGTAACGCGGTTGATGTAGTCGAACTCTTACTTATCGAAAGGACTACGATTGATCCCCTATACTTGTGGGTCATCAACAGTTTCAATGATACAACCCACCATGTACTCCTACATGGCCTCTCATTGCTACCTTTACCAAATCGTGTTCACACACTTAGCTCTCAATAGTAGGACTTGTTCACCACCATCCCAATCCATCCCAGATGAATCAGACCTGACACAACTCTAAGCATAGCAGGCATAACAAGCAAGCATGAATGAGTAGGCACATCATGGCTCAAACAACTCCTACTCATGCTAGTGGGTTTCAACTATTTACTATGGCAAAGACAGGTCATGCAGAGGAATGGGTTCAACTACCGCAACATATAATAGTTGAATCATTGTTGTCCTAATGCAGTAAAAGAGAGCAGGAGCGAGAGAGTGGGATTGTATCGGAATGCTCAAGGGGGGTTGCTTGCCAGGCACTTCTGAAGATAGTATAGCTCTTCATCGGTGTCAACGATCATAACGCCGGAATCGTATGCTACCGAGAAGGAACAAACACCAGCAAACAGAGAAGGAACACAATCAATGCAATGCAACAATATGATGCATGATAATGACATGGAAACATGATGTTAATTGAGCTAATGCAATTTTCTAAAGGATTAAATGAAGTTGATTTGAACCAAGGGTTCAAATTTAAACTCCATATAAGGCATTTTAAATGCCATTCATTTGATTTGTCCAATTCAGAAACTATAAGTTGTTCCAACATGCATGAAAATGACATAAACATATTCTTTAGATTTTTCTGGTAATTTTTCATATATAAATTATTTTCATTGGAGTTACGGTTTATTTTTTATGATTTTTTGACGTTTAGGGGATTTTCTGAAAATAAATAAATCATTTAGATTTATCTAAAATCTAGAAATTATTTATGATGTCGGCACCACGTCACTGTGATGTAGCTAGTCAATGGAGCTGGTTCAGGTCAAACCTGACTAGTGGGGCCCACTGATCAGTGACCCAGTGTCATTTAGTGTGACACACAGGTGGGTCCGGTCAATGACCATGTCAGCATAGTCAATTCTGACGCGTGGGTCCTGCTGGGTTATAAACTAATCTAAACAGAAATAAACCCGGAGTTAATTAGGCATGGGGCCCATCCGTCAGTGGCACAAGGCTTTAGTTAACTACGGTTAGCTCCTATACTAATGTTGCCACATCGGCCACCGGCGTTTAACCGCCGGCGACCTCAGATCACAGCGGCGTCCGTGTCGGGATTATGCTACAGGGCGCCGTTAGATGCGCAGGACGTTGCATTCGAATGAGGGGCGCATGCCGCATCCATTATATTGGTGGCCGGGGTTGGAGTGGGGGTGCATGGAAACGACGACGGCGTCAAGGTCAGCTGTGGCTGGAGCAACGGGTTCAGCGCAGGTGAGGCTGCAGGGCATGGCTAAGCTGGCTAGGGGGCTCAATGAGCTCCTGGTGATGCAAGGAGCACGTTTACGTTCCCAGCATCGATGAACGCGGGCTGCAACAGTGGTGCACAACACTGCACGTGGCGGCGGAGCTCGGCCATGGTGGAGGCCCTCGCCAAGGTATGCAAACAAGAGAGGGAGGAGAGAGTTTCTACACGGGAGCTCACAATGCATCAGATGGGGTCGTCGACGAGCTCGGGGATGCACGGGTGACGGCGAATCGACAACGACCATCGGCGGCAGACGAGGAGGAAGATAGGCTTGTTGGCGGTGGAGCAGGGCTTCTCATGTTGCTCGGCTCGGTGTAGAGGACGAGGAGGACAACGCAGAGCTCGTGGGCACGATGGATAGGCGAGGGGGTGGCTGTGGCCGCAGTGGCTTATGGCGGCGTGGCCTCGGGTGCTACGGCCATGGCGTAAATAGGTGAGGGAGCAAGGGAGAGAGGGAACGGGGGGTCAGCTGGATCCGGACGACTCCCGCGGGTCTAGCCCACTCGCCAGTGCGGCAAAGAGGCAGAAAGGTGGCATGGCGCGGGCGCGTGCTGTGCGTTGTCTCGCCTGTGCTAGTAGGGAGAGGTTTAAGACAACTGGTATGGAAGATGGGCTGGGCCGGCTGCGAGTCCACACAGGTAATTGGCCCAGATACTTTCTCTCTCTGTGTTTTTCTATTTAACTATGTTTTATTTTCTGCAATCTGTTTTGGTTTAATTTCAAAACCAAACCAATTTTCTAGCTTCTGAAAATTATTATGTGGACTTAGGGAACTAGTCCAGAGGCACATACAAACTTTCACAATTATTGAACTTATATTTATTTTATAGTAAATATAAATCCAATTCAAATCGCTAGTGCATTAATTCAAAGGCCCAAGAATAAATACTTTTAAGCCTCCAAAAATATTGGTTTGAATTTTTGTTCCTGCCAAAATTTTCAAGGTTTAACATGAACTTTTCCTTGGGCACATTTGAATAGATTTTTAATGTGATCATTTCTGAAATGATTTATGAGGGTTTGAATATTTCCTCAATTCAAATTCACCGAATGATACAGGCATGTTTCTAATGCATGAATTACAAGCAATATTCTAGGGCTATGACAGGCAGACAGAGAGAGTCAATCAGATTCTGGAAGACATCATGAGAGCTTGCGCACTAGACTATGGAGCTAGCTGGGATGATAATTTTCCCTATGCAGAGTTCTCATACAACAACTATCAGACCAGTTTGAAGATGGCCCCTTTTGAGGCTTTATACGGAAGGAGGTGCAAAACACCATTGTTGTGGGATGGTGTTGGAGACTAAAAACCTTTTGGTCCCGATCTTATCAGAGATTCCGAAGAGAAGGTCAAGTTAATTCATGACAAACTCAAGATAGCTTAGTCGAGACAAAAGAGCTATGCCGACAGTAAACACAAGGAGATAACGTACGAAGTGGTAGACTGAGCATACCTCCGTGTGTCTCCACTTTGAGGAATCAAGAGGTTTGGTGTTAAATGAAAGTTAGCACCCAGGTTTATAGGCCCATACAAAATTGTTGAACGTAGAGAAGAAGTTGCATACAAGCTGGAATTGTCGGAAGGATTGTCAGGAGTTCACGATGTCTTTCACGTTTCCCAGCTGAAGAAATGCCATGCTGAGATGGCTGATATTCCTTTGAGAGACATAGTGCCCCTAGAGGCCATACAGCTTGATAGTGATCTGACTTATGAGGAGAAGCCCATCAGAATTCTCGAGACTGGGAACAGAATTACCCACGGCAAGATCATCAAGTTTTGCAAGGTACTGTGGAGTCACCACTCCGAGGAGGAAGCCACCTAGGAACGAGAAGAAGATCTCCATTGAGACCACCCGCACCTGTTTGCTAGCCAACCCGAATCTCGAGGGCGAGATTCATCTTAACGTGGGTAGGTTTGTAACATCCCAAATTTTCAACTTGGAATGTTTTACAATATTAGTTAAGCATCTACTGCATTTTGATTGAAATTGAGTGGCATTTGAATTTTCTGATTGAATTTGGGTTCACTTCAAACTGGCATTTGAATTTCAATTCAAAAACCCCTGACAAATACTTTAATCAAAAGTATGAGAGGAGGTAACATGACACCTTAAAAGTCAGAAGGGAAATAATGCCAAGATTATTTGAATTCAAATTTGGGTTTATTTGGAATTTTCAAAAAAATGATTTTTATAAAGTTTCTGCTTTGCCTCTGAAAAATAGTTCACCATTTAGGATGTATTATTTGATCTTTTTGATATATGCACATATATATATATATATATTGTCTATATAAAATTATTTTATTTTTCTTTATTTCTTTGTTTTTCTTTTCTGTCAAAAAAGGAAGACCTTAGCCGGTGCCTGCCAGGCGCCAGGGCAACCGGCCCACTGGCCGCGGCCCACCAGCCACCAGTCCGCCTGCCTCGCCCGCGCCCGCGCCCGCACCCGAACCTCCTCCCCATCGGTCGCCCGCTACCTCTCCCCCGCTCTTTCTCACACCGATAGGCATTCGCCGCTCTCTTCCGTAACCCCTCACCTACGCCATGCTGCTCCGAGCGCACCGGAGCGCGCAGTTTGCCCCAATCTTCTCGGGATCGCGCTCTGAGCATGCCCCCTCCTCCAAGTAAAGGTCCTATAAATACGCTACCCCCTCCTCCCTTGAACCCTCTAAAAACCCCTCGTCAAAAACCCCCCACGTCCGCCGCCCTCGCCGTTCCGATCTCATCACCGCTGCCGCTGTTCATGGCTATTTTCGTCGCCGGTGAGCCCTCCTGAACCTCATCTTTGTGTTCATTCGGGCCCTCGTGTCCAAGAGCTTCCCTTTGACATATTTTTCCCCACTAGGACACTTCGAAGATGCCACAAACGACGCCCCACGCCCCATCGGAGCACCGGAGCTCTGCCGTCTCCCTCCGCTCTGTCCCGACCGCCTCGACGCCCGCTGCCGTTACCACCGCGACGCCCTCGTCGGGCCTCACCTCCCCCGCCTCCTTCCTCGGCCCCAAGGATCGCCGGAGCCGCCGCCACCTCGACGTTCGACGCCGCAC
This sequence comes from Thinopyrum elongatum, assembly GCA_011799875.1. Lineage (NCBI taxonomy): Eukaryota > Viridiplantae > Streptophyta > Magnoliopsida > Poales > Poaceae > Thinopyrum > Thinopyrum elongatum. The sequence goes on from CM022299.1 coordinate 392,594,229, forward strand.
CGTCATTTTCATTGCCGCCGACGTCCACTGTAAGCCACTGTTGCACCCATCTCCGTCTGATCTAACTTTGATGGTCTAGATTAGACTAAGTTAATAGTTAGTTTTTTTTACTATATAGATCGGTTTTTTAGGTACGGTTTATCCTGGTTTAGGTCGAATCAGTACGCCATTTTTTTGCATACACATGTGCGGTTCTGCTAGATACCGGCCAACTGCGGGGTAGCTTCGGGCGCCCACCCCTTAGCCCAATGGCAGCCTGCCACGTGGCCCATCACCCGATCGCTAGTGTTTTGTTTTATTTTCGTTTCTGTTTTATAAACAGAATAGTTATGTTTTAGAAAATTAATATCCTGTGGGATTTTTAGTATTTTAATTTGATTCTTTTTGCATTAGATTGGATATTTTATGAAGTTTATTTAGATATCAAGTTTGACTATGTTTGAAACTTTGAATTTGCATGAAATTTGTTTGAATCACTAGTTTGGCTATATTTTGAGCTAGGAGTAATATTTTTGAATGAATCTTTTTGCTACTGGTTTCTTGTGACTTTGTTTATCAGTACAAATTAATTGGTGAATTTTAGGATGGTTTAAATTTAGGTTTTGACAAAAACAATAATGTTTTAGTGTTTTATTGCATTTGTGATAATTCTTTTAATTTTAATTACCTTAAATTATTTTCTTTTGTTCTTTTTGACATGTTCAGATTAGTTTTTGTTAACTTAGTAGTAGCATATTTTTGTTTTATAAATATATTTTTAGTATTTTATTTCCTTTTGTTTTACTAGAAAACTTATTTTGAGCATTATAGGAGTTTCACAAATGATTTTAATGTGATTCTTTTTGCATAAAATTTTCTATGTGTTTTTTCTTTCTGTAATTTACTAAAAACTTTATTTTTGTTATGTAAGTAATTTATTAGTAGCAGAAATTTTATTTGTAGCTGGATTTATTTGTAGTAAAACTTTGTAGTGAGTTTTATTGTTTTCTTTGGTTTTATTTTGATTTTCTTTGGTTTTGTTTGGTTTTCTTTGTGTGTTTCAATGATTGTGATATTACTACTTTTACTTGCTATTATGTTATTACTTTTGTGTGATGGTATGCTTATATATGTTTGTTTGTTTTGGTAGAATACCCAGAGTGTGAGGCTTGCTATTACAAGTCATTAGAGTTTGAAGATCGTCACCAAGGCAAGTCATTTGATCATGTACTTTATTACCTATGATTTTTATTGCATTAGTAGTTATCCTCCCCAGCATGCATGCAAGTAGGTGAATTTAAATCAAGTTCTTGAGTAGTATCATGTTGTAGGATGAACCCAAATCCCCTTGTTACCAATGCGCGGGAACATTGTAGCTATTTTGCTATGCTTCATTGGCGGGGTTGGTTGAGTGAATTACATGGGAGTTGTGAGAGTTAAGTTGATGATTACAACCCCAAGACTTCAAGATCTCAAGACGGACTTAAAATTCACTACTGGGTGGAGGATGGATGGAAGGGCACCCTGGAGTACCTAGTGGTCGGCCCACACATGTATGGAGAAGTGCCATGACATCTTGCGGAAAGTTTCACCTAGGCACGAAGAGACGGATGGATACACCTTGACCGAAAGCTTACCTATGCAGCCGCAAGTCACTATGGGCTCTGGCTTGGTCGACCCTAGGCATGACTCTGGATGGACGGTGCCAGCAGATGTAGAAGAACGATAGGAAATGGATGGGCACCGGTAGTGGCCGAGAGGAACTCTACAGAAGACCTTGTTTCGTTCGTCCCGTCTTCAAACACCCTGCAGTGCGAGGACATAAAGGAGGGAACAATTCTTGCGGGTAAAGTGCATAAGACTCCGTAGAGTGGAAATCTAACCGATTAGCCGTGTCCCCGGTTACCGGACATCCGAGCCTCTGGAATTGGATTTATTCAGTACTCTCAACACCAAAATAATTAATTGATGGGTTTATAATGATTTCGGGTATGAGACATTGGTTGGCGGAACCATCTCAATAACAACCAATATTTTATAGTAATTGCAAGCAAGTCCTTTTGTTGTAGGGAAAAATTTCCTTTTCGCAAAAACTTAAACTTAGAGCCTCACAGCCAAAATTCATATAGTGATAGCATTTTATTATTGTTCTCTCTCTATGACTTGCCGGCATATTCAAAATGCTGACCTACACGGCTGCAACGTCTCATGTTGCAGAGGATTTATTCTATTGTAATAAAGACTCGATATGAGATTTGATGTAATAAATCAGGTGTGATTGAACTTTGATATTTTCATTAATGTACTGTGTGTGTCAGCATGATCTTGGGATGGTACAGATACACAGAGACTTGGCCGTTTTTGGGTCGGGTCACACAATAATTTATTTAATCCTCATGATGAATATGATATTGATAATAATGTTTGCAATAATATTGAAAGTGGGTTTGGAAGAGTGTCAACTTTAGGAAAAAAGAATCCCACATATTTGGAGAGTGTTCAATCTTATGAAATTATTGATAAAAGTTGGTTTGGAGAGGTCATGACTTTAGTTAATGTTAATCCCACTATCTCGGAAGATTATAAAAAATTTATGCATGTGGATCATTAAGATAATATTGTTTATGATAGCTATATTGTTGAATTTGAGTCTGATCTTACATGTAATTATTATGAGAGAGGAAAAATTGGTTGTAGAAATTTTTATGTTACTAAATCACCTCTCTTTGTGTTGAAATTATTAATGCTTCCTTCTTCCTATTTGCATATGCTAGAAATTGCTTGTATTGATAATTTGTTTTCCTATAAAATGTGTCATGGGTGGACACGATCACCTATGGGGCCACGAGCCCCTTGTTGTTCGGCAGGGGGAAGAGCGGAAGCCATGAGACAGCACGACGACAACGACACTGGTGGTTTTTACCCAGGTTCGGACCGCTGGGAAGCGTAAAACCCTACTCCTGCTTTGGTGGATTGGATGAAGGAACACGACGACGCACAACGCTCAAGCCCGGCAAGGTGGCCTCGAGGAGCTGCTACGCGAGTACAAGTGTGAGAGGGTTCGAATCCTTCTCTAGGTAGCCTTGGACCTCCTTTTATATTTCAAGGGGTAACCACAGTGGCAAAATAGTCATTATCTTATGATTAGATAGCTAATAGTGCTATCATACCTAACTCTGGCACTCAAGACATAATGCCATAAATGCTACCCTAGGTGTCATGCGGGGGTGCATCCCCGGCAGGCTTATCTTGCCGCTTAACCATCTTCTTGCTTATCATTTTGACATGCCCCTGGATGGGTGTCAAAGAGAGGTGATTCGCCTTCCAGCAAGCTGCCACGTGCTTAGCGAGAGCCACTTAATCATCTGGGGGGCTTGACACCGCATTGATAAGTGACTAGTGTTGGAATGCGATGGAGCGGTGGCGACAGGCCTGTGCCTGCCGGGGGCAGGGCTTGCCGGGCCTTCTTGGAGGGGCGTGCGCTTTGGTCTCCGGCTGCCTCGGAGGCGTGGCTGGCGGGGTTTGGTTTCGTCCTTGCTTGTCGTATCGACCTTGCTGGCCTTGCCTAGCCGGCAAGGGACACTTCTCCTTAGGATCTCTGTCTTGTACGTTGGCTTGGTCTTCTTGATACGCTCCTTGCTCTCACGAAGAGTGGTTTCTCTGGCTCGGCATCATGTTACACGTCGGCGTCGGGCGTGTGATCGTTAGTACGCCTGTGTATGAGTTCGGTCACCAAACGCAAGTGTTTGTTGCACTGACAAAATGCCTATGCATAGGAAGTATGTTAGACTTAAATGTGTTTTCACATGCTACATGATGCTCTCTTTGTGTTTGAATTATTATCTTTCATGTGAGCATCAATAAAATCTCAAGCAAATCTTAATGGCTATAAAGAAAGAGCTTGTTGGGAGAGAACCCAATAGTTATAATATTTGTGTGTGCACACAATTATGCTACTATTATGGTTGTGTTTTTTGTGTTTTAATTAGTGTTTGTGCCAAGTAAAGCCTTTGGGATGATTTGGATGATAGTTGATTCGATTATGTGAAAAAAACAAAAACTTTTGCGCCCAGTTCTGAAATTTTATAAATTCACTGGAACATGCTCTTGGTCTGATTTTTTTACACATAATTGATATAAAAATGTCCCACGTCGTCCTCATTTTTCAGAATGTTTGGAGTTACATAAGCATGGTCAATGTTCAGATTACTACAGACTGTTCTGTTTTTGATAGATTTTGTTTATGTTGCATTGTTTGCTTGTTTTGATGAATCTATGGAATGTATCGGTGGGTATAAGCCATGGTGAAGTTAGAATACATTAGGTACAATTCAAAAATAAAATATGAATGGGTTTGCAACAATACCTAAAGTAGTGATTTGCTTTATTATACTAATGGATCTCACGAACGTTTTGTTGAGTTTTGTGTGCTGAAGTTTTCAAGTTTTGGGTGAGATCACGATGGATGAAGGAATAAGTGTCGGGACCGGGTTTCGGGGACACAACATATCCCAGAAAATTAACCCCTCGTGTCATCACCAGCCCAGGATTACCGTTACTGGTGGACACGTCCTTGTTACAGATTTCCAAGCTATTACAAGAATTGGGTACAAGACCATAAAGGTCTAATGATACAACAGTGATTCCGGTGGTGGATGACGGAATTGTCTCGCGGTTCTTCAACATCGATGGGGCTCCATTCCCACAGGAACGGCTGACCTGGATAATTCCTATCCCGCATGGCTGCCATCCTAGGTTCCGCACGGACATCGCTGTGGTACTCCTTGTAGAAATCCTGACCTGGCCAAGTAAATAGCCAGGGACAAGCCTGTGAGTACGTTTGAATGTACTCGCAAACATCATGAACAAAAGATATACCGAATGCAACAATTAAATTATATGATCATGATGAACCACACTATATGCGTATGCTCATGATGGACTTAAATGCCTACTGACAGGAATTAAATCATGGCATGATAAAATATTAGCATATGGAAATATATAAAATTGTTAGTGATAAACAAGGAAAGTCAAAGGAAAACAAAATAAAAGAAATGCCGGTCGGATGTCAAGTGACACCACGGTAGGTCTTGAAGAGAAATGCCAAACGGGTGTCTAAAAGAGAAATCGGACGAGACAGGACCATCCGAGAACTCAGGCAACGCCACGAGAGGTCTTGAAAAGAAATGCCAGTCGGGTGTCAAGTGACGCCACGGTCGGACTTGAAGAGAAATGCCAATAGGGTGTCCACAAGAGTAGTGGCGTGATAAACCGCCTATTAACTCGAGGGACGCCACGAGAGGTCTTGAAAATAAATGCCAAACGGGTGTCCACAAGAGTAGTGGCGTGACAGACCGCCTAGTAACTCGAGGGACACCACGAGAGGTCTTGAAAATAAATTTGAGTGCCCGGGGTAGTCTAGCCAGCCCCTGAGACACTCAGGAATATAAAATAAGAGAAACGGGTTAGTCCACAATAATATGCATAACCACAGTATTATTAACAAGCATAGCAAAATATTCATGATAGCATCAGGGTGACAATAAATATCCAGCAAAGTAATTCGGGCTCAAATTAATTATTTCCTTCGGAGACCGACACTAAGACCGACACTTGACCAACCCAGACTGTAATCCTTGACCGTGGACACGGCTATTTGAATAGGTTAAACTCTGCAGAGGGTGTACTCTTTACCCACAAGTAAAGGATTTCTTTAGTCAGTATCGTGACACTGACTAATTCCCATTACGGTCTTTGGGTTGAAAACACACCTGACCAGCACACACCAGATTAACTCTCCGGATGCCAGGAATCACCCAAAGCATCGTTCAAGAAAAACTCTGAGACGGAGAGACCAACGTCCTGCATGGGATCACTATTAATACGCACGGATTCCAAGGGGTGCCCCCCTCTTAGTCACAACTGGAAACACCCATGCCCCCTGACCCGATGACAGGATTTAGTCCCGGATCCCAGGGAAACCCTCATCGTGGCCCTCTGTACGGTGTGTGCATGGAAAGGGGTTATCAACTTACTGAACCATACCCTACCAATGGCAGGAACCTGTGGCAGCACGAAACAAGTATGGGGGTTACCGGAACAAGACTCGATCTATGGTCGACTCAGGAGGCATTAAGTTTCCTGCAACGGTTAGCACAACAAGGTATTCCTTCAACAGCAATCCCAACAGGGCCACAACCCTTGCATGCTCCAACATGCACAACAACCAAGGCATGATCACGCTCCAACGTGATCATCCTCCTGCCGGTAACGGTATTTTTCTTATGCCTGCTCCTGCAAGTTAGTCATGGCAACACGCGATGCATGGTACGATGAAACATGCCAACACTACACACATGCAAAATTAGCCATATGCCAGTTTTATTTGAATTCAACATATTCATGATGCAATTATTCTTGCAAACAACAACTATGCAATTCACCATATCAACTGTTCAAGATGCTTGCCTTGAGCATGCAGGAAAATTGGGTGTACTCCAAAAGTTTGAAAACTTTATCTTCCCTACATTTCCTATTTTCAAAAATATTTGAATTACCACATAATTCAAAAATAGTGCCAAAAATTGTTTCAAATATTTTTGAAATAAATACTATAATAAACTAGACAAAAAATTAGAAATACCAGAAAAAGAATTAAATTATTTGGAGTTCATATGATTTATCTAGAGAGTTTCTAAGCTGAAACAATTGATTAAAAGGACTTTTTAATTGACCCAGTGATCATAATGCTCAGGAAACAATGTTCACCTAAGCTGGATAAATAGAGCATGTTTTTATAAGACTGTAGAAATTTGTATCACTGGATTTGGATTTGAAATGTATGCTGTGGAAATGGTTGAAGTATATTGGAAAAGAAAAAGGAAAAGGGAAGCAGTGCACCCTGGGCGGGATTTAACCGCGAGGTGTAACTGGGCCGGCCTGGTCGATCAGCAGCGCTGAGGAGCGGATGACGTCGGTGACGTATTTCGTTGAATATGTATCCTCTGCGCGGAAACGGCTTTGTTGCAAAACCGCCTCCACTCTCTGGCGGCTCTGGGTCACTGACAGTGGGCCCGCTTGGCCCACTGGTCAGGTTTGACCGGTCTCCGTCCTCCTCCTTGCGCGCGTCCGGCAGAAACAGAGGAGGAGCTCCGGCGGTGGTTGCCGGCGTTGCAGGGCATCTCCGGCGATGCTCGGCACATGGATGGATTCAGGGGAAGATGACGCATCCGTGGGAAGTGAAAAGGATCGTCGGGGAAGCTCAGGTTGAGCAGGGCTTCATCCATGGCGGAGGAGGTCGTCGGGTGGAAGAGGGCTTTCGCCCTGGAGCTTGCTCTGGTGAAATTGAAGGGCGGGGTGGATCCGCGGAACCACGGGGAGGCCCCTGGTGTAGAGACTGGAGAGGGGGAGGCACTGGAGAGGTGGCGAGCTCCGAGGCGAAGGCGGTGGCAGTAGACGCCGAAGGTGAGGAGGACGACCACCTCCGGTCGTCCTGTTGCTCGAGAGACTCAGAGAGGGCGAGGGAGGGATGGTGATGGACTGCGCGGCTCGGGGGGGGGGGGGGAAGCTTAAATAGGCGGGGAAGGGCGGTGCCGCGGCTTCCGAAGATAAGCACGGCGGGGCGGCCATTGATGGCGAGGATGAGGTCGTTGGGTGGCCGATGGAGTGGTCGGCGAGTCGGTGGAGGAGTGGATAGGCTCAGGTGGTTAGAAGTTAAGAGGGGAGCGAGTTGGCGGGTCTAAGCGGCTCGGGCGGTGCCGTGCCCGAGCTGCCGACCATGGCGGCGGTGGTGGTCGGTGAGGAATGGTGCTAGAGCCAAGGGGGAGGTGTCGGCGGTGTTCAGCGTTGACTAGGCGATCTGGGGAGGATCAGGACGGGCGAGGGGAGCAACAGAGCAACAACGCGAAGGCGAGGCCGAGCCTGCCAAACGAGCGCTCTGCTCATGCTCTAGGCATGCACAGGAGTTGCTCAATGAAATGCCAAGGGGTTTTAGGCTGATCCAAATGATCCAATTTTTGGCAGGGTGGTGTTATCTAGGATGGAAAAGTTGATGGACATGTTATCTTGGCCATATGATCAAATTGTGTGTGTAGTTTGGAAAGAGGCAAGGATTCAGTTATGCACATGAGCTGTTTGACAAAATGCTATGGCCATCTAGGAATCTTTGTTGGCTGAGAGAATTGCCAGGATGGTGTCTCCTTAGTGGTTAAATACTATAGTGAAGCTGGTATGGCCAGAAGAGGAACTTGCTAGTGCAAGTTTTATCAAAATACATTCCTGGACAGAAACTGCAGGAGGTTATTTGGTGGTTTTGGAAAATTCATATAGGCCTGATCTTCTGGAGTTAAGGGTTCTGTTGGAAGGACTAGGGTGTGGAAAAATTTCAGAATTTTTGGAGCAAGGAAAATAGAGGTTGTAGTAGAAACTCAAATTCAGGACAGAATTGAAAAGAGGTTGTTTCACTCAAAATTTTCAAAAGACCAAGTTGGGTTTTTGCATTAAAGTGATCTGTAGGCATCACATGGCCTCCCACAATTTTTGTGGAATTTAAAAACAATTATTTAAAATAGTTGTAGTGCAACAGAGGCATTTAAAATATTGAAAATGCTATTAAAAGAGTTGTTTAGAGCAAATTTTATTCTGAAAATAATTCCTACTATTATTGAAATATAAAAGAAATGTTTTAAGAGAACTACCAAAGCCACAATATTATTCCAAAAATTTCCATATGGAGGGAAGAATTTTGAAAAACAGAAACAGAAAATGGTTCTGAAATTAATAAAAGACCTAGTAAAAATTCAAAATTTTAATTCTGGCAAAATTTTATTTAGGAAAAACATGATTAAATTTTTGGGGTGTTACAATAAGGAGTGGCAAGAGCCTAAGCTTGGGGATACCCGAGGCACCACAAGGTTATATTCAAGGACTCCCAAGCAACTAAGCTTGGGGATGCCCCGGAAGGCATCCCCTCTTTCTTCTACCGACCATCTGTAATATTACTTGGAGCTATATTTTTATTCATCACATGATATGAGTTTTGCTTGGAGCGTCATGTATTAGATGAGTCTTTGATTTGTTTGATTTTTAGTTTGTCACAATCATCTTTGTTGGGCACACTTATTGGAGAGAGACACACATTTATCAAAATTTGTTAGAATACTCTATGTGCTTCACTTATACCTTTTGAGCTAGGCAGTTGCTCTAGTGCTTCACTTAAATCTTCTTGAGCACGGTGGTGATTATATTTTGAAGAAATATTTGCACTCTCATGCTTCACTTGTATCTTTTTGAGTGATGATAATAGTAATGGTAATTTGCACAAGATATGAATTTGGTTCCAATGTGATGAATATTCAAGAATTATATAATGAAAACTTTCATGTAGATCATTGGATATGATAAGTTTGATTCCTTGCAATAGTTTTGCGATATGGAGATGATAATATGTGAGTCATGTTAGTGAGTAATTGTGATTTAGTAAGAATATTGGTGTTAAGTTTTGTAATTCCCTATGCATGCACGTAAAGTCAATAGTTATGCAACAAAGTTATATCCTACTTATGGTGCATTATTCAGTGTTAGTTATGTTCAATGCATGTTTATGATTGTTTTTACTTTTTGGTTGGTCGCTTCTCAATCTATTTGTTAGCCTTCACTTGTACTAAGCGGGAATACTGCTTGTGCATCCAATTCCTTAAACCCAAAGTTGTGTCATATGAGTCCACCATACCTACCTATATCTATATGCGGTATTTACATGTCATCCCAAGTAAATTTGCATGTGCCAACTCTAATTATTCAAAATAACTTTCCATTTTGTGTGCTCGTACCGCTCATGAAGCGGCAGGGGGTGGCCAATATCTTCCATGCTAGGTGGGTTATTCTCATTATGAGTGTTTATTTAGTTGTCATTGCACGAGAAAATGGCAGGTAATAGGGATGCCCAGTCCCGAAATGAAAAAAATAATATGATAATAATAATAAATTCCTTGGAAAGTGTTGGTATTGAAGGCACCCGTGGATACGGCTAGCCATGGATTGTGAAAGAATGGTGGAAAGGAAATAAACATTATTTCTGTTTGGGAACCACCTATAATGTGTCTAGCATGGAAGATATTGAGAATTCTGAGTCGTTTTCGTTGACAGGAAAAGCATGCCTCTAAGAATAATTTTATCTCTCTATTTTAAACCTTGAGCTCTGGCACCTCTACAAATCTCTGCTTCCCTCTGCGAAGGTCCTATCTATTTTACTTTTATGCAATCTTTTATTTTTATCTTGAGTCTTCATCTTCTCTTATAAAGCACCAACTAGAGGGCACTATTGTCATACTCGTGCATTGGATGTAGCTAATATTGAGTATGTTTCATGAATGGATCAATGATTGAGCATAATGGGCTAGGGATAACTTTCTTTAGCGTTGATATTTTGAAAGACATGGTTACTTGCTAGTATGCTTGAGTATTTATGTCTTCATGTCAAACTATAGACTATTGCTCTGAATCATTCAATTCCAAATATGCATGCCATAAAAGAAAAAGAATTATATGATGAATATGGCAGGTACCATTCCACATAAAAAAATCTGTTTTTATCATTTACCTACTCAAGGACGAGTAGGAATTAAGCTTGGGGATGCTTGATACGTCTCCAACGTATCTATAATTTTTTATTATTCCATGCTATTATAGTATCAATCTTGGATGTTTTATATACATTTACAAGCAATTATATATCATTTTTTGGGACTAACTGATGTCACTTGAGACTGCGTCGGTATTTCCCCAAAGAGGAAGGGATGATGCAGTACAGCTGCGGTAGGTATTTCCCTCAGTTATGAAACCAAGGTATCAATCCAGTAGGAGGCCAGGCCAAGCTATGTAGATGGTACCTGCACACAAAGAACAAATAATTGCAACCCGACGCGTAAGAGGGGTTGTCAATCCCTCCTCGGGTAAAAGATAGATTGGTTTGTATGATTTTGGCTCGCGGTAACGCAAAATAAAATAAATAAAGAAAAAGTGCAGCAAGGTATTTTTGGGTTTTTTGGAATAATAGATCTGAAAATAAAACCGAATAAAAATAGATCAGAAAGCAATATGATAAAAGATAGACCCGGGGCCGTAGATTTCACTAGTGGCTTCTCTCGAGAAAATAGCATACGGTGGGTAAACAAATTACTATTGGGCAATTGGTAGAAGATCAAATAATTATGACGATATCCAGGCAATGATCATTATATAGGCATCACGTCCAAGATTAGTAGATCGAAATGATTCTGCATCTACTACTATTACTCCACACATCGGCCGCTATCCAGCATGCATCTAGTGTATTAAGTTCATGGAGAAACAGAGTAATGCAATAAGAACGATGACATGATGTAGACAAGATCTATTCATGTAGGAATAGACCCCATCTTGTTATCCTTAATAGCAATAATACATGCGTGTCTTGTTGCCCCTTCTGTCACTGGGAAAGAACACTGCAAGATCGAAGCCATCACAAAACACCTCTTCCCATGGCAAGAAAAATCGATCTAGTTGGCCTAACTAAACCAAAGATTCGAAGAATAAATACGAGGCTATAAGAAATCATGCGTATAAGAGATCAAAGAAAACTCAAATAACTTTCATGGATATAGATCTGATCATAAACGCAAACTTCATCAGTTCACAACAAACACACCGCAAAAAGTCATTACATCAAATAGATCTCCAGGAGACCACTGTATTGAGAATTAAAAGAGAGAGAGAGAGAGAGCAATATAGCTATTGTCTACGGACACGTAGGTCTATGGTCGACTACTCATGCATCATCGGAGAGGCACCAATGAGGATGATGAACCCATCCGCGATGGTGTAGATTGGATCTTGTGGTATTGGAACTTGCGGCGGCTGGAATTGTGTTTCGTCAACTGCCTTAGGGTTTCTGGAATATTTGGGAATTTATAGGGCAAAGAGGCAGTGCAGGAGGGCTACGTGGGGGGCACAACCCCCCTGGGCGCGCCTGGGCTCCTGAGCGCGCCCTGGTGGGTTGTGCTCCCCACGGGCCTCCCCTCTGATACTTCCTTGGTCCACACGGTGTCTTCTGGTCCAGAAAAAATCTCCAAAAAGTTTCGCTGCATTTGGACTCCGTTTGGTACTGATATTCTGCGAAGTAAAAAACAAGCAAAAACAGCAACTGGCACTGGGCACTATGTCAAGTTAGTCCCAAAAAATGATATAAAGTTCTATAAAATGATTGTAAAACATCCAAGAACGATAATATAACAACATGGAACAATAAAAAAATTATAGATATGCTGGAGACGTATCAGCATCCCCAAGCTTAATTCCTTCTCGTCCTCGAGTAGGTAAATGATAAAAACAGAATTTGTGATGTGGAATGCTGCCTAACATATTCATCACATATTCTTTTCTTTTGTAGCATGGACATTTGGACTTTTAGATTGTTAAAAGCAATAGTCTATATTTGACATGAAGACTTCAATACTCAAGCATCTCAACAAGCAACCATGTCTTTCAAAATATCAACACTAAAGAAAGCTATCCCTAGCCCATCATGCTCAACCATTGATCCATTCATGAAACACACTCGAATATTAGCTACATCCAATACTCAAGTATGATCATAGTGCCCCTTAGTTGGTGCTTTATAAGAGAAGATGGAGACTCAAAATAAAAAATAAAAATTGCATAAAGTAAATAGATAGGCCCTTCGCAGAGGGAAGTAGGGATTTGTAGAGGTGCCAGAGCTCAAAGCTTAAATTGTGAAAAAAATTGAGAGGCATGCTTTTCCTGTCAACGAAAATGACCGAGTAGTTCCCAATACTTTCTGTGCTAGATATATCATAGGCGGTTCCCAAACAGAAAATAAAGTTTGTTCCTTTTTCCACCATTCTTTCACATTCCACGGCTAGCCGTATCCACGGGTACCGTCCATACCAACACTTTCCAAGGAATTTATTATTTGACAACATAAAGTAAATTTGCTTTTCATTTCGGGACTGGGCATCCCTGTTACTGCCGTACTCTTATGCAATGACAAGTGAATAAACACTCATCTTGAGAATAACACATCTAGCATGGAAAAAATTTGGCCACCCCCTGCCGCTTCATGAGCGGTACGGGCACACAAAAAGGAAATTATTTTGAAAATTAGAGTTGGCACATACAAATTTGCTTAGAACAGCACGAAAATACCACATATAGGTAGGTATGGTGGACTCATATGGCAAAACTGGTTTTAAGGATTTTAGATGCACAAGTAGTATTTCTACTTAGTACAAGTGGAGGCTAGCAAAAATATTGAGAAGCAACCAACCAAGAAACAAAAAAAATCTCATAAACGAGCATTAAGCATAACTAACACCGAATAATGCACCACAAGTAGGATGTAATTTCATTGCATAACTATTGACTTTCATGCTTGCATAGGGAATCACAAACCTTAACACCAATATTCTTACTAAAGCATAATTACTCACCAACATGACTCACATATTACTATCATCACATCTCAAAGCTATTACAAAGAATCAAGTTTATTTTGTCCAATGATCTTTATAAAAGTTTTTATTATATCCCTCTTGAATATCTATCACTTTGGGACTAGTTTCATATATTGCCATTGCTTTTGACAAGCTCAAATAAATTTAAGTGAAGAACATGAGCATAAAGATTTTCATCTCTCAAAATAATATAAGTGAAGCATGAGAGAATTTCTTCATAATTACTAACTCTCAAATAAATCTAAGTGAAGCATGAGAGTATTTCTTCAAAAAAAATTAAAGCACACCATGCTCAAAAAGATATAAGTGAAGCACTAGAGCAATTCCATAGCTCAAAAAATTGAAGTGAAGCATATAGAGCAATTCTAACAAATCATAGCATAATTTTGACTCTCTCAAATAGGTGTGTCCAGCAAGGATACTTGTGACAAACTAAAAAGCAAAACAAGCAAAGACTCATATTGTAACACCCCAAATGTATTCCTTCCCATTTGGTAACATATGCAACCTTGGTCATGATCAATTCCTTTGGGTTTCTCCATGTTGGCTTCATTTGTTATATTTTTATGTTTACTTGTTGCATTGCCGTGCCATCATTTCAATTTGCATTTGTCATCATGATCATTACCTTATTATTTTGTGCATTGCCATGTCTTACATATTGTGGTGTTCATTTGAGCATTCCCCAAAGCCTTTGCATCATCACTTCCCCCCTTCACTCCACTTCTTCCCCTTTTCTTTTAATTGCTAGCAACATTATTTTGCCCCAAATAATGTTCAACTTTTCCCCAAAATTCATACACCATATCCTAAACCTCTCTGCCAAAATTCATCTTATTTGGAGTTGTTTTGGTTAGGTTCAAAAATGCATCAAGTTTGCATTAAATATAAACTTGATTTATTTTTCTATCTCTAAAAATGGCCAAAGCAATTTATTCAAATAGTGCATACATCCAGAAGTCTAGGGGTATTTGTTTTTCTTCTTCGCCCCTCTCCATTATCCCTGGCCTTTTCCTTTTCTACAGCTATGAATTTAAATTTACAGAGTTAAGGAGAAAAGGGAGAGCCCTCCCAGCGCAACCCACCTGGGCCTTCCCTACTCCAGCAACAGCCCAGCCAGCCCACACGTACAGGGGCATCTTCAACGTCCTATACGGCAGAGCATCCAGCAGGAACACATCGACACCTCCTCTGATTTGACGGCTGAAGTCGTCCCTAGGCCTCTATAAGACCACCCCGGTGCCCTAGACCTCCTCCTCCCTCCATTCCACCCTTTCTCTTCCTCCTGCCGCCACCAAGGTAAGCCACCCACGGACCCGCCGTCGCCATGGCCGAGCCGAGCTCAAGCTCGAGCCCGGTTTGACCCGGGCCTCCTCCGTCCTCCTCTCACTGCGGGAGTTGCCGTCACGACCTCCGCCACCAGTACCTGCAGCTCACGGTCCGGGAGCTCCTTCTCTGACGTCCTCTCCGTTGTCTTCTTCCTCGGGCCAAACCGTCGCCGCCGGCCTTCTCTTCCTCTGGAGCGACCCCTTGCACGACCTCCCCGAGCCGAATCGCCAAGTACAGCTCCCCGTCGCCGTCGACGTCTTCTTCCCCTGCTTCCTCTTCTTCACGAAGCTGAGCACCGCCTCGATCAGCACATCCTCCCGCTGTGTCCGATCTCCATCGACCTGGTACGACTCCACCAGCACCCCCACGGTGAAGCTCCGATCCTCCCCATCTCTCTCTCCGGTTCAATTTCGTCACCGTAGTCATCTTCCCAAGCCTGCCTATTTTATATCCGCCATGGGAGAGTTTCTGGAACTCGCCTCACATGCCCCTGCACATTCCCGCAATAACTCAACCCTTTCTGTTCGCGCTCACGCACAATACCAACGTGCAGTAGCCGCAGAGCACCACCCACGAGGCTCCGGTCGTCTTCTTCTCCATGTCCGGGACGAGTTGTAGCTCGTGCCCGAACGCCTGCATGCATCCACGCACATGTCGTCTCCAGTCCAGCCAGGGCTGCCATGGCCGAAAGCATTGAGCTCAGGCGCATCCCCACCTAGTGAGCCCAAGCACGTGCGCGTTCCATAGCTGCTACCTTCTTAGGTTTCCGCAAGCCCGCTGCTGTCCGGTAGCTTCAATCTCCGCTGTGTTGCTCGCTTTTGTCGCCGGCAAGCCGTGGTTCTAAAGGCTCGACCTTCTGTAGTTCGCTCAAGTAAACTGACTTCCTCACCTTTACACAAATACTTCACAGCTCAGCTGGTCAGCTCCAGCGCTCCACATCCAGGGGGTCCTGGGTTCAAATCCCAGCCGCCCTCCAGTTTTTGCTCTGTTATTTTTTTATTCTCTCTGCACACACACTCACACTTGGGCCCGATTCCATTCTGGGCCGCTGCACTCTAATGCTTTTGGCCCGTGTATGTTTTTTTCCTGTCCCATGTGATTTAGCATTTATTCTTTTTCTGCATATTCACATCAATGCCATCATTTCGAATTGTTAATAACTAAATATCCATGCATCCAAATGAAACATGTCATATATGCATCTTGCTCAGATTTTCATCTACATTCACAATATGCAACTTTCATCGATGTTAAAAATGTTTCAAAATTATTGTTGGCATTAATTTGCATAGATGTCATGTTAAAATGGTTTATTTCATAATTAAATAACCGTAGCTCCGAATTAAATAAACTATATATATAAATGGGGTAGAAAATGTAACACCCCTGTGTAATAAAGCACTGTGACATAATGATCCTCATCTTCATTTGCAATGCTTAATCACAGTGGTTAAATCTTTCAATTCAAAATCCTCTCTGAAATCAATTCAAATTCAAGTGCAAAATGAAGTTGCTCAAAACTTGCTGGAAAAATGTTCACCTTTTAGCAAATATTTCAAAACAATTTATTATTAAGGAAAACAACATCACCACAATGCTAAGATGGACAGAAGCAATTATTACAGTGCAAAACAGCATTTTAAAATGCCAATTCCATTTTTGAAAAATCCAAATTAATTCCAAAATTGCCCAAACTTTTTGTGGCAGTGCTGGATAATGCAATGTATTTATGTGACCTAGTTTCACATTTTTACAAAGTCTATTGACAGCTCAAAGTGTTGCAAAAGTCTGCTGGAAAAAGAAAAATAGAAAAGAATTGGAGAAAAAGAGAAAGGCCACTGTGCACTGGGCCTAAGTGCACAGTGCCTGAGGCCCAGCCAGCCAGCCCACTCCTCCCTCCTCCCTCTCTCTCCTTCGCCGTGTCACCATGCCCGCGGCCGCCGCGCGCCGCACCGGCCGAACGATGACACACTGACACCACCGACACTGAGGGGATAAGGATTCCCCCTCGTTCCTCCCCCTGGCCACTTCTTCCTCGCCCGCTCACTCTTCCCCTTCCTCCTCGCCTCTCCTCGCCCAAATCCCACCACCACCGAGTGCCACCACCGCCGTCCTCCGTCGCCACCACGGCCACCTTCACCGCCTCGCCTCACCAAGATGCCGTAGGCGTTCGTCATCGTCCTCCACGACGAACGGTGCCCGCTATTGGAGCCGGGAGGCCACCACGGTGATGCCAGCCCGTCTTCTTCCGCTACGGCCACCGCAGCTCCGCCGCTCGATTCACCGCGCTGCTGCTACTAAACCACCACCGGACCACCATGTGTCCCCTAGGTGAGCTCCACTCTCTTTCCCCCCTTCTTTGTTTGGCTCGGGTTCGAGCCGTAGCTAGTCGCCGTCGTGCCCGTGTTCCGCCCACCGCCATTGCCGGAAGGGCCGTGCTCCCGAGCCGCTATAGCCTCGCCCGACCGCACTAGCGTGCTCGCGGCGAGCTGCAATCCACGCCCAGCTAGTTTACGCACTCGAAAACGCCTCGCAGCTGCGTTTCCGTCCGGGTCCGAGAACAGCCGCCGCTCGACGTCATCGCCGGCGCCCATTCCGACCACCTCCGCCCATGTCGTGGCCCTCATTCGACGCGGCACTCGACACCCGTTTGAACGCGGCCGAAAACGCCGCAAATGGCCGCCTGTAGCGCAATCCCGACGCTCGCCGGCGAAGAACCGCCGCGGGAGGCTCGCCGGAGCGTTCTCCGACCGGCGTCCGATGTGGCGCCACGGGCCCCACCCTCTGCATCACAGACCACGGACCCCACGGGTCCCAGTTGACTGGGCTCACCCAGCCCCTGACAGACGGGGCCCACCCCCACTAATTAACAGAATTAGTTAAAGCTAATTTAAATAACCTAATTAGACATTGACCAGTGGGCCCTATTAGCTAATTAGGTAATTAGATTAGTATAAACTCTGTTAAAACCCCACTACCTATGATAGGTGGGTCCCACCTGTCAGTTTGACCAGTCAGCTGGTCAGCCGACTGCTGACATAATGCTGACATCATGCTGACATAGTAATTCTTTTCTGTTAATTTAATTAATTCCAGAAATGTTTTAATCTTTGAAAATTCATAGAAATTAAACCGTAGCTCGGATCGGAAAACTTTATATATGAAAGTTGCTCAGAACGACAAGACGAACCCAACCATGCTATCTGTTTTTGTGTCGGGACCTTCTATGGAGGTGAACCCACAACTTTTAGCCTGTTTCTGATAGATGAATAGTGCATATACACCGGTTAATAATTCCAACTTAAATCCTAAAATAACTAAAATGATTTAGACATGTCTTTAGCCAACCCTGCACTGCACGTTAGCATAGCATGCTCTGTGTTGCATATGTTTGCTGTGTATTTATTTGTTTCCTCCCCCTCTTCTCTCTCGGTAGATCCCGGTATCGACGTAGTCCCCGAGACCGATGCAGCTCTGGAGATCGACGACCCCACTGACAACTCTGCCTTTGCCGCCGAGCAACCAGGTAAACACCCTCCTTGAGCATGCCTATATCGCCTATTCTCTTCTTTCTTGTGCTTGTATTAGAATTGTTGCTGCTACTGTTTATCCTATTTCTGATGCATAGCCTATTTTTGTAATTGCTGTTGATACCTACCTACTTATCCTAAACTGCTTAGAATAGGCTGGATAGACACCTACCAGAGACCCCACTTTGTCCTAGTTGCCCTACTGGATTATCAGATGACTCGATCAACGTGATCGACAACCAGGCCCCAGCACCGCACATCACCCCCTTAGTTGTAAGACACTTCAGTGTTACCATCGAGTGTCGAGAGTGATACCTTGTTTAGCACTTCTGATGTTAACTCTGTAGAGTAGCTATTCGGTCGTGGTCATTGAGGGTGATTCCTCCTTCACCACTTCCAATAACGACACCGTCGTGCAACACCTCAAGTGTGAACCTCGAGGGTGATTCCTCTTAAGTTCACCTTGACGGATACATCGAGTAGGAATCCAACGAGGGTGATACCTCGGATTCCCTGATGTTATGGACACACGGATACTTGGAGTTTACAACTGTTACTTGGAAAGGCGGGTCGACCCTGAGGGGTACTCGCAAGTGATGGGAAGTCGGGTTGACCTGGAGGGTACCCGAGAGATAAATACGAGGTGTGGCCGGGCATTCTTAGCCCTTGCCGCAAGTCCTCGAGACGGGGCGATGGGGTCACATCGATCGTGAGTCTCTGCCCGTTACCGCATGCTACCAATACACTAACGATTTGGATATTTGATCTGAGTGGGCCTCTTGCCCGATAGCACTAACCATCACGCGGGAATAGTTATGGGTACTCTGCATCGTGGCATCAGCCGAAAGCTCTGTCAGACGTCCAGTTCAGCATTGCGGCATGGTCGGATTGTGTCGGCCATCCAAGGCGACGCTGGTATCCACCCCGCTTGCAATGACCCGGAGTGCAATGGGCGATGGGCCCAAGACCCCAGAGTGCTTAGGATGTAGACCAGCGGGGACCTCTTTGCTGAGCTTTAGGTAGGGCTGCGTTGTGTCATTTGGCCGAGGCCGGGCATGACCCAAAAAAGTGTGTCCAGCCGGAGTTAAGCGAGCGTGGTGGGTAAGTTGGTGCACCCCTGTAGGGAAGAAAACATCTATGCATAGCCGGATCCTCGGTAATGGAAGCTCAGAGTCGTATCCCGATCGATACAACTAGAACTTAATGTTGAGTTGAGAAATGGATAGTATGGCTCTGAGATTGCTTTCTCACGGGGAGTCGAGAAAGGATCTCTAGGCGAGGTTGATACTTATTACTACTATTACTTTATACTGTACTAATCTATACTCTTCTAATGCTGCAAGACCGCTGAAGATGCTAGTCTTCGATAGGACTAGGCCTTCTCTCTATTCTGGCATTTCTGCAGCCCAGTTCACATATACAACCTTTCTTTGATAATGTTGCATATGTAGTGTAGATCCTTACTTGCTGAGTACTTCGGATGAGTACTCACGGTTGCTTTGCTTTCTATTTTTCCCCATATTCGTTTGATGCGACCAGATGACGGAGCCCCGGAACCAGCTGCCACCGCCGACGACTACTACTACTACCCCGAGGGTGGTTACTACTACGAGTTGGCTGACGACCAGGAGTAGGTTCGGAGGGTCCCAGGCAGGAGGCCTACGCCTTTTCGATCATAGTATTTTCTTTTGCCTCGCCTTTTAAAGGCCTATTTGTTTTATCTTTTATATCTGTACTAAGATATCTGATGCTTCCGCTGACGCTTGTAAGCGAGCTTATGTATTCGAGCCCTCGAGGCCCCTGGCTTGTAACATAAAGCTTGTATTATTTTAATTTGTGTCTAGAGTTGTGTTGTGATATCTTCAAGTGAGTCCTTAGGCTTGATCGTGTGCATTTGCGTGTATGATTAGTGCACGATTAAGCTGGGGCGTCACAGAAAAATGCATAGATTAACATGGTGGCATTACTTTGCATGTTTAACAACTCTAAAATTGTGTATAGGGCAGAACAGTAGCAAATTCCAAATATGCACATGGGGATTTTCCAATTTTGTTGTTTGTTGTTTTTGGCCTCATTTAAACTTGCCTAAATAGTTAGATTAATTATTCTTCATCTCTTGCCATGTTAATCAACATTTAATATTGATGAGTAGCATAAACGAGAGCGAACTAAATACTTGAATGTGGTGTTTCGTCAATATGCAACTCGTTGCATATTGAGCTCCACTTAATTTGTAGTATTATTTGTTGCACTTTGCCATGCCATGCCCATTTAAACCGGACATGCATCATACTTGGTTGCGCATCATGCCATGTTTATGCTTGTTGGTTTACCATGTTGTTTGCTTCTTTTCGGTTGTGCTTCTTCTCGATAGTTCCGGTTACGTTGCGATTGTGAGGATTCGTTCAACTACATCTGTTCGTCTACTTCATGGAGTCAATCTTCTTCCTAGCGGGATTTTAGGCAAGATGATCATAACCTTGGATACCACTACTATCTTTGCTTGCTAGTTGTCTCGATGCTATCGCTATGTCGCGCTACCTACCACTTGTTTATCAAGCCTCCCAAATTGCCATGGATAAGCCTCTAACCTTTCCACCATCCCAGCCAACCGTTGTTTGGCTATGTTACCATTTTGCTCAGCCCCTCTTATAGCGTTGCTAGTTGTAGGTGCAGTTGCAGATTGTTCCATGTTGGGACATTGTCGGGGCCGGATTTCGGGGACACGAAAATCCCAGAAATTTAACCCCTTGTGTTATTACCAGCCCAGGATTACCGTTACTAGTGGACACGTCCTAGTTACAGATTACCAAGCAATTACAAGAATTGGATAGAAGACCATAAAGGTCTAATGATACAACAATGATATCTGGTGTCGGGTGACGAAAGCGACTTGTGTTCTTCAATGTCAATGGGGCTCCATTCCCACAGGACGGCTGACCTGGATAATTCCTATCCCGCGTGGCTGCCATCCTAGGCTCCACCCGGACGTCGCTGTGGTACACCTCGTAGAACTCCTGACCTGGCCAAGTAAATAGCCAGGGACAAGCCTGTGAGTATGTTTGAATGTACTCGCAAACATCATGAACAAAAGATATACCGAATGCAAAAGATAATATATGATCATGATGAACTAAACTATATACGTATGCTCATGCTAGACTATATTAAATGCAGGCTGACAGGAATTAAATCATGGCATGATAACATATTGGCATGTACAAATAAATGAATATATAAAAATGCTATTGATAAACCAGGAAAGTTAAAGGAAAATAAAATAAAATAAATGCCGGTCAGATGTCTAAGTGACACCACGGTAGGTCTTGAAGAGAAATGCTAAACGGGTGTCTAAAAAAGAAATCGAATGAGACAGGATCATCCGAGAACTCAAGCGACGCCACGAGAGGTCTTGAAAAGAAATACCAGTCGGGTGTCAAAAGTGACGCCACGGTCAGTCTTGAAAAGAAATGCCTATCGGGTATCCACAAGAGTATGGCGTGATAGACCGCCTGAGAACTCGAGGGACGCCACGAAGAGGTCTTGAAAAGAAATGCCAATCGGGTGTCCACATGAGTAGTGGCGTGATAGACCACCTGAGAATTCGAGGGATGCCATGGAGAGGTCTTGAAAATAAAACCGAATGCCCGGGGTAGTCTAGCCAGCCCCTGAGACACTCAGGAAAATAAAATAAGAGAAACGGGTTTGTCCACAATAATATGGATAACCACAATAATATTAATATGCATAGCAAAAATATTCATGGTAGCATCAGGGTGACAATAATTATCCTGCAAAATAATTCAGGCTCAATTTATTTATTTTCCTTCGAAGACCGACACTTGACCAACCCAGACTGTAGTCCTTAACCGTGGACATGGCTATTCGAATAGGTTTAAACTCTGCAGAGGGTGTACTCTTTACCCACAAGTAAAGGATTTCTTTAGTCTGTACCGTGACACTAACTAATTCCCATTACGGTCTTTAGGTTGAAAACACACCTGACCAGCACACACCAGATTAACCGTCCGGATGCCAGGAATCACCCAAAGCATCATTCCAGAAAAACTCTAAGTCGGGGAGACAATAATCTCGAGTAGCATGGGATCACTATTAATACGCGCGGATTCCAAGGGGTGCCCCCTCTCGGTCACAACCGGATACACCCATGCCCCCTGACCCGATGACAGGATTTAGTCCATGATCGTGGAAACCCTCATCGTAGCCCTCTATGTGGTGTGTGCACGGAAAGGGGTTAACAACTTACTAAACCATACCCCACCTGTGGCAGGGGCAAGTGGCAGCATGAATCAAGTATGGGGGTTACCGGAACAAGACTCGATCTACGGTCGACTCAGGAGGCTCAAATATTTCCTGCAGTGGTTAGCACAACAAAGTATTCTTTCAACAGCAAATCCAAACAGGGCCACAACCCTTGCATGCTCCAACATGAATAACAAACAAGGCATGATCACGCTTCAACGTGGTCACCCTTCTGCCGGTACTGTATTTTACTTATACCCGCACCTGCAAGTTAGTCATGACAACACACGATGGATGGTATGAGGAAACATGCCATCACTACATGCAAGCAAATTTTTATTCGAACTCAACCTATATATGACTTCATTTATTCTTGCAAATAATATAACCATATGATTCACCATGTCAAGTGTTCAAGATGCTTGCCTTGAGCATGCAGAAGTGTTGGGTGCACTCCAAAAGTTGGAAATATTTATCTCCCCTTCATTTCCTATTTTTAAAAATATTTGAATTACCACATAAAGTAAAAACAGTACTAAAAATTGATTCATTTTTTTTGAAATAAGTACTAAAATAAACTAGAGGAAAACTAAAGAATAACAGAAAAAGAATCAAATTATTTTGAGTCCAGATGATTTACTTAGAGAATTTCTAAGTTGAAAAGAATAAAGAAATGGACTATTTAAAAGATCCAGTGGAGACAGAGTTTAGGAAAAATGTTCACCTAGGCTGAAATAATTGGGCATGATTTTAGAAGTATTTAGAAATTTGAATTGTCAGATTTGGCTTTGAAATGGATGCTGTGAAATTAATGGAAAACTACTGATAAAAGAAAAAGAGAAAGGCAGAGGGGCGCCCTGAGCGCGGTTCACCGCAAGGTGCTACTGGGCCGGCCTAGTCGATCAGCAGCGCAGAAGGGGTGCCGCGTCGATGGCGTACTCGTAGACTACGCCTCCACCTTTGCTGAGCTGGCGGAGCGCTGGTCGCTGACAGTGGGCCCCGCGGCCCCACTGTCAGGTTTGACTTGGTCAAACCAATCGTCCCCCTCCTCTGACCGAACGGAGCGAGGACTCCGGCGACCTGCGCCAGCGAACGGCGGCGACTCTCGAGGAGATGAGGCCACCTGCGTGACCAAGGAGTCACGGCGGTCCTCCTGGTACTCGTCATAGTCGGTGAGGTGGATGGGGTCGCCAACGGTGCTGACTCCGGCGGGCGACGGCGTCAGGCAAGAAAGAGGGTTTTGCTCGTGGCCATCCCCGGGTCAAATCGGAGGGCAGAATGGATGTGCAGCGACTGGATGAGGCCTTTGGTGAAGAAAACGAAGAGGAAGAGGCACTGGTTGCGTGGGAATGGTGGAGGAGGTGGCGGCGGCCGTAGCTGCCGGGTGTGAGGAAGACGACCACTCCGGTCATTCTACTGTTTCGGGGAAGCTCTGAGAGGGTGGGGAAGCTGTGTCCCGGAGCGAGGCGAGCTCGGGCGGCTTATATAGGCGTTAGCGATGCGGGTCCATGGCTTCCCGAAGAAGTCTCGACGGCGGCGGCCATTCATGGCACTATCAAGGTAGCTGGCGAGGTCGGTGGGGTCAGTGGAGGTCGGTAGGGGCGGCAGGTGGTCGGTGGGGTGAATGAATGAGCCCCGGCCGTTGGCATTTACACGGGCAGAGACGTGGCGTGGAAGGACTCGTTGGGCGGCGCATTTGGTCGCCGTGGACGGCGGAGGGCGGCGCTAACGGATGGGGGAGAATGTCGGCGAGGCTCTAGGGTGGCTTGCTGATCCAGGGGGGGATTTGGATGAGCGGTTGGGCAACAGGGAGGGCAGTACGCGGCGGTGCCGACGCCTGCAATCATGGCGCTTCAAGCGCGCTCTGGACATGCACGGAAGGTGCTCGACGATTTGATAATGGCATCCACAGTGATCCATCCAAGTTGCTCTTTGGAAGGTTGATGCTCCTGGAGATGGCAAGGCTATTGGACATGTTACTTTGGCCAGAAGGGCAAGATCCTAATGTAGTTTAAAGAGGTTGCCAAATTCTGTCATGCTCATGAGCCGCTCGACAGAATGGTAGCACTATCTAGGAGCTTTTGTTGAACATGGGAATTGGCAGGAAGATGTCTCTGTAGTGGTTGGAGATTATAGTGGAGTTGGTTTGTCAAGAGGAGTAACTTGCTAGTGCATGTTTTACTGATATTCATTTCTGGACAGAAAGTTCAGAGGAATATTTGGTGAACTAAAATGATTCCAATGGATCTAAAATTTTGGACTTAAGGGTTTGGTTGGAAGGACTATAAGTGGGAAAAAATTCAAAATTTTTGGAGCAAAGAAAATTGGGTTGTAGTTCAAACTCAAGAAATGGACAGAATTGAAAAGAGGATGGTTTACTCAAAATTTCCAAAACAGCAGGTTGGGTTTTTGCATAAAAGTGATAGGTGGGCATCACATGACCTCTCCTAATTTTTATGGAAATTTAAAAGATTTATTTAAAATAGTTGTAGTGCAACAGAGGCATGTAAAGGTTGAAAATGCTATTTAAAGAATTGTTTTGGAGCAAATTTTATTCTGAAAATAATTCTTACTGTTATTAAAGTATAAATGAAATGTTTTAATAAAACTACCAAAGCCACAATATTATTTCCAAAATATTCTATATGGAGGGATTTTTTTTGAAAAACAGAGGGCAGAAAATACCCTAAAATTAATAAAACACCCAATATAATTTAAAATTTTATTTCTGGCCAATTTTTACTTAATAAAATCATGGTTGAAATTTTTGGGGTGTTACAAACTCTACCCCCCTTAAGAAAATCTCGTCCTCGAGATTTGTTAAGGACGGAAGAATTAACTGCATGTCACAACAAATAATCATATGCAGAATGCATTCATGGTAATGCACTTATGACTTACGCCCTAAAATACATCGCAAGTGCTAAACACAGCAACAACCCTACTACACCATACAACTACTACTATGAAAATATAGGGAAACCGGGCCACTAAGGCTCGACACAATTCTGGTGGACTCAGTCCACCTCGTCGACATCCAGACGGGCGTGTCTCGCGGACGTCGAGGCTTCTCCGGGGGCTTCAATGTCGGAGTTGGCTGGAGTGGAATGGGGAGCTACAGGGTTGGGGTAGCGATGATGACCCACGCGGGGCATCGAGGTTACCGTCCCGTTGGAGTAGGTCTCCAAGAGACGACGGAGTTCTCCTAGGGTGGCGAAGGCATCGCCTGGGTAGATAACAGGGGCAGACCTTGGGGGTTCAACTGGCCTCCCAAGCAGCACTGTCGGGGTGTCGGTGGTGGTTGCAGCTTCCCTCCTTACCGGAGTCAGAAGATCAAGTGTCCTACGAGTCGCAATCAGATCAAGGGTGACCTGATCAAATAGTGCCTCTTGTGCTCTCAGGTAGCGCACTAGATGCACTAAGGCCGGATCCGTCTCATGGTCTCCGTTGGCGACTTGGGTCGGGCTACCATAGCTTTCACGACTAGGGTAGTAGTAGAAAGAGCGGCAATTAACCCTCGACGACAGATGCCGGAGCTGAACTACGGCCTCTCGAGCTGCAAGTTGGATGGCTTGGGGCTCGTTGGAAGTCGTCCTCCCAGTAAACCGGTAGGGGCGCTCTGCGGTGATGCCCCTCCCGTAGATGTGCACCATGGCCCAGAAGTGGTGGATGGCATCACTCGCATGCTCTTGGTACACGACATACTCCGGCGGCTCTTCGATGCCGAGAGCATGACGGGTGAGATTGGCGAGGATGGCTACAAAGCCTTGAAGCTCGACTGCGGTGGTCTCGTTGTGGACGATGGGGCCTGGCATCTTGGTGGTTGGATATCAAACTGGGAGTGAGGCTGTGATGTGCTGAGTTGGGTTGAGGCTTCCTTTATAAGCCAGCAGAGTCTTCCATCACACGCTTGCGGATGGGACAACGCAGGTGTCGGCCACAGACACACGGCCTATGGACTAGGTTGATAGGTTGGGCACCGACTATCAAAAAGATGTCGGCTGGCCACTGTGCGGTTATCGGATAGGATGGGCTTGAGTGTGGATAGGAAAGGAGGTGAATTGTGTGGAAACCTTGAGATAGCGACTAGGCTAAGATAGGATTAGCCAATGGTCAGCCTGGCTCTGATACCAAGGCTGTCGGGGCCGGATTTCGGGGACACGAAAATCCTAGAAATTTAACCCCTCGTGTTATCACCAGCCCAGGATTACCGTTACTGGTGGACACGTCCTTGTTACAGATTACAAAGCAATTACAAGAATTGGATAGAAGACCATAAAGGTCTAATGATACAACAATGATACTGGTGTCGGGTGACGAAAGCGACTCGTGGTTCTTCAACGTCGATGGGGCTCCATTCCCACAGGAACGGCTGACCTGGAAAATTCCTATCCCGCGTGGCTACCATCCTAGGCTCCACCCGGACGTCGCTGTGGTACTCCTTGTAGAACTCCTGACCTAGCCAAGTAAATAGCCAGGGACAAGCCTGTGAGTACGTTTGAATGTACTCACAAACATCATGAACAAAAGATATACCGAATGCAACAGATAATATATGATCATGATGAACTAAACTACATGCGTATGCTCATGCTAGACTATATTAAATGCAGGCTGACAGGAATTAAATCATGGCATGATAACATATTGGCATGTACAAATAAATGAATATATAAAAATGTTAGTGATAAATTAGGAAAGTTAAAGTAAAATAAAATAAAATAAATGCCGGTCGGATGTCTAAGTGACACCACGGTAGGTCTTGAAGAGAAATGCCAAACGGGTGTCTAAAAAAGAAATCGGACAAGACAAGATCATCCGAGAACTCAGGCGACGCCACGAGAGGTCTTGAAAAGAAATGACAGTCGGGTGTCAAAAGTGACGCCACGGTCGGTCTTGAAAAGAAATGCCTATCGGGTATCCACAAGAGTATGGCGTGATAGACTGCCTGAGAACTCGAGGGATGCCATGAAGAGGTCTTGAAAAGAAATGCCAATCGGGTGTCCACATGAGTAGTGGCGTGATAGACCGCCTGAGAACTTGAGGGACGCCACGGAGAGGTCTTGAAAATAAAACCGAATGCCCGGGGTAGTCTAGCCAGCCCCAGAGACACTCAGGAAAATAAAATAAGAGAAACGGGTTTGTCCACAATAATATGCATAACCACAATAATATTAATATGCATAGCAAAAATATTCATGGTAGCATCAGGGTGACAATAATTATCCTGCAAAATAATTCAGGCTCAATTTATTTATTTTCCTCCGAAGACCGACACTAAGACCGACACTTGACCAACCTAGACTGTAGTCCTTAACCGCGAACACGGCTATTCGAATAGGTTTAAACTCTGCAGAGGGTGTAGTCTTTACCCACAAGTAAAGGATTTCTTTAGTCAGTACCGTGACACTGACTAATTCCCATTACGGTCTTTGGGTTGAAAAC
The DNA here is from genome assembly GCA_011799875.1 of Thinopyrum elongatum. Lineage (NCBI taxonomy): Eukaryota > Viridiplantae > Streptophyta > Magnoliopsida > Poales > Poaceae > Thinopyrum > Thinopyrum elongatum. Next base: position 392,622,289 of record CM022299.1, read on the forward strand.
ACACCTGAAAAGCACACACCAGATTAACCATTCGGATGCCAGGAATCACCCAAAGCGTCGTTCCAGAAAAACTCTAAGTCGGGGAGACAACAATCTCGAGTAGCATGGGATCACTATTAATACGCGCGGATTCCAAGGGGTGCCCCCCTCTCGGTCACAACCGGATACACCCATGCCCCCTGACCCGATGACAGGATTTAGTCCATGATCATGGAAACCCTCATCGTAGCCCTCTATGTGGTGTGTGCACGGAAAGGGGTTAACAACTTACTAAACCATACCCCACCTGTGGCAGGGACAAGTGGCAGCACGAATCAAGTATGGGGGTTACCGGAACAAGACTAAATCTACGGTCGACTCAAGAGGCTCAAATATTTCCTGCAGTGGTTAGCACAACAAAGTATTCTTTCAACAGCAAATCCTAACAGGGCCACAACCCTTGCATACTCCAACATGCATAACAAACAAGGCATGATCACGCTTCAACGTGGTCACCCTTCTGCCGGTACTGTATTTTACTTATACCCGCACCTGCAAGTTAGTCATGACAACACACGATGCATGGTATGAGGAAACATGCCATCACTACATGCATGCAAATTTTTATTCGAACTCAACCTATATATGACTTCATTTATTCTTGCAAACAATATAACCATGCGATTCACCATGTCAAGTGTTCAAGATGCTTGCCTTGAGCATGCAGAAGTGTTGGGTGCACTCCAAAAGTTGGAAATATTTATCTCCCCTTCATTTCCTATTTTCAAAAATATTTGAATTACCACATAAAGTAAAAACAGTACTAAAAATTGTTTCAATTTTTTTGAAATAAATACTAAAATAAACTAGAGGAAAACTAAAGAATAACAGAAAAAGAATCAAATTATTTGGAGTCCAGATGATTTACTTAGAGAATTTCTAAGTTGAAAAGAATAAAGAAATGGACTATTTAAAAGATCCAGTGGAGACAGAGTTTAGGAAAAATGTTCACCTAGGCTGCAATAATAGGGCATGATTTCAGAAGTATTTAGAAATTTGAATCGTCAGATTTGGCTTTGAAATGGATGCTGTGAAATTAATGGAAAACTACTGATAAAAGAAAAAGAGAAAGGCAGAGGGGCGCCCTGAGCGCGGTTAACCGCAAGGTGATACTGGGCCGGCCTGGTCGATCAGCAGCGCGGAAGGGGTGCCGCGTTGATGGCGTACTCGTAGACTACGCCTCCACCTTTGCTGAGCTGGCGGAACGCTGGTCGCTGACAGTGGGCCCTGCGGCCCCACTGTCAGGTTTGACTGGGTCAAACCAGTCGTCCCCCTCCTCTGACCGAACAGAGCGAGGACTCCGGCGACCTGCGCCGGCGAACGGTGGCGCCCCTCGAGGAGATGAGGCCACCTGCGTGACCAGGGAGTTACGGCGGTTCTCCCGATACTCGCCATAGTCTGTGAGGTGGACGGGGTCACCAACGGTGCTGACTCCGGCGGGCGGCGGCGTCAGGCAAGAAAGGGGATTTTGCTCGTGGCCATCCCCGGGTGAAATCGGAGGGCAGAATGGATGTGCGGCGACTGGATGAGGCCTTTGGTGAAGAAAACAGAGAGGAAGAGGCCCTGGTTGCGTGGGAATGGTGGAGGAGGTGGCGACGGCCGTAGCTGCCGGGTGTGAGGAAGACGACCACTCCGGTCGTTCTACTACTTCGGGGAAGCTCTGAGAGGGTAGGGAAGCTGTGTCCCGGAGCGAGACGAGCTCAGGCGGCTTATATAGGCATGAGCAATGCGGGTCCGTGGCTTCCCGAAGAAGTCTCGACGGCGGCGGTCATTCATGGCACCGTCAAGGTAGCTGGCGAGGTCGGTGGGGTCAGTGGGGATCGGTAGGGGCGGCAGGTGGTCGGTGGGGTGAATGAATGAGCCTTGGCTATTGGCATTTATGCGGGGCAGAGACGTGGCGTGGAGGGACTCGTTGGGCAGCGCATTTGGTCGCCGTGGACGGTGGAGGGCAGCGCTAACGGACGGGGGAGAATGTCGATGAGGCTCTGGGGTGGCTTGCTGATCCAGGGGGAGGATTTGGATGAGCGGTTGGGCAGCAGGGAGGGCAGTACGCGGCGGTGCCGACGCCTGCAATCATGGCGCTCCAAGCGCGCTCTGGACATGCACGGAAGGTGCTCGACGATTTGATAATGGCATCCACAGCGATCCATCCAAGTTGCTCTTTGGCACATTGATGCTCCTGGAGATGGCAAGGCTATTGGACATGTTACTTTGGCCAGAAAGGCAAGATCCTAATGTAGTTGAAAGAGGTTGCCAAATTCTGTCATGCTCATGAGCTGCTCGACAGAATGGTAGCACTCTCTAGGAGCTTTTGTTGAACATGGGAATTGGCAGGAAGATGTCTCCTTAGTGGTTGGAGATTATAGTGGAGTTGGTTTGTCAAGAGGAGTAACTTGCTAGTGCAAGTTTTACTGATATTCATTTCTGGACAGAAAGTTCAGAGGAATATTTGGTGAACTAAAATGATTCCAATGGATCTAAAATTTTGGACTTAAGGGTTTGGTTGGAAGGACTATAAGTGGGAAAAATTTCAAAAATTTTGGAGCAAAGAAAATTGGGTTGTAGTTCAAACTCAAGAAATGGACAGAATTGAAAAGAGGATGGTTTGCTCAAAATTTCAAAAACACCAGGTTGGGTTTTTCCATAAAAGTGATAGGTGGGCATCACATGACCTCTCCTAATTTTTATGGAAAATTAAAAGATTTATTTAAAATAGCTGTAGTGCAATAGACGCATGTAAAGGTTGAAAATGCTATTTAAAGAATTGTTTTGGAGCAAATTTTATTCTGGAAATAATTCTTACTGTTATTAAATTATAAATGAAATGTTTTAATAAAACTACCAAAGCCACAATATTATTTCTGAAAATTTCTATATGGAGGGAATTTTTTTGAAAAACTGAGGGCAGAAAATACCCTAAAATTAATAAAACACCCAATATAATTTAAAATTTTATTTTTGGCCAATTTTTACTTATTAAAATCATGGTTGAAATTTTTGGGGTGTTACAGACATGGATATCATGGGATATCACAATATCTCTTATTTAATTAATGCATCTATATACTTGGTTAAGGGTGGAAGGCTCGGCCTTTTGCTTGGTGTTTTGTTCCCCTCTTGCCGCCTTAGTTTCCGTCATACCGGTGTTATGTTCCTTGATTTTGCGTTCCTAACATGGTCGGGGTTTATGAGCCCCCCTTGACAGTTCGCTTTGAATAAAACTCTTCCAGCAAGGCCCAACATTGGTTTTACCATTTGCCTAATGACAACTAAAACTTGCATAGGGACTTACCAGTACCCGAGGATAATTAATCAACAACCCGGGCCAGTGCTCCTCATGAGTGTTGATCCAAACCTGTCAACCGCCAGTGGCCTCCAGGGGCAACTCTGTGATTGGCCTACCAGAAGTTTGGACAATCCGATCGTGGCCTGAGACGAGATACGCGCGGCTCCTATCAGGGTGTCGGCACGTCGGGAGGTCTTGCTGGTTTTGTTTTACCACTGTCGAAATGTCTTGTGAACCGGGATTCCGAGCTTGATCGGGTTGTCTTGGAATGGAGGATTTTCCTCCGCGCATCGTGAGAGTTTGTGATGGACTAAGTTAGGACACCCCTGCAGGGTTTAATCTTTCGAAAGCCATGCCCGCGATTATGTGGCAGATTGGAATTTATAATATCCAGTTGTAGAGAACTTGACACCAGATCTGAAATAAAATACACCCACCGCGTGCGTAACCGTGATCGTCTCTTTTCGAGTGAGTTCGAGAAGAGAACACGGTGGGGTTATGTTTGACTCGTAAGTAGTTCAGGATCACTTATTGATCATTACTAGTTGCGACCGTTATGCGTAGTCTCTCTTCTTTTTCTTGTACTCGTAAGTTAGCCACCATACAATGCTTAGTGCTTGGTGCAACCTCACCACTTATCCATTCCATACCCATTAAGCTTTGCTAGTCTTGATACCCATGGTAATGGGATTGCTCAGTCCTCGTGGCTCACAGATTACTACAACAATAGTTGCAGGTACAGGTAATGCTATGTAATGACATGAGAGCGATGCTTGCTTGTTTTGGAGTTCTTCTGCTTCTTTTTCTTCTTTGATCAGGGGATAGGTTCCTGGTCACCAGCCTGGGCTAGCAGGGTGGATGTTGTTCTTGTTTTCCATTTGTTTTCATCCGTAGTCGGATGCCGCTCTTCTGTATGATGTTTGATGTATTTATGAGGCATTTGTATGCCTTTGTATGTATCCCCATCTATTATGTAATGGTACGATGTAATGATATCCACCTTGCAAAAGCGTCTTCAATATGCGCTTCTATCCTTGGTGGGACCTTCGAGTTCCTCGAGGATAGGGTTGCATATTGGGCATGACAAGTTGGTATCAGACCCTCGACCGACCATAGGAGCCCCCTTGTTTGATCGTAGTTTGGCCATTGTCGAGTCTAGTATAAAAACTATTTTCAGAGTCTAGTTATATCAAAGAGTAGGAATTCTTTTTACTCCTTATCCCCTTCGTCGCTCTGGTGAGGAATTGTGACGTAGGTGTTTCAGTCTACTACTCTTCTCCTTCAAATTTTCTTTAGGATCACGCATTTAGTTTTCGTTTGTTGTGGTGTCAGCTCTTTTTCATCCGGCGCACTTCTCTTCGAGTCAATTCGATCCTCTTCGTCTTTTTGAAGATCAATCCTCAGTTATTTCTCAACGACATTGTTTCCCCGTCCGAAGTTGTTTTTCCTTTCCCACCGGCCCACCCTTTTTCTTCTCGGAGCCGGAGTCCTTAATCGAGTATCCATCCTACTCGTGCACCTTAGCATCCTGTCCTCAATTATTTCAACTGGTGAATTATCGTCTAGTTCGACATTCTTCATCTCTTTTTCTTCTCCGATCGATCAAATTCATTTTTTTTCGGTGTTGATTATATTCTTTTCCTTGGCTCAAATGTTTCCCCTTGCTCGTTCGCCTCTCGCCATTTAATCATTCCGGAGTGACGAAGACATCTCAGAAGATTCGTGTTTGCGTTCAAATTAATTCGAGGTTGTCACCTCATTCAAGTTTTTCAAACGTTCTGGTGCATCATTTCTCATTCAAATAATCCTTTCCAACCGTGTTTTCTTTTCAGTGGGCCCTAACCCGCAGGTCTTTTCCCAGGATCTTACCTGACTCTTCTAATTTATCCGGAGTTATAACCGAATTCTTTTCAAAGTGTGACATAAGTATGAATTTCCATCAGTCATATGACTTCTCCAAGATCGCTTTCAAATTCTTTTCATGTTTGGTTCAACCTTTCCTCTTTTCATTCTTCCGGAGTATCTCAAAAAATTTGGTGGTGTTTCTCGTCATAATTCTCAACATTTGAAGATCGAAGAAGAGTTTTACTCCAAATCTTGTCCGTTCTCTCGAAGATTCATGGTGCTAGCTTGATGCTATCCTCTTAATTTGTTCCGACCGTCAAGAATTCTTTTCATACCCATTCCAAGTAGTTCAGGAGTATTTTATTTTGGATTCTACGGAGGCCATCCTTTTCAGAAGAGTTATTCATTTTCAGTTTTCTGCTCTCGCCCTCCAATTCTTACTGGTGGATCATTCAAGTATTCTCTAGTCATCTCATGTTCTCTTCATTGTCTTATATCTAAATTCACTCAAGCGGCGTTCATGTTCTAATTCTTTCCGGCGATCCCTTCTCTTTTCTTCGTCCATTTTGAAATTCTTACGGTGGTTCATTAAAGATTCCTTTGTTATCATATCAATTCATCCGTTCTTTCCAATCCTACCGGTGGTTCATGAAGACCTTCCCAAGTTCACGCTATATCTCTCTTTAATCATTTTCGACGCGAATAAGTAGGTATGCAAATCCATTGCTTCTCATCAATTTAATTGATGGAGGATAAGCATAACATAATTCTTATTCTTCTTTCATCAAGTTGATTAATCCCTTCCTTCGGAGTTTGTTCATGATGAATAAATTCTAGTCCCAAGTGTTTTCATCTTTTCTTTTCCGGAGTTCAAAGTTTTCTCGGCTATCTCGTCGGAACCTCTATCTAAATCTCTGCAAGGATTTAATCTTATTCTTTTCATCCTTCGTTTCTATCTCATCATCCTTGTGTTACCGGAGTTCTTCATGGTGGTTCATCATGATCTAATTCATTCTCGAAGTTTCATCAAATCCTTGTTAGAAGAGTCAAGTATTCTTCTTCTTGCATTTCGAAGTGCAATTCATTCTCCGTTATCTTTTAAGGTGGAGTGTTCAATCTTTTCATTCCTCTTAGGCAATCGACCATTTCGCAGTGGCAGAATTTCACCTAAAGTTTTGAGATGCTTTCCATAAGTCCACAACAAGTTTTTCTTTTGTTGTTGGTTTTATCAACAAGTCCGTTCAACCCTTCTTCATAAGGATGCTTTTCAAATTCATTTGTGCTAGAAGATGTTGTTTTTATCCTCCGTTCTTTTCATTCCACTCTTTCAATTGTTACTGAGGCATTGTGTTGTTGCTCTCATCAAGTATCATTCCATCTTGTCAAGTCCATATTCCTTCCATGTTCAACCGGAGTGCTGTCAAAATTTTCTCCTTCTTATTCATTGTCTATCTCATTATACCGGTGTGGTTTTATATTCTTTCGATTCGTTAAGCTCTTGTTTCATGTCTTTCTACCTACAAGGTTCTCGTAATGTTCCTTGTTCCTATTTTCTAACGGAGTGTCCTCAACATCGTTCATCTCCGTTGTATTCTTTCCTTTGAATTGTTTAACCTTCTAAGGTTCCTTGGTTTCACTCATTTGTCCTAGAAGCAACTTTGTTTTACCTCTTCCTTCCGTTGTCATTCCTAGATCTCGGGACAAGATCCTCTTGTAGTGGAGGAGAGTTGTAACACCCCAAATGTATTCCTTCCCATTTGGTAACATATGCAACCTTGGTCATGATCAATTCCTTTGGGTTTCTCCATGTTGGCTTCATTTGTTTTATTTTCATGTTTACTTGTTGCATTGCCATGCCATCATTTCATTTTGCATTTGTCATCATGATCATTGCCTTATTATTTTGTGCATTGCCATGTCTTACATATTGTGGTGTTCATTTGAGCATTCCCCAAAGCCTTTTCATCATCACTTCCCCCCTTCACTCCACTTCTTCCCCTTTTCTTTTAATTGCTAGCAACATTATTTTGCCCCAAATAATGTTCAACTTTTCCCCAAAATTCATACACCATATCCTAAACCTCTCTGCCAAAATTCATCTTATTTGGAGTTGTTTTGGTTAGGTTCAAAAATGCATCAAGTTTGCATTAAATACAAACTTGAATTATTTTTCTATCTCTAAATGCCCAAAGCAATTTATTCAAATAGTGCATATAGCCAGAAGTCTAGGGGTATTTGTTTTTCTTCTTCGCCCCTCTCCATTATCCCTGGCCTTTTCCTTTTCTACAGCTGTGAATTTAAATTTACAGAGTTAAGGAGAAAAGGGAGAGCCCTCCCAGCGCAGCCTACCTGGGCCTTCCCTACTCCAGCAATAGCCCAGCCAGCCCACACATACAGGGGCATCTTCAACCTCCTGTACGGTAGAGCATCCAGCAGGGACACGTCGACACCTCCTCTGATTTGACGGCCGGAGTCGTCCCTAGGCCTCTATAAGACCACCCCGGTGCCCTAGACCTTCTCCTCCCTCCATTCCACCCTTTCTCTTCCTCCTGCCGCCACCAAGGTAAGCCACCCACGCACCCGCCGTCGCCATGGCCGAGCCGAGCTCAAGCTCGAGCCCGGTTTGACATTAATTTGCATAGATGTCATGTTAAAATGGTTTATTTCATAACTAAATAACTGTAGCTCCGAATTAAATAAACTATATATGTAAATGGGGTAGAAAAATGCATAGATTAACATGGTGGCATTACTTTGCATGTTTAACAACTCTAAAATTGTGTATAGGGTAGAACAGTAGCAAATTCGAAATATGCACATGGGGATTTTCCGGAATTGTTGTTTGTCGTTTCCGGCCTCATTTAAACTTGCCTAAATAGTTAGATTAATGATGCTTCATCTCTTGCCATGTTAATCAACATTTAATATTGATGAGTAGAATAAACGAGAGCGAACTAAATACTTGAATGTGGTGTTTCGTCAATATGCAACTCGTTGCATATTGAGCTCCACTTAATTTGTAGTATTATTTGTTGCACTTTGCCATGCCATGCCCATTTAAACCGGACATGCATCATACTTGGTTGCGCATCATGCCATGTTTATGCTTGTTGGTTTACCATGTTGTTTGCTTCTTTCCGGTTGTGCTTCTTCTCGATAGTTCCGGTTACGTTGCGATTGTGAGGATTCGTTCAACTACGTCCGTTCGTCTACTTCATGGACTCGATCTTCTTCCTAGCGGGATTTCAGGCAAGATGATCATAACCTTGGATACCACTACTATCTTTGCTTGCTAGTTGTCTCGATGCTATCGCTATGTCGCGCTACCTACCACTTGTTTATCAAGCCTCCCAAATTGCCATGATAAGCCTCTAACCTTTCCACCATCCCAGCAAGCCGTTGTTTGGCTATGTTACCGTTTTGCTCAGCCCCTCTTATAGCGTTGCTAGTTGCAGGTGCAGTTGCAGATTGTTCCATGTTGGGACATGGATATCATGGGATATCACAATATCTCTTATTTAATTAATGCATCTATATACTTGGTAAAGGGTGGAAGGCTCGGCCTTTTGCTTGGTGTTTTGTTCCCCTCTTGTCGCCTTAGTTTCCGTCATACCGGTGTTATGTTCCTTGATTTTGCGTTCCTAACACGGTCGGGGTTTATGGGCCCCCCTTGATAGTTCGCTTTGAATAAAACACTTCCAGCAAGGCCCAACATTGGTTTTACCATTTTCCTAATAACAACTAAAACTTGCATAGGGACTTACCGGTACTCGAGGATAATTAATCAACAACCCGGGCCAGTGCTCCTCATGAGTGTTGGTCCAAACCTGTCAACCGCCGGTGGCCACCAAGGGCAACTCTGTGATTGGCCTATCGGAAGTTTGGACAATCCAATCGTGGCCTGAGACGAGATACGCGCGGCTCCTATCAGGGTGTCGGCACGTCGGGAGGTCCTATTGGTTTTGTTTTACCATTGTCGAAATGTCTTGTGAACCGAGATTCCGAGCTTGATTGGGTTGTCCCAGAATGGAGGATTTTCCTCCGCAGATCATGAGAGTTTGTGATGGACTAAGTTGGGACACCCCTGCAGGGTTTAATCTTTCGAAAGCCGTGCCCGTGATTATGTGGCAGATTGGAATTTATAATATCCAGTTGTAGAGAACTTGACACCAGATCCAAAATAAAATACACCCACCGCGTGCATAACCGTGACCGTCTCTTTTCGAGTGAGTTCGAGAAGAGAACATGGTGGGGTTATGTTTGACTCATAAGTAGTTCAGGATCACTTATTGATCATTACTAGTTGCGACCGTTATGCGTAGTCTCTCTTCTTATTCTTGTACTCGTAAGTTAGCCACCATACAATGCTTAGTGCTTGGTGCAACCTCACCACTTATCCATTCCATACCCATTTAGCTTTGCTAGTCTTGATACCCATGGTAATGGGATTGCTTAGTCCTCGTGGCTCACAGATTACTACAACAATAGTTGCAGGTACAGGTAATGCGATGTTATGACGTGAGAGCGATGCTTGCTTGTTATGGAGTTCTTCTGCTTCTTTTTCTTCTTCGATCAGTGGATAGGTTCTTGGTTGGCAGCCATGGCTAGCAGGGTGAATGTTGTTCTTGTTTTTCATTTGTTTTCATCCGTAGTCGGATGCCGCTCTTCTGTATGATGTTTGATGTATTTATGAGGCATTTGTATGCCTTTATATGTATCCCCATCTATTATATAATGGTACGATGTAATGATATCCACCTTGCAAAAGCGTCTTCAATATGCGCTTATATCCTTGGTGGGAATGATGACCCACAAGTATAGGGGATCAATCGTAGTCCTTTCGATAAGTAAGAGTGTCGAACCCAACGAGGAGCAGAAGGAAATGACAAGCGGTTTTCAGCAAGGTAATGTCTGCAAGCACTGAAATTATAATTAACGAGTAGTTTGGTAACAAGATAATTTGTAACAAGCAAGTAACAGTGATGGTAATAAAAGTGCAGCAAGGTAGCCCAATCCTTTTGAGGCAAAGGACAGGCCAAAATGGTCTCTTATGATAAGCAAAGCATTCTTGAGGGTACACGGGAATTTCATCTAGTCACTTTCATCATGTTGGTTTGATTTGTGTTCGCTACTTTGATAATTTGATATGTGGGTGGACCGGTGCTTAGGTGTTGTTCTTACTTGAACAAACCTCCTACTTATGATTAACCCCCTTGCAAGCATCCGCAACTACGAGAAAAGTATTAAGAATAAATCTAACCATAGCATTAAACTTTTGGATCCAAATCAGTCCCTTACAGAATAGCGCTTAAACTAGTGTTTAAGCTTCTGTCACTCTCGCAACCCATCATCTAATAACTACTCCACAATGCATTCCCTTAGGCCCAAATATGGTGAAGTGTCATGTAGTCGACGTTCACATGACACCACTAAGGGAATCACAACATACATATCATCAAAATATCGAACACATATCAAGTTCACATGATTACTTACAACAAGGTTTCTCCCGTGACCTCAAGAACAAAAGTAACTACTCACTAATGATAATCATGCTCAAGATCAGAGGGGTATTAAATAGCATAATGGATCTGAACATATAATCTTCCACCAAATAAACCATATAGTAATCAACTACAAGATGTAATCAACACTACTAGTCACCCACAAGTACCAATCTATAGTTCCGGTACAAAGATTGAACACAAGAGATGAACTAGGGTTTGAGAGGAGATGGTGCTATTGAAGATGTTGATGGATATTGCCCTCCCCAAGATGGGAGAGCTGTTGGTGATGATGATGACGATGATTTCCCCCTCCGGGAGGGAAGTTCCCCCGGCGGAATCGCTCCGCCGGAGGGCAAAAGTGCTCCTGCCCAAGTTCCGCCTCGAGACGGCGGCGCTTCATCCCGAAAGTCCTCTCCTTATTTTTTTCTAGGTCAAAATGACTTATATACCAGAAGAGGGGCACCAGAGGTGGGCCGAGGAGGGCACAACCCACCAGGGCGCGCCTGGGCTCCCTGGCACGCCCAGTTGGGTTGTGCCCACCTGGTGGGCTCCCTATGGTAGTTATTTGCTCCAATAATTCTTATTTATTCCATAAAAATTCCTCATGAATTTTCAGCTCATTTGGAGTTGTGCAGAATAGGTAGCCTGATGTAGCTTTTTCAGGTCCAGATTTCCCGCTGCCGGAATTCTCCCTCTTTGTGTGAACCTTGCATATTATGAGAGAAAAGGCATTAGAATTACTCCAAAAAGCATTATTATGCATAAAAACATCATAAATAACAGTAGGAAAACATGATGCAAAATGGACGTATCAACTCCCCCAAGCTTAGACCTCGCTTGTCCTCAAGCGAAAACCGAAATCGAAAAACATGTCCACATGCTTAGAGAGAGAGAGAGAGGTGTCGATAAAAACAAAATACGGACATAGAAGCATCATGTATATTATTATAACCGCAACAAACTTTAACATAGAACTTTATCACATAACTTTTATCATAAACTTCTCATGAATAAGTAACAATTCATCACAACATCGAAGTATAAAGCATAAACTCTATTGAAAACCAACAAACTATGTTCTCAGTCAACTTTGCAACTACAATTCATCATCTTTTCAGGAAGGGTCACATTTCGGAGCCTTTTTGGCAAGTCCACATACTCAACCATCATATAGTCTTCTATTATTGCTAACACTCACCGCATACACATGATCAAAACGTTTCAACCGAACACATAGAAAGATAGGGGCTTAAAGTTTCGCCTCACAACATACTCACCTCGAGGGTGATGTCAACAATAGTAACTCATGCTACTCATATCCAACTAGATATATGTGCCTAGATCTTTCCTCACCACATGATGCTTGCCAAAAGAGAAAATAAAAAGGAATAGAGAGAAGAACTTTGACTCTTGCATAAAAGTAAAAGATAGGCCCTTCGCAGAGGGAAGCAGTGGTTGCCATGCGCTTATTTATTTGTATGCTCAATCTCTTAGTGCAAAAGAACGTCACATTATATTGCCCCTTGTGATAGCAACTTTATTATGTAGTCTGTCGCTTTTATTCTTTGCCATCACAAGTTCGTACAACGCTCAATTTTCTCTTACATTAAATGATCCAACACTTTTAGAAGCAATTTTTATTGCCCTATTTGCACCGATGACAACTTACTTGAAGGATCTTACTCAATCCATAGGTAGGTATGGTGGACTCTCAAAATAAGATTTGGGTTTAATGGTTTTTGGATGCACAAGTAGTATCTCTACTTAGTGCGGAATTTTTGGCTAGCAAAGATGGGGGCAAGCACCACATGTTAAAGGATATATGACAATATAACTTCTATGTGAATATGAACAAACATAAATCATTACATTGTCTTCCTTGTCCAGCGGCAACAATTTTGGCATATAATATTTTGATGGGGGATCACAATCACAAAAGATGTCCAGGATAGTGTATTTGTATGTGAATCTTCTCTTCCCTTATTAATTCTTTCATGAATTGCATCATTGACCAATGCTATGTTTGTCAATCTCCAATAAAATTTTCTACTTATACTCTTCCTTATGTGATGTCATTACTTACCATAAAATTAGCATATGATCTTTTTCATTTATTTCCTTTCTTTTTATTGAACATGAAAGTAAAGAAAACAAAACTCAAACAAAACTTTATTATATATATCTTGCACATGATTACAAAGATACATCACTAAGCAAACACTCGAAAAGAAAGGATCGAACTAAACTTTTATTCATCTAAAGCAAAAGATAACTATGGATCAAACTAAGATAAGTAAAGGCAAAAGATAGTGGAGGTGATACGATACTAGGACACCTCTCCTAAGCTTGGCACAAGCCAAGAGGAGTGCCCTTACCCGATTACTCAATTTTCTTTTGTTGATGAAGAAGGAGGTGGTGGTGATGAAGCAGTGGATTTGTCTTTCTTCCTTAGCTTACGCTTGAGGATGGAATTTTCCTCCTTTAAATCACCGATCTCCTGCTCGAGCTCTACTATCCTTTTGCATAATTCTTGCTTGTTTTCCTGCAAGAGACGAAAAGGGATAAACTGGACCTTAGGTTTCTTTGCTTTTCTGGGGAGACTTGATTTCTTGAATTCCACGTGCATGTCCCCAGGTTGAGGCAATGGAACTTCAGCTTCGTCTGAGCTTGTCTCCTCCTCCCTTTTAGGGCCATAGTCTTCTTCTTGCTCCGAAGTCCAGCTATAGTGTTCCACATCCCCATAAACCTTGTTGTTTGCGATATAATCAGCAACATAGCTCTCACCCTCCGAGTCTTGGGATGACATATTTTCATATCTGTCAGGAAAACAGCGAGAAAAGAAAACAAAAGATTTCTCCGCGATGCAGAGGTTAATAGGTTCGGGGGTATATAAAGATTTTTTTAATCTTGGGAAGCAAGCAAACGGAAGAAAAACGGAGTCAGGAAGATACCCGAGGTGGGCACAACCCACCTGGGCGCGCCTGCCTTGTGCCCACCAGGGGTGCCTTCCTGGTTGTTTCTTATTTTCCTAATTTTTGTTATATTCCAAAACGGACAGAAAATATTTTTGCGGATTTTTCGGAGTCCGTTTACTTACCGTATCACGTACCTCCTCTTTTTCAGTTATTCTGGAGTGTTCCAGAAGGTTTCCTTTATGTGTTCTTCCGGTGTCATAGTTTGGATAATATTGCTTTCAGCATTAATGGGCGTACCTGAGATATAATGTTTTATTCGTTGCCCATTAACAACCTTCGGGTTAGTACCTTCGGCATTATTTATCTTGATTGCTTCGGATCGATAAACCTCCTCGATAACGTAAGGTCCTCCCCATTTGGAGAGGAGTTTTCCTGCAAAGAATCTGAAATGAGAGTTGTACAAAAGAATATATTCTCCAACTTTGAACTCATGCTTTTGGATTCTTTTGTCATTCCATCTTTTAACTTTTTCTTTAAATAACTTGGCATTTAAATAGGCTTGGGTTCTCCATTCATCTAGTGAGCTAATATCAAATAACCTCTTTTCACCGGCAAGTTTGAAATCATAGTTGAGTTCTTTAATTACCCAATATGCTTTATGTTCTAACTCAAGAGGCAAATGACAAGCTTTTCCATAAACCATTTTATACGGAGACATACCCATAGGATTTTTATATGCTGTTCTATAAGCCCAAAGTGCATCATCTAACTTCTTAGACCAACTCTTTCGAGACCTATTGGCAGTTTTTTGTAATATTAAATTTATTTCTCTATTGCTAAGTTCAACTTGACCACTAGACAGAGGATGATCAGGTGATGCAATTCTATGGTTAACATCATATTTAGCAAGCATTTTACGGAAAGCACCATGAATAAAATGTGAACCACCATCAGTCATTAAATATCTAGGGACTCCAAATCTTGGGAAAATGGCTTCCTTAAGCATTTTAATAGAGGTGTTGTGATCAACACTACTAGTTGGAATAGCTTCTACCCACTTAGTAACATAATCAACAGCAACCAAAATATGTGTATACCCATTAGAGGAAGGAAAAGGTCCCATGTAATCAAATCCCCAAACATCAAATGGTTCAACAGCAAGAGAATAATTCATAGGCATTTCCTGACGCCTACCAATATTATCAATTATTTGACATTCATCACAAGATAAAACAAAATTACGGGCATCCTTGAAGAGAGTAGGCCAATAAAAACCAGATTGCAATACCTTGTGAGCAGTTCTATCTCCCGCATGATGTCCTCCATAAGCTTTGGAGTGACATTTTCATAGGATTTGTCCCTGTTCATGCTCAGGTACACAACATCTAATAATACCATCTACTCCTTTTTAAAGATGTGGGTCATCCCAAAAGTAATGTCTTAAATCATAGAAGAATTTTTTCTTTTGTTGGTATGTGAATCTAGGTGGTATATATTTAGCAACAATATAATTGGCATAGTCACCATACCAAGGAGTGTTATGAGAAACATTTATTGCAGCTAATTGTTCATCAGGAAAACTATTATTAATAGGTTGTGGGTCATGAAGAATATTTTCTAACCTAGACAAGTTATCAGCCACTGGGTTCTCAGCTCCCTTTCTATCAGTGATATGTAAATCAAATTCTTGTAGCAAAAGAACCCACCTAATGAGTCTAGGTTTAGCATCCTTCTTTTCCATAAGATATTTTATACCAGCATGATCGGTGTGAACGGTCACTTTAGAATCAACAATGTAAGATCTAAATTTATCACAAGCAAACACAACTGCTAAAAATTCTTTTTCAGTAGTAGCATAATTTCGTTGAGCACTGTCTAGAGTTTTACTAGCATAATGAATAACATTAAATTTCTTATCGACTCTTTGTCCTAGAACAGCACCAACAGCATAATCACTAGCATCACACATAATTTCAAAAGGCAAGTTCCAATCAGGTGGTTGAACAATAGGTGCAGAAATCAAGGCTTTCTTAAGTGTTTCAAAGGCTTCTACACAATCATCATCAAAAACAAATGGAACATCCTTTTGTAAAAGATTTGTAAGAGGCCTAGAAATTTTAGAGAAGTCTTTAATAGTCTTCTCAGCAGCGCGGAGCTAAGTGCTGCCACTAGGACGTGGGAGGGAGCCCCCGAGGCCGGAGGGGCGGCACTCTGGAGACTCCGGGGCGTGTACAGCCCCACTCATTATTACGTGAGAGTGTCACGAGCGGAGACCTTCACAGGCACTGGGCCTTGCTTCATGGGTAGAACTTCCGGAGGTGCTGGATGTTCCAGGCGTTCTGGATGGGGATCCCGTCCTGCGTCTCCAAGCACACAGCGCCAGGCCTGGAGACGCGGGCAATCCTAAGCGGGCCCTCCCACATGGGAGAGAGCTTATGCAGCCCCTCCCTGGAGAGCACCCGCCTCAGGACGAGATCGCCCACCTCGAGCGTCCTGGAGCGGACACTGCGATAGTGGTACCGCCGCAGCGTCTGCTGGTACCTTGCCGCCTGGAGCGAGGCTTGACGGCGGCGTTCCTCCCCCAGCACGAGGTCCATCCCCCGCGAGGCATCCTGGCGTGCCTCATCAAACGCCAAGACCCGTGCGGAGCGATGCTTGACTTCGTGTGGGAGAACCGCTTCGGCTCCATAGACGAGGAAGAATGGAGTCTCGCCCGTCGGCTTGGTGGTGGTGGTGTGGATGGACCACAACACGGACTGGAGCTCATCGATCCAGCCCCTGCCGCAGGCCTCGAGCTTTTTCTTGAAGGTTCTTGTTTTGAGGCCTCTCAGGACCTCCGCGTTGGCGCGCTTAGCTTGGCCGTTGCTCCTGGGGTGCGCCACTGAGGCGTAGCATATCTGTGTTCCAAGGTTAGCATAATATGTTTTGAAGAGATTGCTAGTGAACTGCGAGCCGTTGTCGGTGATGATACGATTAGGGACCCCAAAGCGGCACACGAGGCTCTTGATGAACTTGACTGCCGAACCGGCTGGGATGGTGCAGACAGCTTCCAGTTCCGCCCACTTGGTGAACTTGTCGATGGCAACGTATAGGTAGTGGTAGCCCCCAGGCGCCCGTGGGAATGGTCCCAATATGTCCAGCCCCCAGACCGCGAACAACCGCGTGAGCGGAATGGTTTGGAGGCCCTGAGCAGGCTGGTGGGTCTGCTTGGCGTGGAACTGGCAGGCTTCGCAGGACTTGACCAACTCTGTGGTGGCGTTGAGCGCCATTGGCCAATAGAACCCGCTGCGAAATGCCTTCCCCACGAGGGTGCGTGATGAAGAGTGGTGCCCGCAGTCCCCGCCATGTATATCCGTCAGCAGGTCGCGCCCCTGCTCCCTGGAAATGCATCGTAGAGAGATGTCGTTTGGACGCCTCCGATAAAGCTCACCATCCTGAATGCAGTATGCTGTAGCTTGGCGTGCCACCCGCTCTGCGTCTTCCTCCTTCTCTGGCAGGGTTCCCTGGAACAGATACACCCTGAACTCTTCAGTCCAGCATCCCTCCTGAGGCTCGAGCGCGAGGAGCAAACGCGCCCCTGAGGTCAGGCCACAGGTTGGGGCTCCCGAGGTTGGTGCTGGGGGGAGCTCCTCCTGAGGCGGCGTTGCCTCTGCAGCGGGTGGGGCTGCCGAAGGCTTGAAGAGCCGCTCCTCGAAGACGTCGGGCTCCTGAGGCAGGCGCCGGGACGCCCTCTTGGCGATGTCGTCAGCTTCCTTGTTTGTGCCGCGCGGCATGTGCTGCAGTTCCAAGCCCAAGAATTGTTTCTCAATTTTGCGTACCTCCGCAAGATATGCCTCCGTGTGCTCGTCCTTCGGCTCGTATACTTTGTTGGAGAAGTTGACGAGGAGCTGGGAGTCGCCCTTGATGATGAGGCGCTTCACTCCCAAGGCTGCCGCAGCCTTGAGACTGGCGATTAAGCCTTCGTACTCCGCGATGTTATTGGAGACCTTCTCGCCCTGCTGGAAGCAGAGCTGCACGACGTAGTAGAGCTTGTCCTGGGCGGGCGATATGAGCACGGCTCCAGCCCCCGCGCCCTGACGCGCGAAGGCGCTGTCAAAGTACATGACCCATCCGTCTGGCGCCTCGCTTCCTGGTGAGAGTGGGCGGCCTCGCCTACTTCAGGGCTGGGAACGTCAGTCCATTCCACCATGAAGTCAGCGAGCGCGGCACCCTTGATAACTCTGGTGGTGCTGAGCTCCAACTGGAATGCCTGCAACTCGATGTTCCATTCTGCGACTCTCCCCGCAGCATTGGGACTCCGGAGCACCCTCTCCAGTGGGTAAGCTGAGACGACCTTGATGGGGTGACCTTGGAAGTAGTGGCGCAGCTTGCGGGAGGCGAAAAGGAGCGTGAGCAGGAGCTTCTGCGGCATGGGATAGCGCGCCCGTGCGTCACGCAATACCATGCTGACAAAGTACACCGGGTGCTCGATGAGGGCCGAAGCACTGGTGATGTCTTGTACCTCCTGAGGCTGGGGGTCCTCGGGAGCTTGGCTGTTTGCAAGGGCAGCCAGGCCCCCAGGAGCACCGTCCTGAGGGGCCTGGTCATCTGCTAGTGCCGCCGGGGCCTCAGGAGCACCGTCCCGAAGCTGCGTTGTCTCATCCTGGCGTGTGGCGCTGCCTGGCGAGTCCCCAACCTGGTGCTCTTCCCAGACCGCCACCAGTGCTGCGCTGGCAGAGTGTGGCGTGGCGGCTAGGTAAAGCACCAAGGGCTCGAGAGGTCGCGGCGCCACCATCACTGGTGGGCTGGTGAGGTATCTCTTGAGGTCTTGAAACACTGCGTTAGCCTCCGGAGTCCATTCGAACGGCCCTTTCTTCTTCATTAGCTTGAAGAATGGGAGGGCGCGCTCCCCAAGCTTGGAGATGAAGCGCCCTAGCGAGCTCACGCAGCCCGCCAGCTTTTGCATTTCCTTGAGAGTCTGCGGCGGGCTCATCCTTTCTATCGCCTTGACCTTCTCGGGGTTCGCCTCAATTCCCCTGTGTGACACCTAAAAGCCCAACAGCTTGCCAGAGGGGACACCAAACACACACTTCTCCGGGTTGAGCCGCAGGTCCACCTTGCGCAGACTGGTGAATGTTTCTTCCAGGTCCTCGATGAGGGTCCTTGCCTCCCGAGACTTCACCACTATGTCGTCAACGTATGCCTCGGCGTTCCTCCCAAGCTGCTGGCCCAGAGCGGTGTCCATCAGCCGCTGGAAGGTCGCTCCGGCGTTACGCAGCCCGAAGGGCATGTAGGTGTAGCAATACACCCCGCACGGGGTCAAGAAGGCCATCTTCTCAACAGATTGCACCGCCATCTTGATTTGGTGATATCCTGAGAATGCGTCCAGGAAGCACAGCAGGTCGCACTCGGCGGTAGAGTCGATGATCTGGTCGATGCGCGGGAGCGGGAAGGGGTCTTGAGGGCAAGCCTTGTTGAGGTTGGTGAAGTCGACGCAGATGCGTTCCTTCCCGCCTTTCTTGGGGACAATGACCGGGTTAGCCAGCCATTCTGGGTACCGCACCTCCCGAATGACACCAGCATCTTGCAGCTTGCTGGTCTCTTGGATGATGAACGCCTGCTTCTCTGTGGACAGCCACCGCGCCCTCTGCTTCACCGGGCGTACGTTGGGGCACACCCTCAGGTGATGCTCGATTACCTCCCTCGGGACTCTGACCCGATCTTTGGGCTCCCATGCAAACACCTCCTTGTTTGCGCGCAAGCCGACCAACGCCTTTTCTTGGTCTGGGGCGAGGTTGGCTCCTATGGTGAAGGTGGCTCCCGATGCCCCATCCTCGTGAACCGGCACCTGCTTCATCTCAGCCCGATCTTGGGAGAACAACTACTTCTTCTTCGCCGGCGCAGCCCCCGGGGCCTCAGGGGCTCCTCCACCTACTGGGCGTGCTGCTACCATGGCCCTGAAGGCGGGCTTGAGGGCCGTCAGGGCCTCCTTGGTGTCTCCAGCCACGGTGAGGACGCCGCTGCTCCCCGGCATCTTCATGAGGTTGTAGGCAGGATGAGTCGCTGCCATAAACTTGGCCAAGGCTGGGTACCCGAGGATGGCATTGTACGGGAGGCTGATGCGGGCGATGTCAAAGTCGATAAGCTTGGTGCGGTAGTTGTCGCGAGTGCCGAAGGTGACGGGGAGGCGTATCTGCCCTAGGGGGCTGGTGGAACCGTTGACGACCCCGGAGAAGGGCTTGGTGGGGCGGAGCCGGCCATGTGGCATGTGGAGCAAGCCAAAAGCTTCCACAAAGAGCACGTTGAGGCCAGCCCCGCCGTCAATGAGGGTCTTGGTAACCGCCACGTTGCAGATGGTGGGGGTGCAGAGCATCGGGAGCGTGCCTGCGCCCGCGGTGGTTGCTGGGTGGTCTCTCGAGTCGAAGGTGAGGTCGGCCTTGGGCGCCGCCCATCCTGGAGGAGCTCCCTACTGCACGTGCGTGGCACCTACTTGGCGGAAGAACTGCTTGACATGACGGTCTGAGGGCGGCGCCTGCGAACCACCGAGGAGGGCTGCGACGGCGAGGGGCACTGGCGCCGCGAAGCGCGTGATGAAGAGACCGCACAGCTCCTCCAAGGAGGCCACAGAAGATTCCGGCAGGTTGAGCATCCAGGCGCGCGGCACCCTAGCGAGGGCCATCGGAAACCAGTTGGCCACGACCTTGTCGTCACCACCGGCCACCCAAATGGCCTCCTCATACGCCTGGAGAAATGCCGCTGGGTCTGCCGCACCATCGTAGCGAGGTGGCATCTCTGGCTTCAACTTGGTTGGCCACTCTACATGTCGTAAGGCGGGGGTGAAGGCCCGGAGGCCCATGGCGCCTCCACGCGCGCCCGTCGATCCGGCCGGTGGAGCGGCGCCCGCCATGAGAGCTGAACGGAGGAGCGAAGCGGACGAAGAGGCGAAGCTTCGACGCACCCCTACCTGGCGCGCCAAATGTCGGACTCGGGGTTCCGCAGACCCTTGAGAGGTTCGAACTCTGGGGTGCGTGCGAAGAACTCTCCCTCCCCAGTCTGCCTGCTCAATGATCCCACAGCCTAGCACGACAAACCAAAGGGACAAGTGACACAGCATTTTATCCTGGTTCGGGCCACCTTGCGGTGTAATACCCTACTCCAACTTTGTGGTGGATTGCCTCAGAGGGCTGAGGATGAACTAGTACAGAGGTGGAATGGCCTCAGGAGGTGAGGTGTTCTTGAGCTCGATGAGCTGGTGAGGTGGTGAGGGCGGAACAGATCTGATCCCCCTCCTATGGTGGTGGCTAAGTCCTATTTATAGTGGCCTTTGTCCTCTTCCCAAATGTAGGCGGGAAGGGATCCCACAATGGCCAAATTCGAAGGGAGACAACTAGTACAAGTTATCCTGACAAAAGTAGTCTTCGCCTGCAAAAGCCTCTGGCGGTGACGCTGCAGTGGGCTCAGCGATGACCTCCGTCCTGCCGTCCTGGCGGTCCTGGTCTTGTTGCACCGATATGGAAACCTTTGCTTGATTCCTCGGGACTCCGCGCCTGCGCTTGCCTCCTTGGCACCAAAGAGGAAACTAGTACACTGCGCCCGCTGGCGCCCGCCTGGTCCTGGTCGTCATGGCTCACGTCAGGTGAACCTCGCGAGGTTCGGCTTGCATTGATATCTCCGCTCCTCGGGAGCCAGCCTGGGGAGGCCGCCCCTCGTGGAGGTCTTGGTGTCGTCCGCCTCGCGAGGCTTGGCCCCTCACGAGGGTCTTGAGTTGTTGTTGCTGAAGCTGGGCCATACCAGGCCGTCGATGGAGCCACGCCATGGGCCGCAGGCAGGCAAGTCTGGGCACCCCCGGTCCCAGGACGCTGACAAACATTGTAGCCGTGGTGAGTGGCGGCCATGAACTTGGCCAGGGCTGGATACCCGAGGATGGCATTGTACGGGAGGCGGATGTGGGCGACGTCGAAGTCGATGAGCTCAGTGCGGTAGTTTTCATGCTTGCCGAAGGTGACAGGGAGGCAGATCTGCCCTATCGGGGTGGTGGAGCCGTCGGTCACTCCTGAGAAGGGCTTGGTAGCCTGAAGCTGGTCGTACGGCACCTGGAGTCTGTCGAACGTCTCAACAAAGAGGACATTGAGTCCCGCACCACCATCGATGAGTGTCTTAGTGACGAGGACGTTGCTGATGGTAGGCGAGCAAAGCATTGGGAGCGCGCCGACAGTGGCCGCGCACTTGAGCTGGTCAGTAGAGTCGAAGGTGATGGCATACTTGGACCACTTGAGCGGACGCGTCGCCTCGAGCTTGGGGAGGGCCGCGTTCACCTCACGAGCGAACTGCTTGAAGATGCGGTGAGAGGCAGGAGCTTGAGCGCCGCCCAGGATACAAGCCACGGCATGAGGCTCTTGGAAGCCCCCAGCCCCATCGTCTTGGTGGTGGTCCCCTGAGTCGAAGGTGAGGTTGGCCTTAGGCGCCGCCCAGCCCGGAGGAGCTCCCCGCTGCGCACACGCGGCGCCCACTTGGCGGATGAACTCCTTGACATGGCGATCCGAAGCTGGTGCCTGCGACCCGCCGAGGACGGCCGCGACGGGGTGAGGCGCCGGCACCATGGGGCGCGCGATGGAGAGGTCGTCAGTGCTCGCCGGTGCCGTCTGCGTGACGTGGTTGGCGAGAGCGGCCCGACGCTCAGCACGAACTCGAGGAGCGTCGGCCATGGGAACGGTGGAACGGCGGCGAATTGGTCAGCGGAAGAGAGGCTCCGACGCACCCCTACTTGGCACGCCAAATGTCGGATTCAGGGCTCCGCAGACCCAAGAAAGGTTCAAACTCTGGGGTGCGTGCGAAGAACTCAATCTCCCCAGCCTACCGACTCGTCGATCTCATCGCCTAGCTTGATGAACAGGAAAGGAAAGGGACTCAGCAGTTTACCCAGGTTCGGGCCACCTTGCGGTGTAAAACCCTACTCCTGCTTTGTGGTGGATTGGCCTCGAGGTGGGCGGAGGACGAACTAGTACAGAGGCAGAACAACCTCAGGAGGAGTGTTCTTGTGCTGGTGTGAGCTGGTGAGGATGATCTGGTTCTCGTCCCCTCCTATGGTGGTGGCCTAGCTATATTTATAGTGGCCTCGGTCCTCTTCCCCCAAAATGAAGGCGGGAAGGGATCCCACAATGGCCAAGTTTGAAGGGAGACAAGTAGTACATCTTATCCTGATGAAAGGTGGTCTTCGCCTGCAAAGCTTCTGGTCGTGACGTCGAGGTGGGCTCGGCGATGACCTCCGTCCTGCCATCCTAGTCTTGTAGCACGGGAATGGAAACCTTTGGCTGATTCCTTGGGACTCTGTGTCTGCGCTTGCTTCCTTAGCACCGAAGAGGAAACCTATTGTACCGCGCCTGCTGGCGCCCGCCTAGCCTTGGTTGTCATGGCTTGCGTCATCCGAACCTCACGAGGTGGGGCTTGCATGGAAATCTCCGCTCCTCAGGAGCCGGCCTGGGGAAGCCGCTCCCTCCGGAGGTCTTGGCGTCATCCACCTCGCGAGGCTTGGCCCCTCGCGAGGGTCTTGTGTTGTCGATGCTGGAGAAGGGCCGTACCAGGCCGCTGATGAAGCCACGCTGTAGGCCGTAGGCAGGCAAGTCTGGGTACCCTGGTTCCCAGAACGCCGACAACCGGGAGGCATGCGAGTAGCTGTGTGAAATGACGGTAGGCATGCCAGCAGTCCGTTGCGTAGGCTCACCGGGAGCGAGCCAACCCTTTGACAGCCACCCGCCTCACTCCCACTGCTCCATATTAATGGCGCCCCCGAGCCGCTGGTTATAATAGGTGGCCGCACCCCCATTCTTGCTACACACACAATCCTCTCTCTCTGCCTGCATCCTCGATGCCGCTCTCAATCGACACTGCCGTCAGTGTATGAGGATGCCGCTGAAGTGCCCCATTGGAGGGAGTGGCGACATCGGGGCTGTTGAAGCACCTGAGCACGATGTGAAGCTGGAGATAGAGGTTGCCGTCGCTGCCGCTGAGGTCTTGCACGACCTTGACATCATCGACGGCGTCGTGCTTCCGTAGCAGGAGCCGGAGGTCCACAGCGACTTTAGCAACGACTCCGACGACCACTCCGGCAATGGCTCCAACGACGACGGAGAAACGGTTAGTCATCTATACCCATTTATGTGGCAAATATATCCTAGGGTTTCTATGGTTAGTCCTGCCTCCCCCTTTTTGGAATATAAATCCTATGGTTATGTTCTGTCAATCCATGAAATCTGAGTAAGTTTTGTTAGATTCGTATACAGTATTGATTGTCTGAATGGTACAAATGATAAGTGATTAATTGTTTCATCTATACAAATGATTTCTGCTAATAATTCGACTAGGGTTAGCGTTCGTACTAATAGTTCCTAGCCAGATCTTGACAATTGATTTTGAATGTCCTACATATATGTTTGTGCAATTTTTTTAAATTGGTATCTACATATATGTTTGTGCAAAAAAATCAAGATTGGTATCCACATAGATGATTGTGGTAAAAAAAATCAAACCATAATCTTTGGACATGTCTTAAAAATAGCCATGAAATCCTAATCCTACTTTATGGCATGTAAAAATTGATTTGATGCCTAATTTTGGCAACTACCAAATGTTTGCTAGATATTAGTTTGTATTCCATTGTTCTTGTGCCAATCTCACAATAGGTTGCCAAGTTTTGCAACTTTTTATTTTGGCAAATGTTGGCAGCAAACCAATCAGACTCTTAATTTTGTAGTAAGTTGTGTGCTCTCTATTTATGCATTTCTTTCATCAAGATCACTTGATGATTTAGGGTTCACACTGTCACAGGATATATTATGTTTCATAGAATCTGCCTACTGAATTCGCATTATCATAAAATATACTGATGCCACATTTTTTACTATATGTATAGGTGCTATCTGACGATGTCGACAGCGAGGATGAAGATAGCCAAAGGAGGTACAAGAGGCAAAATCTCAGGGAGCTTTATGCGGGAAATCATAACAGGCATATTAGGACCTGGGATGGGGGCTTTGGATGCCCATTTTGCAACCAAAAGGTTCATGACACGTATGCAAGTGTTCGGGCGCATGCAAGTGGACGAGCCGTTGGCTCCTTTAGGCAGAAGTATTCTCGCAGAGTGGCGCACGCCGCATACGCTGAGTACCTGGAGAAGCTTCACCATCGTGTAGGCCCGCCGGTAGATGAGATGTGGGATTGAACTATATATGGCTATGTAGTGTGTTAAGTATATCTGTGCTTGAGTATGCTTAATGTCGGTTGAACTACATATGGTTGAACTATGCTTGTATACGCTTATTATCTATGCCTGAGTATGCTTTATATCCATATTTACTTATGTCTAAATGTGGGATATGGAAGCAATCAGTTTGGTTGATGGAATTTTATGCATATTAGGGTCAATGTTTAGCGTGGGTAAAAATTTCAGATTCAACTGACGAAGGAAATGTGGACTGTCGGATTCGGGGTTCCGCAGACCCTTGAGAGGTTCGAACTCTGGGGTGTGTGCGAAGAACTCTCCCTCCCCAGTCTACCTGCTCAACGATTCCATGGCCTAGCTCGACGAACCCAAGGGACAAGAGACACAACAGTTTATCCTGGTTCGGGCCACCTTGCGGTGTAATACCCTACTCCAGCTTTGTGGTGGATTGCCTCGGAGGGCTAAGGATGAACTAGTATAGAGGTGGAATGACCTCAGGAGGTGAGGTGTTCTTGAGCTCGATGAGCTGGTGAGGTGGTGAGGGCGAAACGGATCTCATCCCCCTCCTATGGTGGTGGCTAAGTCCTATTTATAGTGGCCTTGGTCCTCTTCCCAAATGTAGGCGGGAAGGGATCCCACAACGGCCAAATTCGAAGGGAGACAACTAGTACAAGTTATCCTGACAAAAGTAGTCTTCACCTGCAAAAGCCTCTGGCGTTGACGCTGTAGTGGGCTCCGCGATGACCTCCGTCCTGCCGTCCTGGCGGTCCTGGTCTTGTTGCACCGATATGGAAACCTTTGCTTGATTCCTCGGGACTCCGCGCCTGCGCTTGCCTCCTTGGCACCAAAGGGGAAACTGGTACACTGCGCCCGCTGGCGCCCGCCTGGTCTTGGTCGTCATGGCTCACGTCAGGAGAACCTCGCGAGGTGGGGCTTGCATTGATATCTCCGCTCCTCGGGAGCCAGCCTGGGGAGGCCGCCCCTCATGGAGGTCTTGGTGTCGTCCGCCTCGCGAGGCTTGGCCCCTCGCGAGGGTCTTGAGTTGTTGTCGCTGAAGCTGGGCCATACCAGGTTGTCGATGGAGCCACGCCATGGGCCGCAGGCAGGCAAGTCTGGGCACCCCCGGTCCCAGGACACCGACAGTAGCCCCCGGGCCCAAGGCGCGCTCGAACTTGGCTTCGAGGTGAAGCCAAAGAGCAAGTGCGGAGCGCCGCGGGCCCTAACCGCCTGCGGCCTCGGTTGCCGCATGGCGATTGATGGGGCGTGGGCGCCTCCGCTTCCCCAGGCTGCCTCGGCAACTGCTCGACTTGACGAGACCCTGCTGCATGCAGAGAAAAATCATCATTACGCGCGATCATGGAGGCCGGCGGTCGGGCTCCCCTTGGCTATAAATGAGGAGAGGGGCGAAGCCCCCCTTGCTTGTCTCCGTCTTCTCGCCACCTACTCCTTCTTCTTCCTTCTTGCCTCGCCGTCTTGCCACGGTGCTCATGGCGTCGACGAGGAAGTTCTCTGCTGCCGAGAAGGGGAAGGCCCCTAAGGAGCGGCCTGGCTCGCCGCCGCCCAAGAGGGGACGAGGTCGCCCCCGCAAGCATGTGGCGACCCCTGTGGTGGCTCCCCGTGGATGTGGGCGCGCCTCGAGTGGACGTGGCGGCGCCTCTTCTCGCGGCAAGAGCCGCCAGGGGCGAGGCAGCCCCTGTGACGGAGGGAGGCGCGCCGTGGTCGCCCGGCCTCCTCGGCCACGCTTCCACTTGACAGAAGTGCTCCCAGAGTTTGTCGTGTGGTCGGAGGGGCCGACCGGCACCTGGCTCTCGCTCCCCCGCTTCTTCGCAGGCGAGCTGCCGGTCGCTGGCCTTGACGGCCTCGGGCTACAAGCTGACGGCTGCTACAGCAAGGCTTCATGGGTCGGGGTCGAAGTTTCCGCCTCCTGGAATGTGGCCCTGACCCGCGGCTGGCAGACGTTCGCCCGCGCGCGTGGCTTGAGCAGGAGGTGCGCCCTCCTCTTCAGGTACGACGGCGTCGCGACCCTCTACGTGAGGGTGTTTGGAGAAGATGGCCGCCGCGTAGGGTGCTGCCCTGAAGATGATGGCGGTGATGATGAGCTTGGCCTTGACGACGGCCGTGGTGATGCCGAGGGTGAGCTTGCCCTTGGCGATGGCCGTGGCTCGTTCAGCAGCGACGGCTCTTCCTCCGGCGAGAGCACAAGCAGCGGTGGTTACGACCAGCCGCCACGCCGCTAGGCTCGCGTCGAGGGAGGTGGCGGGTCTTCTCGCCGCCATGCCCGGTGAAGCGGGAGGAGGGCTCAGGCTGAGCCCGGAGAACCTCCGGAGCCGAGCCTCAGGAGCTGCTGCAGTCGCGCGGCCACTTTTGTTTAACCTTTCCTTTCTTCTGCATTTTGAAAAAAGTAGAGAGCCCTGCTAGGGCGTGCAATGAACCATGGCACTTATGCCGCTATGCCATGTTTATTGTTCTTGTGTTATGCTATGGTGTTCATGTCCCAAGTAGCTGTGGTAGGATAACTTAGCTTGGTACACCCGCGGTAGCTTCCCTCCTCGCGAGGGCATGTCCTTCAGCACCTGGTGAGGCCCCCTTGCTGCCGACCTAGGAGCCGCTGGCCTCGAAAGGCATCATAAAACTGTAGGGTTTGTTAGAAAACTTGTCGGGTGCCTGGTTCTTCCTTGCGTGAGCCCTCAGGCATGACTAGTCGTGGCTTAGCTCACCGCATCGTGGTACCCGGGGGGCACGGACTTAAGAGGGTGCGCAAATCATGAGCTCAATCGAGGGTGCCTCGCGAAGATCAAGGAAGCCGAAGCTCTAGGGCAATAGGGCTTTGGCGAGGTGTGTTTGCGGCGTGGGCTAGCCCAACGCACGCACACACCTGTCCAGCCCCCGTGGGAGGCGCACGAGGGAGAGCGACAGGCAGCTGCCGTTCTCACCCAAAAAAAAAGCAAGCGAGGCAAGAAAAGAAAACCCAACTAGGCAATCGAGAAACGCTAGAGCTCCAAATTCCACTAAAGGTTGCAAACCAGCTGCAGAAAGCAAGCAAATGAACAGCCGCGTCCGGCACCTAGTCTAGTCTTCTCACCAGCGCAAAGCTAAGTGCTGCCACTAGGACGTGGGAGGGAGCCCCCGAGGATGGAGGGGCGGCACTCTGGAGACTCTGGGGCGTGTACAGCCCCACTCATTATTACGTGAGAGTGTCACGAGCGGAGACCTTCACAGGCACTGGACCTTGCTTCATGTGTAGAACCTCCGGAGGTGCTGGATGTTCCAGGCGTTCTGGATGGGGATCCTGTCCTGCGTCTCCAAGCGCACGGCGCTAGGCCTGGAGACGTGGGCAATCCAAAACGGGCCCTCCTACATGGGAGAGAGCTTATGCAGCCCCTCCCTGGAGAGCACCCGCCTCAGGACGAGATCGCCCACCTCGAGCGTCCTGGAGCGGACGCTGCGACAGTGGTACCGCCGCAGCGCCTGCTGGTACCTTGCCGCCCAGAGCGAGGCTTGACGGCGGTGTTCCTCCCCCAGCACGAGGTCCATCCCCCGCGAGGCGTCCTGGTGTGCCTCGTCAAATGCCAGGACCCACGCGGAGCGATGCTTGACTTCGTGTGGGAGAACCGCTTCGGCTCCGTAGACGAGGAAGAATGGAGTCTCGCCCATCAGCTTGGTGGCGGTGGTGCGGATGGACCACAGCACGGACTGGAGCTCATCGATCCAGCCCCTGCCGCAAGCCTCGAGCTTTTTATTGAAGGTTCTTGTTTTGAGGCCTCTCAGGACCTCCGCGTTGGCGCGCTCAGCTTGGTCGTTGCTCCTGGGGTGCGCCACTGAGGCGTAGCATATCTGCGTTCCAAGGTTAGCACAATATGTTTTGAAGAGATTGCTAGTGAACTGCGAGCCATTGTCGGTGATGATACGATTAGGGACCCCGAAGCGGCTCACGAGGGTCTTGATGAACTTGACTACCGAACCGGCTGGGATGGTGCGGACAGCTTCCACTTCCGTCCACTTGGTGAACTTGTCGATGGCAACGTAGAGGTAGCGGTAGCCCCCAGGCGCCCGTGGGAATGGTCCCAAGATGTCCAGCCCCTAGACCGTGAACGGCCACGTGAGTGGAATGGTTTGGAGGCCCTGAGCAGGCTGGTGGGTCTGCTTGGCATGGAACTGGCAGGCTTCGCAGGACTTGACCAACTCTACGGCGTCGTTGAGCGCTGTTGGCCAGTAGAACCCGCTGCGGAATGCCTTCCCCACGAGGGTGCGTGATGAAGAGTGGTGCCCGCAGTCCCCGCCATGTATATCTGTCAGCAGGTCGTGCCCCTGCTCCCTGGAAATGCATCGTAGAGAGATGTCGTTTGGACGCCTCCGATAAAGCTCACCATCCCAAATGCAGTATGTTGTAGCTTGGCGTGCCACCCGCTCTGCGTCTTCCTCCTTCTTCGGCAGGGTTCCCTGGAGCAGATACGCCCTGAACTCTTCAGTCCAGCATCCCTCCTGAGGCTCGAGCGTGAGGAGCAGACGCGCCCCTGAGGTCGGGCCACAGGCTGGGGCTCCCGAGGTTGGTGCTGGGGGGGAGCTCCTCCTGAGGCGGCATTGCCTCTGCGGCGGGTGGGGCTGCCGAAGGGTTGAAGAGCCGCTCCTCGAAGACGCCGGGCTCCTGAGGCAGGCGCCGGGACGCCCTCTTGGCGATGTCGTCGGCTTCCTTGTTTGTGCCGTACGGCACGTGCTGCAGTTCCAAGCCCAAGAATTCTTTCTCAATTTTGCGTACCTCCGCATGATATGCCTCCATGTGCTCGTCCTTCGGCTCGTATACTTTGTTGGAGAAGTTGACGAGGAGCTGGGAGTCGCCCTTGATGGTGAGGCACTTCACTCCCAAGGCTGCCGCAGCCTTGAGACCGGCGATTAAGCCTTTGTACTCCGCGATGTTATTGGAGACCTTCTCGCCCTGCTGGAAGCAGAGCTGCATGGCGTAGTGGAGCTTGTCCTGGGTGGGCGAGATGAGCACGGATCCAGCCCCCGCGCCCTGACACGCGAAGGCGCCGTCAAAGTACATGACCCATCCATCTGGCGCCTCGCTTCCTGGTGAGAGTGGGCGGTCCTCGCCTACTTCAGGGCTGGGAGCGTCAGTCCATTCCGCCACGAAGTCAGCGAGCGCAGCACCCTTGATGACTCTGGTGGTGCTGAACTCCAACTGGAATGCCTACAACTTGATGTTCCATTCTGCGACTCTCCCCGCAGCATTGGGGCTCCGGAGCACACTGTCCAGTGGGTAAGCTGAGACGACCTTGATGGGGTGACCTTGGAAGTAGTGGCACATCTTGCGGGAGGCGAAAAGGAGCGTGAGCAGGAGCTTCTGCGGCATGGGATAGCGCGCCCGTGTGTCACGCAATACCGTGCTGACGAAGTACACCGGGTGCTCGATGAGGGCCAGAGCGCTGGTGATGTCTTGTACCTCCTGAGGCTGGTGGTCCTCGGGAGCTTGGCTGTTTGCAAGGGCAGCCAGGCCCCCAGGAGCGCCGTCCTGAGGGGCCTGGTCATCTTCTGGTGCCGCCGGGGCCTCAGGAGCACCGTCTCGAAGCTGCGTTGTCTCGTCCTGGCGTGTAGCGTTGTCGGGCGAGTCCCCGGCCTGGTGCTCTTCCCAGACCGCCACCAGTGCTGCGCTGGCAGAGTGTGGCGTGGTGGCCAGGTAAAGCACCAAAGGCTTGAGAGGTCGCGGCGCCACCATCACTGGTGGGCTGGTGAGGTATCTCTTGAGGTCTTGAAACACTGCGTCAGCCTCCGGAGTCCATTCGAATGACCCTTTCTTCTTCATTAGCTTGAAGAACGGGAGGGCGTGCTCCCCAAGCTTGGAGATGAAGCGCCCTAGCGAGGTCATGCAGCCCGCCAGCTTTTGCATTTCCTTGAGAGTCTGCGGCGGGCTCATCCTTTCTATCGCCTCGACCTTCTCGGGGTTCGCCTCGATTCCCCTATGTGACACCAAAAAGCCCAACAGCTTGCCGGAGGGGACACCAAACACACATTTCTCCGGGTTGAGCCGCAGGTCCACCTTGCGCAGACTGGTGAACGTTTGTTCCAGGTCCTCGATGAGGGTCCTTGCCTCCCGAGACTTCACCACTATGTCATCGATGTATGCCTCGGTGTTCCTCCCAAGCTGCTGGCCCAGAGCGATGTGCATCAGCCACTGGAAGGTCGCTCCGGCGTTACGCAGCCCGAAGGGCATGCGGGTGTAGCAATACACCCCGCACGGGGTCAAGAAGGCCGTCTTCTCAACATCTTGCACCGCCATCTTGATTTGGTGATATCTTGAGAATGCGTCCAGGAAGCACAGCAGGTCGCACTCGGCGGTAGAGTCGATGATCTGGTCGATGCGCGGGAGCGGGAAGGGGTCTTGAGGGCAAGCCTTGTTGAGGTTGGTGAAGTCGACGCAGATGCGTTCCTTCCCGCCTTTCTTGGGGACAATGACCGGGTTAGCCATCCATTCTGGGTACCGCACCTCCCGAATGACACCAGCATCTTGCAGCTTGCGGGTCTCCTGGACAATGAATGCTTGCTTCTCCGTGGACTGCCGCCGCGCCCTCTACTTCACCGGGCGTATGCTGGGGCACACCCTTAGGTGATGCTCGATTACCTCCCTCGGGACTCCGACCGGATCTTTGGGCTCCCATGCAAACACCTCCTTGTTTGCGCGCAAGAAGCCGACCAACGCCTTTTCTTGGTCTGGGCGAGGTTGGCTCCTACGGTGAAGGTGGCTCCTGACGCCCCATCCTCGTCAACCGGCACCTGCTTTGTCTCGGCCCGATCTTGGGAGAACAGCTGCTTCTTCTTCGTCGGCGCAGCCCCCGGGGCCTCAGGGGCTCCTCCACCTGCTGGGCGTGCTGCTGCCAAGGCCCTGAAGGCGAGCTTGAGGGCCGTCAGGGCCTCCTTGGTGTCTCTGGCCATGGTGAGGACGCCGCTGCTCCCCGGCATCTTCATGAGGTTGTAGGCAGGATGAGTCGCTGCCATAAACTTGGCCAAGGCTGGGTACCCGAGGATGGCGTTGTACGGGAGGCTGATGCGGGCAATGTCGAAGTCGATAAGCTCAGTGCAGTAGTTGTCGCGGGTGCCGAAGGTGACGGGGAGGCGGATCTGCCCCAGGGGGCTGGTGGAACCGTCGACGACCCCGGAGAAGGGCTTGGTGGGGCGGAGCCGGCCATGTGGCACGTGGAGCAAGCCGAAAGCTTCCACAGAGAGCACATTGAGGCCAGCCCCACCGTCATGAGGGTCTTGGTAACCGCCACGTTGCAGATGGTGGGGGTGCAGAGCATCGGGAGCGTGCCTGCGCCCGCGGTGGTTGCTGGGTGGTCTCTCGAGTCGAAGGTGAGGTCGGCCTTGGGCGCCGCCCATCCCGGGGGAGCTCCTGCTGCACGTGCGCGGCACCTACTTGGCGGAAGAACTGCTTGATGTGACGGTCCGAGGGCGGCGCCTGCGAACCATCGAGGAGGGCTGCGACGGTGAGGGAGAAGCCTCTAGTGAAAACTATGGCCCTCGGGTCTATCTTATCATATTATTAAAACCAAAAATACTTTGATGATATTTACTTATTTTTATTTTACTTTTCTTTTTATCTATCTATCACTATCAGAACTAATCCTTGCAAAAGGTTTTGGTAAGTTCAAGGGGTTGACTATGATGAGACGTTCTCACCTGTAGCAATGCTACAGTCTGTTAGGGTTATGTTAGCAAATGCTACATTTTTTGATTATGAAATCTGGTAGATGAATGTCAAAATTGCGTTCCTTAATGGTTACATTAAGGAAGAGTTGCATATGATGCAACTGCTACTTGTGAGTTGCATTGGGATTTCCTCGAAGAGGAGAGGATGATGCAGTATAGTAGAGATAAGTATTTCCCTCAGTTATGAAACCAAGGTTATCAATCCAGTAGGAGAACCAAGCAACACTATGTAAATAGCACCTGTACACAAACAACAAATACTTGCAACCCAACGCGCAGAGGGGTTGTCAATCCCTCAATAGTTATGAGCAAGACTAAATTGTATAGTTTTTGATAGATATATCTGACAAAAATACAAAATAAAATTGCAGCAAGCTATTTTTATATTTAACATATGATAAAAGATAGACCCGGGGGCCATAGTTTTCACTAGAGGCTACTCTCGAGAAAATAGCATACGATGGGTAAACAAATTACTATTAGGCAATTGATAGAAAAGCAAATAATTATGACGATATCCAAGCCAATGATCATACATAGGCATCATGTCGAAGATTAGTAGACCGCTATCTAGCATGCATCTAGTGTATTAAATTCATGGAAAAACGGAGTAATGCTTTAAGCAAGATGACATGATGTAGACAAGATAAACTCACGTATGAATAAACCCCATCTTGTTACCCTTAATAGCAACAATACATATGTGTCATGTCCCTTTCTATCACTGGGATTGAGCACCGCAAGATCAAACCCATTACAAAGCATTGAAAGTGCAACTAATCCCCGGGTGGTTTTGGTAATTCATAACAACATATATCTCATTGAACTAATATCCATTCAAGATAAATATTTTCAGGATGTTCAATGTATGGCATGGCAAGACATAGAGATGTGGACCCCTCAAAATGCTAAGGACAAGGATTGGCAAAAGCTCAAGACTCTTCATTTTTGTTTAAGTGATCCAAGATCACATTGAGTCCATAGGAAAGCTAATACTATTAAAAGGGGATGATCTTGTTGCTCAAGCGCTTAGTGATATTGCTCCAAAACCCTCAGCCACATTCTCTACCCAAATATGTCAAAACCCTAAACTCCAAACTCAGCCCCACCGATACTTTCCATCCGGAGCCACCGAGTTCATCTTGACATAGCCACTGCCAGAAACCCTAACAGTTCAGTCACACTGATACGGATCTCGGTCTCACCGAGATGGACTTGCCAGCGCTCTATGACTTGTTGCAATTACTTCGGTCTCACCGAGTTGGCTTGACTGATTCTCGGTTGCCTTATTGCTTCACTTCGGTCTCATCGAGTTGATGCAATCGGAGCTACCGAGTTGAGGTTTGCCCTAAGCCCTAGCACATTAGTCCCACCGAGTTGTTCCAGTCGGTCCCATCCTAACGTTCATATTTTTGAACAGATCGGTGCCACCGAGATGAGTCAAAAGTGTGTAACGGTTGAATTTTGTGTGGAGGTTATATACACCCCTTCACCCCCTCTTCATAATTGAGGAGAGGCATCAGAACATGCCTACACTTCCACCATTCATATTCTGAGAGATAACCACCTACTCATGTGTTGAGATCAAGAGATTCCATTCCTACCGTTCGAACCTTGATTTCTAGCCTTCCCCAAGTTGCTTTCCACTCAAATCCTTCTTCCACCATAGCAAAATCTGTGAGAGAAAGTTGAGTGTTGGGGAGACTATCATTTGAAGCACAAGAGCAAGGAGTTCATCATCAACACACCATCTATTACCTTTTGGAGAGTGGTGTCTCCTAGATTGGTTAGGTGTCGCTTGGGAGCCTCCGTCGTGATGTCGAGTTGAACCAAGAAGTTTGTAAGGGCAAGGAGATCGCCTACTTCGTGAAGATCTACCCAAGTGAGGCAAGTCCTTCATGGATGATGGCCATGGTGGGATAGACAAGGTTGCTTCTTTGTGGACCCTTCGTGGGTGGAGCCCTCCATGGACTCACGTAACCGTTACCCTTCGTGGGTTGAAGTCTCCATCAACATGGACGTACGATAGCACCACCTATCGGAACCATGCCAAAAATCTCTGTGTCTCCATTGCGCTTGCCTTCTCCAAACCCTTCCCTTTACCTTCATACGCAATGTTTACTTTCCGCTGCTATACTCTTAGAATTGCATGTGTAGGTTGATTGCTTGACTTGTCATAATTGCTAAAATCTGCCCACAACTAAAATTGGGAAAAGGGAAGATTTTTATTTGGTCAAGTAGTCTAATCACCCCCCCCCTCTAGACATACTTTCGATCCTACAAGTGGTATCAGAGCTTTGGTCTCCATTAGCCTTGATTTCCATAGCTTTGGTGATCATAGCCTTGGTTTCACAACCTAGGAGAGTATGGCGTCTAGCGAGGGTAACTATCACCATAGAGGTCCTTATTTTGATGGTACAAACTTTGCTAGTTGGAAGCATAAGATGAAAATGCATATTCTTGGTCATAACCCCGCCGTTTGGGTTGTTGTGCGTGTTGACTTGTAAGGTGATTTATTCAAAGATGGTAAAGAACCGGATCGTGAAGCATCCGCGAAAGAATTGAAGATGTTGCAATACAATGCTCAAGATTGTGATATTCTCTTCAATGGATTATGTCCCGAGGAATTCAGCAAAATCAGCCGCCTTGAGAATGCAAAGGAGATTTGGGATACTTTGGTTGATATGAACGAAGGTACCGAGTCCGTCAAGGAATCCAAGTTGGATGTGCTTCAAAGTCAACTTGACAAGTTCAAGATGAAGGATGGTGAAGGAGTAGCCGAAATGTACTCTAGTCTTGCTCTCATCACAAATGAGATTGCCGGCTTAGGAAGCGAAGAGATGACCGACAAATTCATCATCAAGAAGATCCTTAGAGTCTTGGATGGGAAATATGATACCATGTGCACATTGATCCAAATGATGCCCAATTACAAATATCTCAAGCCCACGGAAGTCATTGGTAGAATTGTTGCTCATGAGATGTCACTCAACGATAAGGAAGAGCTCCACAACAAGTGAAGTGGTTCTTACAAAGCTTCAAGTGATGCTCCTACAACATCAAGTGAAAAGCAAGTCTCCAATGAAGAATTGAGCTTAATGGTGAAGAACTTCCACAAGTTCTACAAGAGTAGAAGCAAAGAGAGAAGCTCCAAGTCAAGGTCCTGCAATGACAAAAGATATTCTAGTTGTGATCGTAATTGCTACAATTGTGGAAGACCCGGACACTATTCCAATGAGTGTACGGCTCCCTACAAGAAAAGAGAAGACTCACCAAAAAGGAGAAGTAGAAGAGATGAATCACCTCCAAGAGAGATAAGGAGTAGAGATGATCGTTATGAACGAAGACCCTCTCGAAGAAGCAAGGATTCAAAAAGGAAAGACAAGTCATCAAAGAGCTACACAAGACGAAGACATCAAGCTCACCTTGGTGAATGGGTTTCCGGTTCCGACTCCGACAACTACTCCGAGAGAAGCTACCACTCTGACTCCGAATATACTCAAGATGAAGCTGTTGTCGGTCTTGCACTAGTGTCATCCAACTCCCAGGACATATTTGATTCACCAGATGAAGGAATTGTAAGATGCTTCATGGCTAAAGGCCCCAAGTATCACTCCCCGAGTATCTTGATTTTGATAGTGATGAAGATGATTTGCTAGGTGATGATGATTTACTTGTTGATAAAACTAGTAATGAAAACTATGATGAACTTGCTAGTAATCATGCTAATCAAGATGAAACGAATTTCAATGATAAGAAGGAGATTGAGTGTCTAACTAAAGAATTAAACAATCTTAAGTTAGCTCATGAAACAACTCAAGAGGATCATAGACAGCTCCTAAGGACTCACGAGAAGCTACATTCTGACAAGCTAAATTTAGAGCAAGAGCATGAGTTCCTAAAAGCTATCAATGATGATCTTCGAAAGAAGAGTTCTTCTTACATTGCCAAATGTCTCCTCTTGTCTACTTATATGCCACAAGTAAAACCTAGTAACAAGAGCAAGAAAGATTCGTCTTCTAGTACTAACAATAATCATGCTAAATCCAATATTGTTGCTTCTAGTAGTTCTCTTGATTACACTAATGATTCTCTTAGCCAAGTTACACTTGAGCAAGAAAATAGCTTATTGAAGGGAATTATAGAGAAAGGTGTTTACAATAGTCTTGCCAGGAGTGAGCAATTCGAGGAAATTGTAGGCAGGCAAGGAAGACACCGGAAGAATCAAGGTGTTGGTTTTGAACGAAAGTTCAATGCCAATGAAGTTGGATGGGAAGAAGATCAATACCACAAGACGAAGTTTGTTCCTCAACAAGAGAAGTATGACCCCACTTCTTTTGAGGGAACACAAGCTCAAGATGATCTTCCACCACAAGACCACAAGCTAAAGGGCAAGGTCAAGCTTCAAGAAGAGATTGACTCATTTGAAGAAGCTCCTAAGGCCATGGTCAAGTGGGTTCCCAAGACTATGTCAAGCTCTACTTCATCAAGTACAACTACAACTCCAAGGATTCCCATCAAGTTGATGTGGGTCCCAAAGAAGACGAACTAGAGTGTTATTTAGGGTGACTCCGCCAACATACTTCACTCACATTCATATTGGCAAGGACTTGTGCAATCAACTTCCATATCTTGCACTTGTTCATGGAGTCAAAAACCCTCTTGTTGGTAAGACAAGGGACAAGGTAACCTAATGCTTTCATGGACATCATCTTATGTGCAATTCACTCTATGTCTATGGATATCCTTGTATGTTCCTTGTGGGACTAACCCATGTAGGTATTGAAAGTGCAACACTCCAAAGGATTGCTCCAAATGATCTACATTAACATTGAGCATCCACATCTTCACTATCTACATGAAGTCATCATCGATAAAACCCAAGGTTAGTTCATCCCTCTTTGGGGGGATATCACATCTAGAGGGAGCTTTGCTCTAAAAATTGAGCTAAAGCAACTCTAATGGTGTGAACACATTAATGCTTTATGTAAAAGTGGTAACCCCACTTGTGCTTAAATGATGAGTATGACATGTGATCAAATGCTCTCATTTGACTCCTAAGTCAATATACTTATATATAGATGACCTAGTCATCGCCAATTGCTTGATAGATGCTAGAATTGGTTGTGGATGCTTTGACACATATTTCATTTGCTATCTTATTGTGTGAGCATGTTGTTTGCATATTTTATCCATTCAAGGACATCCATTTGTTGTTTTGATTGTCTTGGTTTTTGTTGGCCAAGTGGATGTACAAGAATGCCTAAGAACCTCCTCTAGCTATCTATGCTCTTCTTGTCTCAAATTCTATTCATGCTATATCCCAAAAATTGAACAAGTTCTTTTCGGACCCTCCGGGTGAGGAGCACTCGGAGCCACCAATCCGACAGGGGCTGCCTTCCAAAACCTTCTTCATGCATTTATGTCAGACCAATTCACTCAAACTCGGTCAAACTGAAATCATAAAGAATGATCTGGGTTTTCATCTCGGTGTTACCGATTAGACCAACTCGGTCCCATCGATTTGCTGTAACTGCACGCAGTTGCACATCTCAGTGCCACCGATTTGTTCCACTCGGTGCCACCGACAGCACACGGGTATATATATATAGCGACCATACAGTTGAAAAATTACTTCAAACGTCTCGAGCCCGCGCCCCGTTGCAACCACCCCCTTGGTCTCCGGATCATCGTCGTCGTCTCATGTGCGCCTTCGCCGCAGGAATCTGCCGCCGTCAACAGCAATCTACTCCGTCGTTGCCGCCGTAGAGGATCTCCATCGAGTTAGGGTGAGATTCGATCTCCTCGTGCCTCTTTTATCCGATTCAATGCACAAGGACAATGCCATGCATCTTGCCACGATTGCAATACTTCTATCCACTAGATTAGTTCGTTAGAATAGACTCAAGCAAAAAATTTAGGGTTAGGTTTCCGCCGAACGCATCTTGGCCGACCGAATAGGAATTTTCGGTCCCACCGATTTGGCCCTGGCCATTGCACAAGTACACCTTGGTTCCACCGAAACGTACTAATCGGTGAGACCGAAAGTAAAGTTTCAGTGAAAGCCTAGCATCTCGGAGCCACCAAACCACATCTCAGTCCAACCGAAATTGTGTGTTTAGTCTCTGTTGACTGCTTCGGTGTCACCGAAATGACCAACTTGGTTGCTCCGAAATGCATTCTGTGAAAACCTAGAACTAAAGTTTGAACTCAACTTTTTGAAAATCTATCTGCTTTTTGTGATAACTCATCTTATCTGCCCATACCAATCTATTCACAGGGTCAGCTTTGCAAGATGTCAAGTGCCAGTGATAGTTAGAACCAGTCACAGCAAAATGTTGAACTCAGTGGGGGCTCTAGTCCCAATGAGAGCTACTATGAGGGAGAGAGGAGCTCTCCAGATCTGCCAAAGGCTGCCACAAGAACTAAGAAGAAGAGAACCTCGGACAATGAGGCTGAAGACTTTGTGGCTACGGTGGACACATCAAACAAGGAGGCAGTTCAGAGGAAGGAGTATGGTACTTCTGCTAGTACTAGGCCAGGTGCCAATGATAGGACAAAAGTGAGGAAAGTTTCCAAGTCAAAATCCGATAAGTCCTCAGCTCCAAAGGAAACAATGACATTCACACTTGAGGAGCCTAGTGATGAAGAGGCTGCTGCAGGGAAGAAGAAGAAAAGGGCTAGAAAGACTACTGCTATAATGCTTGCCAAACCTTCCATGAGGGAAGATGATGAGGAGGAGGAGGAGGAAGAACCTGCTGAATCACCTCCAGCAAAGACACAGAAACTCATGGCTGATGCCATGAAGACTGCAGCTCCCTCCAAACCCAAGTCCAAGCCCAAGGTTTCTGCACCCAAGAGGTCTACACGAAACATCCCAGCTGCTGAGAAGAATGATACGTCTCCAACGTATCTATAATTTTTTATTGTTCCATGTTGTTATATTATCATTCTTGGATGTTTTACAATCATTTTATAGCAACTTTATATCATTTTTTGCGACTAACCTATTGACATAGGGCCCAGTGCCAGTTATTGTTTTTTTCTTGTTTTTTACTTCGCAGAATATCCCTATCAAATGGAGTCCAAACACAGCGAAACTTTTTGGAGATTTTTTTTGGACCAGAAGACAACTTGGGAGCCAAGGAGGCACCTTGGGGGAGGCCCGTGGGGCCCACAAGACACCAGGGTGTGCCAGAGGCCCCTGGCGCGCCCGGATGGGTTGTGAGGCCCATGGGGTTCTCAATACAATGGTCTCTTGGAGATCTATTTGATGTAACTCTTTTTTGTGGTGTGTTTGTTGGGATCCGATAAACTTTGAGTTTATGATCAGATCTATATCCATGAATATTATTTGTGTCTTCTTTGATCTCTTATATGCATGATTATTTATAGCCTCGTATTTCTTCTTCGAATCTTTGGTTTAGTTAGGCCAACTAGATAGATTTTTCTTGCCATGGGAAGAGGTGCTTTGTGATGTGTTCGATCTTGCGGTGTTCTTTCCCAGTGACAGAAGGGGCACCAAGACACACATGTATCATTGCTATTAAGGATAACAAGATGGGGGCTATTCCTACATGAATAGATCTCGTCTACATCATGTCACCGTTCTTATTGCATTACTTCGTTTCTCCATGAACTTAATACACTAGATGCATGCTGGATAGCGGTCGATGTGTGGAGTAATAGTAGTAGATGCAGGCAAGAGTCGGTCTACTAATCTTGGACGAGATGCCTATATATTGATCATTGCCTTGGATATCGTCATAATTATTCGATCTTCTATCAATTTCCCAATAGTAATTTGTTTACCCACCGTATGCTATTTTCTCGAGAGAAGCCACTAGTGAAATCTATGGCCCCAGGGTCTATTCTTTATCATATTTGCTTTGAGATCTATATTTATTCGCTTTTATTTTCAGATCTATTATTCCAAAAACCCAAAAATACATTGCTGCACTTTTTTATTACTTATTTTATTTCACGTTTTATCGAGAGCTATTTATCCAATCTACCACAAATTTATCTATCTTTTTACCGTGGAGGGATTGACAACTCCTCTTACGCGTCGGGTTGCAAGTATTTGTTCTTTGTGTGCAGGTACCATTTACATAGTGTTGCTTGGTTCTCCTACTGGATTGATACCTTGGTTTCACAACTGAGGGAAATACCTACCGTAGCTGTACTGCATCATCCCTTCCTCTTTGGGGAAATACCGACGCAGTTTGAAGCCGCATCAAAAGGAATTTCTGGCGCCGTTGCCGGGGAGACATCATCAACATCTATCAGGTTCCTAATCACAAATCCCATCTCCTTGCAATTTACATTATTTGCCATTTGCCTCTCGTTTTCATCTCCCCCACTTCACAAAAATTTGCCGTTTTAGTCGCCCTCTTTATCGTTCGCCTTTTTCTCGTCAGGTCTGTTCTTTGTTTGCAATCTTGTTTGCGTAGCCATGATGTCTCAAGAAAACACCAAGTTGTGTGATTTTTCCAATAACAATACTAATGATTTTATTAGTACTCCGATTGCTCCTCCCGCCACTACTGCGGAATCTTGTGATATTAATGCCGCTTTGTTGAATCTTGTTATGAAAGATCAATTTTCCGGTACTCCTAATGAGGATGCCGCGTCTCATCTAAACACATTCGTAGAATTGTGCAATATGGAAAAGAAAAAAGATGTGGACAATGATATTGTGAAGCTGAAATTATTTCCTTTCTCATCGAGGGATCGTGCAAAAATTTGGTTTTCTTCTTTGCCTCGCAATAGTATCGATTCCTAGGATAAGTTCAAAGATGCTTTTATTACTAAGTATTTTCTGCCCACAAAAATTATTTCCCTTAGAACTCAAATCATGAATTTTAAGCAACTTGAGCATGAACATGTTGCACAATCTTGGGAAAGAATTTAAATTGATGCTAAGAAATTCTCCTACTCATGGTTTAAATCTTTGGATGATCATACAAATTTTTTATGCGGGATTGAATTTTGTTTCTAGAAATCTTT
Organism: Thinopyrum elongatum; assembly: GCA_011799875.1. Taxonomy (NCBI): domain Eukaryota; kingdom Viridiplantae; phylum Streptophyta; class Magnoliopsida; order Poales; family Poaceae; genus Thinopyrum; species Thinopyrum elongatum. The sequence goes on from CM022299.1 coordinate 392,663,788, forward strand.
TAGATTCCACCGCGGGTGGTACTTTTATGGAAATTACTTTGTCTACTTTGATTGAGCAAAATAGTGATCCCGTAGATGTGCATTTTGTCTCGCGAAACAATTTTAATAACAATGCTTATAGAGGTAATTTTAATCCTAGGCCTTTTCCTAGAAATCCCTCTAATAATTATGGAAATTCCTATGGTAATTCTTATTACAATAATAATAGGAACCCCTCTGATCTTGAGAATAATATTAAAGAATTTATCAATGCGCAAAAAGTTTTCAACACTACGATAGAAGAAAAATTGAATAAGATTGATGATATGTCTAGAAGCATTAATAGAATTTCTCACGATGTAGAAAATCTCAAGTTGAAAACTTTTGCACCCAAGGTTGATGAATCAATTAAAGCTTTATATGTTTCTATGGATGAAAGTAAGAAAATAACCGCTATGCTTAGAGCTAAAAGAGAATTTTTAGAAAGAGCGTTTTCTAGTGATTGCTTTCATAAAAATGATGAAGATCTTAAAGTGATTGGTGTTCTTCTATTGATTCCTTGTTTAGTAAAATTAAAATTGATGATAAAGGGACTGAAGAAGAGTCAACTTTAGCTAGAGGGCATCCCGATAATTTGGAGGGCGAAAATCTTGATGAAAAAATTGATAAAAGTGAGTTTGGAGAGGTCAAAACTTTAACTAGTGTTGTACCCACTCTTTTGGATTACAAAGACTTTAATTATGATAATTGCTCTTTGATTGAATGTATTTATTTGTTGCAATCCATTATAAATTCACCCCATGCTTATGAACAAAACAAAGCTTTTACTAAACATATTGTTGATGCCATGATGAAAGCTTTTGAAGAAAAGTTGGAATTCGAGATTTCAATTCCTAGAAAATTACACAATGAATGGGAACCTACCGTTAAAGTCAAGATTAAAAATTATGAGTGTTTTGCTTTATGTGATTTGGGTGCTAGTGTTTCCACAATTCTGAAATCTTTATGTGATGTGCTTGGTCTTACCAATATTGAAGAGTGTTCTTTAAATCTACACTTGGCGGATTCTACTATTAAAAAGCCTTTGGGAAGAATTAATGATGTTCTTATTCTTGCAAATAGGAATTATGTGCCCATAGATTTTATTGTTCTTGATATTTATTGCAATCCGTCTTGCCCAATTATACTTGGTAGATCATTTTTACGCACTTTAGCTAGGTGTCATGATTGATATGAAAGAAGGCAATATTAAATTTCAATTTCCACTAAGAAAGGGTATGGAACACTTCCCTAGAACAAAAATTAGGCCACCATATGAATCAATCATGAGGGCAACCTATGGATCAAAACCTAAGGATGACAATACTTGAATCTATGAATTATGCCTAGCTAGGGGCATGAAACGATAGCGCTTGTTGGGAGGCAACCCAATGAATAAAATTTATTTTTGCCTTTTTCTTTCTGTTCTTGAGTGTTTGCACAATTATGCTACTGTTATATTGTGTTTTTTATGTTTTACTTAGTGTTTGTGCCAAGTAAAGCCTTTGGGATCATGTTGGGTGATAATTGATTTGATCTTGTTGGAAAATAGAAACTTTTGTGTCTAGTAGCAGAATTTTGAAAATTCACAGAAGCAGAAAAAAACTATAAATTTTTACACAAGATTGATATACAAAATTCCTACGTTGTCCTAATTTTTCCAAAAATTTGGAGTTACAGAAGTATGAGTAAAGTTCGCGTCTTTATAGACTATTCTGTTTTTGATAGATTCAGTTTTCGTTGCATTGTGTGCTTATTTTGATGAACCTATGGGTTGTATCGGGGGCTATAAGCCATGGTAAAGTTAGAATACAGTAGGTATAATGCAATAATAAAATATGAATGGGTTTGCAACAGTACTTAAAGTGAAGATTGGTTTTCTTATACTAACGGATCTCACGAAGGTTTTGTTAAGTTTTGTGTGATTGAAGTTTTCAAGTTTTGGGTGAGATCACGATGGATGAAGGAATAAGGAGTGAAAAGAGCCTAAGCTTGGGGATGCCCCATGGAACCCCAAGATAATATTCAAAGAGAACCAAGCAACTAAGCTTGGGGATGCCCCGGAAGGCATCCCCTCTTTCTTCTAACGACCATCGGTATTCTACTTGGAGCTATATTTTTATTCATCGCATATCATGAGTTTTGCTTGGAGCGTCTTGTATTATATGAGTCTTTGCTTGTTTTGCTTTTTATTTTGTCACAAGTATCCTTGCTGGATACACCTATTTGAGAGAGACAAATTTATGCTATGATTTGTTAGAATTGCTCTTTATGCTTCACTTAATTTTTTTTGAGCTATGGAATTGCTCTAGTGCTTCACTTATCTCTTTTTGAGCACGGTGTGCTTTAATATTTTTGAAGAAATGCTCTCATGCTTCACTTAGATATATTTGAGAATTAGTAAATTTTTGAAGAAATTCTCTCATGCTTCAATTATATTATTTTGAGAGATGAAAATTTTGATGCTCATGTTCTTCACTTAAATTTATTTGAGCTTGTCAAAAGCAATGGCAATATATGTAACTAGTCCCAAAGTGATAGATATTCTAGAGGGATATAATAAAAACTTTCATGAAGATCATTGGACAAAAGAAACTTGATTCCTTGTAATAGTTTTGAGATATGATGATAGTAATATGTGAGTCATGTTGGTGACTAATTATGCTTTAGTAAGAATATTGGTGTTAAGGTTTGTGATTCCCTACGCAAGCACGAAAGTCAATATTTATGTAATGAAATTACATCCTACTTATGGTGCATTATTCGGTGTTAGTTATGCTTAATGCTCACTTATGTGAATTTTCATTTTTTGGTTGGTTGCTTCTCAATTTTTTTACTAGCCTCCACTTGTACTAAGTAGAAATACTACTTGTGCATCCAAAATCTTTAAACCCAGTTTTGCCACATGAGTCCACCATACCTACCTATATGCGGTATTCCCATGTCGTTCTAAGCAAATTTGTATGTGCCATCTCTAATTTTCAAAATGAATTTCCTTTTTGTGTGCTCGTACCGCTCATGAACCGGCAGGGGGTGGCCAATAATTTCCATGCTAGATGTGTTATTCTCAAGATGAGTGTTTATTCACTTGTCATTGCATGAGAGTACGACGGTAATAGGGATGCCCAATCCCGAAATGAAAAGAAAATTTACTTTATGTTGACAAATAATAAATTTCTTGGAACGTGTTGGTATGGAAGGCACCCGTGGATACGACTAGCCATGGAGTGTGAAAGAATGGTGGAAAAAGGAATAAACTTTATTTTTGGTTTGGGAACCGCCTATGATATATTTAGCATGAAAAGTGTTGAGAATTACTCGGTCGTTTTCTTTGCCGGGAAAAGTATGCCTCTCAAAAATTTTATCTCTCAATTTTAGCTTTGAGCTCTGGCACCTCTACAAATCCCTACTTCCCTCTGCGAAGGGCCTATCTATTTACTTTATGCAATTTTTATTTTTATTTGAGTCACCATCTTCTCTTGTAAAGAACCAACTAGGGAGCACTATGATCATACTTGAGCATTGGATGTAGCTAATATGCAAGTGTGTTTCATGAATGGATTAATGATTGAGCATGATGGGCTAGGGATAACTTTCTTTAGTGTTGATATTTTGAAAGACATGGTTGCTTGTTCATATGCTTGAGTATTTAAATCTTCATGTCAAAACTAGACTATTGCTTTGAACCATATAAAAGTCCAAATGTCCATGCTACAAAAGAAAAGAATATGTGATGAACATGTTAGGCAGCATTCCACATCAAAAATTCTATATTTTGGGACTAACCTATTGACATAGTGCCCAGTGCCAGTTGCTGTTTTTTGCTTGGTTTTTTACTTCACAGAATATCAGTAACAAACGGAGTCCAAAAGCAGCAAAAAAATTTGGAGGATTTTTCTGGACCAGAAGACACCGAGTGGTCCAAAGAAGTACCAGAGAGGAGGCCCATGGTGGGCACAACCCAGCAGGGCGCGCCTAGGAGCCCAGGCGCGCCCAGGGGGGTTGTGCCCCCCACGGAGCCCCCAGCACTGCCTCTTCGCCCTATAAATCCCGAAATATTCTAGAAACCCTAGGGGAGTCCACGAAACACAATTCCAGCCGCCGCAAGTTCCAGACCACGAGATCCAATCTAGACACCATCACGGAGGGGTTCATCATCCTCATTGGTCCCTCTCCGATGATGTGTGAGTAGTTCACCATAGACCTACGGGTCCGTAGGTAGTAGCTAGATGGCTTCCTCTCTCTCTTTTGATTCTCAACTTGGAGATCTATTTGATGTAACTCTTTTTTGCGGTGTGTTTGTTGAGTTCCGATGAACTTTGACTTTATGATCAGACCTATATCCATGAATATTATTTGAGTCTTCTTTGATCTCTTATATGCAAGATTATTTATAGCCTCGTATTTCTTCTTCGAATCTTTGGTTTAGTTAGGCCAACTAGATCGATTTTTCTTGCCGTGGGAAGAGGTGCTTTGTAATGGGTTCGATCTTGCGGTCTTCTTTCCCAGTGACAGAAGGGGTAGCAAGACGCGCATGTATCGTTGCTATTAAGGATAACAAGATGGGGGTATTCCTACATGAATAGATCTCGTCTACATCATGTCATCGTTCTTATTGCATTACTCCGTTTCTCCATGAACTTAATACACTAGATGCATGCTGGATAGCGGTCGATGTGTGGAGTAATAGTAGTAGATGCAGGCAGGAGTCAGTCTACTAATCTTGGACGTGATGCCTATATATTGATCATTGCCTTGGATATCGTCATAATTATTCGATCTTCTATCAATTTCCCAACAGTAATTTGTTTACCCACCGTATGCTATTTTCTCGAGAGAAGCCACTAGTGAAATCTATGGCCCTGGGGTCTATTCTTTATCATATTTTCTTTGAGATCTATTTTTATTCGCTTTTATTTTCTGATCTATTATTCCAAAAACCCAAAAATACCTTGCTGCACTTTTTTATTACTTATTTTATTTCATGTTTTATTGAGAGCTATTTATCCAATCTACCACAAATTTATCTATCTTTTTACCGTGGAGGGATTGACAATCCCTCTTACGCGTCGGGTTGCAAGTATTAGTTCTTTATGTGTAGGTACCGTTTACATAGTGTTGCTTGGTCCTCCTACTGGATTGATACCTTGGTTTCACAACTGAGGGAAATACCTACCGTAGTTGTACTGCATCATCCTTTCCTCTTTGGGGAAATACCAACGCAGTTTCAAGCCGCATCAGGGTCTCCTCCACCGCCTCTCAGCTCTATAAATACCCAAATATTCCAGAAACCCTAGGGGAGTCAACGAAACACAATTCCAACCACTGCAAGTTCCAGAACCACGAGATCCAATCTAGAGCCCTATTCCGGCACTCTGCCAGAGGGGAACACGATCACGGAGGGGTTCATCATCCTCATTGGTGCTCCGTCGTTGATGCGTGAGTAGTTCACCATAGACCTACGGTTCCTTAGGCAGTAGCTCGATGGCTTCTTCTCTCTTTTTGATTCTCAATACAATGGTCTCTTCGAGATCTATTTGATGAAATGACTTTTTGCGGTGTGTTTGTTGGGATCCGATGAAGTTCGAGTTTATGATCAGATCTATATCCATGAATATTATTTGAGTTTTCTTTGATCTCTTATATGCATGATTATTTGTAACCTCGTATTTCTTCTCTGAATCTTTGGTTTAGTTAGGCCAACTAGATTGATTTTTCTTGCAATGGGAAGAGGTGCTTTGTGATGGGTTCGATCTTGCGGTGTCCTGACCCAATGACAGAAGGGGTAGCAAGGCATGTACGTATCGTTGCTATTAAGGATAACAAGATGGGTCTATTCCTACATGAATTGATCTTGTCTACATCATGTCATCGTTCTTATTGCATTACTCCGTTTCTCCATGAACTTAATACACTAGATGCATGCTGGATAGCGGTCAATGTGTGGAGTAATAGTAGTAGACGTAGAATCGTTTCGGTCTACTACTTGTGATGCCCCCGGCCTGATCGTGCACTAATCATACACGCAAATGCACACGATCAAGCCTAAGGACTCACGGGAAGATGTCACAACACAACTCTAAAACATAAATAAAGTCATACAAGCTTTATATTACAAGCCAGGGGCCTCGAGGGCTCGAATACATAAGCTTGCGAACAAGCGTCAGCGGAAGCATCAGATATCTGAGTACAGATATGAAACAGAAACAGAAAGGCCTTTAGAAAGGCGAGGCAAAATAAAACACTACGATCGAAAGGCGTAGGCCTCCTGCCTGGGACCCTCCGATCCTACTCCTGGTCGTCAGTCAACTCGTAGAAGAATCCATCCTCTGGGTAGTAGTAGCGATCGTCGGCGAGGACAGCTGTCTCAGGGGCTCCGTCATCTTGGTCACGTCAAACTGATATGGGGAGAAAAGGAAAACAAAGCAACCGTGAGTACTCAGAAGTACTCAGCAAGTAAGGATCTACACTACATATGCAACATTTTCAAAGGGAGGCTGTATATGTGGACTGGGCTGCAGAAATGCCAGAATAGAGAGAAGGCCTAGTCCTATCGGAGACTAGCATCTTCAGCGGTCTTGCAGCAGTAGAAGAGAGTAGAACAGTACAATATAATGTAGCAGTATCATTAAGTCTCAACCTCACCCAGAGATCCTTTCTCGACTCCCTGCGAGAAAGCAATCCCAGAGCCATACAGTCATCAACCTCGTCCTGAGATCCCTTCTCGACTCCCTGCGAGAAGCAATCCCAGAGCCATAGTATCCAAGTATCCAGTTCTAAAATTGTATCAATCAGGATACAACTCCGAGTGTCCTTTACCGTAGGACCGGCTATCGATAGAAGTATTCTTCCCTGCAGGGGTGCACCAACTTACCCAACACGCTCGATTAACTCCGGCCGGACACACTTTCTGGGTCATGCCCGGCCTCGGTCAAACGACACATCGCAACCCTACCTACAGCTCAGCAGAGAGGTCCCCGCCGGTCTACATCCTAAGCGCAAGGGGGTCTTGGCCATCACCCCTCGCCCTCCGGGTCGTTGTGTGCAGGGTGGATACCAGCACCGCCTCGGAGGGTCGGTACGATCCGACCGTGCCACAATGCTGAACTGGACGTCTGACAGAACTGTCGGCTGATGCTACGATGCAGAACGCCCATACTATGCCCACGTGATGGTTAGTGCTATCAGGCCAGAGACCTGCTCGGATCAAATATCCAAATCGTTAATGGACTAGGGCTTGCGGTAACGAGCAGAGACTCACGAAAGATGTGACCCCGTCGCCCCGTCTCGAGGACTTGCTGCAAGGGTTAAGAATGCCCGGCCGCGCCTCGTATTCATCACTCGGGCACCACACTGGCACCCGTCTTCTCAACACTCGCCTCTCAGGCGCACGTGGGTACCCCTCAGGGTCGACCCGCCTATCCAAGTAACAGTGTAAAGTCCAAGTATCCGTGTGTCCATAACATCAGGGGAATCCGAGGTATCACCCTCGTTGGATTCCTACTCGATGTCTCCGTCAAGGTGAACTCGGAGGAATCACCCTCGTTGGGTTCACACTTGAGGTGTTGTACGACGGCGTCGTTATCGGAAGTGGTGAAGGAGGAATCACCCTCGATGACCACGACCGAATAGCTACTCTACAGAGTTAACATCAGAAGTGCTACACGAGGTATCACCCTCGGCACTCGATAGTAACGCTGCAGTGTCGTTACAACTAAGGGGGGGTGATGTGCGGTGCCGGGGCCTGGTCTTCAATCCCGTTGATCGGGTCTTCTGACGATCCATCGCGGCAGTCGGGATAAGTGAGGTCACTGATAGGTCTCTACCCAGCCTATACTAAGCAGTTTAGGATATGCAGGTAATTATCAACAGCAGGTTACAATAAACAGGCTATGCATCAGAATAGGTAAAGCAGTAGCAGCAGCAATTCTAATGCAAGCATGAGAAATAGAATGGGCGATATTGGGATGATCAAAGGGGGGGCTTGCCTGGTTGCTCGGCGGCAAGGGCAAGGTCGTCAATGCTGTCTTCGGGCTCCGGAGCTGCGTCGGTCTCGGGGACGACGTCGAGGTCAGGGGCTATCGAGAGAGAAGAGGGGGAGGAAACAGTATAAATATAGAGCAAACATGAGCAACACAAAGTACGACATGACAATATGCAGTGCCGGGTGTGTTCTAACGTGTGGTTGCACATTACCGAGAAAGGAGGAATCCATCCGGGAATGTTTTCCCGGTTCCGGACATTTGTGAGACAGATGACCGGAGGGGAACGGTTCCATGTTCGGATAGTTAGGGACGTGTGACGGACGAACGGACCGCGTATTCGGATTCGTCTCGTCGTTCTGAGCGACTTTCATGTACAAAGTTTTTCGATCTGAGTTACGAATTAAAAGATATGATTTTCTAAAGTTTTTATTAATTTCTGGAATTTATTTAATTAATTAAATTCGAATTATCCAAAACAGTGTGGGGGTGACGTCATCATGACGCAGTGCTGATGTCAGCAGTCAACAGGGGGTTGACCAAAGTCAAACCTGACAGTGGGGCCCACATGTCAGTGAGACAGAGGCATAATTAGTGTTAACTTAATTAAGTTAGGTTAATTAAGGGGGGTGGGGCCTACTGTCAGTGTCTGTTAACTTAATTAATTAACTAATTAGGTTAATTAGCATCTTAATTAGGGTTTTTATTTATTTTAAAACGTTTTAAGGGGGTGGGGCCTGCGTGTCAGCGACACGGGCTGCCCAGTCAACACCGCTGACAGGTCAAAGGGGAGCCCCGGGCCCACCAGTCAGTGACCCTGGCGGTGGGCCAGACGAGCCACGTCGGCGCCGGCCGCCGGAGACGCGCCGACGAGCCCCGAGCGCGGTGGTGGAACTCCGGCGAGCTCGAAAATGCGCTACAGGGCACCATTCAACGCGGGGTTGGGCTCTCTGGAACGGGCTCTTCAAGCCGCTTCCGATGGTGGCGGTCACGGCGGCGGGGGTTGCCGGAATCGAGCGCGGCGACGACGGCAAGCGGCGGCGGCTATGGGTGGTGATGGAGACGCAGCAGCAGTACGCGCGCGAGCCAACTGACTACGCCGCGAGGCCCTACGCGATGCAGGGAAGCGAGCGAGCATGGCCACAGGACCAATTGGTCACCGACGACACATCGGCGACGAGCTCCGCGGAGTCCAGCACGACCATGGGTGGAGCGGCAGCTACGGAGAGGGGAAGAGCGCAGGGGGAGAGGGAGGAGGACGGGGTGCTCACGGTGGTCCTGTAGGCGTGCAAGGGTGGGCTCGGGGTAGCGCAACGACGGCGAATCGTGACGGCGATCACCGGCGCCCGAAGCTTGAAGACGAGCTCGTGCGCGACGAGGCAGGTGATTTCCGCTCCGGTTCGATGTAGCAGGCGAAGCAGCAGGGGACGGCGGGGCGATCTGGCACTGCCGCGAGGTGTAGGGGCGACGGTGGCCGCGTGTATCAGACGGCCGAGGCCATTGCGGCGCTCAGAGGGAGGAGGCAGGGAGGAAGGAGAGGGGGAAAGTGAGCGAGGGAGGGCTCGGAGGTGTCCGCGGGGTGCTCTTTATCCATGGCGAGCACGCGATGCGCTGTCGAGTGCCGAGGGAGGGGGCCGGGCTCGGGGGCGCGCGCGCACGCAGGGTGCTCGACAGCGCGCCCGCGGCGTCAGGGGGTAGGGGGAGGGGGCTAGTTGGGCTGGACCAGCTCCTGTGCGGCTGTGGGCTTAAGTGCACAGCGGCATTTTTCCATTTCTTCTTTTCTTTTCTTTTCTTTCTCTATTTTCTCTTTTCTTTTTATTTCAAAACTCTTTTGTAAAATATGAAAACTATCCCAATATTACCAGTGCAATATTAGGCACTGATATAAAAAGGTTTTGAGTCCAAACATTTTCACATGGATTTTATTTAATTAAAAAGGCATTAGATAGTGCTGTTTTGCTGTTGTTTCTATTTGTTTGAGTCATTTAAATATTTTAGTTAACACTGCTGCTAATTTTTTATTTGCCTCTGGATTATTTGCAACATGATGAGCATTTTTGTTCCTGGATTTGAACAACTTTTATTTTCTACTTTTATTTAAATTTGGATTTTTACTTAGGAGTTGAAATGCAATATGATGTTAATGATGATCATGCACTGTTAAACATGATGACATGGCATAATCAAAAGGGTGATTACTGTAGTTAACCACTGGGGGTGTTACACTAATCTTGGACATGATGCCTATATTTATGATCATTGCCTTAGATATCGTCATAATTATTTGTTCTTCTATCAATTGCCCAAGAGTAATTTCTTTACCCACCGTATGCTATTTTCTCGAGAGAAGCCACTACTGAAATCTACGGCCCCCGGGTCTATCTTTTATTATATTTGTTTTCAGATCTATTATTCCAAAAACCCAAAAATACCTTGGTGCACTTTTTCTTTACTTATTTTATTTCATGTTTTATTCAGATCTATTTACCCAATCTCATACAAACCAATCTATCTTTTTACCGAGGAGGGATTGACAACCCCTCTTATGCGTCGGGTTGCAAGTATTTGTTCTTTGTGTGCAGGTACCGTTTACATAGTGTTTCTTGGTTCTCCTACGGGATGGATACCTTGGTTTCATATCTGAGGGAAATACTTACCGTAGCTGTGCTGCATCGTCCCTTCCTCTTTGGGGAAATACCGGCGCAGTCTTAAGCCACGTCAAAGTAATTTCTGGCGCCGTTGCCGGGAGACATCATCAACATCTATCAGGTTCCTAATCACAAATCTCATCTCCTTACAATTTACATTATTTGCAATTTGCCTCTCATTTTCATCTCCCCCACTTCACAAAAATTTGCCTTTTTATTCGCCTTCTTTTTCATTCGCCTTTTTCTTGTCAGATCTCTTTTTGCTTGCAATCTTGTTTGTGTAGTCACGATGTCTCAAGAAAATACCAAATTGTGTGATTTTTCCAATAATGATAATAATGATTTTATTAGTACTCCGATTGCTCCTCCCGCCACTAGTGCGGAGTCTTGTGATATTAATGCCGCTTTGTTGAATCTTGTTATGAAAGATCTATTTTCCGGTACTCCTAATGAGGATGATGCGTCCCATCTAAACACATTTGTAGAATTGTGTGATATGCAAAAGAAAAAAGATGTGGACATTGATATTGTGAAGTTGAAATTATTTCCTTTCTCCTTGCGGGATCGTGCAAAAATTTGGTTTTCTTCTTTGCCTCGCAATAGTATCGATTCTTGGGATAAGTGCAAGGATGCTTTTATTAGTAAGTATTTTCCGCCCGCAAAAATTATTTCCCTTAGAACTCAAATCATGAATTTTAAGCAAATTGAGCATGAACATGTTGCACAATCTTGGGAAAGAATGAAGTTGATCCTAAGAAATTGTCCTACTCATGGTTTAAATCTTTGGATGATCATACAAATTTTTTATGCGAGATTGAAATTTGTTTCTAGAAATCTTTTAGATTCTGCCGCGGGTGGTACTTTTATGGAAATTACTTTGGGTGAAGCTACTAAATTGCTAGATAATATCATGGCAAATTATTCAGAATGGCATACCGAAAGAGCACCTACTAGTAAAAAAGTTAATTCGGTTGAAGAAATTAATTCCTTGAGTGAAAAAGTTGATGCTCCTATGAAATTGGTTTCTAGTAAAAATGCTCCTATTGATCTTAATGATGTGCCTTTGTCTACTTTTATTGAGCAAAATAGTGATCCCATAGATGTGAATTTTGTGTCGCGAAACAATTTCAATAGCAATGCTTATAGAGGTAATTTTAATCCTAGGCCTTTTTCCTGGAAATTCCTCTAATAATTATGGTAATTCCTATGGTAATTCTTCTTCCAATAATTATAGGAACCCCTCTGATCTTGAGAGAAATATTAAAGAGTTTATCAATGCTCAATAGGTTTTTAATACTATGATAGAAGAAAAGTTGAATAAGATTGATGATATGTCTAGAAGCATTGATAGAATTTCTCATGATGTAAAAAATCTCAAGATTAAAAAATTTCCACCTAAGGTTGATGTCAATGAATCAATTAAAGCCTTATATGCTTCTATGGATGAAAGTACGAAAAGAACCGCTATGTTTAGAGCTAAAAGAGAATTTTTAGAAAGAGCGTTTTCTAGTGATTGCTTTCATAAAAATGATGAAGATCTTAAAATGATTGGTGTTTCTTCTATTGATTCCTTGTTTAGTAAGATTAAAATTGATGATAAAGGGACTGAATAATAGTCAACTTTAGCTAGAAGGCGTCCCAATGAGTCGGAGGGTGAAAATCTTGATGAATTTTTTTGATAAGTGGGTTTGGAGAGGTAAAAACTTTAACTAGTGATGTGCCCACTCTTTTAGATTGCAAAGACTTTAATTATGATAGTTACCCTTTCATTGAATGTATTTCTTTGTTGCAATCCATGATAAATTCACCCCATGCCTATGAACAAAATAAAGCTTTTACTACACATATTGTGGATGCCATGATGAAAGCTTTAGATGAAAAGTTGGAATTAGAGATTTAAATTCCTAGAAAATTACATGATCAATGGGAACCTACCATTAAAGTCAATATTAAAAATTATGAGTGCTTTGCTTTATGTGATTTGGGTGCTAGTGTTTCCACAATTCCGAAATCTCTATGTGATGTGCTTGGTTTTACCAATACTGAAGAATGTTCTCTTAATTTGGCTTGGCAGATTCTACTATTAAAAAGCCTTTGGGAAGAATTAATGATTATCTTATTCTTTCAAATAGGAACTATGTGGCCATAGATTTTATTGTTCTTGATATTGATTGCAATCCGTCTTGTCCAATTATACTTGGTAGACCGTTTTACGAACTATAGGTGTCGTGATTGATATGAAAGAAGGCAATATTAAATTTCAATTTCCACTAAGAAAGGGTATGGAACACTTCAATAGAACAAGAATTAAGCCACCATATGAATCAATCATGAGGGTAACCAATGGATCAAAAACCAAAGATGACAATACTTGAATCTATGCATTATGCCTAGCTAGGGGCATAAAACAATAGCGCTTGTTGGGAGGCAACCCAATGAATAAAATTTATTTTTGCCTTTTTCTTTCTGTTCTTGAGTGTTTGAACAATTATGATATTGTTGTGATTGTGTTTTTCATGTTTTAATTAGTGTATGTGCCAAGTAAAGCCTTTGGGATCATGTTGGGTGATAGTTGATTTGATCTTGTTGAAAAATAGAAATTTTCGCGTCCAGTAGCAGAATTTTACAAAATCACAGAAGTGGCAAAAAATTCTTAATTTTTACACAAGATTCATATACAAATTGCCTACGTTATCCTATTTTTCAGAATTTTTGGAGTTACAGAAGTATGGACAAAGTCCAGATTACTACAGACTGTTCTGTTTTTGACAAATTCTGTTTTCGTTGCATTGTGTGCTTATTTTGATGAATCTATGGATTGTATCGGGGGGGGTATAAACCAAGGTAAAGTTGGAATATAGTAGGTATAATGCAATAATAAAATATGAATGGGTTTGCAACAGTACTTAGAGTGGTGATTTGCTTTATTATACTAATGGATCTCACGAAGGTTTTGTTAAGTTTTGTGTGATTGAAGTTTTCAAGTTTTGGGTGAGATCATGATGGATGAAGGAATAAGGAGTGAAAAGAGCCTAAGCTTGGGTATGCCCATGGAACCCCAAGTTAATTTTCAAGGATAACCAAGCAACAAAGCTTGGGGATGCCCCGGAAGGCATCCCCTCTTTCTTCTAACAACCATCGGTAATTTTACTTGGAGCTATATTTTTATTCGTCACATATATTGTTGGATGTTTTTTGCTATATTTTGGGACTAACCTATTGACATAGTGTCCTGTGCCAGTTGTTGTTTTTTGCTTGTTTTTTTACTTCGCAGAATATCAGTACCAAACGGAGTCCAAACGCAGCGAAACTTTTTGGAGTTTTTTTCGGGACCAGAAGACACCTTGTGGGCCAAGAGAGCACCAGAGTAGAGGCCCATGGTGAGCAGAACCCACCAGGGTGTGCCCAGGAGCCCAGGCGTGCCCAGGGGGTTGTGCCCCCCACGTAGCCCCCCTGCACCGCCTCTTCGCCCTATAAATTCCTAAATATTCCAGAAACCCTAGGGGAGTGGACGAAACACAATTCCAGCCACCGCAACTTCCAGAACCACGAGAGCCAGTCTACACCATCACAGAGGGGTTCATCATCCTCATTGGTGCCTCTCCGATGATGTGTGAGTAGTCCACCATAGACCTACGGGTCCGTAGGTAGTAGCTAGATGGCTTTGTCTCTCTCTCTCTTTTGATTCTCAATACAATGGTCTCTTGGAGATCTATTTGATGTAATGACTTTTTGCGGTGTGTTTGTTGGGATCCGATGAAGTTTGAGTTTATGATCAGATCTATATCCATGAAAGTTATTTGAGTTTTCTTTGATCTCTTATATGCATGATTTCTTATAGCCTCGTATTTCTTCTTCGAATCTTTGGTTTAGTTAGGCCAACTAGATCATTTTTTCTTGCCATGGGAAGAGGTGCTTTGTGATGGGTTCGATCTTGCGGTGTTCTTTCCCAGTGACAGAAGGGGCAGCAAGACCCGCATGTATTGTTGCTATTAAGGATAACAAGATGGGGTATATTCCTACATGAATAGGTTTTGTCTACATCATGTCATCGTTCTTATTGCATTACTCCATTTCTCCACGAACTTAATACACTAGATGCATGCTGGATAGCGGTCGATGTGTGGAGTAATAGTAGTAGATGCAGAATCGTTTTGGTCTACTAATCTTGGACGTGATGCCTATATAATGATCATTGCTTGGATATCGTCATAATTATTTGATCTTATATCAATTTCCCAACGGTAATTTGTTTACCCACCGTATGCTATTTTCTCGAGAGAAGCCACTAGTGAAATCTACGGCCGCGGGTCTATCTTTTATCATATTGCTTTTCGATCTATTTTTATTTGCTTTCATTTTCAAATCTATTTTTCCAAAAAAAATACCTTGCTGCACTTTTTATTTATTTATTTTATTTTGTGTTATTGCGAGATCTATTTATCCAACATCATACAAACCAATCTATCTTTTACCCGAGGAGGGAATTACAACCCCTCTTACGCGTCGGGTTGCAAGTATTTGTTCTTTGTGTGCAGGTACCATTTACATAGCTTGGCCTGGCCTCCTACTGGATTGATACCTTGGTTTCACAACTGAGGGAAATACCTACCGTAGCTATACTGCATCATCCCTTCCTCTTTGGGGAAATACCAACGCAGTCTCAAGCGACATCAAAAGGAATTTCTGGCGCCATTGTTGGGGAGGATCAAGTCAAGATCTATCAGGTTCCTAATCACAAATCTCATCTCCTTGCAATTTACATTATTTGTCATTTGCCTCTTGTTTTCATCTCCCCCACTTCACAAAAATTTGCCTTCTTTTTTGTTTGTCTTTTTGTTCGTTTGCTATCTTTGCTTGTGTGCCATGTGTCTTCTATTTGCTTGCATCTTCGCTTGCTAAAAATCTATTGATATGGATCCTCATCCACTTGCTAATCTTTTTAAAAGATCCAATTATGATGAACCAATTGCTAGTGAATTTAGTTCACTAGATTATCTCTATGAAGTTTTGTTTGAGATTTGTGAATCTCAAAATTGTGATGAAGTGTTAAAAGAAGAAATTTATAAAGTGATTTACGATAGCTCCTTGAATGAAAAGCATGATTGCAATGATGTTATTATAAATTCTATTAATGTCAATTATACTAATAATATGCAAAACCCCAAGCTTGCGGATGCTAATATTGCTATGTCCACTACTTATTGCAATGATCATGATTGGGGTGATAATGATTCTTATGATCTTGAAAATTTATTTATGCCTCATGATGAATATGCTATTGATAATAATGTTTGCAATAATATTGAAAGTGGGTTTGGAAGAGTGTCAAATTTAGGAAATAAGAATCCCACATACTCGGAGAGTGTTCAATCTTTCAATTTTTTTGATAAAAGTGGGTTTGGAGAGGTCATGACTTCCGTTGATGATAATCCCACTATTTTGGAAGAGTGTCAACTTTGCATGCATGTGGATCATGAAGAGAATATTTTATGTGATAGTTATATTGTTGAATTTGATTATGATCCTACATGTAATTATTATGAGAGAGAAAAATATGGTTGTAGAAATTTTCATGTTACTAAATCACCTCTCTTTGCTTTTAAATTATTAATGTTTCCTTCTTCCTATTTCCATATGCTAGAAATTGCTTGTCCTGATAAAACTTTTCCCTATAAAATGCCTATGCATAGGAAGTATGTTAGACTTAAACTTGTATTTCACATGCTATATGATGCTCTCTTTGTGCTTCAATTTTTCATCTTTCATGTGAGCGTCATTGAATCTATGCATTATGCCTAGCTAGGGGCATAAAACGATAGCGCTTGTTGGGAGGCAACCCAATGAACAAAATTTCTTTTTGCCTTTTTCTTTATGTTCTTGAGTGTTTTCATAGTTATGCCTCAGTTATGATTGTGTCGTTTATGTTTTAATTAGTGTTTGTGCCAAGTAAAGCCTTTGGGGTCATGTTGGGTGATAGTTGATTTGATTTTGTTGGAAATCAGAAACTTTTGCATCCAGTAGCAGAATTTTGTAAAATCACAGAAGCGAGGAAAAATTCTGAATTTTTTACACACGATTGATACATAAATTTCCCACGTTTTCCTAATTTTTCAGAATTTTTGGAGTTACATAAGTATGTTTAGAGTCCAGATTACTACAGATTGTTCTGTTTTTGACAGATTCTGTTTTCGTTGCATTGTGTGCTTATTTTGATGAATCTATGGAGTATATTAGGGGGTATAAGCCATAGTAAAGTTGGAATACAGTAGGTCTAATGCAATAATAAAATATTAATAGGTTTGCAACAGTACTTAGAGTGGTGATTTGCTTTGTTATACTAACGGATCTCACGAAGGTTTTTGTTAAGTTTTGTGTGATTGAAGTTTTCAAGTTTTGGGTGAGATCACGATGGATGAAGGAATAAGGAGTGAAAAGAGCCTAAGCTTGGGGATGCCCATGGCACCCCAAGGAAATATTCAAGGAGAAACAAGCAACTAAGCTTGGGGATGCCCCGGAAGGCATCCCCTCTTACTTCTAACAACCATCGGTATTTTACTTGGAGCTATATTTTTATTCGTCACATATCATGAGTTTTGCTTGGAGCATCTTGTATTATATGAGTCTTTGATTGTTTTGCTATCTTGTATTATATGAGTCTTTGCTTGTTTTGCTTTTTAGTTTGTCACAAGTATCCTTGCTGGACACACCTATTTGAGAGAGTCAAAATTATGCTATGATTTGTTAGAATTGCTCTATATGCTTCATTTAAAAATTTTGAGCTATGGAATTGCTCTAGTGCTTCACTTATATCTTTTTGAGCATGGTGTGCTTTAATATTTTTGGAGAAATACTCTCATGCTTCACTTAGATTTATTTGAGAGTTAGTAATTTTGAAGAAATTCTCTCATGCTTCACTTATATTATTTTGAGAGATGAAAATCTTTATGCTCATGTTCTTATCACTTAAATTTATTTGAGCTTGTCAAAAGCAATGGCAATATATGAAACTAGTCCCAAAGTGATAGATATTCAAGAGGGATATAATAAAAACTTTCACAAAGATCATTGGACAAAATAAACTTGATTCTTTGTAATAGTTTTGAGATATGATGGTAGTAATATGTGAGTCATGTTGGTGAGTAATTATGCTTTAGTAAGAATATTGGTGTTAAGGTTTGTGATTCCCTATGCAAGCACGAAAGTCAATAGTTATGCAATGAAATTACATCCTACTTGTGGTGCATTATTTGGTGTTAGTTATGCTTAATGCTCGTTGAGATTTTTCATTTCTTGCTTGGTTGCTTCTCAATCTTTTGCTAACTTCCACTTGTACTAAGTAGAAATACTACTTGTGAATCCAAAATCCTTAAAACCAGTTTTGCCATATGAGTCCACCATACCTACCTATATGCGGTATTTCCGTGTCGTTCTAATCAAATTTGTATGTGCCAACTCTAATTTTCAAAATAATTTCCTTTTTGTGTACCCGTACCACTCATAAAGCGGTAGGGGGTGGCCAATACTTTTCCATGCTAGATGTGTTATTCTCAAGATGAGTGTTTATTCACTTGTCATTGCACAAGAGTATGGCGGTAATAGGGATGCCTAGTCCCAAAATAAAAAACAAAATTACTTTATGTTGTCAAATAATAAATTCCTTGAAAAGTGTTGGTATGGACGGTACCCGTGGATACGGCTAGCCGTGGAATGTGAAAGAATGGTGGAAAAAGGAATAAATTTTATTTTCTGTTTGGGAACCGCCTATGATATATCTAGCATGGAAAGTATTGGGAACTACTCGGTTGTTTTCATTGACAGGAAAAGCATGCCTCTCAAAAAATCTATCTCTCAATTTAAGCTTTGAGCTCTGGCACCTCTACAAATCCCTACTTCTCTCTGCGAAGGGCATATCTATTTACTTTATACAATTTTTTTTATTTTGAGTCTCCATCCTCTCTTATAAAGCACCAACTAAGGGGCACTATGATCGTACTTGAGCATTGGATGTAGCTAATATTCGAGTGTGTTTCATGAATGGATCAATGGTTGAGCATGATGGGCTAGGGATAGCTTTCTTTAGTGTTGATATTTTGAAAGACATGGTTGCTTGTTGATATGCTTGAGTATTGAAGTCTTCATGTCAAATATAGACTATTGCTTTGAAACATCTAAAAGTCCAAATGTCCATGCTACAAAAGAAAAGAATATGTGATGAACATGTTAGGTAGCATTACACATCAAAAATTATGTTTTCATCATTTACCTACTCAAGGACGAGCAGGAATTAAGCTTGGGGATGCTGATACGTCTCCAACGTATCGATAATTTTTGATTGTTCCATGCTATTATATTATCATTCTTGGATGTTTTACAATCATTTTATAGCAACTTGATATCATTTTTTGGGACTAACCTATTGACATAGTGCCCAGTGCCAGTTGCTATTTTTTGCTTGTTTTTTACTTCACAGAATATCAGTCCCAAACGGAGTCCAAATGCAGCGAAACTTTTTGGAGATTTTTTCTGGACCAGAAGACACCTTGTGGGCCAAGAAAGCACCAGAGGGGAGACCCGTGGTGAGCACAACCCATCAGGGCGTGCCCAGGAGCCCAGGCGCGCCCAAGGGGGTTGTGCCCCCCATGTAGCCCCCCTGCACCTCCTCTTTTCCCTATAAATTCCCAAATATTCCAGAAACCCTAGGGGAGTGGACGAAACACAATTCTAGCCGCCGCAAGTTCCAGAACCACGAGATCCAATCTACACCATCATGGAGGGGTTCATCATCCTCATTGGTGTCTCTCCGATGATGCGTGAGTAGTCCACCATAGACCTACGGGTCCGTAGGCAGTAGCTAGATGGCTTTCTCTCTCTCTTTTGATTCTCAATACAATGGGTTCTTGGAGATCTATTTGATGTAATGACTTTTTGTGGTATGTTTGTTGGGATCCAATGAAGTTTGAGTTTATGATCAGACCTATATCCATGAAAGTTATTTGAATTTTCTTTTACATCTTATATGCATGATTTCTTATAGCCTCGTATTTCTTCTTCGAATCTCTGGTTTAGTTAGGCCAACTAGATCGATTTTTCTTGCCATGGAAAGAGGTGCTTTGTGATGGGTTTGATCTTGCGGTGTTCTTTCCCAGTGACAGAAGGGGCAGCAAGACACACATGTATCATTGCTATTAAGGATAACAAGATGGGGTCTATTCCTACATAAATAGGTCTTGTCTACATCATGCCATCGTTCTTATTGCATTACTCCGTTTCTCCATGAACTTAATACACTAGATGCATGCTGGATGGCGGTCGATGTGTGGAGTAATAGTAGTAGATGCAGAATCATTTCGGTCTACTAATCTTGGACGTGATGCCTATATAATGATCATTGCCTGGATATCGTCATAATTATTTGATCTTATATCAATTTCCCAACAGTAATTTGTTTACCCACCGTATGCTATTTTCTCGAGAGAAGCCACTAGTGAAATCTATGGCCCTCGGGTCTACCTTTTATCATATTGCTTTCCAATCTATTTTTATTTGCTTTTATTTTTAGATCTATTATTCCAACAAAAAAAACCTTGCTGCACTTTTTCTTTATTTCTTTTATTTTGTGTTATTGCGAGATCTATTTATCTAACATCATACAAACCAATCTATCTTTTACCCGAGAAGGGATTGACAACCCCTCTTACGTGTCGGGTTACAAGTATTTGTTCTTTGTGTGTAGGTACCCTTTACATAGCTTGGCCTGGCCTCCTACTGGATTGATACCTTGGTTTCAAAACTGAGGGAAATACCTACCATAGTTGTACTGCATCATCCCTTCCTCTTTGGGGAAATACCGACGCGGTCTCAAGCGACATCAAAGAACAAGGTCCCAATGCCTGAGGTTGAGGAAGATGATGAGCCACTAGTGCTCAGGAAGCTCAAGCCCAAGATCCCAGATCATGATAATGCTCATCCTGTTGCAGAAAATATGATGCTCAGGAAGGATAAGGGATTGAGAGAGTGGAGGAAAGTTGATCCCTATTCTGTTAGAAGGAGGACTGCCTGTGATTACCGCTTTCATACAAGAGAACAACAAGACTTTTATGAGATAGTTTTGCTTGATAAGAAGCCCATTGTCAGTGAGATGAAGTGGGTGGACTAGAAATACATCGATGCCAATGAAGATTATTTCCCCCACGTTCATGGAAGTTTTAGGCTTACAGGTGTTGTCAAGTTTGTTGGTCAGAAGCTCACCAAGTGGAACGATGAGATGATCATGCAATTCTACTCCACAACTCATTTCCATCTAGATGGGAAGATTGCATGGGTGACTGAGGTTTCCATGTACCAGTTAACCATCTCTGAGTGGGCTGCACTCCTTGGTGCTCCCGAGGAAGAGGAAAATGACATTGATGTATATGGGAAGCCCAGGATGGACCACAACACAATGGCAAACATGTACAAGGAAATCCCTCCAAAGGATCTTGAGAGTCATAAGCTTGGTTCTATATATCATTTGCTAGCTGGTTTGGCCACCACAAACACTATCTTGAGGCACACTCTCTTGCCCAAGTGTGGAGATGACAAGATGATGTGTGGCCACTTCATTTGTTTGACAACCCCCAGAAGTTCAAGGTCATGAGTTTGATTGTAGAGACGGTCAAGAGGACAGCTGCTGACCAGAAGAGATCTTGTGGATATGCTCCACATATTCAGTAGCTCATCAACTCCAAAGTTGGAACAAGCACATATCTACTAGATCGTGAGCATCTCCCTCTTCATCTTGTGTTTGAGGATAATGTGGTGGTGATGGATCCCTCACACCCCACATCTGTTGAGGCTCAAGAGAAGGCCCAGGCAGCAGCAGCAAAAGTAGCAAAAGAAGCCACAACTCCCAATGCACCTATAGCCAACCTCAAATCAAAGAATGATCAGATGACATATCTGCTAGAGGCCACCCTGAGGATTGAGAGGAGTCTAGCCAAGATCTCCAAGAACCAGGAGAGTCTAGAGCGGGTTGTCGAGACAAAGATTCATGATCTTGATGTGAAGATCACAGAGATTCAGACTGTTGTGGAGAAGCTGCAGGTAGATGTCGAGGCAAGCAGGATTGCTGCAGAAGATAGTGGAGATGAGAGACCTACCACTCAGAGGTTCCAGACTATACCCAGAGCACCCAGATCTTCAGCAATGCCAGTTGCAGACACGAGGACCACTCACTCTGCACCTACCGCTACTGCTCTAGTGCCACCTCCAGTGTCTACTCCACCTGTCCAGCAGACATCTTCAGAGGCATTTGCAGACGCACTTCTCTCAATGCCATCTACGCACACAGGAGCCACCAACCAGAAGACCCCTTCAGGAGCTCCAGAGGATCATGCCTAGAAAGACGCATAGCTCTATACTTTTTCAAGCTTTTTGGTACTTATTGCCAAAGGGGGAGAGATTGTATAGATCATTAGACTTCGAGAGAGAGTGTGTCTCGCTTTTTGCTCTTTGGTTTTTATCGCGTTTTTGCTACTATGTTCGTTTGATCCATGCTACTTATTTGATGCTTGTGAGATACTACGTTTGTCCTATGTGGTTGATCATACTTTCCTTAATGTGTGCTTAATGATTATCCCTACAATTACTTGTGTATGATCATTCACTTATGTCTTTGGTGATGCGTGCATGTTATTTTGCTCTTATCATTTTGTGCGCTCCACCAAGATGTATGTGACATGGAAGAGTGACCCATGATCCTAATCGATTGTGCATTTGTAGTCAAACGCAAATTTTTAATAATGCACAAATTTAGGGGGAGCTCTTGCTTATCACATACTTCTTAAAGCGATGATGTATTTCATTCATTTAATCATTTGTCGAAGCTTTGATCTATATGTTGTCATCAATTACCAAAAAGGGGGAGATTGAAAGTGCAACTAATCCCCAGGTGGTTTTGGTAATTCATAACAACATATATCTCATTGAACTAATATCCATTCAAGATAAATATTTCAGGATGTTCAATGTATGGCATGGCATGACATAGAGATGTGGACCCCTCAAAATGCTAAGGACAAGGATTGGCAAAAGCTCAAGGCTCTTCATTTTTGTATAAGTGATCCAAGATCACATTGAGTCCATAGCAAAGCCAATACTATTAAAAGGGGATGAGGTGTTGCTTAATGATCTTGTTGCTCAAGTGCTTAGTGATATTGCTCCAAAACCCTCAGCCACTTTCTCTACCCAAATATGTCAAAACCCTAAACTCCAAACTCGGCCCCACCAATACTTTCCATTCGGAGCCATCGAGTTCATCTTAACCTAGTCACTGCGAGAAACCCTAACAGTTTGGTCACACCGATACGGATCTCAGTCTCACTGAGATGGCCTTGACAACGCTCTGTGACTTGTTGCAATTACTTCGGTCTCATCGAGTTGTTGCAATCGGTCTCACCGAGTTGGCTTGACTGATTCTCTGCCGCCTTATTGCTTCACTTCGGTCTCACCGAGTTGATGCAATCAGAGCCACCAAGTTGAGGTTTGCCCTAAGCCCTAGCACATCGGTCCCACCGAGATCTCTAACATTCATATTTTTGAACAGATCGGTGCCACCAAGTTTCCTAATCGGTGCCACCGATATGAGTAAAAAGTGTGTAACGGTTGGATTTTGTGTGGAGCGTATATATACCCCTCCACCCGCTCTTCATAATTGAGGAGAGCCATCAGAACGTGCCTACACTTCCACCATTCATTTTCTGAGAGAGAACCACCTACTCATGTGTTGAGATCAAGAAAGTCCATTTCTACCATTTGAACCTTGATTTCTAGCCTTCCCCAAGTTGCTTTCCACTCAAATCCTTCTTCCACCATAGCCAAATCTATGAGAGAGAGTTGAGTGTTGGGGAGACTATCATTTGAAGCACAAGAGCAAGGAGTTCATCATCAACACACCATCTATTACCTTTGGGAGAGTGGTGTTTCCTAGATTGGTTAGGTGTCGCTTGGGAGCCTCCGTCGTGATGTGTAGTTGAACCAAGAAGTTTGTAAGGGCAAGCAGATCGCCTATTTCGTGAAGATCTACCTGAGTGAGGAAAGTCATTCGTGGACGATGGGGATAGACAAGGTTGCTTCTTCGTGGACCCTTCGTGGGTGGAGCCCTCTGTGGACTCGCGCAACCCTTAGCCTTTGTGGGTTGAAGTCTCCATCAACGTGGACGTACGATAGCACCACCTATCGGAACCACGCCAAAAATCTCTGTGTCTCCATTGCGTTTGCCTTCTCCAAACCCTTCCATTTACCTTCATATGCAATGTTTTACTTTCCGCTGCTATACTCTTAGAATTGCATGTGTAGGTTGATTGCTTGACTTGTCATAATTGGTAAAATCTGCCCACAACTAAAATTGGGAAAATGAAAGATTATCATTTGGTCAAGTAGTCTAATCACCCCCCCCCCCCTCTAGACAAACTTTCAATCCTACAAGCTATCGGATTTAGGGCTTCGCAGACCCAAGAAGGTTCAAACTCTAGGGCGTGTGCGAAGATCTCAACCAGCTCGAGCCTCAAGCTCGCCGCCCCACAGCCTTGCCTCATCGAGTTCGCGCGAGCGGGGAAGAAGATGAACACAACAGTTTACCCAGGTTCGGGCCACCTTGCGGTGTAAAACCCTACTCCTGCTTTGTGGTGGATTGGCCTCACGAGGAGGCTGAGGATGAACTAGTACAGTGGTTGAGCAGCCTCGCGAGGGCTCAGGGAGTGAAGGTGGAATCGATCGATCCCCCTCTATCTGTGGTGGCTAACCTATATTTATAGTGGCCTCGGTCCTCTTCCCTCATAACTGGCGGGAAGGGATCCCACAATGGCCAATTTGAAAGGGGACAAGAAATACATCTAATCCTGACGAAAGGTGGTCTCCGCCTGCAAAGCTTCTGGTCGTGACGCAGAGGTGGGCTCGGCGATGACATCCTTCCTGTCGAGCTTGTGGTCTTGGTATCGTTGCACCGGAATGGAAACCTTTGGGGGATTCCTTGGGAACCCGCGTTCGTCCTTGCCTCCTTATCACCAAAGAGGAAACTGCCTCCTCTGCGCCTGTTGGCGCCCTCCTGGCCTTTGTCGTCATGGCTTACATCATCGCAGCCTCGTGAGGCTGGGTACCTGCATAGAAATCTCCGCTCCTCGGGAGATAGGCTTGAAGAGCTGCCCCTCGGGAGGCCTTGATGTCGTTCTCCTCGCGAGGCTGGGGGCCCTCACGAGGGTCTTGACTTGGGGGTCCTGCAGCTGGGCCGTACCGAGTCATTGATGGGCCCAAGCGCTGGGCCGCAGGCAAGCAGATCTGGGTACCCCTGATCCCAGAACACCGACAGTTGCCCCCGGGCCCAAGGCGCGCTCGAGCTGGCTTCGGAGTGAAGCCAAGAGGCAAGGTTGAAGCGCTGCGAGACCCAAATCGCCTGTGGGCCAGGCTCGATGCATGGCGCACGACAGGACGCGGATGCCTCCGCTTCCCCACGTTGCCTCGGCTGACAAAAGTCTGGCGTACACCGCAGAGCCATCACTGCTCACCCATTCCTTGCTCCTGATCACCTCCTCCAGCCAAAAACTCCTCTAGATCCAATCGCAGATCTGCCCCCCTTCCTTCTCCTTCTCCGACGCCAGCGACCTCGCAAATGGCGCCCGGGAAGTCGAAGCCCGCGGGGCAAGCCGCGACCTCCTCCTCTCCTTCGCCAGCGCTCAACACGTCTTCCATCACTGAGGAGGGGCATCTTGGCCCCGTGCTCCTGCAGACGGCAAGCAAGGACAACGAATGGGGCGAGACCTTGATCTGGGCTGGCTCTGCAGAGCGCAGCTCCCTGGCACGGATGGTCTATCCCTTCTTCCTCCACAACATCTTTGCGGGGCTCGTCCCGCCCCTCTCGGAATTCTTCTGCGCCGTCCTCGACCACTACATAATCCAAGCCCTCCATATTCAATGCAACTCCAACCTCCTCCTGTCCATCTTCGCCTTCTACTGCGAGGCCTATGTGGGTGTGAGGCCCTCCATGGCGCTCCTCCGTCATTTCTTCAGCTTGCGGTTGCACGACCGGACGCAGCGCTCTGCCTGTTTTTCCTTCATCGCAGTCCACAAGGGGAATGTGCTCTTGAAGGCCGAGAAAAAGGTGGAGGGCTTTCGGCACCGTTGGGTCTTCCTGGACACCCAGGGTCTCAACCCGCGGCTGGAGTTGCCGACAAAGCTGCCTGAGCGACTCGAGAGGTGGGGCCATGCAAAGCTCTCCGATTCCCGGGCGGAGCCCGTCTTGAAGAAGATATCCTCGGATATGGAGGCCAAGCGGTTGACGGGGGGAATGCTCGTAAAGGAGTTCTTGACGCAGTGCCTAGCGCCACTCCAGTCGCACACGAAGCCCATGTGGGAATTCCAGGGCGTGGAGGATGACATAAGGCTTCACCCTGCCAGCCTGACGGGCGAGGAGCTGGACAAGGCCCTGGCCGTCCTGCTCAACGGCGATCCAGGGGACCTCCCCGAGGCCTACACCCCGCTGTACCGCCGTGACGATAAGGGGGAACTGGTCGCCGCGATGCCCGCCTTCAACGAGCTGGGGCTCATGCCGTCCGAGCACCCCAACTCCCCCGTGTCGGTGCTCTCAGGCGACAGCGGTGAAGGAGACTGAGGACGACGACCTGGAAGGCATGTCCCCTCCGTCACAGAGCGAGCTCCTCTACAACCTTGAAGACGACGACGACACCGATGAGCCCCCGGCCGCAGACTCCCCACACTCTGCCAGGGTCCTCAGGAGGTCAGGGCCCACCCCACAAACCATGCAAGCACCTGGCCGGGTGACCCTGAAGAAAGGCGCGGCGGCGCCCCCTCCGAACGGCACCGCAAGCCCCGGCGGGATGACCCAGACGTCGGTCCCATCCCCGCCTGAGCTTCAGCCAGGGGGCGGGGCGACCATTGCTGGGGCGGACATGGCTCCGCCTGTCGCGGCTCCTCAGGGCGACCTCCCCACCTCTCCAGGTGGCAGTGCTGTGCCGGGGCCCACCGAGGAGTGCCCTTCTCATCCCCTAGATGCGGCCAAGGCCACGCCAAAGAGGAGCGGGGGCGTCCCCGCCACCACCGAGAAGGAGAAGAAGAGGAAGTGGATCACACCTGAGGAGTAAGTGACCCACCTTGCCTTCGGTTAAGCATAGATCACAGCTGCGCTCATAGCGCTCCTCTCTTGATAACCAGGAGTGAAGACGGGACGAAGAAGAAGAAGGAGAGCGCCGAGCCGAAGGAGCCCCCTGCACTGAGGGCACTGTCAGCCCCCGGTCGCGGCCACGATGGGCGCGGGAGCGCATCACGCCAGCCCATCGCGGTTCCCGGGGGCCTAGGCGACACCGCGCCCGAGCGCACGGGGGCATCACATGCCTCTGGCGCCCCGCCGGCACCGCCTGCGGGCCGACCGCCGAGGACGCGGGGGCCCATGAGGCGACGCCCCTTGTTGGGGCCGCGGCAAGCCCGACGCTGGTGGAGAGGGCGACCCCTTGCCCCCCTTCTGTGGGATCCACCCCTGGGGACGTAGTGATGCAGCCTCAGGAGGAGCCAGCCGCCGTGGGCCAGCAGGCTGCGAAGTCGTCTGCCCTCGTTGTGCCCGAGGAGAGCCTGGAGCCTCCGGCACCCCAAGCTAGCCACGCCACCGCTTCCTTGGCCACGACGTCAGTCAACGCGCCAGCGCCGCCTCCTCGTCAAGCCCTCGTGCTCGCGAACCGTGGCCCCCCTGATCAGGCCTAGGGCCCTGGACGAGGCCTACCTCGCGCTCGACCAAATCCGGGCCAACCTCCAAGACGCCGGCAGGTACCTTGCGAGGGAGCGCCTAGGGCTCATTTCGGGGTGGCTCCAGGCCGAGGCAGCCACTAGGACAGCCTGGGGCTGGGCCGAAGCCGCCGCCGCGGAGAGCGGGAAGGAGGCTGTCGATGCCAAGGCAGCTCGCGACACGGCGCTGACCGAGGCAGCGGCTGCCGTGAAGCACTGTGGCGAAGCAGAGGCCAAGCTAAAGGCCCTCCAGGAGGAGCAGGCTGTGCACGCACAGCGGCTCCACCAGCATGAGGAAGACCTCAAGGCTCGCGAGGCGAAGCTCACCGATCGGGACTCCGAGCTGTCTCAGGTGACCGTTGACCAGGCCACGGAACACGGGCGTCTGACCAAGCTGAAGGAGGAAGTGGCTGAAGCCCAGACATCCCACGCCCAACGCGTCTCCAAAGCGACAGCCCAGGTGGATGCCAGGGAGAAGATCCTTATTGCCGCCGAGAGGAAGGCGGCCGCGGAGCGCGACGCCTTCTCCTCCCTCGAGCTCATGTCTTGTCAGGCGTTACATTCCATCTGTAGGGGAGGATTTGAGGAGCCGCTCGCGACCCTGAGGGCGGCTATACAGGAATCTCCTCCAAGCTTGCCGAAGCGCTCGAGGGTGCTACCGCTGAGGTGGACTCCATCCTGGAGGAGGAGTGCCGCTCGCTCTTCTCCGCGGCTGTGACACGCGTCTTCAGCCATCTCTACCTCCAGAATCCGGGCTTCAACTTCGACGTGGTGATCCACCCGGTTGCTCTTGAGTCCCGCGCGACCAGCACGGCTGCCGTGAAGGGCCACGTGGACGCGCTGCTGAAGAAGTTCACCTGCATTCCTAACACTGAGCCTCCGGCGGTGGAGGCCAGCGGCGGCGACGACGGTGGCAACGATGTTGACGATGGCCTCCCCGTGACCGGGACAGGTGGCGGCGATGGCCAGGGCGACGATGCCCCTTCCTCCTAGATTTTACCCTGCGACATTTATGGTGCCTCAAGGAGGCAAAAGACTTTGCTTGAATTTGCAGAACATTTGGTGCTTGTAACAATCGTTTGAACTCCGTGATTCTCCTTTCATGCTTGCACTACTGCAAGATGGTCCAAACGCGACAGTCGAATCACAGACCCTTCGACGAAACTGTGTGCGATGCATCAATCACAAACGGTGATGTAATAAAACCGTCAAAAAAGATGCAAAATGTTTGCGATGGCGGTGACATCAAACACGGTTCATATTGGAGTTGTGTGTGCGATGCGTGGCAAATGGTTAATCCAGAAGAACTGTTTGCGATGAGGCAGAACAATAGAAACGGGCAGCCCGATGAGGGTGTGTGCGATATACGGCATACAGTTCACTAGGATGAACTGTGTATGATTAGGCAACACAATAGAAACGGTTCAACTGAACAAGATGTGTGTGATACGCGGCAAACAGGTCCGTAATCAGAAATGTGTGCGAAGACCAATAATAACAGAGACGATTGCTGCTAATAAGCCATGTGATTTGCTCTGTCTACAGAAGAATAATATATATATATATATATATATATATATATATATATAACTGAAATAAACATCCAATTACATAAGTGACTATACAGATCATTCGCACACACCTCAATAAACAATTGTATGCATTCTAAACTAGGAGAAACGATCATCTAGTCATCTACTTCTTGTGACGCTCCCGCCACTACTCTCTGGCTCGATTCCTCGTCTGGGGCAGAAGAAGACACTCCCTCATGTCAACGATCCACATGTACATCTCATAGCTTGTGTACGCGTCCTTGGCCGCGTACTTGACGTGTTGTTCATCCAGTCTCTCATGCCAGACACTGTGTCAGGCGTTCTTGTCCTTCTTGCTCTCATCCTTCATCTTCATGTAGTAGGGGTCGATGATGGCCGAGGCGAGGTCAACCAGGGAGTTCTATTTGTTGTTGTCGCTGCCCCAGACCTTGTAGTGGTCCTTGATGTTGACAAGATTCTGGCATTTCAAGCCCGAAACCTTGAGCGCTTTTAGATCGTTGGTGGTGTCCACCGTAGCGAAACTGTAGTCGGAGTTGTTGATAAACCTGGAGAAACGCTCGCAAGGCCTTGTGGCCATGTGGTAGTGGTAGACGAGGACGTCATGTCGCACGCACAACTGGGCGACGGCAACCTTCTGATCGTGCCCGGCACGACTGATGGTGTACTCGAGGTCGAAGCTGACCACTTGGTACTTGTCCTCGGCAATCAACTGCTCCATAGTTTGGATGGAGCCCTCCACCGAGACCGGCTCGTTCGTGTACACCACCGAGAGGGCCTTCCCCCTCACGTGGGTGTCCACTACGTGATGCATGGTGAACTGCCCGCCGTTGTCATCGCCGGCCACTGGGAGCACCATTGGGGCCACAGGGAGCGCCATTGGAGCCGCAGGATGTCCTCTCTATATGTGTCGTCGTGGGTGTGCTTATTGTGTCGTGTGGCATGAGAGATGAAGTTAAATGGCCGCAGGAATAAATGGGGGTCAGGTGGCCTGGATTCTCGGCACGTCTGCATGGCAGTTTTTGCAGTGGGTAACTGCATCGTGGCGTCGCGCCCGGCGCAATCGCATGCACATGAACATGCGTGATCATGCGCCGGACCCAAACACTGGCAGCGCACGTGGAGGGACGAGGGCAAAGCGCCCGGAGGGACGAGAGAGTAGAGCGCGCATGGCGGGACGCGAGTAGAGCGCGTCGCGGCCGCCTCAACCGCAAGCAACCTCACGCATAGAGCAGTTGAACATGCAGGAAATGGTCATCTACAAGCCGACCGACAGTTGCGTCGCTGCGTAGAGAGCGGCTGTGTGCTACTACCACCGTCTTGGTCTATTTGTTAGATGATGAACATTTTTCCATCAACTTTTGAGCAACTTCAAATTTCACTTTGAATTTGAATAGAATTCAGAGAAGGAATTTGAATTGAAAGATTTAACCACTGTGATTAATCAATGCAAATGATGATGACTTGGCATGATCATAAGGGATTGCCGTGGTGTGATGCTGGGGATGTTACAAATCTCCTCCACTACAAGAAATCTCGTCCCGAGATTTAAGTGGGGAAGTAAAGAGTAACTTCAGGAGAACTGACCCTTATAGGGTTAATTATCTGATGGACAATTCAGGGAGTGTGGCAGAAGTATCTCTCGAGTTGAAACTTAGGAAAACATCGAGAGCGAAATATGAAGGTACAATAGGAAGTTTCAAGCGAATGGAAAAACGATCGATACCTGAACAGAGTGTGAGAAGGGGGTTCAGAGCATCGGGAATAGATCATCTCTCGGAGGGTGGCTCATGATAACACACAAAGGCAAGAGCATATGATACTTCGAAATCAAGGATATACAGGAGAGTCAGGTTACGATCCTTTGGAACTGTGAAGAGGGTTGATCGAGAGTAGGGAGAACGGTATCATCTTACCGGTCATGACAACAAGGTATGTCAAAGAATAGTCTATCATTTATGTTGGTAACAACGTCGGTACCAAGGGCGAGGGACGAAGAGAACCATTTTCCTGCTCGTAAGAACGAGGCAGACCAATAAGGCGAAGTTCTCATCCATCGGGGGTTACCGGAATGTCATCAACAATAGTAATAGGGTCTCACTGACAAGGTTGTACATCGGGGTGTTTTATAAGCAGGGAATTATTTCTACTTATATCATATAGATCACAAGAAAAGTTAAACAAACCAATGGAAAGGAAAATGTGTTTATGCACAAGAATTAGGAGTGTATCTTTTCCCAAGGAAAAGTTGAAAGCACAAGTGCTCCTTGTAAAAGCACAAGTGCTCCCTGGGTGATTTTGGTAATTAACGTCAACATATCTCTTGTTGGACTAATATTTTCATCTAGTATATTTCAGATAGTTCAGCAAAGGCATGGCATGGACAAGAGGATGTGGAACCCCTTCAAGATGCTAAGGACAGAAGATTGGCAAAGGCTCAAGACTCTTCATTTCTATTTCAGTGATCCAAGATCACATTGAGTCCATAGGAAAAGCCAATACTATTAAAAGGGGATGAGGTGTTGCTTAATGGTCTACTTGCTCAAAGTGCTTAGTGATATGCTCCAAATCCCTCAGCCACTTTCTCAAATCCAAATATGTCCTAAACCTAAAGTCAAACTCGGCCCCACCGATTTGATTCATCCGGCGCCACCGAGTTTCCTTGACATAGCCACTGCCAGAAACCCTAATCAGTTCGGTCTCACCGATGGGATCTCGGTCTCACCGAGATGGGCTTGCAAACTCTCTGTTGCCTATTGCAACTATTTCGGTCTCACCAAAATATGCAGTCGGCCCCACCGAGTTTGCTTGACCAACTTTCTGTTTGCTTATTACTAAAATCGGTCACACCGAGTTTGTGTAATCGGTCAAACTGAGACGCGGTTTTACCCTAAACCTAGCACATCGTTTCCACCGAGTTGATTATATCGGTCCCACCGAAAAGCCTAACGTTCACATTTTTTACTGGATCGGTCTCACCGAGTTTACCTATTCGGTCTGACCGAGTTGGCTCATTTGTGTGTAATGGTTAGATTTTTGTGTGGAGGCTATATATACCCCTCCACCCTCCTCTCCATTAGAGAGAGAGCCATCAGAACGTGCCTACACTTCCACTACTCATTTTCTGAGAGAGAACCACCTACTCATGTGTTGAGATCAAGACATTCCATTCCTACCACAAGAATCTTGATCTATAGCCTTCCCCAAGTTGCTTTCTACTCAAATCATCTTTCCACCATAGCCAAATCTGTGAGAGAGAGTTGAGTGTTGGGGAGACTATCATTTGAAGCACAAGAGCAAGGAGTTCATCATCAGCACACCATCTATTACCTTTTGGAAAGTGGTGTCTCCTAGATTGGTTAGGTGTCACTTGGGAGCCTCCGTCAAGATTGTGGAGTTGAACCAAGGAGTTTGTAAGGGCAAGGAGATCGCCTACTTCGTGAAGATCTACCCGAGTGAGGCAAGTCCTTCATGGGCGATGGCCATGGTGGGATAGACAAGGTTGCTTCTTCGTGGACCCTTCGTGGGTGGAGCCCTCTGTGGACTCGCGCAACCGTTACCCTTTGTGGGTTGAAGTCTCCATCAACGTGGATGTATGATGGCACCACCTATCGGAACCATGCCAAAAATCTCCGTGTCTCCAATTGCGTTTGCACACTCCAATCCCATCCCTTTACTTTCTTGCAAATTGCATGCTTTACTTTCCGCTGCTCATATACTCTTGCCATGCTTTCTTGAAATGTATTGTGAATGCTTAAACTTGTGCTAAAACTCCACCTCAACTTGAAGAACTTAAAAAACTGCTACTTTTGCTTGTTGAGGGTCTAATCCCCCCCTCTAGACCCCTCTTCTCGATCCTTTCAAAAGTAGAGCACGATATACATGTCAGATCAACAAGTACACCACTATTTAAATAAAGGGGCAAGGGAATTCATGATGTTATCCATACAATGGTGTCTGGATAATAGAGCAAGAAACATGTAGCATTGCGCTTCCACTGTTCTCAAAGATATTCGGAATACCACAGTCATGCTTCGAGGTAGCAGTAACATGGTGTTTCAAGCAAAGATTGCATTCGAACAGCGCCAGAAGTGCAAAGGACAATTTCAAGAGTCGCATAGAAAACAAGGTGTAGGCAAAACATTATGATGGAGACAGTTTGACACAAGCTTAGCCCATCGTCGGAAAAGTGCACCGGGAAGGAGGACCAGGTAGCACAGACAGGATTAGCATGATAATTATATAGCCGATCAGGCTAGGAATGATGTGATGGAGTATTAAACTTCCCAGTAACAAGTAATAGGGATAATACCCGAAGGTAAATCAGAGTAGAGGTTGGACGGGTGAAATGATCTGCAGAGGACAAGTATTTTATCTTGTCTAGGAAATGGAATCAAGGAGAAAATATGGTCGGAACCACGATTGCAAAGGATCAATTCACAGATACAAGATGAACTTATGCCAAGGGAACAATTATTTTATGAGCAGCTTCCATGATGAGTTCTACATCGGGTCCATGGGCATGAACACAAAGGTTCAAGGTCGACTCCCACTTCTTCAATGCATAACCTTTCATTCACTCCTCATTTTCGAAGAAATAGTAGTGCGGAAGATTTATCTGGTGAAGCACCAGAAGAGTATGACTCGCATAACTTTCGAGTTCACACGGATCAGGGAAAGCATAGGTTCAACCCATCGGGGCATCTTAGGAACATATACCACGAACCTCAGGAGTACATAACTCAAGCTCGATGGTAGAGCATGGCTGACTAAAGGACAGGATACATTTTACCAAAGGCATTATGTATCAGGGGAGAACTTACAAGATTTCAGATGTTAAGGACACTGTCGGATAACAACCCAACAATGGATCTGGCGATTCACGATGGAGTTGATGTGAGTATCGGTAATCAATCAGAGGGAGAAGGGATACAAAGGCATTGACAAGGAATGTCAACGAAGATTGCTAAACATATGGAATTAACCGTAATGCAAGCAGGTAAGAATTTCAAGAGCAATAGTCTGTAGAGGATTTTCGGAAGATCAACTAACAATGGAAAGTATTTTGCGAAACACCTGAACAACTAGGGATGAACGGATCCCTAGTAAATGTGAGGAATTATCCGCAGTGCGAAAGAAGCTGCACGGCAGTAGGCTCAAAGGATTCCCGGATTAACGAGGAGTATTTCGGGGTATCTCATACATAAAGGAGTATCTGGGAATGAAGATACAAATGGCAAAGATGTGTAGCTGTCCACGGTGATTAGCGGTAGTAGGGAACTTGCAAAAGCAGTGGGCATAATGGTCTCGGGAAACATCGAGGAGTATCTGCAGAATCTTCTGGTGAAGCAAGCGATCATTTGTAGTGAAGGGGCTCTCTGGGATGAAGTGGTTACGAGAACCTAAGGTCAAAGTTGGTAAAATCTTTAACCTGAATAGACGAGAGATCAGAGTCCCAGAGTAAAGACGAGGAATAAAAGATCCTAATACCACCCGATTGGCGACATGGGTCCGTAAGCCACACAACCAAGTTAGTAAAACAGTTTTGGACGACTAGACTCAACTTCGGCCAATGAGTTGGAAAGGGGGATTCCTATAGGCAGTCGGCTCTGATACCAACTTGTGACACCCCCGGCTTAATCATGCACTAATCATACACGCAAATGCACACGATCAAGCCTAAGGACTCACTTGAAGATATCACAACACAACTCTAGACACAAATTTAAAATAATACAAGCTTTATATTACAAGCCAGGGGCCTCGAGGGCTCGAATACATAAGCTCACTTACAAGCGTCAGCGGAAGCATCAGATACCTGAGTATAGATATAAAGATAAAATAGACAGGCCTTTAAAAGGCGGGGCAAGACAAAAGCTATGATCGAAAAGGCGCAGGCCTCCTGCCTGGGACCCTCTGAACCTACTCCTGGTCGTCAGCCAACTCGTAGTAGTAGCCATCCTCGGGGTAGTAGTAGTGATCGTCGACGGGGGCAGCTGGCTCCGGGGCTCCATCATCTGGTTGCATCAAACGGATATGGGGAAAAAGAGGAAGGAAAGCAACCGTGAGTACTCATCCGAAGTACTCAGCAAGCAAGGATCTACACTACATATGCAACATTATCAAGGAAAGGCTGTATATGTGGACTGGGCAGCAGAAATGCCAGAATAGAGAGAAGGCCTAGTCCTATCGAAGACTAGCATCTTCAGCGGTCTTGCAGCATTAGAAGAGTGTAGATTAGTACAGTATAAAGTAGTAGCAGTATTAAGTATCAACCTCGCCCAGAGATCCTTCCTTGACTCCCTGCGAGAAAGCGATCCCAGAGCCCTAATATCCATTTCTCATCACAAGTATCTAGTTCTAGTTGTATCGATCGGGATACGACTCCAAGCATCCGTTACCGAGGATCCGGCTATGCATAGATGTTTTCTTCCCTGCAGGGGTGCACCAACTTACCCACCACGCTCGCTTAACTCCGGCCGGACACACTTTTCTGGGTCATGCCCGGCCTCGGCTAAACAACACGCCGCAACCCGACCTAGGCTTAACAGAGAGGTCAGCACGCCGGACTAACCTATGCCCCCAGGGGTCTTGGGCCATCGCCCAGGGAACTCCTACACGTTACGTGCACCGCCGGTGAGCAGACCTATCAACCCCTTAATACAAGCGCGGTTGCGTTCCCAGTCCAACCCAACGTGTGCCGCTCAGTCGCTGACATCTAGAAAGCTTCGGCTGATGTATACGACACAGAGTACCCATATTTATTCTCGTGTGATGGTTAGTGCTATCGGGCCAGAGGCCCACTCGGATCAAATATCCAAACCGTTAGTGTATTGGGGGTGTGCGGTAACGAGCAGAGACTCACGATCGATGTGACCCCGTCGCCCCGTCTCGAGGACTTGTTGCAAGGCCTAAGAATGCCCGGCCACGCCTCGTAATTATCTCTCGGGTGCCCTCCAGGTCAACTCGACTCCATATCACTCGCCACTTAGGCTCACGCGGGTACCCCTCAGGGTCGACCTGCCTTTCCAAGTAACAGTTGTAAAGTCCAAGTATCCGTGTGTCCATAACATCAGGGGAATCCGAGGTATCACCCTCGTTGGATTCCTACTCAATGTAACCATCAAGGTGAACTCGGAGGAATCACCCTCGATGGGTTCACACTTGAGGTGTTGCACGACAGCGTTGTTATTGAGGTGTTGCTACTTCTTGAGCTTGGGTTGGTTTTCCCCTTGAAGAGGAAAGGGTGATGCAACAAAGTAGAGATAAGTATTTCCCTCAGTTTGAGAACCAAGGTATCAATCAGTAGGAGACAACGCACAAATCACTGAATACCTGCACAAACAATCAAACAACTTGCACCCAACATGATAAAGGGGTTGTCAATCCCTTCACGGTTATTTGCAAAAGTGAGATCTGATAGAGATAGGTAAAACTAAACAAAAGATAAAGTAAATATTTTTGGGTTTTTTGGTTTATAGATCTAAAAATAAAAGATTGCAAAATAGTAGATCGGAAAGTAATATGATGGAAAATAGACCCGGGGGCCATAGGTTTCACTAGAGGCTTCTCTCAAGATAGAAAATATTACGGTGGGTGAAGAAATTACTGTCGAGCAATTGATAGAAAAGCGCAAAGTTATGACGATATCTAAGGCAATGATCATGAATATAGGCATCACGTCCGTGTCAAGTAGACCGAAATGATTCTGCATCTACTACTATTACTCCACACATCAACCGCTATCCAGCATGTATCTAGAGTATTAAGTTCATAAAGAACGGAGTAACGCATTAAGCAAGATGAGATGATGTAGAGGAATTAACTCAAACAATATGATGAAAACCCCATCTTTTTATCCTCGATGGCAACAATACAATACGTGCCTTGCTGCCCCTACTGTCACTGGGAAAGGAAACCGCAAGATTGAACCCAAAGCTAAGCACTTCTCCCACTGCAAGAAAAACCAATCTAGTTGGCCGAACCAAACCAATAGTTCGAAGAGAATTACAAAGATATCAAGTCATGCATAAAAGAATTCAGAGAAGATTCAAATAATATTCATAGATAAGCTGATCATAAATCCACAATTCATCGGATCTCGGCAAACACACCGCAAAAAAGTATTACATCGAATACATCTCCAAGAACATCGAGGAGAACATGGTATTGAGAATCAAAGAGAGAGAAGAAGCCATCTAGCTACTAGCTATGGACCCGTATGTCTGAGGTAAACTACTCACGCTTCATCGGAAGGGCAATGGTGTTGATGTAG
Organism: Thinopyrum elongatum; assembly: GCA_011799875.1. Taxonomy (NCBI): domain Eukaryota; kingdom Viridiplantae; phylum Streptophyta; class Magnoliopsida; order Poales; family Poaceae; genus Thinopyrum; species Thinopyrum elongatum. The sequence continues at coordinate 392,701,031 of CM022299.1, forward strand.
AAGCCCTCCATGATCGAACCCCCTCCGACAGGACGCTGGAAAAGGCCCCTAGATGGGATCTCACGGGTATAGAAGGTTGCGGCGGTGGAAAAGTATTTTCGTGGATGCCTCTGGTGGTTTGGGCATATAAGAGTATATATAGGCGAAAGAATTAGGTCAGGAGGTGCACGAGGGGCCCACAAGGGTGGGGGGCCCGTCCTACCCCCCTGGGCGCGCCCTCCGTCCTTGTGGCCGCCTCATGGCTCCTCCGACTTCATCTCCAAGTCTCCTGGTTTCCTTCTGGTCCAAGAAAGATCATCGCGAAAGTTTTATTCCGTTTGGACTCCGTTTGGTATTCCTTTTCTGCGAATCTCAAAAACAAGGAAAAAACAGAAACTGGCACTAGGCTCTAGGTTAATAGGTTAGTCCCAAAAATAATATAAAATAGCATATTAATGCATATAAAACATCCAAAACAGATAATATAATAGCATGGAACAATAAAAAATTATAGATACGTTGGAGACGTATCAAGCATCCCCAAGCTTAATTCCAGCTCGTCCTCGAGTAGGTAAATGATAAAAACAGAATTTTTGATGTGGAATGCTACCTAACATATTTATCATGTAATTTATTTATTGTGGCATGAATGTTCAGATCTGTATGATTCAAAACAAAAGTTTAATATTGACATAAAAACAATAATACTTCAAGCATACTAACAAGATAATTATGTCTTCTCAAAATAACATGGCCAAAGAAAGCTTATCCCTAAAAAATCATATAGTCTGGCTATGCTCCATCTTCATCACACAAAATATTCAAATCATGCACAACCCCGATGACAAGCTAAGCAATTGTTTCATACTTTTGGTGTTCTCAAACTTTTTCAACTTTCACGCAATACATGAGCCTGAGCCATGGATATAGCACTATAGGTGGAATAGAAGGTGGTTGTGGAGAAGACAAAAAGAGGGAGATAGTCTCACATCAACTAGGCATATTAACGGGCTATGGAGATGCCCATCAATATATATCAATGTGAGTGAGTAGGGATTGCCATGCAACAGATGCACTAGAGCTATAAGTTTATGAAAGCTCAAAAAGAAACTAAGTGGGTGTGCATCCAACTCGCTTGCTCACGAAGACCTAGGGCAATTTGAGGAAGCCCACCATTGGAATATACAAACCAAGTTCTATAATGAAAATTCCCACTAGTATATGAAAGTGACAACATAGGAGACTCTCTATCATGAAGATCATGGTGCTACTTTGAAGCACAAGTGTGGTAAAAGGATAGTAACATTGCCCCTTCTCTCTTTTCTCTCATTTTTTTTCCTTTTTTTTATTTGGGCCTTCTCTCATTTTTTTTCTTTTTTTTGCCTCTTTTATTTTTTATTTTTTGTCCAGAGTCTCATCCCGACTTGTGGGGGAATCATAGTCTCCATCATCCTTCTCCTCACATGGGACAATGCTCTAATAATGAAGATCATCACACTTTTATTTACTTACAACTCAAGAATTACAACTCAATACTTAGAACAAAATATGACTCTATATGAATGCCTCCGGCGATGTACCGGGATGTGCAATGAATCAAGAGTGACATGTATGAAAGAATTATGAACAGTGGCTTTACCACAAATACGATGTCAACTACATGATCATGCAAAACAATATGACAATGATGGAACGTGTCATAATAAACGGAACGGTGGAAAGTTGCATGGCAATATATCTCGGAATGGCTATGGAAATGCCATAATAGATAGGTATGGTGGCTGTTTTGAGGAAGGTATATGGTGGGTGTATGGCACCGGCGAAAGTTGCGCGGCACTAGAGAGGCTAGCAATAGTGGAAGGGTGAGAGTGCGTATAATCCATGGACTCAACATTAGTCATAAAGAACTCACATACTTATTGCAAAAATCTATTAGTTATCGAAACAAAGTACTATGTGCATGCTCCAAGGGGGATAGATTGGTAGGAAAAGACCATCGCTCGTCCCCGACCGCCACTCATAAGGAAGACAATCAATAAATAAATCATGCTCCGACTTCATCACATAAGGGTTCACCATACGTGCATGCTACGGGAATCACAAACCTTAACACAAGTATTTCTCAAATCCACAATTACTCACTAGCATGACTCTAATATCACCATCTTTATATCTCAAAACAATCATAAGGAATCAAACTTCTCATAGTATTCAATGCACTTTATATGAAAGTTTTTATTATATCCCTCTTGGATGCCTATCATATTAGGACCAAATTTATCACCAAAGCAAATTACCATGCTGTTTAAAGACTCTCAAAATAATATAAGTGAAGCATGAGAGTTCATCAATTTCTATAAAATAAAACCACCGCCGTGCTCTAAAAAGATATAAGTGAAGCACTAGAGCAAAATTGCCTAGCTCAAAAGATATAAGTGAAGCATATGGAGTATTCTAATAAATCACGATTCATGCATGTCCCTCTCAAAAGGTGTGTATAGCAAGGACGATTGTGGCAAACTAAAAAGCAAAGACTCAAATCATACAAGACGCTCCAAGCAAAACACATATCATGTGGTGAATAAAAATATAGCCTCAAGTAAAGTTACCGATAGACGAAGACGAAAGAGGGGATGCCTTCCGGGGCATCCCCAAGCTTAGGCTCTTGGTTGTCCTTGAATATTACCTTTGGGTGCCTTGGGCATCCCCAAGCTTAGGCTCTTGCCACTCCTTATTCCATAGTCCATCAAATCCTTACTCAAAACTTGAAAACTTCACAACACAAAACTCAACAGAAAATCTCATAAGCTCCGTTAGTATAAGAAAATAAATCACCACTTTGGTACTGTTGTTAACTCATTATTTATTGATATTGGTGTAATATCTACTGTATTCCAACTTTTCCATGGTCCATACCCCCCGATACTACCCATAGATTCATCAAAATAAGCAAACAACACAAAGAAAACAGAATCTGTCAAAAACAGAACAGTCTGCGAAGATCCGAATTGTTCTAATACTTATGTAACTCCAAAAATTCTGAAAAATTATGAAAACATAGAAAATTTGTATATCAATCTCGTATAAAAAAAATTCAGGGTTTTTTAAATATCCAGTGAATTATTAAAATTCTGATACTGTACACAAAAGTTTCTGTTTTTCAGCAAGATCAAATCAACTATCACCATAAGCCATCCCAAAGGTTTTACTTGGCACAAACACTAATTAAAACATAAAACCACATCTAACCAGAGGCTAGATGAATTATTTATTGCAAAACAGAACCAAAAAGCAAAGAACAAAAATAAAATTGGGTTGCCTCCCAACAAGCGCTATTGTTTAACGCCCCTAGCTAGGCATAAAAACACGAATAGATCTAGGTATTGTCATCTTTCGTATGCAATCCATAAGTGGCTCTCATAATAGATTCATATGGCAATTTAATTTTCTTTCTAGGAAAGTGTTCCATGCCCTTCCTTAACGGAAATTGAAATCTAATGTTTCCTTCTTTCATATCAATAATTGCACCAATCGTTCTAAGGAAAAGTCTACCAAGAATAATAGGACATGTAGGATTGCAATCTATATCAAGAACAATGAAATCTACGGGCACATAATTCCTATTTGAAACAATAAGAACATCATTAATCCTTCCCATAGGTTTCTTAATGGTGGAATCCGCAAGATGCAAATTTAAAGAACAATCATCAAATTCACGGAAACCTAACACGTCACATAAAGTTTTTGGAATCGTGGAAACACTAGCACTCAAATCACACAAAGCATGGCATTCATAATCTTTAATATTAAACTTGATAGTAGGTTCCCACTCATCATAAAGTTTTCTAGGGATAGAAACTTCCAATTCGAGCTTTTCTTCAAAAGATTGCATCATAGCATCAACGATATGTTTAGTAAAAGCTTTGTTTTGTTTATAAGCATGAGGAGAATTCAACACGGATTGCAACAAGGAAATACAATCTATTAAAGAATAGTTATCATAATTAAATTCCTTGAAATCCAAAAGAGTGGGTTCATTGCTACTTAAAGTTTTGACCTCTCCAATCCCACTTTTATCAATTTTTGCATCAAGATCTAAAAACTCCGAATCATTGGGACGCCTTTTAAATAAAGTTGACTCATCTCTAGTCCCATCTTTATCAAGATTTATATTGGAAAACAAAGATTCAATAGGAGTCACATCAATCACTTTAATATCTTCATCATTATTTTCACAAAAACTAGAAGAACATGTTTTTACAAACCAATCTTTTTTAGCACGCATCTTAGCGGTTCTTTCTTTGCACTCATCAATGGAAATTCTCACAGCTTTGAGAGACTCATTGATATCATGCTTGGGTGTAATAGATCTAAGTTTCAAAGAGTCAACATCAAGAGAAATTATATCCACGTTCCTAGCCAAATCATCAATCTTAAGCAATTTTTCTTCAATCAAAGCATTGAAATTCTTTTGCAAACTCATAAATTCTTTAACACTATTCTCAAATTCAGAGGGCATCTTATTATAATTTCCATAAGAATTGTTGTAGGAATTACCATAATTATTAGAGGAATTACTAGGAAACGGCCTAGGATTAAAATTACCTCTATACGCGTTATTACCAAAATTGTTCCTACCAACAAAATTCACATCCAAAGATTCATTATTATTTTCAATCAAGGTAGAAAAAGGCATATCATTAGGATCCAAAGAAGCACTCTTGCTAGCAAATAATTTCATAAGTTCATCCATCTTTCCACTCAAAACATTAATCTCTTCAATTGCATGCACTTTTTTTACTAGTGGAAGATCTTTCGATATGCCATTGAGAATAATTAACCATAATATTATCTAGAAGTTTAGTAGCTTCTCCTAGAGTAATTTCCATAAAAGTGCCTCCCGCGGCCGAATCTAAAAGATTTCTAGAAGCAAAATTCAATCCAGCATATAAATTTTGTATAATCATCCACAAATTCAAACCATGAGTAGGGCAATTTCGTATCATCAATTTCATTCTCTCCCAAGATTGTGCAACATGCTCATGATCAAGTTGCTTAAAATTCATAATATCATTCCTAAGGGAGATGATCTTAGCGGGAGGAAAATACTTGGAAATAAAAGCATCTTTACACTTATTCCATGAATCAATACTATTTTTAGGTAAAGATGAAAACCAGGTTTTAGCACGATCTCGAAGTGAGAACGGAAATAGCTTCAATTTAACAATATCATTATCCACATCTTTTTTCTTTTGCATATCACACAAATCAACGAAATTATTTAGATGGGATGCGGCATCTTCACTAGGAAGGCCAGAAAATTGATCTTTCATAACAAGATTCAGCAAAGCGGCATTAATTTCACAAGATTCCGCATTAGTAGCGGGAGCAATCGGAGTACTAATAAAATCATTGTTATTGGTGTTGGAAAAATCACACAATTTGGTATTCTCTTGAGCCATCGTGATAAAGCAAACAATCCAACACACGAGCACACAAAAAGCAAACGAAGAAGACGAACGAAAGAGGGGCGAAGAAAAGGCAAAGAGAGGGTCGAAGAAAAGGCCAAATCTTTTCGAAAATCATTTTAGAAGTGGGGGAGAGGAAAACGGGAGGCGAATGGCGAATAATGTAATGCGAGAGATGAGAGTTTATGATGGGTACTTTGTATGGCTTGACTTGGCGTAGATCTCCCCGGCAACGGCGCCAGAAATTCTTCCTGCTACTTCTTTAGCTTGCGTTGGTATTTCCCTTGAAGAGGAAAGGGTGATGCAGCAAAGTAGAGATAAGTATTTCCCTCAGTTTGAGAACCAAGGTATCAATCCAGTAAGAGACAACGCACAAATCACCGAATACCTGCACAAACAATCAAACAACTTGCACCCAACGCGATAAAGGGGTTGTCAATCCCTTCACGGTTATTTGCAAAAGTGAGATCTGATAGAGATAGGTAAAACTAAACAAAAGATAAAGTAAATATTTTTGGGTTTTTTGGTTTATAGATCTGAAAATAAAAGATTGCAAAATAGTAGATCGGAAAGTAATATGATGGAAAATAGACCCGGGGGCCATAGGTTTCACTAGAGGCTTCTCTCAAGATAGAAAATATTACGGTGGGTGAACAAATTACTGCCGTGCAATTGATAGAAAAGCGCAAAGTTATGACGATATCTAAGGCAATGATCATGAATATAGGCATCACGTCCATGTCAAGTAGACTGAAACGATTCTGCATCTACTACTATTACTCCACACATCGACCGCTATCCAGCATGCATCTAGAGTATTAAGTTCATAAAGAACGGAGTAACGCATTAAGCAAGATGACATGATGTAGAGGAATTAACTCAAACAATATGATGAAAACCCCATCATTTTATCCTCGATGGCAACAATACAATACGTGCCTTGCTGCCCCTACTGTCACTGGGAAAGGACACCGCAAGATTGAACCCAAAGCTAAGGACTTCTCCCATTGCAAGAAAAACCAATCTAGTTGGCCAAACCAAACCGATAGTTCGAAGAGAATTACAAAGATATCAAATCATGCATAAAAGAATTCAGATTCAAATAATATTCATAGATAAGCTGATCATAAATCCACAATTCATCGGATCTCGGCAAACACACCGCAAAAAAGTATTACATCGAATAGATCTCCAAGGACATCGAGGAGAACATGGTATTGAGAATCAAAGAGAGAGAAGAAGCCATCTAGCTACTAGCTATGGACCCGTAGGTCTGAGGTAAACTACTCACGCTTCATCGGAAGGGCAATGGTGTTGATGTAGAAGCCCTCCGTGATCGAATCCCCCTCCCAACAGGACGCCGAAAAAGGCCCCTAGATGGGATCTCATGGGTACAGAAGGTTGCGGCAGTGGAAAAGTATTTTCGTGGATGCCTCTGGTGGTTTGGGCATATAAGAGTATATATAGGCGAAAGAATTAGGTCAGGAGGTGCACAAGGGGCCCACAAGGGTGGGGGGCGCGCCCTACCCCCCTGGGCACGCCCTCCGTCCTTGTGGCCGCCTCGTGGCTCCTCCGACTTCATCTCCAAGTCTCCTGGTTTCCTTCTGGTCCAAGAAAGATCATCGCGAAAGGTTTATTCCATTTGGACTCCGTTTGGTATTCCTTTTCTGTGAAACTCAAAAACAAGGAAAAAACAGAAACTGGCACTAGGCTCTAGGTTAATAGGTTAGTCCCAAAAAAATATAAAATTGCATATTAATGCATATAAAACATCCAAAACAGATAATATAATAGCATGGAACAATCAAAAATTATAGATACGTTGGAGACGTATCAATGACCACGGCCGAATAGCTACTTTACAGAGTTAACATCAGAAGTGCTAAACAAGGTAATACCCTCGGCACTTGATAGTAACGCTGCAGTGTCGTACAACTAGGGGGTGATGTGCGGTGCCGGGGCCTGGTTGTTGATCACGTTGATCGAGTCAACTGATAATCCAGCGGGGCAACTGGGACAAAGTGGGGTCTCTAGTGGGTCTCTATCCAGCCTATACTAAGCAGGTAGGTAACAATAGCAGGTTACAAAATTAGGCTATGCATCAGAAATAGGATAAACAGTAGCAGCAGCATTTTCTAGTGCAAGCATAAGAGAGAGAGAATAGGCGATATAGGCATGCTCAAGGGGGGTGCTTGCTTGGAAGCTCTACGGCAAAGGTCTGGTCGTCAAGGGCGTAGTCGATCTCCGAAGCTGCGCCGGTCTCGGGAATTGCATCGGTATTGGGGTCTACCGAGAGAGAAGAAGAGGGGGAGGAAACAGATAAATACACAGCAAACATAAGCAACACAGAGCATATCATGCTATGGTGCAGTGCAGGGCTGCCTAAATACATGTCTAAATCATTTTAGTTATTTTAGGATTGAAGTTGGAATTATTAGCCAGTAGTTATGCACTATTTAGCTACCGGAAACGGCCGAAAAGTTGTGGGTTCACCTCCATAGAGGGTCCCGACACGAAAACAGATGGCACGGTCGGATTCGTGGGATTTTTCTGAGCAACTTTCATGTAGAAAGTTTTTCGATCGGAGCTACAGTTTATTTTCTATGATTTTTCAAAGTTTTTAGCATTTTTCTGAAATTATTTAAATTAACAGAAATTGATTATTGCATCAGCAGTGATGTCAGCATTGTGTCAGCAGGTCAACCGCAGCTGTTTAGGTCAAACCTGACAGCTGGGTCCCACCTGTCAGTGACTCTGGGCTAAACAGAGTTTAATTAGTCTAAACAGAGGTTAATTAGGGGGTGGGCCCCACATGTCGGTGACTTATTAATTAACAGATTAACTTTAAAAACCTAATTAGTTAATATATTCGCGGGGCCCATTGGTCAGTGTCACTATGCTGACACGTTAGCGCAGTTGACCTAGTCAACGAGTCAGCGGGGGCCCCTGGGCCCACTGGTCAGTGGCCCAGAGGTGGCCCCAGGCCGGAGCCAGGTCAGCGCCGAAGTTGCGCCGGCGACCATTTTCGCGGCCGCCGATCGCCAGAGAGGCTCGAAATTCACCTACGGGGCACCAAATCGAGCGCCGCAACTTGCGTTAGAACGAGGAGAGCGCACCGTGTCCATCTACGACGTCGAAACACGTGGGTGGTGGCCAGAAACATGCCGGCGTTGAGCCGTGGCGGTGACGAGTTTCGAGCGTGGTCGGAAACGGTGAAACGGGCGCGCTTGGGCCAAATGGCTAGGCCAGAGGGCATCTACACGCGCGGGCGAGCACGATGAGCAGCGCCACATGACCATCTGGTCATCGAAGGCTCGCCAGCGACGAGTTCTACGGTGGATCATCCGGGCGTGCAAAATACGGTGAGTACAGAGGCGGATCCACACGGGGAAGAGGGGGAGAAGACGGCAACTGCTCACCAGGCCCTGTAGGTGTGCTTAAATGGGCTCGGGGAAGCTTGTCGTCGCCGGAATCATCCCCGGAGTCAAGATGGTCGAAGGAGGAAGACGAGGTCGCCGGGCTCGACTCGGTGGCCTCCGGCTTAAACGGCTGGGCGCAGTCGACGGAGAAGACGATGGCGGAGCGATTGGACACGGCGGCACGGCATGGGGACGGCGGTGGTCACGGGATCGACGCGGCGGCGGCGGTGATGCGCTCGGGCACAGGGGAGAAGAGCCGAGCGCGAGGGAAAAGAGGGGAAGGGGAGTGGCAAATGGAGGAGGGGACCATGGGGAAGGGCCTGGGGCGATCCTTATCCCCTCGGCGTCGGTGGCGTCGCGCTGTCGATGAATGGCCGGAGCGTGTGACGCCCCCAGCTCAATTGTGCACTAATCATACACGCAAATGCACACGATCAAGCCTAAGGACTCACGGGAAGATATCACAACACAACTCTAAAACATAAATAAAGTCATACAAGCTTTATATTACAAGACAGGGGCCTCGAGGGCTCGAATACATAAGCTTGCGTACAAGCGTCAGCGGAACCATCAGATATCTGAGTACAGATATGAAACAGAAACAGAAAGGCCTTTAGAAAGGCGGGGCAAAATAAAACACTATGATCGAAAGGCGCATGCCTCCTGCCTGGGACCCTCCGATCCTACTCCTGGTCGTCAGTCAACTCATAGTAGTATCCATCCTCTGGGTAGTAGTAGTAGTCGATCGACGGGGCATCTGTCTTAGGGGCTCCGTCATCTTGGTCACGTCAAACTGATATGGGGAGAAAAGGAAAACAAAGCAACCGTGAGTACTCAGAAGTACTCAGCAAGCAAGGATCTACACTACATATGCAACATTTTCAAAGGGAGGCTGTATATGTGGACTGGGCTGCAGAAATGCCAGAATAGAGAGCAGGCCTAGTCCTATCGAAGACTAGCATCTTCATCGGTCTTGCAGCAATAGAAGAGAGCAGAACAGATCAATATAAAGTAGCAGTATCATTAAGTCTCAACCTCACCCAGAAATCCTTTCTCGACTCCCTGCGAGAAAGCAATCCCAGAGCCATACAGTCATCAACCTCGTCCTGAGATCCCTTCTTGACTCCCTGCGAGAAGCAATCCCAGAGCCATAGTATCCAAGTATCCAGTTCTAATTGTATCAAGCAGGATACAACTCCGAGTGTCCTTTACCGTAGGACCGGCTATCGATAGAAGTTTTCTTCCCTGCAGGGGTGCACCAACATACCCAACACACTCGATTAACTCCGGCCGGACACACTTTCCTGGGTCATGCCCGGCCTCGGCCAAACGATACATCGCAACCCTACCTACAGCTCAGCAGAGAGGTCCCCGCCGGTCTACATCCTAAGTGCTCAGGGTCTTGGGCCGTCGCCCTGTGCACTCCGGGTCGTTGCGAGCAGGGTGGATACCAGCGCCAATGGCACGATCCGACCCAGCCACAAAGCTGAACTGGACGTCTGACAAAGCTTTCGGCTGATGCTATGATGCAGAACGCCCATACTATGCCCATATGATGGTTAGTGCTATCAGGCCAGAGGCCTGCTCGGATCAAATATCCAAATCGTTAGTGGACTAAGGCTTGCGGTAACGAGCAGAGACTCACGAAAGATGTGACCCTGTTGCCCCGTCTCGAGGACTTGCTGCAAGGGTTAAGAATGCCCGGCTGTGCCTCGTATTCATCACTCGGGCACCATGCAGGCAACCCGTCTTCACATCACACGCGGGTACCCCTCAGGGTCGACCCACTTTTCCAAGTAACAATAGAACAGTCCAAGTATCCGTGTGTCCATAACATCAGGGGAATCCGAGGTATCACCCTCGTTGGATTCCTACTCGATGTATCCGTCAAGGTGAACTCGGAGGAATCACCCTCGCTGGGTTCACACTTGTGGTGTTGTACGACGGCGTCGTTATCGGAAGCGGGGAAGGAGGAATCACCCTCTTTGACCACGACCGAATAGCTACTCTACAGAGTTAACATCAGAAGTGCTACACGAGGTATCACCCTCGGCACTCGATAGTAACGCTGCAGTGTCGTTACAACTAAGGGGGTGATGTGCGGTGCCGGGGCCTGGTCTTCAATCCCGTTGATCGGGTCTTCTGATAATCCAGCGGGGCAGTCGGGATAAGTGGGGTCACTGATAGGTCTCTACCCAGCCTATACTAAGAAGTTTAGGATATGCAGGTAATTATCAACAGCAGGTTACAATAAATAGGCTATGCATCAGAATAGGTAAAGCAGTAGCAGCAGCAATTCTAATGCAAGCATGAGAAATTAGAATGGGCGATATCGGGATGATCAAAAGGGGGGGCTTGCCTGGTTGCTCGGCGGCAAGGGCAAGGTTGTCAATGGTGTCTTCGGGCTCCGGAGCTGCATCGGTCTCGGGGACGACGTCGGGGTCTAACGAGAGAGAAGAGGGGGAAGAAACAGTAAATACAAAGCAAACAAGAGCATGACATGTCCATAAGCAGAGCTAGCGGTGTTCTATCGTAGTGCTAGGTAATACCGGCGATAGAGAAAAACATCCGGTAAAGTATTCCCGGTGTCTGGCATTTCGGACAGATGAAAAGAGGGGAACGGATGCACGTTCTCTATGCTAGGGACGTGTGACGGACGAACGTACCGCGTAATCGGATTCGTCTCGTTGTTCTGAGCAATTTTCATGTAGAAAGTATTTTCATCCGAGTTACGGATTAAAAGATATGATTTTCTAAAGTTTTTATTAATTTCTAGAATTATTTAATTAATTAATTTTGAATTATCCAAAACAGTAAAAGATGACATCATTATGATGTCAGCACTGCGTCAGCGGTCAGCGGACCCGCTGACCAGTCAACCGGGCCCACGCGGGACCCACTGGCAGTGACTGGGCACTGCCCAGTCAGCTGTATGTGAGACAGACAGGTGGGGCTGGGTCAACGCCACATTAGTAAGTCAACTGACGCGTGGGGCCAGAGGGTTTATTAATTAAAACAGTTAATTTTAAACTACTGATTAATTAAGTGCGCGGGGCCCACCTGTCATAGAGACAGGGGGTTAATTAAACCGGGGATTAGGGCCCCTAACGACGGCCACGTCGGCCACCATCACTGGCGTTAAGCCGAAGCGGCGGAGGTGCTCAGTCCGGCCAGCTCCGGCCACAGGAGCTCGCGTGGAAGGGCGCAATCAAAAGCTGCAGCTGCGGCGCGTCGATCGGTGGGCGTAGAACGACCGGAGATGGACAGGAGCGAGTGCAGCGTCGATCATGGCGGCGGCGGAGCTCGGTGCTCGACGGCGATGGTGCTACGGTGCATAGCTTGATGAACTAACTAGCACTATGAGCTCCTGGGAGCACGCTGAGCTTAATGACGCGCTCGGACGCGACGAAAGGTGGTCCAGGCCACGGCAGCGCCATGGCCGGCGGCGAGTCATCTCGGCCACGATGACGGGCACAACTACGGGGACGGAACCGACTGGGAGAAAGAAGGGAAAAACGCTGCGGCTCACAGTGACTCGATTGGAGCGGACGACGAGCTCGGGGACGGACGGAGGCCGGCGAATTCGACGGAGGCGGACGTCGGTGCCGAATGTTGACGATGATGACGGAGGCGGTGATGCAGCACCTTGTGGCTTGAACTTCTTCGGTGTGGAGGTGTAGTAGACGCTCGCGGAGCGTTTGGGCACGCCAGGGCGGCGAACGGTGGTCGCTGGCCACGGGATTGACGACGGCGCGGTGGCGCGGCGATGTGGTGTTCGGGCGAGGAGGAACAGAGAGGGGAAGAGGTGAGGAGTGGCCGGGGGGGCAGTGGAGCGCTGGGGGCTGCCCTTTATCCACGGCGAGCGAGGGCGTGCGCTGTCGAGCGAGGAGAAGGGGGGCCCGGCGCGCGGCGTGCGGTGCGGGCGACAGCGGCGTGCGGTGGTGAACAGGTGAAGGGGACGGGAGGTGTTGGGCTGGGCCGGCACTGTGTTGGGCAGGCCGGTAAGTGCATAGTAGACTAGGCCTTTTTTTCCTTTTCTTCCTTTTCTTTTCTGTTTTTCTTTTTCTTTACTATTTTGCCTTTTAATTTCATTCCAAAAGACTTTTGCAAAATATGAGACATAGTCCAATAATATCAGTGCATGATATGCCACTGTTATAAAAAGGTTTTGAGTCCAAAGGTTTTCATTTGGGATTTTTATTTAATTAAAAAGGTATGAAATAGTGTTGTTTGCTGCTGTTCCTTGTTGTTTGAGTCCTTTTCCAACTCCATTAAATGTTGCAATCATTTTTATCCATGCTTTGGGAATATTTGCAACATGAGGCACATTTTGGTTTTCAGGTTTGGACAACTTTTATTTTCCACTTTAGTTTTAATTTGAATCTTGAGTTAGGAGCTGAATGCAAATCATGATTAGGCACTGATAATCATGATGACATGGCATAATCAAAAGGATGATCACTGTAGCTTAATACATGGGGTGTTACAAATCTCCTCCACTAACAAGAATTCTCGTCCCGAGAATTAAGAGGTAGAAGGAGAAAAGTTCGGGGTATTCCGCACGAAGATTATCCTCGCGTTCCCAAGTGGCTTCATCTTCAGTATGATTTGACCATTGCACTTTGAGGAACTTGGTAACCTTCTGACGGGTTCGATGTTCAGCTTCATCGAGAATGCGGATCGGATGCTCCTTATATGAAAGATCATCATGCAATTCGAGCATCTCGTGATCCACAGCTCGGTGCGGAGATTCCTTGAAGCACTTATGAAGTTGCGACACATGGAATACGTCGTGGATATGAGAGAATTGTGGCGGCAACTCCAATTTATACTCCACCTGACCACGTCTGGCAATAATGCGAAAAGGACCAATGTAGCGTGGAGCTAGCTTGCCCTTGATTCCAAAACGGCGTGTGCCCTTCATAGGAGTGACACGCAGATAAGCTTGATCACCAGGTTGATAAGTCAAACGCCATCGTTTGCGATCGTAGTTGATCTTCTGGCGGTCCTGAGCCGCCTTGAGATTTTTTCGAACGATATGGACTTGTTCTTCGACGTGTTGAATAATATCCGGACCCACAAGCGGTAGTTCCCCAGTTTCTGACCAATTCAGAGGAGTTCGACACTTACATCCATATAGTACTTCGAAGGGGGCCATTTTCAAGCTGGCTTGATAGCTGTTGTTATAAGAGAACTCGGCGTACGGGAGAGATTCTTCCCACTTCTTGCCGAAAGAAATAACACAAGCCCGAAGCATGTCTTCAAGCACTTGATTAACTCGCTCGACTTGGCCTTGGGATTGGGGGTGATAAGCTGAACTCCAAGTAATATGAGTTCCCATAGCTGTTTGGAAACTTTCCCAGAACTTTGAGGTGAAAAGACCGCCACGGTCCGAACTAATCTCCTTCGGAATACCGTGGAGTGAAACAATTCTAGAGATATACAACTCTGCTAACTGACTAGCAGTGATCGTCTCTTTGACAGGCAGAAAGTGTGCAACCTTAGAGAGTTGGTCGACGACTACAAGAATAGCATCGTGACCCTTCTGTGACCTGGGAAGTCCTGTAATGAAATCCATCTGAACCTTATCCCATTTCCATAGAGGAATAGGAAGTGGTTGCAGAATTCCAGCAGGCTTCTGATGTTCTGCTTTAACGCGACGACACACATCACATTCAGCAACATAATGAGCAATGTCCTGCTTCATTTTAGACCACCAGTACCTTTGACGGAGATCATGATACATCTTGGTGCTACCCGGATGAATAGACAGCGGTGTGTCATGTGCCTCCTTCAAGACCTTGTTGGTCATAAGCTCGAAGCGAGGTACGACAATGCGGTTTCTGAAATACAAAGTTCCATCTTCAGACAGCGAGAAATCCCTGTACTTTTCAAGGTGAAGATTTTTCTTCATCAGATCAACTTCAGCATCTTTAGCTTGCGCATTCTTAACAGCTTTCTCAAGATCTGGTTGTATCACAAGGTTATTAAGAGAACCCTGTGGAACAATCCGCAGATTCAGCTTGCGCAGTTCTTCAAAAAGAGGAGGTTGAGCTCGCCTAACCATGAGGTTGTGGCAATAGGACTTGCGGCTTAAGGCATCAGCCATCACGTTAGCCTTGCCAGGGGTATAGGAAATACCCAAATCATAGTCCGCAATGGCCTCCATCCATCTTTGCTGACGGAGGTTTAGAGAAGGTTGAGTGAACAAGTACTTCAGACTTTTATGATTCGTGTAGATCTCGCAACGATTACCGAGGAGGTAATGTCGCCACAACTGCAGTGCATAGATGACAGCAACTAGTTCTAGATCATGTACCGGATAATTCTCTTCATGCGGGCGCAACTGTCGAGAGCCATAGGCAATCGCTTTACGCTCTTGCATTAGGATACAGCCTAATCCTTCACGGGATGCGTCACAATAAATCACGAAGTCTTTGCGAAAATCTGGAGGAGATAGTACTAGGGCAGATGTCAGCTTGTCTTTGAGTGTTTGAAAACTTTCCTGGCATTTTTCAGTCCATTCGAACTTAACGCCTTTGTGAAGCAGATCAGTCAAAGGCTTAGCAATCTTTGAAAAATTCTCGACAAAACGACGGCAATAACTTGCAAGGCCAAGAAAACTTCTCACTTGCTTGACGTTCTTCGGAGGAGTCCAGTCAAGAATAGCCTGAACTCGTTCCGGGTTAACGGCAATGCCATCTTTGGAAATCACATGGCCAAGGTAAGTTACTTCAGAAAGCCGGAATTCACATTTGGAGTATTTGGCATACAACTGGTGTTCTCGGAGCCTTTCCAGTACAAGACGGAGGTGTTCGGCATGTTCTTCTTTATTCTTTGAATAGACCAAAATATCATCTAGATAAACCACGACAAATTTATCGAGATAATCCATGAAGATGTAATTCATCAGACGGGAGAATGTGGCTGGAGCGTTTGTTAAGCCAAATGACATGACAGTGTACTCATAAGAGCCATAGCGAGTAATGAATGCTGTCTTGGGAATATCCTCTTCGCGGACACGGATCTAATGATAACCCAACCTCAAGTCGATTTTAGAAAACACCGATGATCCAGCAAGTTGATCATACAAATCATTGATCCGAGGAAGCGGATATTTGTTCTGGATTGTGGCTTGGTTAATGGGCCGATAATCCTGAACCAATTGGTTAGTTCCATCCTTCTTCTTCACGAAGAGTGAAGGTGCTCCCCAAGCAGAGGAACTGGGGCGGATGAAACCTTTCTTAAGTGACGTGTCGATTTCTTCCTTAAGTTCGAGAAGATGATGCGGAGGCATCTTATAAGGGCGCTTCGCAATAGGGGTAGTGCCAGGCTTCAAGTCGATGACGAACTCAACAGCTCTAGCAGGGGGTATTCCTGGAAGTTCTTCTGGAAATATATCTTGAAAATCATGAACAACTGGAACGTTCTCGATGCCTTCAAGAGGTGAGGCGTTCAATGCATTCAGAACATATAATTGAGTCTCGGCATTCTGAACTGTTCGGGCTGAGTATCTGACTGTCTGGCCAGAAGAATGGGTAAGTTGGACTTTCTTAGCGGCACAGTCAATCAAAGCATTGTGGGCGGTCAACCAGTCCATACCGAGAATGATGTCTATGTCGGAGGGTCCAAGAGCAATAAGGGAAGCAGAGAACATCAACCCTTCAATTCTGATCTGATTGTTGTGACTTACCATTTTGGTTTGCCACCGGGAACGGGGAGTGATGATTTCTAAAGGAGTGGGTAATGAGCTCATAGCTAACCCATGCAGTTGTGCAAATTGCTGGGACACGAAGGAATGTGATGCACCTGAGTCAAACAAAATAGAAGCTGGCACTGAATTCACAGAGAGTGTTCCCAGCATGATAGTCGGTTCCTTCTGAGCCTTTTCAGCATTGACGTGATTGGCATGGCCAAGTACAACAGTAGATGGTATGACATTACGGTTTCTGAGTCGGCGGTTTCGACAATTCTTCTTACGACCATTAGGAGGACGTGGCGCCACCTGATGAGAAGCCATAGCATCAGGCGGTCCATCATGAACCGTAAGCTGTCTCGGCGGTGAAGGCAGACGAGGTGCAACATATGACGGCCTTGGTGTTGGAGCAGGTCGGTGGTAAACATTGTGGGGAATCCAGACTCGACGCTTCTGAACAGGCTGACCCGAGGATGAGCCAGCTCCATGAGTGCGCTTGAGCGACTCCTGGCATTCAGTCAGAGCTGTTTCAATTTGGAAAGATTTGCTGATAAGCGTTGCGTAGTCTGTGCAATCATGGACTGCAAGTGCGAGTTTTATGTCAGTACGGAGTCCTTCATGGAATTTCTCCTGCTTGCGGGCGTCAGTGCAGACGTCATCTTCAGCATAGCGGGACAATTCGAGAAATTTCCTCTGATATTCATCCACAGTCATTGTGCCCTGTGAGAGTTTGCGGAACTCCTGCTTCTTCTGGTCCATCAGACCTTGAGGAATGTACCGTGCATGAAAAGCTGACTGAAATTCCTGCCAAGGGGTTACAGTCTCAACAGGCAACATACCCTTGTGGCTTTCCCACCATTGAGCAGCGGGACCCTTCAAGTGGAATGTCGCAAAGGTGACGTAACTGTCAGGGGCAACATTAGTTGACTCCATCTCAAACAGGATGTCACGAAGCCAATCATCAGCATCCATAGGATTGGTGGAGTTGCGGAAAACGGACGGATTGAGGCGCACAAATTCTGCCAGAGTTATTGGAGCATTCTGTTGCTGAGCATTCTGGTTTGGAAATTGAGCCATTAGTCCGGTCATAAACTGCTGCATCATTGCGGCAATATAGGGTGGAGGTGGAGGATCGTCAGCCATCCTGCCAAATCAACAGGGGCAGTTTAGCAAGAAAAACTGCATGTGAATGGAGTTATTCATGATGTAACACGGGAAGAACAGGATAGGCATTAGATATATAATAGTAGTCGTCAAAGACATACCAATCCATGCACAGAGTTGGATTCAAACGGATAGTACGCGCACGAGAATGCTCACAGCTAGACAAACTAGGCGGCGCGCAGGCACGCGGTAGGGAAGTACACAGCGAGACATAGCAAAGGCTACATCAACGTCGGAGAAAACTATTGGAGCGAGGAATCTGCAAGTGAAACACAGGGTGCCCTCGATAAAAGGATCCTGCAAGCAGAACCTGGCCCACAATCTTGAAGAAAGGGGGAAATTTCAGAACTCCGGGTGGATGTGATTACGAGAACCTAAGGTTGGAGTTAGTAAAATTTTAACCCGAGTAGAAGAGAGATTAGAGTCCTAGAGTAAAGGTCGAGGAGTAAAAGATCCTAATACCACCCAGTTGGCGATGTGGGCCCGTAAGCCACACAACCAAGTTAGTAAAACAGTTTTCGGGTTCCTAGACTCAACTTCGGCCAAGGAGTTGGAAAGGGGGATTCCTAGAGGCAGTCGGCTCTGATACCAACTTGTGACACCCCCAGCTCAATCGTGCACTAATCATACACGCAAATGTACACGATCAAGCCTAAGGACTCACGGGAAGATATCACAACACAACTCTAAAACATAAATAAAGTCATACAAGCTTTATATTACAAGCCAGGGGCCTCGAGGGCTCGAATACATAAGCTTGTGTACAAGCGTCAGCGGAAGCATCAGATATCTGAGTACATATATGAAACAGAAACAGAAAGGCCTTTAGAAAGGCGGGGCAAAATAAAACACTACGATCGGAAGGCGCAGGCCTCCTGCCTGGGACCCTCCGTTCCTACTCCTGGTCGTCAGTCAACTCGTAGTAGTATCCATCCTCTAGGTAGTAGTAG
The DNA here is from genome assembly GCA_011799875.1 of Thinopyrum elongatum. Lineage (NCBI taxonomy): Eukaryota > Viridiplantae > Streptophyta > Magnoliopsida > Poales > Poaceae > Thinopyrum > Thinopyrum elongatum. Next base: position 392,719,707 of record CM022299.1, read on the forward strand.
TAGTCGATCGACGGGGCATCTGACTCAGGGGCTCCGTCATCTTGGTCACGTCAAACTGATATGGGGAGAAAAGGAAAACAAAGCAACCGTGAGTACTCAGAAGTACTCAGCAAGCAAGGATCTACACTACATATGCAACATTTTCAAAGGGAGGCTGTATATGTGGACTAGGCTGCAGAAATGCCAGAATAGAGAGGAGGCCTAGTCCTATCGAAGACTAGCATCTTCATCGGTCTTGCAGCAATAGAAGAGAGCAGAACAGATCAATATAAAGTAGCAGTATCATTAAGTCTCAACCTCACCCAGAAATCCTTTCTCGACTCCCTGCGAGAAAGCAATCCCAGAGCCATATAGTCATCAACCTCATCCTGAGATCCCTTCTCGACTCCCTGCGAGAAGCAATCCCAGAGCCATAGTATCCAAGTATCCAGTTCTAATTGTATCAATCAGGATACAACTCCGAGTGTCTTTTACCGTAGGACCGGCTATCGATAGAAGTTTTCTTCCCTCCAGGGGTGCACCAACTTACCCAACACGCTCAATTAACTCCGGCCGGACACACTTTCCTGGGTCATGCCCGGCCTCGGCCAAACGATACATCGCAACCCTACCTACAGCTCAGCAGAGAGGTCCCCGCCGGTCTACATCCTAAGCGCTCAGGGGTCTTGGGCCGTCGCCCTGTGCACTCCGGGTCGTTGCGAGCAGTGTGGATACCAGCGCCAACGGCACAATCCGACCCGGCCACAAAGCTGAACTGGACGTCTGACAAAGCTTTTGGCTGATGCTACGATGCAGAACGCCCATACTATGCCCACGTGATGGTTAGTGCTATCAGGCCAGAGGCCTACTCGGATCAAATATCCAAATCGTTAGTGGACTAAGGCTTGCGGTAATGAGCAGAGACTCACGAAAGATGTGACCCCGTCGCCCCGTCTCGAGGACTTGCTGCAAGGGTTAAGAATGCCCGGCCGCGCCTCGTATTCATCACTCGGGCACCATGCAGGCAACCCGTCTTCACATCACACGCGGGTACCCCTCAGGGTCGACCTGCTTTTCCAAGTAACAATAGAATAGTCCAAGTATCCGTGTGTCCATAACATCAGGGGAATCCGAGGTATCACCCTCGTTGGATTCCTACTCGATGTATCCGTCAAGGTGAACTCGGAGGAACCACCCTCGCTGGGTTCACACTTGTGGTGTTGTACGACGACGTCGTTATCGGAAGCGGTGAAGGAGGAATCACCCTCGATGACCACGACCGAATAGCTACTCTACAGAGTTAACATCAGAAGTGCTACACGAGGTATCACCCTCGGTACTCGATAGTAACGTTGCAGTGTCGTTACAACTAAGGGGGTGATGTGCGGTGCCGGGGCCTGGTCTTCAATCCCGTTGATCGGGTCTTCTGATAATCCAGCGGGGCAGTCGGGATAAGTGGGGTCACTGATAGGTCTCTACCCAGCCTATACTAAGCAGTTTAGGATATGCAGGTAATTATCAACAGCAGGTTATAATAAACAGGCTATGCATCAGAATAGGTAAAGTAGTAGCAGCAGCAATTCTAATGCAAGCATGAGAAATTAGAATGGGCGATATCGGGATGATCAAAAGGGGGGGCTTGCCTGGTTGCTCGGCGGCAAGGGCAAGGTTGTCAATGGTGTCTTCGGGCTCCGGAGCTGCATCGGTCTTGGGGACGACGTCGGGGTCTAACGAGAGAGAAGAGGGGGAAGAAACAGTAAATACAAAGCAAACAAGAGCATGACATGTCAATAAGCAGAGCTAGCGGTGTTCTATCATAGTGCTAGGTAATACCGGCGATAGAGAAAAACATCCGGGAAAGTATTCCCGGTGTCTGGCATTTCGGACAAACGAAAAGAGGGGAACAGATGCACGTTCGCTATGCTAGGGACGTGTGACGGACGAACGGACCGCATATTCGGATTCGTCTCGTCGTTCTGAGCAATTTTCATGTAGAAAGTATTTTCATCCGAGTTACGGATTAAAAGATATGATTTTCTAAAGTTTTTATTAATTTCTGGAATTATTTAATTAATTAATTTTGAATTATCCAAAACAGTAAAAGATGACATCATTATGATGTCAGCACTGCGTCAGCGGTCAGCGGACCCGCTGACCAGTCAACCGGGCCCACGCGGGACCCACTGGCAGTGACTGGGCACTGCCCAGTTAGCTGTCTGTGAGACAGACAGGTGGGGCTGGGTCAACGCCACGTCAGCAAGTCAACTGACGCGTGGGGCCAGAGGGTTTATTAATTAAAATAGTTAATTTTAAACTACCGATTAATTAAGTGCGCGGGGCCCGCCTGTCATAGAGACAGGGGTTAATTAAACCGGGGATTAGGGCCCCTAATGATGGCCACGTCGGCCACCATCACCGGCGTTAAGCCGAAGCGGCGGAGGTGCTCAGTCCGGCCAGCTCCGGCCACGGGAGCTCGCGTGGAAGGGCGCAATCGAAAGCTGCAGCTGCGGCGCGTCGATCGGTGGGCGCAGAACGACCGGAGATGGACAGGAGCGAGTGCAGCGTCGATCATGGCGGCGGCAGAGCTCGGTGCTCGACGGCGACGGTGCTACGGTGCACGGCTTGATGAACTAACTAGCACTATGAGCTCCTGGGAGCACGCTGAGCTTAATGACGCGCTCGGACGCGACGAAAGGTGGTCCAGGCCACGGCAGCGCCATGGCCGGCGGCGAGTCATCTCGGCCACGACGACGGGCACGGCTACGGGGACGGAACCGACTGGGAGAAAGAAGGGAAAAACACTGCGGCTCACAGTGACTCGATTGGAGCGGACGACGAGCTCGGGGACGGACGGAGGCCGGCGAATTTGACGGAGGCAGACGTCGGTGCCGAATGTTGACGATGATGACGAAGGCGGCGATGCAGCACCTTGTGGCTTGAACTTCTTCGGTGCGGAGGCGTAGTAGACGCTCGCGGAGCGTTTGGGCACGCCAGGGCGGCGAACGGTGGTCGCTGGCCACGGGATTGATGACGGTGCGGTGGCGCGGCGATGTGGTGTTCGGGCAAGGAGGAACAGAGAGGGGAAGAGGTGAGGAGTGGCCGGGGGGGCCAGTGGAGCGCTGGGGGCTGCCCTTTATCCACGGCGAGCGAGGGCGTGCGCTGTCGAGCGAGGAGAAGGGGGGGCCGGGGCGCGGCGCGTGGTGCGGGCGACAGCGGCGTGCGGTGGTGAACAGGGGAAGGGGACGGGAGGTGTTGGGCTGGGCCAGCACTGTGTTGGGCAGGCCGGTAAGTGCATAGTAGACTAGGCCTTTTTTTCCTTTTCTTTTCTGTTTTTCTTTTTCTTTACTGTTTTGCCTTTTAATTTCATTCCAAAAGACTTTTGCAAAATATGAGACATAGTCCAATAATATCAGTGCATGATATGCCACTGTTATAAAAAGGTTTTGAGTCCAAAGGTTTTCATTTGGGATTTTTATTTAATTAAAAAGGTATGAAATAGTGTTGTTTGCTGCTGTTCCTTGTTGTTTGAGTCCTTTCCCAACTCCATTAAATGTTGCAATCATTTTTATCCATGCTTTGGGAATATTTGCAACATGAGGCGCATTTTGGTTTTCAGGTCTGGACAACTTTTATTTTCCACTTTAGTTTTAATTTGAATCTTGAGTTAGGAGCTGAATGCAAATCATGATTAGGCACTGATAATCATGATGACATGGCATAATCAAAAGGATGATCACTGTAGCTTAATACATGGGGTGTTACAGAGCGCGCCCTCGCGCCCACGGCGGCGTCGACACGCGGGGAGAGAGAGAGAAGCGAGGCGACGCTGTGGGCTGGGCCGCACTGTGGACTTAGGCCCAGTCCACAGTAGCGTTTTTCTTTTTCCCGTTTTCTTTTTTTGTTTTCTCTTTTCAGTAGAATTTTGCAATTAAATCAGCCATCAGATGACCTTGCAAAAATTAACAACTGGCAGAAACAAATACTAGGGAAAATGATGCACTGCCACAAGAAGTTTGGGGAGTTTTGGAATCCATTTGAATTTTTCAAAAATGGAAATGGCATTTAAAGTGCTGTTTTGGCACTGTTTCAAATGCTTCTGCTCAAATAGCATTTAGGTGGTGTTGTTTTCCTTTACAACAATTTGTTTTGGAATATTTGCTAGATGATGAACATTTTTCCATCAACTTTTGAGCAACTTCAAATTTCACTTTGAATTTGAATAGAATTCAGAGAAGGAATTTGAATTGAAAGATTTAACCACTGTGATTAATCAATGCGAATGATGATGACTTGGCATGATCATAAGGGATTACTGTGGTGTGATGCTGGGGATGTTACAAAAGTCGCCCCCTAGGCCTCAGCCATAGGATCTATCATGTATGTCATGTTGTGCACTAGACTGGTAGGTACCAAAGTGATCCAAGAGTGGAACACTGGACAACGTTCAAAAAAATCCTTAAGTACCTAAATAGTACTAAGGAAATGTTTCTCGTTTATGGCGGTGATGAAGAGCTCATCGTTAAGGGTTACGGCAATACTAGCTTTTACACTGATCGGATGACTCAAAGTCTCAATCCGGATATGTATTGATTTTGAATGGTGGAGTGGCTCCAAGCAGAGCGTTGTAAAGCATCAACAACTAAGAAGGGAATATATAACTGCTTCGAAAGCGATGCAAGAATGAGTCTGAATGAGGGAGTTCATATCCGAACTAGGCGTGGTTCCTAGTGCATCGGATCCCATGACCATCTATTGTGACAACACTGGTGCCATAGCCATTGCCAAGGAACCAGGGTTTCAGAAGAAACCAACCATATCAAACACTGCTTTAACTCCATCCGTGACTACGTCAAGGAATGTGACACACAAATTTGCAAAGTTCGCATGGATCTGAATGTTGCAGACCCGTGGACTAAACCTCTTCCACGAGCAAAACATGATCAGCACCAGAACTCCGTGGGTGCTAGATTTGTAACAATGTAAACTAGATTATTGACTCTAGTGCAAGTGGGATACTATTGGAAATATGCAATAGAGGCAATAATAAAGTTGTTATTATCATATTTCCTTGTTCTTGATAAGTGCTTATTCTCCATGTTATAACTGTATTAACCAGAAACTCAAATACATGTGTGTATACATAAACAAACACAGTGTCCCTTGTGAGCCTCTACACTAGGTTGTTGATTAAAGATGGTGAAGGTTTCCTAACCATAGACATGAGTTGTCATTTAATAACGAGATCACATAATTAGGAGAATGATGTGATGGACATACCCAATCATAAGCTTAACATCTAATCGTGACACTTAGTTTAATTTCTACAACTTTCTTAATATCAAATGTCTATTCCTTAGACCATGAGATCATGCCACTCCCTAATATCAGAAGAATGCTTTTGTGGGTATCAACCTTCACTTCGTAATTGGGTGATCATGAAGGTGCTCTTTAGGTATCTGATACGTCTCCAACGTATCTATAATTTTTTATTGTTCCATGCTATTATAGTATCAATCTTCGGTGTTTTACATGCAATTATATATCATTTTTTGGGACTAACCTATTAAATTAGTGCCAAGTGCCAGTTGTTGTTTTTTTGCCTGTTTTTGGTTTTCCAGGAAATTAGTACCAAACGAAGTCCAAATACCATGAAACTTTTTAAGGATTTTTTTTCTGGACAAGAGAGACCCTAAAAGCTTCAGGAGGAGATCAGACGGAAAACTAGGAGACGACAAGGCACTTGGGCGCGCCCAGGGGGTAGGCGCACCCAAGTACCTTGTGGGCCCGTCGTGGCTCCATCTGACCTAATTCCACTTCTATAAATTCCCTAAAATCGGGAAACGAGTAGAGAGCCACCCAAAATACTTCTTCCACTGCCGCAAGCCTCTGTTCTTGCGAGATCCCATCTGGAGGCCTTTTTTGGTACTCTTCCGGAGGGGGGATCGATCACGGAGGGCCTCTACATCAACCTTGCTGTCCTTCCGATGATGTGTGAGTAGTTTACCACAGACCTACGAGTCCATAGCTAGAAGCTAGATGGATTCTTCTCTCTCTTTGATCTTCTATACAATGTTCTCCTCGATGTTCTTGAAGAATTATTTGATGTAATATTCTTTTGCGGTGTGTTTGTTGGGATCCGATGAATTGTGGGTTTATGATCAGATTATCCATGAATATTATTTGAGTCTTCTCTGAACTTTTTTATGCATGATTATTATAGCTTTGTATTTATCTCTGATCTATCCGTTTGGTTTGGCAAACTAGATTGATTTTATCTTGAAATGGGAGAGGTGCTTTGTGATGGGTTCAATCTTACGGTGCTTTATATCCAGACAGAAAGGGACGCGAAACATATTTGTATTGTTGCCATTAAGGATAAAACGATGGGGTTTATTCATATTGCTTGAGTTTACTTTGTCTACATCATGCCATCTTGCTTAAGCCGTTACTCCGTTCTTTATGAACTTAATACTCTAGATGCATGTTGGATAGCGGTCGATGTGTGGAGTAATAGTAGTAGATGCAGGAAGGAGTCTGTCTACTTGTCTCGGACATGATGCCTATATACATGATCATTGCCTTGGATATCATCATAAATATGTGCTTTTCTATCAATTGCCCAACAGTAATTTGTTTACCCACCGTATGCTTTTTGTTCGAGAGAGAAGCCTCTAGTGAAAACTATGGCCCCCGGGTCTATATTTATCATATATTAAAACCCCAAAATACCTTGCTGCAATTTATTTACCGTTATTTTATTTTGTGTTTTTATTTATCTATCTACCATTATTAGACTTGATCCTTGCAATTAACCACCGAGGGGATTGACAACCCCCTTGATCGCGTTGGGTGCAAGTATTTGTTCTTTTGTGTGTAAGTGTTGTTCACGAGGTCTTGCATGATTCTCCTACTGGATTGTTAGCCTTGGTTCTTAACTGAGGTAAATACTTATCTCTACTGTACCACATCATCCTCTCCTCTTCGAGGAAATCCCAACGCAGCTCACAAGTAGCAGTTTCTCGGAAGGTGCCAGTTGGGTTGCATGGATCAAGACTGGAATTTGTCACTCCATGTGATGGAGAGATATCTCTAGGCCCTCACAGTAATACAACATCCTAAGTAGCTTGCAAGCATGTGAAAAATGTGTTTGGTCACAGGGATATTGTATTACGGAACAAGTAAAGAGAACTTATCGGTAACGAGCATAAACTAGGTATGGTGATACCGACGACCAAGCAAAATACCGTGAAACAAGTGGAATTGTATACGAGATTATCTGAATCAATGACATCGTGGTTCAACCGATGAAAGATCTTCGTGGAATATGGGGGAATCATTATGGGCATCCATGGTGCCACTATTACTTATTGGTCGAAGAGTCTTGATCATGTCCACATATTCTCAAACCCGTAGGGTCACTGATACGTCCATTTTGCATCATGTTTTTATGTTGATATTTATTGCATTATGGACTGTTATTTTCATATTATGATACAATTCTTATGCCTTTTCTATCTTATTTTGCAAGTTTCGTATGAAGAGGGAGATTGCCGGCAGCTGGAATACTAGACCGGAAAGGGTTACATCAGAGGCATTTTTCTGAACATCTCCAAATGAGCTGAAAATTGATGGAGAATTATTTTGGAATATATTAAAATTATTGGCGAAAGAACTATCAGAAGAGGACCCACCAGGAGGCAACAAGCCTAGGGGGCGCGCACCACCCCCAGGGCGCACCCCCTAAGCTTGTGGCGCCCCTGGCAGGCCTCCAGGGCCCATCTTCTCCTATATGATGCCATTTTCCCTAGAAAAAAATCAGAAGAAGAGTTTCAGGATGAAGCACCGCCGTCTCGAGGCGGAACCTGGGTAGGAGCACTTTTTGCTCTCCGGCGGAGAGATTCCGCCAGGGAAACTTCCCTCCGGGAGGGGGAAATCGAAGCCATCATCATCACCAACGATCCTCTCATCGTGGGAGGACCAATCTTCATCAACATCTTCACCAGCACCATCTCATCTCAAACCCCAGTTCATCTCTTGTATTCAATCTTTGCCTGAAAACCTCAGATTGGTACCTGTGGGTTGCTAGTAGTGTTGATTACATCTCGTAGTTGATTCTTGTTGGTTTATTTGGTGGAAGATCATATGTTAAGATCCTTGATGCTATTCAATACCCCTCTGATCTTGAGCATGAATATGATTTGTGAGTAGTTACGTTTGTTCTTGAGGACATGGGAGAAGTCTTGTCATAAGTAATCATGTGAATTTGGTATTCGTTCGATATTTTGATGATATGTATGTTGTTGTTTCCCTTAGTGGTGTTATGTGAGCGTCGACTACATGACACTTCACCATCTTTGGGACTAAGGGAAGGCATTGTGGAGTAGTTATTAGATGATGGGTTGCTAGAGTGACAGAAGCTTAAACCCTAGTTTATGCGATATTCCGTAAGGGGCTGATTTGGATCCATATGTTTCATGTTAAGGTTAGATTTATCTTAATTCTTCTTTCGTAGTTGCGGATGCTTGTGAGAGGGGGTAATCATAAGTGGGAGGCTTGTTCAAGTAAGAACAGCACCCAAGCACCGGTCCACCCACATATCAAATTATCAAAGTAACAAACGCGAATCAAACAAACATGATGAAAGTGACTAGATGAAATTCCTGTGTGTCCTCAGGAACGCTTTGCTTATTATAAGAGACCATTCCGGCCTGTCCTTTGCTACAAAAAGGATTGGTATACATTGTCGCACCTTTGTTACTATTACTACTTGATGCTCGTTACAAATTACCTTGCTACCAAACTATCTGTTACCGACAATTTCAGTGCCTGCAAATAATACCTTGATGAAAACCGCTTGTCATTTCCTTCTGCTTGTTGGGTTTGATACTCTTACTGATCGAAAGGACTACTATATATCCCCTATAGTTTTGGGTTATCAAGACTCTTTTCTGGAGCCGTTTCCGGGGAGTGAAGCGCCTTTGGTGAGTGGAATTTGGTAAGGAAACTTTTATATTACGTGCTGAAATTTACTGTCACTTGTTACTATGGAAAATAATCCTTTGAGGGGTTTGTTCGGGGTATCTTCACCTCGACCGGAAGCACAAAGAGTTGCTCCTCAACCTACTGCACCTACTTAAAATATTTATTATGAGATTCCTTCGGGTATGATAGAGATACTGCTAGCTAATCCTTATGGAGGAGATGGAACAATACATCCTAATATGCACTTAATCTATGTGGATGAAGTTTGTGGATTATTTAAGCTTGCAGGTATATCCGGAGATGAAGTTAAGAAGAAGGTTTTACCTTTATCTTTGGGGTTAAAGGCATTGACATGGTATAGGCTATGTGATGATATTCGAGTTTGGGATTGGAACCGATTGAGATTGGAATTTCATCACAAGTTTTATCCTATGCATCTGGTTCGTCGTGATCGGAATTATATATATAATTTTTGGCCTCGTGAAGGAGAAAGTATCTCTCAAGCTTGGGGGAGGCTTAAGTACATGATGTAGACATGCCCCAATCATGAGCTCTCAAGAGAAATTATCTTACAGATTTTTTATGCTCGGTTGTCTCATGATGATCAAACCATGCTCGATTCTTCTTCAGTTGGTTCCTTTGTGAAGAAAACTATTGAATTCAGATGGGATCTTCTGGAGAGAATTAAACGCAACTCTGAAGATTGGGAATTCGACAAAGGTAAAGAGTCAGGTATAATGCTCAAGTTTGATTGTGTTAAATCTTTTATGGATACCGATGCTTTTCGTAAGTTTAGCACTAAATATGGACTTGACTCTAAGATAGTAGCTTCCTTTTGTGAATCATTTGCTACTCATGTTGATCTCCCTAAGGAGAAGTGGTTTAAATATCATCCTCCTATTAAAGAAAAGATTGAGGAACCCGTTATAGTTAAAGATGGAACTATCATTTACAATGTTGATCCAGTTGTGCCTACTGCTTATATTGAGAAACCGCCTTTTCCTGTTAGGATAAAGGAACATGCTAAAGTTTCAACTGTGGTTAACAAAAGTAATATTAGAACACCTAGACCCTCTGAACAAATTAAAGTTGAACCTAATGTTGCTATGTTTAAGGATCTCTTGGTCGATAATATTGATGGGCATGTTATTTACTTCTGTGATGAAGCCACTAGAATTGCTAAACCTGGTACTAAAGATAAGAATAAGCCTGTTGTTGGCATGCCTGTTATCTCATTTAAAATAGGAGATCATTGTTATCATGGCTTATGTGATTTGGGTGCTAGTGTTAGTGCTATTCCATTTACTTTATATCAAGAAATTATGAATGATATTGCACCTGCTGAGATAGAAGATATTGATGTTAGTATTAAGCTTGCGAATAGAGACACTATTTCACCACTCGGGATTGTTAGAGATGTTGAAGTCTTGTGTGGAAAAATAAAATACCCTACTGATTTCCTAGTTCTTGGTTCTCCACAAGATGATTTTTGTCCCGTTATATTTGGTAGACCTTTCTTGAACACCATTAATGCTAAGGCTGATTGTGCTAAAGAAACTGCAAGTGTTAACTTTGGAGATATATCTCATGAGTTAAATTTCTCTAAGTTTCGTAGGAAACCTCATGATAAATAATTGCCTAGTAAGGATGAAATTATGGTCTTGCTTCTATTGCCGTATCTCCTACTGATCCGTTAGAACAACATTTGCTAGACCATGAAAATGATATGCATATGAATTATGAAAGAAATGAAATAGATAAGATGTTCTTTGACCAACCACCTATCCTGAAACATCTTGGAGGTCCTCCTCCACCTAAAGGTGATCATGTGTTTGAATTAAAACAATTGCCATATACTTTAAAATATGCTTATCTTGAGGAAAAGAAGATATATCATGTTATTATTAGTGCTAACCTTCCAGAGCATGAAGAAAATAGATTACTTAAAACCCTAAGGAAGCACGGTGCCGCTGGATATACTCTTGATGATCTTAAGGGCATTAGTCCTAATCTATGTCAGCACAAGATTAATATGGAGCCTGATGCAAAACCAGTTGTCGATCATCAACGACGATTAAATCCTAAGATGAAGGAGGTGGTAAGAACTGAAATACTAAAACTTCTGGAAGCAGGTATAATCTATCCCATAGCTGATAGTAGATGGGTGTGACGCCCCCGACTCAATCGTACACTAATCATACACGCAAACGTGTACGATCAAGCACAGGGACTCACGGGAAGATATCACAACACAACTCTAACACAATTTAAACGGAGGTCCACAATATTACAAACCAGGGATCCGAAGATCCGAATACATAAGTCAGTCATACAAATATTATCTGAGTACAGACATAGTTAGACAAGTTTTGCCTTAAGAAGGCTAGCACAAACAGCGACACTAGATCGAAAGGCGTTGGCCTCCTGCCTGGGAGCCTCCGATCCTACTCCTGGTCATCTGGCTCGATCCAGTAGTAAGTACCCTCTGGACCCTCCTGGTAGTAAGCTCCGGTGGTGGCATCTAGCTCCAGGACTCCATCGTCTGATGTATCATCAATGTGGGGTATATGGGGAAAAGAGAAAGTAAAGCAACCGTGAGTACTCATCTGAAGTACTCAGCAAGCAAGGATCTATACTACATATGCAACATTATCAATGGAGAAAGGATGTATATTTGGACTGGGCTGCAGAAATGCTAGAATAGAGAGAAGGCCTAGTCCTATCGAAGACTAGCATCTTCAAACATCTTCACAAGGCCATCATCTTGCAGCAGTAGAAGAGAGTAGAATAGCATTTTATTTAGCAAACATGTTGAAGTACAGCTTAAAGATCCTTCCTCGACTCCCAAGCGAGAAAGCGATCCCTAAGCTTCAATTAAGTAACAAGTATCCAGTTTAAGTAGTAGATCGGGATACACAAACTGAGCGTCCTTTACCGTAGGACCGGCTATCGATAGAAAATTCATCCCTGCAGGGGTGCACTACTGTTACCCAACACGCTCGATCAACTCTGGCCGGACACACTTGCTGGGTAATGCCCGTCCTCGGAAGATCAACACAAAGCAGTGCCCTACCTAGGCTCCGCAGAGAGGTCAGCACGCCGGACTAACCTATGCACCCAGAGGTCTCGGGCCATCGCCCTGGGCACCCTGCGCGTTGCGAGACTGGCCGGGGTGCAGGCGCGACACTGAACTCGTCAGTGAAGTATCCAGCCCAATCCCGACAATCAGCCCGCACGGTGAATCGTGACGTCAGACGAGCTTTCGGAGAAACGTACTTTGCAGAGGGTCCCATAACCATTATCCCGCGTGGTGGTAGTGCGTATAGGGCACGTCGACCCACTCAGATCACACACCCAAATCCAATAGGCTCAATTAGTATCAAGCGGAGACAATCAGAGTCTCTGATGCTCCGCCACAATGTCACACTCGAGTGCCCTTCCGGCACACCCGAAAATCATAGATCCCCAGCGGGTACCCACCAGGGTGGACCCGCTTGTAACAAAGGTCAAGTAGCCGTGTGGTCAAATCATCAGGGTGAACGTAGGAGGTATCACCCTCAAGGTTCACACTGAGGGGTCGCACGACAGAGTTGTATCGGAAGTGGAGAAGGAGGAATCACCCTCGATGACCATGACCGAACAGCTATACTGCAGAGTATTCATCGTGAGTGCGTTACGAGGTATCACCCTCGACACTCGATAGTTACTATGCAGAGTCGTACAACTAAGGGGGTGTGAAGTGAGGTGTCGGTCTCTGGTCGACGATCACATTGATCGAGTCGTCGATGATCAAGCAGGGGCAACAAGGGTAAGGTGGTGGGGGTCACTGATGGTTCATCACCAACCTATACTAAACAGTTTATCATAGGCAGGTAAGGTAGCAATGAACAGGTTACAACAGCAGGCTATGCATCAGAATAGGAGCATACATTAACAGTAGCAAAATCTAATGCAAGCAGGAGAATAGAATGGGCGATATCTGGAATGCTCAAGGGGGGGGGGGGCTTGCCTGGTTGCTCTGGCAAGAGGGGAAGGTCGTCAACGGGCTGCTCGTCGGTAGAGTAGTCGTATCCTGGTGCAGCGCCGTCGGTCTCAGCGTCTATCGAGAGAGAGAAGGAGGGGGAGAGAAACAATAAATTCACGGCAATAATGCAAACAATATGTATGACATGCCTAAATGATATGCCGGGGTGTTCTACTGCCTAACTAAATGATTTAGTAAATTTAGGAATTTATTTGGATTTATTTAATTAAAGTTGGGCACTATTCATTTACTGAAATCGGTCTAAAAGTTCAACGTTCTTATAGCTGCGGGCGTCTGACGGGAATACGAAGGGCGTATTCGGGTTCGTATCGTCGTTCTGAGCAAGTTTCATGTATAAAATATTTTCATCGGAGTTACGGATTATTTAATATGATTTTCTAAAGTTTTTATTAATTTCTGGAATTTAATTAATTATTTAATTCAACATTATCCGAAACAGTGCTGATGATGACATCAGCATGACATCATGCTGATGTCAGCGGTTAATTAAGTTAATTACCAATTACTGTTTAATTAACACTAATTAGTTAATTAGATTAACCTAATCAGGATTAATTAAATTAATTAATTCACTAATTAATTAATTAATTAATTATTAATTATTTTCACTAATTTTTTTTTTACTTTTTTTATATTCTTTTTTTTAATACGTTCTGCGGGTGGGCCCCCTGTGTCATAGGCAGGGGGCTTGCGGGCGAATGGGCACGCGGGCGCAGGGGCGCTGCGGGGCGCGGTCAGCAGCGACGGAGGCCGGCCGGCGAGCAGAGGCAGGCGGTGGGCGGGGATGTGGCCGCACGGTGAGCAGCGACGCGGGCAGCGGGAGCAGGGCGCGAGCGGCGACACGGCGGGCGGCAGAGGGCATGCGGGGGGGGGAGGCGTGGCCCCGGGCGATGCGGTGAGCGGCGGGGCCGGGCGGAACCGGGCGCTGGCGGGGCGCGGTCAGCAGCGGCGCCGGGCAGCAGCAGGAGCGAAGCAGTAGGCGGGGAGGGCAGCAGCAGCGCCGGGCGCAGCGGGCGGCAGCGACGCACAGCAGGGGAGCGAGGCAGCGCACAACTGCGGCACGGCGCGGGACGCGGGCCAAGCGAGGCGCGAGCAAGGGAGGCCCGAGGCGCAGGGAGCTGCAGGCGCGTCCGGACGGAGCGGCGCGCGGCCTGGGCGCGGCCCGACCGCGGTGAGTGCGCGTGCGCGGGTAGAGGAGGTCGGGGCGTCGCGAACAGCGCCGGCGACAGAGGGAAAGGGGGAGAGGAGGGGGTCCTCACGGCGGGTCGTAGGGTCAGGGGCAGTGGGGCGCGGGGAGCGACTTGGGGAGGAGGACGAGGTCGACGGGGACGGAGAGGAGGCAGCGGCGAGGTTGCTCCGGCGACGTCGTCGTGCGGCGAGGGCGAGGGGATCGTTCCCCCGATCCCGATCTGGATCGGGAGGTGGGGGCTGACGAGGGGGAGTGAGCGAGGGGGTGAGTGGGGGTTAGGGTTTCGGTGGCCTCCAGGGGGAGGCCAAGTAGGCGCAGGGTGGGCCGGGAGCTGGGCCGGCCGGCTGGGCTGGGGCCCAGTTGGGCCGAGGGTGGAGGGGGGGTCCTTTTTCTTCTTTTCTGTTTCTTTTTTCTTTTTTCTTTTTCTTTATTCTCCTTTCTCAGTTTAGTAATAGTCAGGCCTCCTAATGGTTTTTGTAAAACACAACAATTGCTCCAACAAATACTAGGTATTACCTAGCACTACCAAAAATTAGTTTGGAGACAATTGGAGTTCACACAATTTTTATAATAAATAATATGCATTAATCCTAGCTGTTTTAATTATGTTAGAGCCACCTAATTATTTTATTATTTGTTGGTTTCAATTTCAGACTAGCCTCTGCAATATTTGTTATTTATCGAACATTTTAGTTCTTTTATGTTGGACAACTTTTATATTTCACTTTCATTTAAATTTGAATTTGACTTAGGAGTTGAAATGCAATGTGATGCAAATGATGATTATGCACTGTTAATCTCGCTGACATGTCATTACCAAAAGTGATTACTGTTGCTAATCACCGGGGGTGTTACAATTCTCCTCATCTATTAAGAATTCTCGTCCCGAGAATTAAGAGGAAGACTGAAAGAAGGCGGGGTATTCTTCACGAAGACGATCCTCGCGTTCCCAAGTGGCTTCATCTTCAGAATGATTTGACCACTGAACCTTGAGGAATTTGATTGACTTTTGACGAGTCCGACGTTCAGCTTCATCAAGAACACGGATGGGATATTCTGGATAGGACAGATCTTCCCGTAATTCAAGCACTTCATGATCCACAGCTCTAATAGGATCCTTGAAGCAGCGGCGGAGTTGGGATACATGAAAGACGTCATGTACTTGAGAAAGATTTGGCGGCAACTGCAATTGATATGCCACTTCTCCTCGACGGGCAAGAATACGGAACGGGCCAATGTAGCGAGGAGCTAACTTGCCTTTGATTCCGAACCGATGAGTGCCTTTCAACAGAGTGACGCGGAGGTAAGCTTGCTCGCCAGGTTGATAGACTATTTCCTGGTGCTTTCGGTCATAGTTGCTCTTCTGACGAGACTGAGCAGCTTTCAAATGTTCACGGACAATGCGGACTTGATCTTCTGCTTGCTGAATAATGTCCGGTCCGACGAGTGAGCGTTCCCCAGTTTCTGACCAATTCAGAGGGGTTCGACACTTATGACCGTATAGAACTTCAAACGGTGCCATCTTCAGACTAGCTTGATAGCTATTGTTGTAAGAGAATTCGGCATACGGGAGAGATTCCTCCCATTTCTTACCGAAGGAGATGACGCAAGCTCGAAGCATATCTTCGAGCACTTGATTAACTCGTTCAACTTGACCCTGTGACTGAGGGTGAAAAGCGGTGCTAAAAGACAGGTGTGTTCCCATAGCTTCTTGGAAACTATTCCAGAATCTGGAGGTGAAGGGGCTGCCACGATCAGAACTGATCTCCAACGGAACACCATGGAGTGACACAATTCGGGAAACATATAAGTCTGCTAACTGGCTAGCAGTGATTGTCTCTTTAACTGGCAGAAAGTGGGCAACCTTAGAGAATCGGTCAATGACGACAAATATAGCATCATTACCCTTCTGGGATTTGGGAAAACCAGTAATGAAATCCATTTGGGCCTTGTCCCATTTCCATTCAGGAATTGCAAGGGGTTGCAGAGTTCCTGCGGGCCTTTGATGTTGAGCTTTAACGCGACGGCAAACGTCACACTCAGAAACATAACGAGCAATGTCTCGCTTCATATTAGGCCACCAGTATCTCTGACAAATGTCACGGTACATCTTTGTGCTACCAGGATGAATTGACAAAGGAGTGTCATGAGCTTCCATCATAACGTGTTCTCTCTCATCTTTGAACTTAGGTACGAAGAGACGGTGTTGGAAAAATAGGATCCCATCATTATCAAGATGGAACTCCGACGGTTTTCCTTTTTCAAGGTACCGCCTGATCCTTTCAACTTCAGAGTCATACCGTTGCATAGTTTTGATGTTGTGTTCTAAATCTGGTTAGACAACGAGGGTATTGAGATAACCTTGTGGAACAATATGGAGGTTCAATTTACGAAACTCTTCATAAAGAAGAGGTTGTGATTCCTGAACCATATGGTTGCTGCAATAAGCCTTGCGGCTCAAAGCATCGGCCATTACATTTGCCTTGCCAGGGGTGTATGAGATATTCATATCATAATCGGCTATTGTCTCGAGCCATCTTTGTTGACGAAGGTTCAGATCCGGTTGAGTATATAAATACTTCAAACTTTGATGATCTGTATATATCTCACAATGGTTACCGAGAAGGTAATGTCGCCATAGCTTCAGGGCATAAATAACCGCAGAAAGTTCGAGATCGTGCACTGGGTAATTTTCTTCGTGAGGACGCAATTGTCGGGAGGCATAAGCAATTACCTTGCGTTCTTGCATTAGGACACAGCCTAATCCTTGACGGGAGGCATCGCAGTATATCATGAAATCCTTTTGGGAATCCGGGGGTGCTAATACTGGGGCAGATGTCAATTTATCTTTTAGTGTCTGAAAGCTTTCTTGACATTTTTCTGTCCACTCAAATTTAACACCTTTGTGAAGCAGATTTGTCAATGGTTTTGCAATCTTGGAAAAATTCTCAACGAATCGACGGCAATAACTAGCAAGTCCGAGAAAACTTCTGACTTGCTTAACATTCTTCGGGGGAGTCCAGTCAAGAATAGCCTGAACTCGTTCGGGGTTAACAGCAATTCCATCCTTGGAAATCACATGTCCAAGGTAAGTTACTTCAGATAACCAGAATTCACATTTGGAATACTTGGCATACAACTGGTGTTCTCAAAGCCTTTCTAGTACCAAACGGAGGTGTTCAGCATGTTCTTCTTTATTCTTAGAATAAACCAGAATATCATCCAAGTAAACCACGACGAATTTGTCGAGGTAATCCATGAATATATAATTCATCAGACGGGAGAAAGTTGCTGGAGCATTCGTTAGGCCAAACGACATGACGGTATATTCATAGGAGCCATAACGAGTGATGAATGCAGTCTTGGGAATATCCTCTTCACGGACACGGATCTGGTGATAACCCAACCTCAGGTCGAGTTTAGAGAACACCGATGATCCTGCGAGTTGATCATAAAGATCATTGATCCGGGGCAGTGGGTATTTATTCTAGATTGTGGCTTGGTTAATGGGCCGATAATCCTGAACCAAACGGTTAGTTCCATCCTTCTTCTTAACAAAGAGTGAAGGTGCTCCCCAAGCAGAGGAACTGGGGCGGATGAAACCACTTTTAAGTGACTTGTCGATTTCTTCCTTAAGCTCGAGTAGGTGATGCGGAGGCATCTTATAAGGTCGCTTGGCAATAGGGACGGTGCCAGGCTTCAAGTCGATGACAAACTCAACAGCTCTAGCCGGGGGTATTCCTGGAAGTTCTTCTGGAAAGACGTCTGGAAAATCTCGAACGACAGGAACGTTCTCGATCCCTTCCAGAGGTGAGGCGTTCAAAGCATTCAGAGCATATATCTGAGCTTCAGCGTCTCGAGTAATGCGGGCGGTATAATTCACTATCTCATCGGTGGGGTGAAGAAGTTGGACGACTTTAGTGGCACAATTGATCGAAGCAATGTGAGCTTTCAACCAATCCATTCCAAGTATGAGGTCTATGGTGGAAGACTTCAGGACGATGGGCGAGGCAAGGAATTCCAATCCTTTAATTTCGACGGTAATGTCAGGTGCTATTACGTCAGCATGACAGTGACCTCCGGGAGTTTTAATGACTAACGGAGTATGCATTTTCTCATATCGAATGCCATGCATCAATGCAAATTTTCCAGAGATGAATGAATGTGATGCTCCTGAATCAAATAAAACAGAAGCAGATACTGAGTTAACAAGAAGGGTACCCATCACAGTAGCAGGTTGATCCTGGACTTCTTCAATGTCAATGTTGTAAGCGTGTCCACGACCATGTGCAGCAGACCCAGTATTATAGTTGCGGGTCTGGTTGTTGCCACGACCATTGCCACGGCCAGTACGAGGAAAGGCTAACTGATTCTGATTCTGGCGGCAGTCTTTAGCCTGGTGACCTGGTTTGCGGCACTTGAAGCACAGACCATCTTCAGGACGAAGAGGAGCATTGTTTTGAATAGCTTGAGCTTTAGGCTGCCTCGGTGGTGGAGGAGGCAGACGTGGTGAAGCATAGTTGTTCTTTGGCGCAGAGGTATTGGAACGGAATGCATTGTTGGGAATCCAAACTCGACGCTTCGATGCTGAGCCCGAAGATGAGCCAGCATCACGATAGCGCTTCTGCGAGTCCTTGTATTCCATCTGAGCGGTCTCAACAAGAACAGCCTTGTTCGTCAAAGTTGAAAAGTCATTGATGTCTTGAGCAGCTAGTGCAAGCTTGAGGTCGGGGTGTAGTCCACTACGGAACTTCTCTTGTCTGCGAGCATCTGTGGCGATGTCTTCTTCAGCATAGCGGGAGAGGTCTATAAATTCCCGCTGATAAGCTTCAACGGTCTTATTGCCCTGAGTGAGGTTACGGAACTGGGTCTTCATGCGTTCCATAATTGCTTGAGGGATATAATGTGTACGGAAAGCAGCCTGGAACTCATACCAGGTGATGACTGTTCCAACAGGCAGAGTACGCTTGTGTGTGTCCCACCATTGAGCAGCGGGGCCCTTTAAGAAAAAGGCCGCGAAGTTGACGTAGTTGGCAGGGGGGACATTAGCTGACTCCATCTCGTGAGTGATGTCGCGGAGCCAGTCATCGGCATCCAGGGGCTTGTCAGAATTGCGGAACTGCGTTGGGTTGAGTCGCGTAAACTCTGTCAAAGTTATTGAAGCTGGGTTCTGGTTCTGGTTGTTCTGATGCGGAAACTGAGCCATGATTCCAACCATGAACTGACGGTTAAGCTCAAACTGTTGCATCATAGCCGCCATATAGTCTGGCGGTGGTGGGCGTTCAGGGGCACGACCACGACCACGACCACCTGGTCTAACCATCCTGCTAAGTATCAACAGGGGGTAGTTTAGTAAAAGCAATTGCGAGCGTTTAGTGACAAACATGATGTAACTCGACCACAAATTAAGTAGTGTAACAGATACATAACAGTCGTCAATTAAGACATACAGATCCATACACGGTCGGTTAAAATCGGGCAGCATAACGGCGCAAATTGAAAAACTAGAGACACTAGGCGGCGCGCAGGCACGCGGTAAGGAAGTACACAACGTGACATAGCAAAGGCTACATCAGCGTCGGAGAAAACCACTGAAACGGGGTAACTGCAAGTGCTGACGACGAATATTCGTCGCGGAAGGATCCTGTGCTCCATGTGCACTCTGATGCAGAACCCGGTCTCGAACTGTAAGAAGAGGTCCACGTACAGGCGTGTGACCTCCCACAGCAGGCCAATCAATACCTGGCGGCATCTCGGTCCTGCGTGGGTAAAGAACATACTCCGGATGTATCCCTGCACGAACAGCTGGTAGCAACTGTGTCATAGCCTCGTAGTAGCGTGCTCGAGTGGCGAACAGCTCGACGGCAAGAGCCCGAACAGTGCGATCCAGAGCCTGAGTGCACTGAATCAAAACCTGTGGGTCGTAGCGTCGAGACTCGTACGGGGCACAGATAGTTGTGTAGTATCCAGTAGCATCTCCAACAGGTGCATACGGAATATACCGAAACACAGTATCATCCAAGTTAGCATTGTGCTCCCCTCGGAGACGTACGACAGCAGAGTAGGCGGCATCATGGACTGCCATCTCAATCGTCACGCCTAATCCGTGAAAAAGGTGTAGCTCGGTGTCTGAGTTGTTCTGCTGATCATAAATCCGAACTTCAGCATAGTACTGTTCCTGGTTGAACTCGCGGTAAACCTCATAAACCAAGTACTCAGGGTACCAACGGTAGCCAAGTCTGGTCATGAGAGCGATCAGGACAGCTGGAAACCCAGGGGTATTACGAGCCCAAGTGCGAAGCACAAGCTGTGTCGTAGGATGCGGTGCAAACAAACGGTCCATCTGAAACAGAGGAAATTCAGATTTGTCAAATGACAATGAGAAGTTTAACACAACTCGGAGAGAAAGGTTAAACAAAACAATGGAAAGGAAAATGATTATCAGACTAAGCAGATCAATGACAGGGAAATCGAACAGATATCCAACTCTCCGGGTAGATGGGATTTACGAGATCCTAAGTGTCGGCGTTAGTAAAATTTATTTAACCCGAGTAGGAGAGAGATCAGAGTCCCAGAGTATAGACGAGGAATAAAAGATCCTAATACCACCCAGTTGGCGACATGGGCCCGTAAGCCACACAGCCAAGTTAGTAAACTAGTTTTTTCGATGTCTAGACTCAACTTCGGCCAAGGAATTTGAAGGGGGCTTCCTACAGGCAGTCGGCTCTGATACCAACTTGTGACGCCCCCGACTCAATCGTACACTAATCATACACGCAAACGTGTACGATCAAGCATAGGGACTCACGGGAAGATATCACAACACAACTCTAACACAATTTAAACGGAGGTCCACAATATTACAAACCAGGGATCCGAAGATCCGAATACATAAGTCAGTCATACAAATATTATCTGAGTACAGACATAGTTAGACAAGTTTTGCCTTAAGAAGGCTAGCACAAACAGCGACACTAGATCGAAAGGCGTTGGCCTCCTGCCTGGGAGCCTCCGATCCTACTCCTGGTCATCTGGCTCGATCCAGTAGTAAGTACCCTCTGGACCCTCCTGGTAGTAAGCTCCGGTGGTGGCATCTAGCTCCAGGACTCCATCGTCTGATGTATCATCAATGTGGGGTATATGGGGAAAAGAGAAAGTAAAGCAACCGTGAGTACTCATCTGAAGTACTCAGCAAGCAAGGATCTATACTACATATGCAACATTATCAATGGAGAAAGGATGTATATTTGGACTGGGCTGCAGAAATGCTAGAATAGAGAGAAGGCCTAGTCCTATCGAAGACTAGCATCTTCAAACATCTTCACAAGGCCATCATCTTGCAGCAGTAGAAGAGAGTAGAATAGCATTTTATTTAGCAAACATGTTGAAGTACAGCTTAAAGATCCTTCCTCGACTCCCAAGCGAGAAAGCGATCCCTAAGCTTCAATTAAGTAACAAGTATCCAGTTTAAGTAGTAGATCGGGATACACAAACTGAGCGTCCTTTACCGTAGGACCGGCTATCGATAGAAAATTCATCCCTGCAGGGGTGCACTACTGTTACCCAACACGCTCGATCAACTCTGGCCGGACACACTTGCTGGGTAATGCCCGTCCTCGGAAGATCAACACAAAGCAGTGCCCTACCTAGGCTCCGCAGAGAGGTCAGCACGCCGGACTAACCTATGCACCCAGAGGTCTCGGGCCATCGCCCTGGGCACCCTGCGCGTTGCGAGACTGGCCGGGGTGCAGGCGCGACACTGAACTCGTCAGTGAAGTATCCAGCCCAATCCCGACAATCAGCCCGCACGGTGAATCGTGACGTCAGACGAGCTTTCGGAGAAACGTACTTTGCAGAGGGTCCCATAACCATTATCCCGCGTGGTGGTAGTGCGTATAGGGCACGTCGACCCACTCAGATCACACACCCAAATCCAATAGGCTCAATTAGTATCAAGCGGAGACAATCAGAGTCTCTGATGCTCCGCCACAATGTCACACTCGAGTGCCCTTCCGGCACACCCGAAAATCATAGATCCCCAGCGGGTACCCACCAGGGTGGACCCGCTTGTAACAAAGGTCAAGTAGCCGTGTGGTCAAATCATCAGGGTGAACGTAGGAGGTATCACCCTCAAGGTTCACACTGAGGGGTCGCACGACAGAGTTGTATCGGAAGTGGAGAAGGAGGAATCACCCTCGATGACCATGACCGAACAGCTATACTGCAGAGTATTCATCGTGAGTGCGTTACGAGGTATCACCCTCGGCACTCGATAGTTACTATGCAGAGTCGTACAACTAAGGGGGTGTGAAGTGAGGTGTCGGTCTCTGGTCGACGATCACATTGATCGAGTCGTCGATGATCAAGTAGGGGCAACAAGGGTAAGGTGGTGGGGGTCACTGATGGTTCATCACCAACCTATACTAAACAGTTTATCATAGGCAGGTAAGGTAGCAATGAACAGGTTACAACAGCAGGCTATGCATCAGAATAGGAGCATACATTAACAGTAGCAAAATCTAATGCAAGCAGGAGAATAGAATGGGCGATATCTGGAATGCTCAAGGGGGGGGGGCTTGCCTGGTTGCTCTGGCAAGAGGGGAGGTCGTCAACGGGCTGCTCGTCGGTAGAGTAGTCGTTCCTGTGCAGCGCCGTCGGTCTCAGCGTCTATCGAGAGAGAGAGAAGGAGGGGGAGAGAAACAATAAATTCACGGCAATAATGCAAACAATATGTATGACATGCCTAAATGATATGCCGGGGTGTTCTACTGCCTAACTAAATGATTTAGTAAATTTAGGAATTTATTTGGATTATTTTAATTAAAGTTGGCACTATTCATTTACTGAAATCGGTCTAAAAGTTCAACGTTCTTATAGCTGCGGGCGTCTGACGGGAAACGGAGGGCGTATTCGGGTTCGTATCGTCGTTCTGAGCAAGTTTCATGTATAAAATATTTTCATCGGAGTTCGGATATTTAATATGATTTTCTAAAGTTTTTATTAATTTCTGGAATTTAATTAATTATTTAATTCAACATTATCCGAAACAGTGCTGATGATGACATCAGCATGACATCATGCTGATGTCAGCGGTTAATTAAGTTAATTACCAATTACTGTTTAATTAACACTAATTAGAATTGATTAACCTAATCAGGATTAATTAAATTAATTAATTCACTAATTAATTAATTAATTAATTATTTTCACTAATTTTTTTTACTTTTTTTTATATTCTTTTTTTAATACGTTCTGCGGGTGGGCCCCGTGTCATAGGCAGGGGGCTTGCGGCGAATGGTGGCGCGCAGGGGGAGAGAGGAGGGGGCACGCGGGGAATTAGAAGAGCGAGGAGGAGGAGGGAGAAGATAGGAGGACGCGGGAGCGAGGGGAGGGGAGGGGGAAGAAGGGGAGAAAGAGGGAAGCGCGGATGGAAGAGGGGGGCGAGGGTACCGAGAGACAGGGAAAGAGGAGAGCGCATCGAAAGGGGGGAAGGAGCGATGGGGGGGGAGGAGGGGAAAGGGGAGGAGGGGAGAGGAGGGAGGGAAGGGGAGGAAGGGCGGAGAGGGAGAGGAGCGGAAGGAGGAGAGGAGTGCAGAGAAGGAGACAGAAGAGAGGCGAGGGAAGCAGAGGGGGGAGGACAGCGCAGCGCCGGGGCGACGAGGGGGCAGGACGCACAGAGGGGAGCGAGGCAGCGCACAACTGCGGCACGGCGCGGGACGCGGGGCCAAGCGAGGCGCGAGCAAAGGGAGGCCCGAGGCGCAGGGAAGCTGCGGGCGCGTCCGGACGCAGGGCGGGCGGGCTGGGCGCGGCGCCGACCGCGGTGAGTGCGCTGGCGCGGGTAGAGGAGGTCGGGGCGTCGCGAACAGCGCCGGCGACAGAGGAAAGGGGGAGAGGAGGGGGTCCTCACGGCGGGTCGTAGGGTCAGGGGGCAGTGGGGCGCGGGGAGCGACTTGGGGAGGAGGACGAGGTCGACGGGGACGGAGAGGAGGGGCGCGGCGAGGTTGCTCCGGCGACGTCGTCGTGCGGCGAGGGCGAGGGGATCGTTCCCCCGATCCCGATCTGGATCGGGAGGTGGGGGCTGACGAGGGGGAGTGAGCGAGGGGGTGAGTGGGGGTTAGGGTTTCGGTGGCCTCCAGGGGGAGGCCAAGTAGGCGCGGGGTGGGCCGGGAGCTGGGCCGGCCGGCTGGGCTGGGGCCCAGTTGGGCCGGGGGTGGAGGGGGGGTCCTTTTTCTTCTTTTCTGTTTCATTTTTCTTTTATCTTTTTCTTTATTCTCCTTTCTCAGTTTAGTAATAGTCAGGCCTCCTAATGGTTTTTGTAAAACACAACAATTGCTCCAACAAATACTAGGTATTACCTAGCACTACCAAAAATTAGTTTGGAGACAATTGGAGTTCACACAATTTTTATAATAAATAATATGCATTAATCCTAGCTGTTTTAATTATGTTAGAGCCACCTAATTATTTTATTATTTGTTGGTTTCAATTTCAGACTAGCCTCTGCAATATTTGTTATTTATCGAACATTTTAGTTTTTTTATGTTGGACAACTTTTATATTTCACTTTCATTTAAATTTGAATTTGACTTAGGAGTTGAAATGCAATATGATGCAAATGATGATTATGCACTGTTAATCTCGCTGACATGTCATTACCAAAAGTGATTACTGTTGCTAATCACCGGGGGTGTTACAATGGGTAAGTCATGTTCATTGTGTCCCTAAGAAAGGAGACATTACCGTTGTTCCTAATGATAAAAATGAGCTTATTCCACAAAGAATTATAACTAGTTATAGGATGGTAATTGATTTTAGAAAGTTAAACAAAGCTACTAGAAAAGATCATTACCCCTTGCCTTTTATTGATCAGATGTTAGAATGATTGTCTAAGCATACACACTTTTGCTTTCTTGATGGATATTCTGGTTTCTCTCAAATACATCTATCACAAGTAGACCAATAGAAAACTACTTTTACTTGTCCTTTTGGAACCTATGGTTATAGACGTATGCCTTTTGGTTTATGCAATGCACCTGCTACTTTTCAAAGATGTATGACTGCTATATTCTTTGATTTTTGTGAAAAGATTGTTGAGGTTTTCATGGATGATTTTTCCGTTTACGGGACTTCTTTTGATGATTGCTTAAGAAACCTTGATTGAGTTTTGCAGAGATGTGAACAAACTAATCTTGTCTTGAATTGGGAGAAGTGTCGCTTTATGGTGAATGAAGGCATTGTTTTGGGTCAGAAAAATTTCTGAACGAGGTATTGAAGTAGATAAAGCTAAAGTGGATGCAATTGAGAAAATGCCATGTCCTAAAGATATTAAAGGTATAAGAAGTTTCATTGGTCATGTTGGTTTCTATAGGAGGTTCATTAGAGACTTCTCTAAAATTTCTAGGCCTCTTACTAATCTCTTCCAAAAAGATATTCCATTTGTTTTTTATGATGATTGTGTAGAAGCCTTTGAGACACTTAAGAAAGCCTTAACTTCTGCACCTATTGTTCAACCACCTGATTGGAACTTGAATTTTCAAATTATGTATGATGCTAGTGACTATGTTGTTAGTGTTGTTCTAGGACAAGTTGATAAGAAATTAAATGTTATCCATTATGCTAGTAAAATTCTAGACATTGCTCAAAGAAATTATGCTACTACTGAGAAAGAATTTTTAGCAGTTGTGTTTGCATGTGATAAATTCAGATCTTACATTGTTAATTCTAAAGTAATTGTTCACACTGATCATGCTGCTATTAAATACCTTATGGAAAAGAAAGATGCTAAACCTAGACTAATTAGGTGGGTTCTTTTGCTACAAGAATTTAACTTGCATATTACTTATAGGAAGGGGGCTGAGAATCCCGTAGCTGATAACTTGTCTAGGTTGGAAAATATTCTTGATGACCCACTACCTATTGATGATAGCTTTCCCGATGAACAACTAGCTGTTATAAATGCTTCTCGTAATACTCCTTAGTATGCAGACTATGCTAATTACATTGTTGCTAAATATTTACCACCTAGTTTCACATACCAACAAAAGAAAAAATTATTCTTTGATGTGAGATATTACTTTTGGGATGACCCACATCTTTATAAAGAAGGAGTAGATGGTATTATTAGATGTTGTATACTGATGTCGCTTGAACTACATCGGTATTTCCCCAAAGAGGAAGGGATGATGCAGCACAGCTACGGTATGTATTTCCCTAAGTTATGAAACCAAGGTATCAATCCAGTAGGAGAACCAAGCAACACTATGTAAACGGTACCTGCACACAAAGAACAAATACTTGCAACCCGACGCTTATGAGGGGTTGTCAATCCCTCTTACGGGTAACGGCGCCAGAAATTGTCAAGTTGACGGGATAAAAATTGTGTAGATTGGATAAATAAATCTCGATAAAACATGAAATAAAATAAGTAAAAAAAATTGCAGCAAGGTATTTTTGGGTTTTTGGAATAATAGATCTGAAAACAAAAGCAAATAAAAATAGATCTCAAAGCAAATATGATAAAGAATAGACCCGGGGGCAGTAGATTTCACTAGTGGCTTCTCTCAAGAAAATAGCATACGGTGGGTAAACAAATTACTGTTGGGCAACTGATAGAAAATCGAATAATTATGACGATATCCAAGGCAATGATCAATATATAGGCATCACGTCCAAGATTAGTAGATCGACTCCTGCCTACATCTACTACTATTACTCCACACATCGACCGCTATCCAGCATGCATCTAGTGTATTAAGTTCATGGAAAAATGGAGTAATGCAATAAGAACGATGACATGATGTAGACGAGATCTATTCATGTAGGAATAGCCCCCATCTTGTTATCCTTAATAGCAACGATACATGCGTGTCTTGCTGCCCCTTCTGTCACTGGGAAAGAACACCGCACGATCGAACCATCACAAAGCACCTCTTCCCATGGCAAGAAAAATCGATCTAGTTGGCCTAACTAAACCAAAGATTCGAAGAAGAAATACGAGGCTATAAATTATCATGCATATAAGAGATCAAGAGAAAACTCAAATAATATTCATGGATAAAGATCTGATCATAAACTCAAAGTTCATCGAATCCCAACAAACACACCGCAAAAAAGAGTTACATCAAATAGATCTCCAAGAGACTGTTTGTATTGAGAATTAAAAGAGAGAGAGGAAGCCATCTAGCTACTGACTATGGACCCGTAGGTCTATGATGAACTACTCACGCATCATCGGAGAGGCCTCAATGAGGATGATGAACCCCTCTGTGATGGTCTCTAGATTGGATCTCGTGGTTCTGGAACTTGCGGCGGCTGGAATTGTGTTTCGTCGACTCCCCTAGGGTTTTTGGAATATTTGGGTATTTATAGGGCGAAGAGGCGGTGTGAGAGGCCACCGAGGTGGGCACAACCCACCTGGGTGCGCCTGGGCTCCTGTGCGCGCCCTCGTGGGTTGTGCTCCCCTCGGAGCCCTTTCTGGTACTTCTTTGGCCCATCAGGTGTCTTCTGGCCCAGAAAAATTCTCCAAAAAGTTTCGCTGCGTTTGGACTCCGTTTGGTATTGATTTTCCGCGAATTAAAAAACAAGCAAAAAACAGCAACTGGCACTGGCACTATGTCAATAGGTTAGTCTCAAAAAATGATATAAAGTTGCTATAAAATGATTGTAAAACATCCAAGAATGATAATATAACAGCATGGAACAAGCAAAAATTATAGATACGTTGGAGACGTATCAGCATCCCAAGCTTAATTCCTACTCGTCCTCGAGTAGGTAAATGATAAAAACAGAATTTTTGATGTGGAATGCTCCCTAACATGTTCATCACATATTCTTTTCTTTTGTAGCATGGACATTTGGACTTTTATATGGTTCAAAGCAATAGTCTAGTTTTGACATGAAGATTTCAATACTCAAGCATATCAACAAGCAACCATGTCTTTCAAAATATCAACACTAAAGAAAGTTATCCCTAGCCCATCATGCTCAATCATTGATCCATTCATGAAATACACTCGCATATTAGCTACATCCAATGCTCAAGTACGATCATAGTGCCCCTTAGTTGGTGCTTTATAAGAGAAGATGGAGACTCAAATAAAATAAAAATTGCATAAAGTAAATAGATAGGCCCTTCGCAGAGGGAAGTAGGGATTTGTAGAGGTGCCAGAGCTCAAAGCTTAAATTGAGAGATAATTTTTTTGAGAGGCATACTTTTCCTGTCAACGAAAACGACCGAGTAATTCCCAACACTTTCCATGCTAGATATTTCATAGGCGGTTCCCAAACAGAAAATAAAGTTTATTCCTTTTTCCACCATTCTTTCACAATCCATGGCTAGCCGTATCCACGGGTGCCCTCCATACCAACACTTTCTAAGGAATTTATTATTTGACAACATAAAGTAAATTTCTTTTTCATTTCGGGACTAGGCATCCCTATTACTGCCGCACTCTCGTGCAACGACAAGTGAATAAACACTCATCTTGAGAATAACACATCTAGCATGGAAAAATATTGGCCACCCCCTGCTGCTTCATGAGCGGTACGAGCAAACAAAAAGGAAATTTATTTTGAAAATTAGAGATGGCACATACAAATTTGCTTAAGACAACATGGAAATACCGCATATAGGTAGGTATGGTGGACTCATATGGCAAAACTGAGTTTAAGGATTTTGGATGCACAAGTAGTATTTCTACTTAGTACAAGTGGAAGCTAGCAAATAGATTGAGAAGCAACCAACCAAGAAACGAAAAATCACATAAGCGAGCATTAAGCATAACTAACACCGAATAATGCACCACAAGTAGGATATAATTTCACTGCATAACTATTGACTTTCGTGCTTGCATAGGGAATCACAAACCTTAACACCAATATTCTTACTAATGCATAATTACTCACCAACATGACTCACATATCACTATCATCATATCTCAAAACAATTACAAAGAGTCAAGTTTATTTTGTCCAGTGATCTTCATGAAAGTTTTTATTATATCCCTCTTGAATATCTATCACTTTGGGACTAGTTTCATATATTGCAATTGCTTTTGACAAGCTCAAACAAATCTAAGTGAAGAACATGAGCATAAATTTTTTTCATGTCTCAAAATAACATAAGTGAAGCATGAGAGAATTTCATCAAAAATTTACTAACTCTCAAATAAATCTAAGTGAAGCATGAGAGCATTTCTTCAAAAATATTAAAGCACACCATGCTAAAAAAGATATAAGTGAAGCACTAGAGCAATTCCATAGCTCAAAAAAATTTAAGTGAAGCATAAAGAGAAATTCTAACAAATCATAGCATAATTTTGGCTCTCTCAAATAGGTGTGTCCAGCAAAGATACTTGTGACAAACTAAAAATCAAAACAAGCAAAGACTAAAATAATACAAGACGCTCCAAGCAAAACTCATGATATGTGACGAATAAAAATATAGCTCCAAGTAAAATACCGATGGTCATTAGAAAAAAGAGGGGATGGATTGCCTCCCAACAAGCGCTATCGTTTTATGCCCCTAACTAGGCATAATGCATAGATTCAAGTATTATCACCTTTAGTCTTTGATCCATAGGATGCCCTCATGATTGATTCTTATGTGGCCTAATTCTTGTTCTAGGTAAGTGTTCCATACCCTTCCTTAGTGGAAATTGAAATTTAATATTGTGTTTTTCATATCAATCACGGCACCAATAGTACATAAAAACGGTCTACCAAGTATAATTGGACAAGACTGATTGCAATCAATATCAAGAACAATAAAATCTATGGGAACATAATTTCTTTTTGCAAGAATAAGAACATCATTAATTCTTCCCAAAGGCTTTTTAATGGTAGAATCCGACAAGTGCAAATTAAGAGAACATTCTTCAATATCGGTAAGACCAAGCACATCACATAGAGATTTCAGAATTGTGGAAACACTAGCACCCAAATCACATAAAGCAAAACACTCATAATTTTTAGTCTTGACTTTGATAGTAGGTTCCCATTCATCATGCAATTTTCTACGAATTGAAATCTCTAACTCCAATTTTTCTTCCAAAGCTTTCATCATGGCATCAACAATATGTTTAGTAAAAGATTTATTTTGTTCATAAGCATGGGGTGAATTTATCATGGATTGCAATAAGGAAATACAATCAATCAAAGAGCAATTATCACAATTAAAGACTTTGTAATCCAAAAGAGTGGGCACATCACTAGTTAAAGTTTTGACCTCTCCAAACCCACTTTTATCAATTTTTTCATCAAGATTTTCACCCTCCAAATTATCGAGACGCCTTCTACCTAAAGTTGACTCTTCTTCAATCCCTTTGTCATCAATTTTAATTTTACTAAACAAGGAATCAATAGAAGAAACACCAATCACTTTAAGATCTTCATCATTTTTATGAAAGCAATCACTAGAAAACGCTCTTTCTAAAAATTCTCATTTAGCTCTAAGCATAGCGGTTCTTTTCTTACTTTCATCCATAGAAACATATAAAGCTTTAATTGATTCATCAACCTTGGGTACAAAAATTTTTGACTTGAGTTTTTCTACATCGTGAGAAATTTTATCAATGCTTCTAGACATATCATCAATCTTATTCAACTTTTCTTCTATCGTACAATTGAAAACTTTTTGAGCATTGATAAATTCTTTAATATTATTCTCAAGATCAGAGGTGTTTCTATTATTATTGTAAGAAGAATTACCATAGGAATTTTCATGAAAAAGCCTAGGATTAAAATTACCTCTATAAGCATTGTTATTAAAATTGTTTCGCGAGACAAAATTCACATATACGGAATCACCATTTTGCTCAATCAAAGTAGACAAAGGCACATCATTAAGATCAATAGGAGCACTTTTATTAGCAACCAATTTCATAAGAGCATCAACTTTTTCACTCAACGTATTAATTTCTTCAACCGAAATAACTTTTTTACTAGTAGGTGCTCTTTCGGTATGCCATTGTGAATAATTTGCCATAATATTATCAAGCAATTTAGTAGCTTCACCCAAAGTAATTTCCATAAAAGTACCACCCGCGGCGGAATCTAAAAGATTTCTAGAAACAAAATTCAATCCTGCATAAAAAAATTGTATGATCATCCAAAGATTTAAACCATGAGTAGGACAATTTCTTAGCATTAATTTCATTCTTTCCCAAGATGGCGCAACATGTTCATGCTCAAGTAGCTTAAAATTCATGATTTGAGTTCTAAGGGAAATAATTTTCGCGGGCGGAAAATACTTAGTAATAAAAGCATCTTTGCACTTATCGCAAGAATCGATACTATTGTGAGGCAAAGAAGAAAACCAAATTTTTGCACGATCCCTTAAAGAGAAAGGAAATAATTTTAACTTCACAATATCATTGTCCACATCTTTTTTCTTTTGCATATCGCATAATTCTATGAATGTGTTTATATGGGACGTGGCATCCTCATTAGGAGTACCGGAAAATTGATCTTTCATAACAAGATTCAACAAAGCGGCATTAATATCACAAGATTCCGCACTAGTGCAGGGAGGAGCAATCGGAGTGCTAATAAAATCATTATTATTGGTATTGGAAAAATCACACAACTTGGTGTTTTCTTGAGTCGTCGTGACTACGCAACCAAGATTGCAAACAAAAATAGATTTGACGAGAAAACGACAAACGAAAAAAGGGCGAATAAAACGATAAATTTTTGTGAAGTGGGGGGGATGAAAATGAGAGGCAAATGGCAAATAATGTAAATTTCAAGGAGATGAGATTTGTGATTAGGAACCTGATAGATGTTAATGATGTCTCCCCGGCAACGGCGCCAGAAATTCCTTTTGATGTCACTTGAACTACGTCGGTATTTCCCCAAAGAGAAGGGATGATGCAGCACAGCTTAGTTGCTTGGTTCTCCTTGGATATTAACTTGGGGTTCCATGGGGCATCCCCAAGCTAGGCTCTTTTCACTCCTTATTCCTTCATCCATCGTGATCTCACCCAAAACTTGAAAACTTCAATCACACAAAACTTAACAAAACCTTCGTGAGATCCGTTAGTATAATAAAGCAAAACAACACTCTAAGTACTGTTGCAAACCCATTCATATCTTATTATTGCATTATATCTACTGTATTCCAACTTTACTATGGCTTATACCCTCCAATATACTCCATAGATTCATCAAAATAAGCACACAATGCAAAGAAAATAGAATCTGTCAAAAACAGAACAGTCTGTAGTAATCTGGAAACTTCATATACTTATGTAACTCCAAAAATTCTGAAAAAATAGGAAAATGTAGGAAATTTGTATATCAATCTTGTGTAAAAAAGTCAGAATTTTGAGTCGCTCTGTTATTTTACAAAATTATTTTACTGGACGCAAAAGTTTCTGTTTTTCAACAAGATCAAATCAATTATCACCCAACATGATCCCAAAGGCTTTACTTGGTACAAACACTAATTAAAACATAAAAAACACAATAATAACAGATGCATAATTTTGCAAACACTCAAGAACAGAAAGAAAAAGGTAAAAATAAAATTTATTCATTGGATTGCCTCCCAACAAGCGCTATCGTTTTATGCCCCTAGCTAGGCATAATGCATAGATTCAAGTATTATCATCTTTAGTTTTTGATCCATAGGATGCCCTCATGATTGATTTTTATGTGGCCTAATTCTTGTTCTAGGTAAGTGTTCCATACCCTTCCTTAGTGGAAATTGAAATTTAATATTGTGTTTTTCATATCAATCACGGCACCAATAGTACATAAAAACGGTCTACCAAGTATAATTGGACAAGACGGATTGCAATCAATATCAAGAACAATAAAATCTATGGGAACATAATTTCTATTTGCAAGAATAAGAACATCATTAATTCTTCCCAAAGGTTTTTAATGGTAGAATCCGCCAAGTGCAAATTAAGAGAACATTCTTCAATATCAGTAAGACCAAGCACATCACATAGAGATTTCGGAATTGTGGAAACACTAGCACCCAAATCACATAAAGCAAAACACTCATAATTTTTAGTCTTTACTTTGATAGTAGGTTCCCATTCATCATGCAATTTTCTATGAATTAAAATCTCTAACTCCAATTTTTCTTCCAAAGCTTTCATCATGGCATCAACAATATGTTTAGTAAAAGATTTATTTTGTTCATAAGCATGGGGTGAATTTATCATGGATTGCAATAAAGAAATACAATCAATCAAAGAGCAATTATCATAATTAAAGACTTTGTAATCCAAAAGAGTGGGCACATCACTAGTTAAAGTTTTGACCTCTCCAAACCCACTTTTATCAATTTTTTCATCAAGATTTTCACCCTCCGAATTATCGAGACGCCTTCTACCTAAAGTTGACTCTTCTTCAATCCCTTTGTCATCAATTTTAATTTTACTAAACAAGGAATCAATAGAAGAAACACCAATCACTTTAAGATCTTCATCATTTTTATGAAAGCAATCACTAGAAAACGCTCTTTCTAAAAATTCTCATTTAGCTCTAAGCATAGCGGTTCTTTTCTTACTTTCATCCATAGAAAAATATAAAGCTTTAATTGATTCATCAACCTTGGGTACAAAAATTTTCGACTTGAGTTTTCTACATCGTGAGAAATTCTATCAATGCTTCTAGACATATCATCAATCTTATTCAACTTTTCTTCTATCGTAGAATTGAAAACTTTTTGAGCATTGATAAATTCTTTAATATTATTCTCAAGATCAGAGGTGTTTCTATTATTATTGTACGAAGAATTACCATAGGAATTTCCATGAAAAGGCCTAGGATTAAAATTACCTCTATAAGCATTGTTATTAAAATTGTTTCGCGAGACAAAATTCACATCTATGGAATCACCATTTTGCTCAATCAAAGTAGATAAAGGCACATCATTAAGATCAATAGGAGCACTTTTATTAGCAACCAATTTCATAAGAGCATCAACTTTTTCACTCAACGTATTAATTTCTTCAACCGAAATAACTTTTTTACTAGTAGGTGCTCTTTCGGTATGCCATTGTGAATAATTTGCCATAATATTATCAAGCAATTTAGTAGCTTCACCCAAAGTAATTTCCATAAAAGTACCACCCGCGGCGGAATCTAAAAGATTTCTAGAAACAAAATTCAATCCTGCATAAAAAAATTGTATGATCATCCAAAGATTTAAACCATGAGTAGGACAATTTCTTAGCATTAATTTCATTCTTTCCCAAGATGGCGCAACATGTTCATGCTCAAGTAGCTTAAAATTCATGATTTGAGTTCTAAGGGAAATAATTTTCGCGGGCGGAAAATACTTAGTAATAAAAGCATCTTTGCACTTATCGCAAGAATCGATACTATTGCGAGGCAAAGAAGAAAACCAAATTTTTGCACGATCCCTTAAAGAGAAAGGAAATAATTTTAACTTCACAATATCATTGTCCACATCTTTTTTCTTTTGCATATCACATAATTCTATGAATGTGTTTATATGGGACGCGGCATCCTCATTAGGAGTACCGGAAAATTGATCTTTCATAATAAGATTCAACAAAGCGGCATTAATATCACAAGATTCCGCACTAGTGCAGGGAGGAGCAATAGGAGTGCTAATAAAATCATTATTATTGGTATTGGAAAAATCACACAACTTGCTGTTTTCTTGAGTCGTCGTGACTACGCAACCAAGATTGCAAACAAAAATAGATTTGACGAGAAAACGACAAACGAAAAGAGGGCGAATAAAACGATAATTTTTTATGAAGTGGGGGGGATGAAAATGAGAGGCAAATGGAAAATAATGTAAATTTCAAGGAGATGAGATTTGTGATTAGGAACCTGATAGATGTTAATGATGTCTCCCCGGCAACGGCGCCAGAAATTCCTTTGATGTCACTTGAACTACGTCAGTATTTCCCCAAAGAGAAGGGATGATGCAGCACAGCTTAGTTGCTTGGTTCTCCTTGGATATTAACTTGGGGTTCCATGGGGCATCCCCAAGCTTAGGCTCTTTTCACTCCTTATTCCTTCATCCATCGTGATCTCACCCAAAACTTGAAAACTTCAATCACACAAAACTTAACAAAACCTTCGTGAGATCCGTTAGTATAATAAAGCAAAACACCACTCTAAGTACTGTTGCAAACCCATTCATATTTTATTATTGCATTATATCTACTGTATTCCAACTTTACTATGGCTTATACCCTCCAATATACTCCATAGATTCATCAAAATAAGCACACAATGCAAAGAAAATAGAATCTGTCAAAAACAGAACAGTCTGTAATAATCTGGAAACTTCATATACTTATGTAACTCCAAAATTTCTGAAAAAATAGGAAAATGTAGGAAATTTGTATATCAATCTTGTGTAAAAAAGTCAGAATTTTGAGTCGCTCTGTTATTTTACAAAATTATTTTACTGGACGCAAAAGTTTCTGTTTTTCAACAAGATCAAATCAATTATCACCCAACATGATCCCAAAGGCTTTACTTGGTACAAACACTAATTAAAACATAAAAACACAATAATAACAGATGCATAATTTTGCAAACACTCAAGAACAGAAAGAAAAAGGTAAAAATAAAATTTATTCATTGGATTGCCTCCCAACAAGCGCTATCGTTTTATGCCCCTAGCTAGGCATAATGCATAGATTCAAGTATTATCATCTTTAGTTTTTGATCCATAGGATGCCCTCATGATTGATTTTTATGTGGCCTAATTCTTGTTCTAGGTAAGTGTTCCATACCCTTCCTTAGTGGAAATTAAAATTTAATATTGTGTTTTTCATATCAATCACGGCACCAGTAGTACATAAAAACGGTCTACCAAGTATAATTGGACAAGACGGATTGCAATCAATATCAAGAACAATAAAATCTATGGGAACATAATTTCTATTTTCAAGAATAAGAACATCATTAATTCTTCCCAAAGGTTTTTAATGGTAGAATCCGCCAAGTGCAAATTAAGAGAACATTCTTCAATATCGGTAAGACCAAGCACATCACATAGAGATTTCGGAATTGTGGAAACACTAGCACCCAAATCACATAAAGAAAAACACTCATAATTTTTAGTCTTTACTTTGATAGTAGGTTCCCATTCATCATGCAATTTTCTACGAATTGAAATCTCTAACTCCAATTTTTCTTCCAAAGCTTTCATCATGGCATCAACAATATGTTTAGTAAAAGATTTATTTTGTTCATAAGCATGGGGTGAATTTATCATGGATTGCAATAAAGAAATACAATCAATCAAAGAGCAATTATCACAATTAAAGACTTTGTAATCCAAAAGAGTGGGCACATCACTAGTTAAAGTTTTGACCTCTCCAAACCCACTTTTATCAATTTTTTCATCAAGATTTTCACCCTCCGAATTATCGAGACGCCTTCTACCTAAAGTTGACTCTTCTTCAATCCCTTTGTCATCAATTTTAATTTTACTAAACAAGGAATCAATAGAAGAAACACCAATCACTTTAAGATCTTCATCATTTTTATGAAAGCAATCACTAGAAAACGCTCTTTCTAAAAATTCTCATTTAGCTCTAAGCATAGCGGTTCTTTTCTTACTTTCATCCATAGAAACATATAAAGCTTTAATTGATTCATCAACCTTCGGTGCCGCTAGGGTTTTATGAGATAATAAGATGGTGTATTTTGATTCGGAGTCTCGGATGGGATCCCAGACATCACGAGGAGCTTCGAAAAAGTTCAGGATTTTTCAGTATTGTACCGAAAAGGTTCTAGAAGGTTTCGGAGTGGGGTCCACCTGCGTGAAGGGACCCACATGGGCGTGGGTAGTGGGCCAAGGCACCACACCTCTGGTGCATGTGCACCAAAATTCCCTCCTAAAAGGAATTGGATCAAATCCCAAAGGGATAAGATCAAGATCAGTAGAAAGGAGGGATCACGATCGGTGGGAAGGAAGGAGGGGATTTCCTTCCCCCTGTGGTGCACGACCCTTAGAGGCTTGGAGGAGGGGCGAAGCCTCCTCCCCCACGCCTATAAATAGAGGAGGGAGGGGCTGGCCGCAACACCTTACACCCTGGTTGTTGGCCGCCTCCCTCTCTTTCCATATGTCCCACATCCGCGCAGTTCTTAGCGAAGCTCTACCGAATTTTCACCATACTTCCACCATCACACCATCGTGCGGATGGCCCAGATCCCATCTACTTCTCCCTCTTGCTTGTTGGATCAAGAAGAAGGAGACATCACCGAGCCGTACGTGAACGTTTCCGCTCTCGGTCTACAAGGGTATGTAGACTTTCTCCCACTCATTGCTAGCACCTAGTAGATTAGATATTGGGTGAATTCGTTCTCTCATAGGAATTTTTTTGTTTTCCATGCAACGATTCCCAACTTCTAGATATAAGAGCTTGCTGGAGAGTATCCAGGAATTTTGTATAACTAACAACTTTCATAAAGATACATCTCATGGAATATGAGATGCAGTTCGCCGCGATCTCCCAAGACTCTCAATTGCAGGAACATAACCTCATGAAAGAAACCGTGGAAATACTCGAGCGATGGAAAAAAAATATGCTCGAAGCTACTTTCCAGGAAGAATGTCTAGGAGATAAGCCGGAGAAGGAACATGGAGATGAAGGAGGGAACGGATGCCTTCCGACAAATCCTACCGATCGTGGTAAATTTCTAGACACAATTAATGCCCGACTCGATGATCATTTATCATATCTACGTTCTATTAGAGCTTTCATGGAACCTATTTAAATGATGCTTGAATGTTCTCCACCGGAGGATATTGTGAGAGTCGATGTTTCAATGTTATTTGCTATGCCTGAACTAGATATTATCATTGTTCCTGATGTGCCTTTGGTGACTCCCTTTGATGAAACACCAATTGACATCCACCTTAGGGATGTGATAGCACAAAAGGAGGGTGGGTTGCTTGCATTGCAAGAGATATCAAAAAGTGATGCAAGCGCTATGGTGCCTGATTATTCCTTGTTACCTGTGGATTTTGTCGACATTGGACCAATCTCAAATTGCATATTCAGAAATTGATCTTGATGATATATGGGTTGACTTTCTACAGGCTCTCCATAGAACTCCTTTGGATAGTAAATTACAAAGTCTTATATATGATAATAGCATTGATATATAATTTGCAAATTTGGATGCTAATATTCGAGGTACACTGAAGAACAAGGTTATGTTTTCCTTGCTTCTTCCTTATCCATCTTTTGCTCTAAATTATCATATACATATTACTCATACATAAATGTAGAATAAATCCAATGCTTATGAAGAAGTCTAACTCTACATTGGCTCTTGTAAGTATATGTTGTCATCTATCACTGTACTTACATTGACAACTAATTGATTAAGTAGCATCATTCTACATCCTATCTTCCTCATCCGAGAGGGGCGTTTTGGCACCCGGGAGCATATGCTCCTGGTTTTTAAAATGTGTTTTAAACATATTTTGAAATAACCCAAAATTATGACAAAATGTTTCGCACTTACATCTCGACATTCTACGTGCCCACAAAGTCGTTATGTGAAAAATCGACAACTCTTTGTGTCGGGTGTGAAAAATACAAGATTGAGTGTTAAAAAGGGCTTTTCACGAGTTATTTTTTGTCTTTTTTACACTAGCTACAAAAAAAATTGGTTTTCCGTGAAACTTGGCTTGCACACATAGAATATCGAGATATCCACGTCGAATTTTTGTTTGGATTTTTTTTGACATTTTGAAATGTTTTTTCTGATGGCTCCCATGTGCCAAAGTGAATTTCCGTTCTAGTCCTTCATTTTCTCCAAATTATCATATCATATTTATTCTTACCAAAATATTGAATAAGATCAATGCTACCGATGAAATTTAACTATGCATTGCTCTTTTTGGTACATTTGTCTTGTATCATTGTACTAACATTGATAGCTAGTTTATGTAGTATTACTCTGCACTTTAGTTTTCTTATCCTTCATTTATTTCAATAATCTATATCCACTCTTAACAAAATATAGAATAAAGACAATGTTTATGGAAAAAAATTGTTGGTGAATTTTTTGAATTATCCCTCATCGACATGAAGAAGAGCTTTACAGAGCCGGTGATAACTACCAATGTTGGAAACATGCTATCATATTATTTATTTCATATATTATTTTTCTCTCATGTACTGCCAAGTTATTATTTGTTTATATTATTTCTCTCTCGTGTACTGCCAAGTTATTATTTCTCTTTAAAAACAAAAGTTATCATTCGTCTCTCTTATACTGTCAAGTTTGGGTTCACACTTCTACTGTATGCTGATGTGGCAATAGTCCCAGCACCTCGTATACACACGTCTGTAGGCAGTACTGTATCCATTACGTATGCACGTACATGAGTACCATATTGGAGCATTCTACGGATGGTTGTGTGACGAGCCAGCGACTACGAGGACTAAACATGCAATTTACTCGAAAAAAGAGTACTGTACTTGTTTTGTGAAAAGTATAACCAGGAAGGGTCTGAAATCTAGTACTTCCTCCATTCTAAAATATAGTGCGTCCGTGTTTCCTAAGGTCTAATTTTAACCATAAATTTAACCAACAAGATAATACAAATTCACTGGTATAACTTTTGCTCCCGCCGCAGTCGATCTTGTTTTGAATACAAATTCACTGGTATAACTTTTGCTTCTGTCACAGTCGATCTTGTTGGTTAAATTTACGGTAAAAATTGAAGCACGGGAATAGAGGAAGCACTATATTTTAAAACCGAGGGAGTACCAACAAACCTGAAGGCACAAGTGCTGTCAAAAAAAAAAACGAGGAGAGGAGAAGTGGGGAGTGCCGAAACTCATCGGCGTCCCTTCCACACCCTGGCCCCTCAGGCGGCGGCGGCGGAATGGCGGTGCCGGCGTGGATGCGGAGGCAGATGGACCAGATCCTGGAGCTGGACATGGAGGAGCTCGAGGTCGAAGAGGTCGACGACTCCGGCTCGTCCTCCTCCTCCGACGTCGCCACCTTCCTCAGGTCCAGCACGCCCATCCGTCGCCCCAATTCTACCATTTCCTCGTGATTATCATCCCACGCCCATCCCTAGGGCGTGCCTTCTGCCCTTCTCGCCACTCTGAACCCGGAGGCGGTGGAAATTGGGGTCGGGGAAGGTTTTCGAGCTCGAAATTAAACTCAGTCTACAATAGTAGAAGCCGATGCCGAGATGGTCGGTAGGCAGTGGCGCTCATAGGATTCGATTGCTCCAAATCTATTTGGTCTAAGGTGATTTGCCACCCGAAACTCACAGCATTGTTGGTACACATCAATTCAGGAGTCAAGGTTAAATAGTGGTATTCCCCTTTGGGGTTGAATGGACGATCTGACGGTAGGAAGAATGACTAAGCAGTTTATGTGGTGCTCACAATTTCTCACACTTGCAGCGATTCCACTGATAATTAGATGCGCCTTCTTCCCCTTAGTATACTATTTGGGGGTTTGGTTTGAGCAGTGGCTTGCAGCCCTCATGATTTTGCTTGTTCCGGGGATGGATTGAATTGGGCATCAGCACACCATCTGTTATAAGCTGCTACTCCCTCCGTTCCGATTTACTCGTCGTGGTTTTAGTTCAAATTTAAACTAAAACCACGATGAGTAAATCGGAACGGAGGGAGTAGTTTGAAGATGATGAATGGGGCCATCTCACTGAAATCAAGGGATGATCCCATCTATTATGGATTGACCTGCCCTAGAACGTGGTGATTTTTTCAAACCAAATACACCATGCGCTATTAGTCCACTGAAATGTACCAATTCTCTGATTAATTGTATAACTATTTTTTTATCAGTTAGTTCCATTGATGTTTATGAGGACATTGCTCTGATCCTTTTCCTCATTCTTCTATCACAGAAATACTCATGGAGATGGAGAGACTAGCACTTCTGGAGAGTTTACAGTCAATATGTCTCGGGCTTCCCTGAACACATATGTTGGTGGTAAATATTAGTGCTGACCTTAGCATGTTGTTCATGCCAGCTGCATAGTTTTGAAGTCTGTTTATATGACAGAGGTTGATGATACCCGGGGCAGATTTGCTTTCTTGGATGGTGGTGCAATCATCAGTTTACCTATGTTTTCTCTTCAAGGTAGCATTCCTACTGACTCTTCATTCTAATATACTAGGACATGGGAGCTTATCTCAAATTGATCTGACTACACCGTCAATACATATTTTTTAGGTGTTTCTCTTTATCAATAGCCGACCTATTTTTGCTTAACATTAACTGCATAACTTAATAAAATTATCTCATCTGTTGTAGTTTGTCAATTCCATGGAAATGAAATTGGGAGCGAAAGCTCTTCAATTATCAATCAGACAATAAAAAAAAATCATCTATTCCGAACGGACGAAGTACAATTGGGGTTCAATACACATCTGTGTCATCCTTCTGTTTGTCGCTTACAAAGCCACG
Source organism: Thinopyrum elongatum (assembly GCA_011799875.1). Classification (NCBI taxonomy): domain Eukaryota; kingdom Viridiplantae; phylum Streptophyta; class Magnoliopsida; order Poales; family Poaceae; genus Thinopyrum; species Thinopyrum elongatum. Next base: position 392,761,322 of record CM022299.1, read on the forward strand.
CCTTAATGGCTGGCATTTACAGCGTAGCAATTTTATTCAATTTTATGGCATACTTTTGCAGGATTTCTTTTGTTTCCTGAAGCTACCCTAACTCTTAGAGTAACTCAACCTAGATTTGCAGCAGCTGTTGACAAGGCTATTAATCATGTTGATAATCCATGCATGATAGGTGTGGTGAGTGCTACTGGCTGTTCTTCTGCCGTGTCTTATTGTGGTTTTATTTTCTGACAGTTCTCCAACTTTAGGTTCATGCCTACCGACACGTAAATGATGGGCATCATGCTATTGCTTCAGTTGGCACAACAGCGGAGGTGTTGCTTCTTTTTCCACATATCCTTTCAGTCTTAAATCATATATGTTGTATTGAGATTTGGTATTTCATCTGTTATTTGTTTATCTTTTGTTTACATATTATCAGTTCATCAAACTTATGTTTTTATTTTTGGTGTATTTCGTTGGTTGAACTATTTTTCTAGAAACACCCAGCTAATGCCAAGGCTAAGACGTTGCATCTGTGGATGCCCATGGTCCCTTGTCATCTGATAGATATACATCAAGGAAATGATGATGTCATAGGGCACATCCATTCAGTAGTCATTACTAGATAGTGCACATGGTATACACTTGTCGAGTTGATGGTTGCAAATATCTTAATGGAGCAACCTGTCACTATCATGTTTCAATCTAATTTATGGATTTGTATGTTAATCAACAGAACATAATCAAGCACAAGTATGCACTACATATATCGTTCGCATATTAATGTGAATGTGTGTTCTATACCTTTTATTATCCCAAACTTTCAAGGAAGACAAGTGTACTATGAAATGCTATCTGTTGCTGGAGTCTCTCTTTTTTCATCCTCAAACCATTTTTCTTCATCTGCACTGTGATAAGTTCTCAGTAATAAGGTCTTGTGCTTTTATTTGATAACATAGATACTTGAAATTAGGCGATTGGATGATGGCTCATCAAATGTTATCACTCAAGGTCAGCAGCGGTTTCGCCTTAGGCGCAGTTGGGTCGACATCGATGAAGTAGTAAGTTTTGGCATTTAGTTGAAAACCCTGCCATTCTCTAATGCTATGATCCAGAGCCATGAGGGTGCAACTTCCTTCCTTCCTTTATTTCTTTGTTTATTTAATTGACAGCCATGGGGTGAGGTCCAAATCATCGAAGAAGACACGCCTTTAAGAACTCCAAGGGATGCATTTGGACAGTTAGCTGCAAGTAATACCTTCAAGCAATGTGATTCATCAGTGCGCAGTTTTGGTGTTTGTTTCAAGCAGAAAGATCTTATGGATTCTGATCTTGATTTGGATTCTCTGTCATACACCAGTACTTCAAGTGACCATTCAGTAACAGATACAGGAATATACTATTCCTCAAATGAAGATGAAGATCTCATGCCTGAACTGTCTTGGCAGAAGCATGGTTCTGTGAATGAATTTGATGCATTAAGTCAGCCAGTCAAGGATACCACCATGGGAGATGATGACGATCTTTGCTTTGCATCCCCTGAATCCTTATCAACAGTGAGAAAGAAAGATGCTGGGCAACAGAGACAGTGTGCTGCTTATAATTCAAAGATGGCTCCATTATCATTTTGGCCCCGATGGGTTTACAATATGTATGATTCATATTCACTTGCACGCAGGGCTGCAGGTACCGAGTTATTTCACCTCTTCTTTGTTGTCATGTAGCAAGCCTTGTCCATATTGTTGTATGTTCATTTATTTTTAATAACCAGATAATATTCCTTCCATTTCTGTCAGTATGTTAAGCTGTGATTAGACAGTACCGTGCTGTATGCATGACCTTAGCTGTGTTTAAACCTTCATGGCAGATTTGTGGAATCAGATAGTTGCAGAGCCAGGCATGGATGATTATGTGAGAAAACCAGATATTTTGTCGTTTCTTATTGGAAGCAAACTGCCCGTGTCAGCATCTATGAGACAGGAATTGCTTGACATTGATGGAATATCATATCGGTTGCAGCGAGAGATTCAGCTACTCAAGGCCTTCAATCTCGTACGATGTAGAAATTGCCTGGTAAATGATTTATTATCTGAAACTGTTATTTAACTGAAGTTCCTTATATCTGAGATTCTTTTTCCACTTCTACCTGATGTCCCGATCTTCATCACTTCAGTTCTGTTTACGTGGTTTCTTTATATTAGCTACTCCGGTCGTGCTTACTTAGGTTGGTTTGTTACTTGATTTGCCTGTATCTGATCTGCAGTTGCAACCACAATACTACTTGGTATGCTGCAGCATGCCACAGCTGTGACATAAAACCAAATTACGTAATGTAGTAATACTTCAACAACATTGCCACCAAAATTTCTCGCAGAGGAGGTCTAGATAAAACCGAGCCGTAGTTCAATAAGTTCTGTTTTCTTTTTTTCTTTTTTTGAGAATGGAAGTTCTGCATTTTTGGGGGTAGATTCAGTGCTCTAGTTCGCCTTAACAAGAAAAAAACAGAAAACAATTCTGAACCTGTGTTTCTCTACCTCTGAATAGCTAAAACTCACTAGAGATTTTCTTGAGTTGATATTTGCAGTACGAAAACAGCAGGTGATTTACCTACTGCTGATGTATTAAAGAGAGACACTTTTGTACAATTTTTTTATTACATAAAGCTGGCTATGAAGTTGAGCGAAAGGCATAGCTAAATTTGAAAGAGAGAGAAAAAAATCCAAGGTAGTTTTAACTTTTAACTGATATGGCAAGTTGAATTCTTGTTGTAGGCTCTCATAGCTAGACGGAGTGACATGGTGATACTGTCTAGTGTTGACCCATGTGGTGCTCATGTCATGCCGTTGTTGTACAAAGGTGCGCAGGAGGTGATAACAGTGCACAACACGTCTGGGCTCGCACTCCATGGCAATCCTTCTGATGCTCACAGCTGGTTCCCAGGGTATGATCCCTACCCCTCTAACATGTCATCTGTTCTCAGTTTCATAGCTTGAACTGAAAAACGGAGCGACCTCTGTGAATTCTACTCCCTCCGTCCCAACACTTTGTAGTTTTAGTTCAAATTTGGACTTATTTAAACTAAAACCACGACACTTATTTGGAACGGAGAGAGTACTTCTGTAATTGTACACTCTTTGTAACGCTGACACCAAGAGGAATCCTGCAGATATACGTGGACGATTGCGCTGTGTGCTGCCTGCGAGTCGAACATCGGCTGGCTGTTCAGGGCTGACAAAAGGAACCTTCTTCCGAAATCCTTCTGGGGGGTCCGCATTTCCCAAACTAAAGATGGCACACAATCGGCCAAGGACCGGCCGTCCGTATGAGGTTGTGGTCGTGGTTCTCAGCGTGATTCTCCTCATCTTTCAGCAGACCCAGTAACTTATCTTCGCCCGTGTAAGGCCGTGGTCGCGGTTCTCAGCGCGATTCTCCTCATCTTTCAGCAGACCCAGTAACCTATCCTCGCCTTCCTAGAACTGCGCAACAAAGGGTCCCTTGAGCAATATCGATGGCCTGCTCGTTTGAGACCACGCTGGATGTGGCCTGACGATTTCGTCTAGATTCCGACTCAAGATCAGACTTTGTTCAGTGCCCATGCTGAATGCTGAATGTGGCTTGACGATTTCATCTAGAATTCAAACTTGAGGTCGACTTTATTCAGCTGGGTGGCTTCGAAAATGGTCTTACTGTATGTTGGTTTAGTTGTAGTTCACACAAGACACCTATGATCAGCAGACAGTTCCCCGTAACGTATCCCACTATGATCATACACAACTGAACATGCTCGCAACTTTATTACACGAATACACAAACCTGAACCCTGTGGGTGTTGGTCTGCCATTACAATTCATTTATACATGATATGATAACAAGGGAAATACGACGAAACAAGCATACGAGCCTGATGGGAGCAATGTACAAAGTTACAGTCTAGGTTCAACCGAACATTATTTGTGGCCGGAGTATGAGGCGCCATGGCTTCATCTGTATGAACGGTAGATGGGGCTGTACATGCAGCTCTCAGCGTACTTCACCAAGTCTTTTGGGCGAGGGAGATGGCTTGCCAGTCCTGCTCGTACAGACAAGCATACGGGTTTGGTGATCGTGTCTTGCCAGTGCTATTAAAGCGATAGAGAGCTAGAGGCTAGGAAAGAAGATTTTACCGAGGTCGTAGGCTTTCGCAGCGACACGGGCCGCGATGTTAGCTGATATCTTCCTGATGCTGGAGAAGGGTGGATAGATCAGACCTTTGTCGAAATGCTCCGCCGTGACCTGTTCGGCTAAGGCCTCAGCTGCCCAACACCAAAGATGAAACAAATAGTCATGCAGGCTTAGAGCAGTTCAACAGAGCAGCACACTACCATTGATTTGGAACAAACAATACTTGGGTTCTTGTAGAATTATTACCAGCAGCAAGGACCATGTCGTCTTTCACCCTTATCGCCCCGGAGATCACTACACCTAAACCAAATCCTGGGAAGATGTACGCATTGTTCGCCTGATGTTTTCATAATGGAGATGGGTAACTTCACACTGTCAAAACACAGAAACACAAAAAGGATGCGTTGACAATACGCGCAAACGGGTGATTTCCCAACCTGGGCAGGTACGAAAAGCTTCTCGTTATATTTCACCGGATCAAACGGGCTTCCACTCCCGAATATTGCACGGCCCTACACGTTACGTGCGCAATATGATTAGGCATATGTGGTTTTCAATGAGATGTAGCTTCATGCATCTAACTAAAAAACTTCGATTTCTCCCATAAAAAAAAAACTTTGATTTCTCATTGATGGCATGGAGTTATCATTAATAGAATACCACCTGACTCCATGAATATGCCTGCTCAGCTGTACATTCAGACTTTGATGTTGGGTTGGATAGCGCAAGGATGATTGGCCTCTGCATTTCATAGGAAATAGCTCTCAGTCATTATGGGTAATGAAATAATTATCAAGGCAGGTTGGCGATGTAGTTCTCATGAAAATTATCAATATTGTTAGTTCTACCTTGTTAATCGAAGACATAGCCTTGATCACCTCTTTTGTGAAACTTTGACCCACACCAGCTGATCCTATTAGTGCGGTCGGTTTGATATCCTAATTTTTTTTGAAAATCAGTGTGCTGCCTGGTAAAAAGAGGGTGTTTACTGGAACTGTGGAACACCATGTGTGCCTCTAAAATATAGTTTAGCTTTGCACCTTGATGGCACTTAAAAGATCTTTCACCGGTTCATGCTCGTGTGCATATAGCTTCTTGAATGGTTGTATAGAATCTTTACGTGAACTGACAATCAATCCCTGCAACGCACAACGCGCATCAGTTATGGTCCGGTTATCAACACATGGAAAGGGGGGAGGGGATACTGTAATATTACCTTAGAATCAACAAGCCAGATATTTTTGCGAGCCTCTTCCTGTGAAGTCTTGGACTGAAATGTAACAGACGAAATTAAATATATTTTTAGCAGAATTATTGACAGTGCCTCCGAAGCTCAATCAGATGAGGTTAACAAACGAACTACCTGCATTGATATCTCCAAAGCAACTAGTTCAGCAATGCCTGTACCAGCCTGCAAGAAAAGACAGTTGGGCTCTGATTAACAAACCTGGTAACAACTCGAAACCATTGGACAGATTTTCTAAAAAACTGATAATATGGGTACATATATTAGGACGTATCTAATGAATGAAAACAAGAAGCAACTTGAACTAGTACTATATATCATACTATCAATCCTTCATCTAATTGTATTATAGACAAGTCCTCAATCTGTTAATGTTCTAAAACTAAGCATAGTACATCCCTAAAAAAATCATCACTTGGCAACCAAGGTTAGTAAGAATGCGAAGAATTCTGCGATGTGGCAGCACTGGTAGATGCTTAAGACACTTGGCAGGAGTCAGAAGTAACCATGAGCAATGCATAACCCGCCTAGTAAGATGTGATATAAATAAACTGACCTCTCCCGCACCAAAGAATAAGAATGTGTGATCAGCCAAAGTTCCACCAGCAAACTTCAGACCAGCCATAAGGCCCGCAAGAACCACCGCAGCCGTTCCCTGTGAATATGGCATTTCCAAAGTTAACTGTGGGCAATGCAATACATAAGCAGATCCACTAGTTTTGCTCAGGGGAATCATAATAGCTCCAAGACATAGAAACCACATATGTAGTCCCACAACCTGAATATCATCATTGAAGACAAGATGAGTTGCCTTGTACTTCTCAAGAAGGGTAAATGCATTGTGGTTTGCGAAGTCTTCAAACTGTAAGGAGTCGGATAAGTTTCGGGTAAGTGGCCACGCTAACAGCTCAACTAGAGATCAGAAATCAGGCTTCTTCAGGGTTTTCTCATACCTGGACAAGAACCTTCTGCCCATAGTTCTGCTTCACGGCGGCCATGAACTCATCCAGAAGCTCAGTGTATTCCTAAATCAAGCACAAAATGGAGATGAACTGTGGGGGACTGATTGATGGCCACAGTGTGAGAACTGAACGAGCACAGCCAAGGCAGCAGAATTTGAACCTGGCCAGTGGCTCTTCTTTGCCGTAATCCAATGTAGAACTCATCATTCAGTAGCTCTTCGTTGTTCGTCCCCACATCAATGGTGATGGGTAGACACTGGGAGGCAAAACAGAAATATAATTACTACATGAAAATTACGATATTGCTCACTGCAAACAGAGCAAAAGACATAGTTCAAATGCCAAGTTACTTACAGCAGATGGCCTCACGCCACCAAGGGCAGTGTACAGCGCAAGCTTCCCCACGGGAATTCCCATACCCTGCACATGATGGAGTTCCATTCATGACCATGGTCTTCACTTTTAGTGTGATTTCATTGAAATTTCATCAATTTTGATATATTGACATAATTGTCTTTCGGTCAAAATATTTTAGCAATTTTGGTAGTACACACAAATTCAAATTAATTTTGGAATTTTCAAAATATTTGGTTGGACCTCAACCAAATTCAAATGGAAATTTCTGTCCTTTGACCGAAATGAAAATTGGAACAACTGAATTTCAGTGATTTCGGCTATGGCTAAAACATTTCTGAAACTGAAATCTAAAACCATGTTCATGGTAAGCAACAAGCCAAATAACTTTCTGTGTTTCTGTTAAAGTAAATAGGTTCCGTGACTGACCTGGCAGCCAAGATCTCCGAGGCCTAAGATGCGCTCGCCGTCGGTGACAACGATGACCTGAATACTCTTCTCCGGCCAGTTCCTCAGCACCTCCAGTACTCTCCCCCTAGCACCAGCAACAGGAACACCACGCACGCGTTTCACTCGCTTGAAACAGAAACTGGCCGCAGGCCATGTGAAAAATGAAGTGAATCGATGAGAAACGTACTTGTCTTTGAGGCTGATGTAGAGGCCCTGCGAGCGCCTGAAGATGGAGCCGTACTTCTGGCACGCCTCGCCGACGGTGGGCGTGTAGACGACGGGGAGCAGCTCCTCGACGTTGTCGATCATGAGCTTGTAGAAGAGCCTCTCGTTCCTCTCCTGCAAACAAACAGACGAACGCACGCACCAACTGTAAGAAATAATCACATGATGATTAGGTTTGCTGTTCGTTGCCTTGGAAGAGGATGGAGAGAGCTGACCTGGAGGTCCATGAGGAACATGTAGCGCTGCAGCGGGACCTCGAGCTGCCGCACGTTCTGCAGCAGCCGCTTCTCCTGAAGCTCCTGGGACAGGACGACCGGAGGCAGCAGGCCGCGCAGGTAGTGCGCGTCCCGCTCCTTCTCCGTGAAGGACAGCCCCTTGTTGTGCCGCGGATCCCTCAGCAGGGAGTGGCCACTGCAGATTAATTAACCAAGTTCTAGGTATTAGTAATCAACCGACGGCGAACGGAGAGCACCGATGGAACAAGGTGGCCGCCGTGTGTATGTACTATGTACGTACCTGGCGATGCAGACGGCCCACGGCGTGACGGGCTGGTCCTCGGTGGCGCGGTCCTCGCCGTAGGCGTCCTCCACGCCGCCGGTGGCCACGCCCGCCATCGCGGCGTTCGCTTCCTCCCCTGATCGTCCCGCCATGGAACAGTACGTCGCCGCTCTCGCTCCTAATATGCTGCTGCTGCTGCTACACTGACGCGCCCACGCCGCTCTGGTGGTGGATGCAATGCGAGCCAAGCTGCTGCGTCGTAGGCCGCGCATAAAGGGGGCGCCAGGAGGAGGAGGAAAACTGGAGAAGCACCAGCGCAGCACGGTGCGGCGGACAGCGAAGACACGGTGATACCGTCGCCTCTTGTCCGGGGACACGTCGCGGGAGAGGCGGCGACACGTACCCCCACGGTAGGCCGGCTCTAGAAACTCTGCGGTGCCAGGCCGGGCCGAGCCACCTGGAAAAACACAGGCCCTTCCAAGGCCGGCCCGGCCCGGCCCGCTCGGTCCCCCCATCTCAAAACCCAACCCGCCCCGTCAGCCTGCGTGCGGCACGCTCTCCTCCTTCCTTCCTCCATCCGGAGCCGCGCAGCCAAATCCGAAGCAGAGCAGAGCAGAGCACCGCCATGAGCCGCGCGCTCCTCTCCCACATCCTCCACCGCCCGCCTCTCCTCGCGTACGCGCGCTCTCCTTCTTCCCACTCTCTCTCGCGCGCGCCCTGAACGCCTGGGCTGTCGGAGCTCACGCTGATACTTCTTTTTTCTAATCTCTCCCGCCGTTTGGGCTTCGCGCGCAGGTCGAGGAGTGGCGTCCGAGGAGGAGCGCTGCCTTCCCGCCTCCGCGCTCTCCGTCTCAACTGCAGCGGGGCTGAAGCCACCGCCTCGGCCGATGAGGCGCCCGCTCCCCCGGCGAGGAAGTAAGCCCCGCCCGCGCCTCTGCCCTCGCCCCTGTGCTGTTCGACGTAATGCGTCTGCTAGGCCCTGCTCCTCCGATTCGTGTTCTTGTAGTTTCGTGCGCCGTGAGGACTCCGGGGGCACACGTGATTGCCTGCATTCGGTTGGAGGTTAGGTTACGCGGACGCTGCTTGAATTGTGAATGCAATGCCGGAGAGTGTGCTTCAGTTGTGCACCGCGGGTGTATGATGCAATGCTACATCACGATAGACCAATGCATGCCTTTCCACATCTGTCGGAGGGTTGGAAATGCCTACGCATGACTTGCTAGAGTTGCTGTTGCCGACTGCAATCTACTTCCTGCAAACCGTACAGTGAATACCTGTTTTTGATGGAGCAAGCTGGCGGCCGTACCAGTTAGGCTTCACTTCACTTTTCATCCCACCATACTCATTGTTGCAGTAATCATTTGATTTTCTGTGCTTAACGTGTGCATAATGCAACCTTAAGTTGAACATAAAAATCATACATGTTCAATAAGCCAATGCCAAGTTTTCACACTAAGCAGCACTGTAAGATTATATATGAATGGCATTATTCATTCACTACTAAGAGATCCTTATAAGTTATGCAAAAAAAGGGAATTCTTGACCTTTTTTGTGTGCATATACTACTTCCCCTATTGGGGTCTCATACCAGTATACAAATCTCATTGCAACTCTCTGTAGAGCAATAAAATGTTGATATTATTGTGATGTTTAAATATCCTGATGTTGATATTTGTATAGCAAGGTCACATGTAGCTCTGATAAATCCATTTACTTGTTTCTTCTTTTGTAATTCGAACAACAATCTATGTGCCTACCCACTGCAGGAAAAGAGTAGTTTCTGGTGTACAGCCAACAGGAATGGTGCACCTTGGAAATTATCTTGGCGCTATTAAGAACTGGGTTGCACTTCAGGTACTGCATATTTTAATTTGTAACTGCATTGTTCTATCAAACTGTATTGCAAGTGCTTTGGCTTTACTGTTAGTGTCTCAAAAAGAAAATTATCAAAGCAATGGAACCAGAAAATATTAATCAAACAATGTAACCGCAAGGCTGGTTCAGTTATGATATTCTTCCACCTTCATCTAGTTGGGATGTGTTTCAACATACTCATCCAGTGCTGAACTACTAATTCATTTGATCTATGTTTAACATCTTCTTATCCTTTATTTTTTTCATAATTCCTTGCAGGATTTGTATGAGACATTTTTTTTCATTGTGGACCTGCATGCGGTAAGCATCTCATGGCCACCCTACAACAAAAGCGCTGTGTAGTATGTTGTTGGTTGTGAATAACCTATTAACACAAGCTAGCTATCGGGTATCGGCATTCCCTTTTCTAATTTATTCAGTGCTTTGATCAAACTGGGATGCTTTATTTTACCTTGTATGGTTGGATACTCGTCTAACACAAGCTACAACTGCAAGATCTTTGTGTGATACCTGAGGTTCATCACAACGTCTAATCAGACAATATGAAGTACTCCCTTACAAGAAGTATAAAAAGCACAGCCTCTATGTTAACCAAGCAGTGTTAATGCTGTATATCTGAACTACAGAGTTCTCTTACAAGAACACAAGCAGCTGCATAATGTTCATGTTTGACTATTTTATAATGATTTTTTTAAGATTTATCTTCATGATTCATTTGGCTAGCTGCCTAGCTTAGCATATGATAATTTATGTTTACCACTATGTTAAAAAATGTGCAGATTACTTTGCCATATGATGCACCAGAGCTATCTAAAGCTACAAGAAGCACCGCTGCAGTTTATCTAGCATGCGGCATTGATAGCTCCAAGGTCTGCTTTGTATGCTTACTTATGCTCTGTTTTGGTGTTCCTGCCAGTGGATAGCTTTCTTCTGCTGAATGTTTTATGATACTTTGTGTGTTTCCAGGCTTCTATTTTTGTACAGTCTCATGTCCGTGCCCATATTGAGCTGATGTGGCTGCTGAGTTCTTCAACTCCAATTGGTTGGCTGAATAAAATGATTCAATTCAAAGAGAAATCACGCAAGGCGGTGCGTCATTCGCTGTACGATAGCTTGACTGTCAACTTATGTTTTAGCTGAATACCTCATAAATCATCATAGTGCAGAAGGTATTTTAAAATATGACAGTTCACTTCACAAATACACATGTTTCCTATGTTGTGGAGATTATTTGGTAGTCGAGAAATAGCACCTTTGCAATTCAGGACTGATATGAATAACCTGCAGTTAAAAAAAATCTCTACACCAATAATATGCACTGATATATGTTCCCTTGTGATTTATAATATCCTACTGAGCAATGAAAGGAAGGGAAAACACTAAATCTAGTGCTCCTTACAGTATACCGATTAAGAATACTGGTGCTCGTTGTCCACTGATGTATGATCATATTTACATGACATCATTCTTGCGAGAGTAGTTGCATGTAATGATGACTAGACCTGAAGTTATAACTTCTACACTTGAAGGATTCAATGCACTGTTGAATCAGGGGTAAATATTCTTGTAATATATTACTATTTTCTTTGATATGTCATATGTTGTGTCTTATAATTCTTTATCACGTGTTCTGTTTGGTCATCAAGATTGCTTACCTGACACCAAAGTTTTTCTGTACCTTGTCAAAATTGTTAGTTCTAGCATTACCAAGCATTAGTTCCATATTTTTGGTGATCAGATGAACCCAGGTTTTATTTTATGCATGTCAAACGAGTCCGTCTCCAACTTCCATCACGTTGTTAAATTTGTTAGATTTCATTAGAAATGTATTGCATTGCTCATGTTCTCTTAAATTACCAGGGTAATGAAAATGTTGGAGTGGCACTTCTGACGTACCCTGTTCTAATGGCTTCTGACATCCTTCTGTACCAGGTAAAGTTTGTTTGTGTCTACCATTTTGTTATGTCAGTCCTAGTGTAAAAATTATTAGCATATAATTCAACTTCAACCTTTGTGTTTTTACACTGCATTCCTTGCATTGATCTCAACAATAGCTGGTTTGAATGGTTGCAGTCCGATTTGGTACCTGTTGGGGAAGATCAGACACAACATTTGGAATTAACTCGTGAAATTTCTGAACGTGTAAATAATCTATATGGTGGAAGAAAGTGGAAGAAATTGGGAGGGTGAGAAAAGCTAAATTATTTCGTACATCTTTGCGATACCAGTAGTTGTCTCAGTATGATAATGTCATGTATGTGTTTGCAGGAGAGGCGGTTCATTATTTAAGGTGGGTGTAGTCATGCGTACACATGGTTTGGCATCATTGCTCATGTTATGTACTTTTTCTTACGGAACTTTCTGGGTTATATGTTTAGGTTCCTGAAGCCCTTATCCCTCTAGCAGGGGCCCGTGTGATGTCCTTAACTGATGGTCTCTCCAAGGTATCATTTCTTCTAGTCTAAAGTTAATACAACACCTTGTATAATTTCTTACCCGATCACGAACTGAAGTTAATACTTCTCTTATGGTTATTATACTGCTAGTCTAGATGTTCCTCCTTGATCACATACATAGTATTGGCAGAGCTGATTCGATGCACATATTCTAGTTACCTCCTCAATATGATGTATGTATATGTCTGTACTGCTACTGACATTCTGTTTATTGACGATAGATGTCGAAGTCTGCTCCTTCAGATCTGTCTCGCATTAACCTTCTTGACCGAAAAGATGTAAGTTCAGTGTAATATGAATTCAATGTTCTGCTTTTGTGTTATTTTCTCCCATCAACTGACCGTGTTTATGTTTATAGGTTTATGCATTTTGATTTGTTCTGATAGATCTCTGATGCTTTGCAGGTGATTGTGAACAAAATCAAACGCTGCAAAACTGACTCGCTTCCTGGGTCTGTAGCCTCTCCTTCCCCCTCTCACCGCAATTTGAATTAATATAGCCGTTGGTAACGGATTCATGTCATTCAACTTGTACGCTCCAGCTTGGAATTCGACAACCCAGAGAGGCCGGAATGCAAAAATCTTCTCTCAGTCTACCAGATCATCACTGGAAAAACGAAAGAGGTCACTTTTGCATGCTTGAATAGACACCTGCTCAGCCAGAACATGAAACAGGGTCTCGTGCACATGGACCAACATCATGTTGTTGATAGAAAACATAATTTACCCATTTGGTTTTTGCAGGAAGTTGTTAGTGAATGCCAAGATATGAACTGGGGGACATTCAAGGCTACCCTTACGGATGCCTTAATTGATCATCTGCAACCTATTCAGGTCTGATAATCTTTAGTATTTGTGTGGTCTGATCATGTTCACCCTATCCAAGTATACTTGGTCATTGTACTAGGGATGCATGCAGACGCCCCCGCATCATCCGCATCTGTCCACCAAAGAAATTAATACAGTCCGCATCACGCATCAGCCACTAAAGTAGTATGTGCTTTAGTTAATTCAATCTGCAGTGGGCGGATGCGAAGATGTGGACGGTCCGCCTGCATCCCTGATTGTAACGTGCACCCTAATTAGTTAACCAAATTATTCTCACTTGTATAATTAATTTAATCTTGCATATGCCCCCTGGTTATTACATTCATCTTTTCACCTTTCTGTAGGTTCGATACGAGGAGATCATGTCTGATCCAGGTTATTTGGATAGTGTTCTGCTAGATGGGGCAGGGAAAGCTTCTGAGATAGCAGACGCCACCCTCAACAACGTCTACCAAGCCATGGGTTTCTTGCGCAGATAGCATATGTAGAACATTTCACAAGAACTACGGGTACAATTTTTCATAGCTGCACAATGCTAGTCTTCTTGCACTTGTTGGCCTTTCTGCTAGTGTCACTGATAAACATTTTGTTTGATGATACTTGGATTAGCCTTTTGTTCTTGGCTGTTATGGACACTGTTAATAGATATTGAAAGGATTATTTACTGAAGTACCATCTCTGGACAACTTTACAGTTAATTTTCTCAAAGTTACATGTGTGGTTATGGTGATATAGCTTATGTATGAAACATTTGCACAAACTGTACGCTCTCTGCTAATTGAACCAACAGAGCAAAAAGCTTCATGTCAACCCTCCACTTAGGACTAACGCGGCTTGGCTGATGACTCTAGCAATCCTGTGGATCTCGTGCTGTACAGATTTCCAGGACTCGGAGGTATTTGTTTTCTTTGCTGTCTGAATGGCATCATCCACACCTGGATACACTTCCGCTCCATAATCGTTGTACAGTGAAGGTCCATAAATCTGCGGGATTTTTTTTCCGTAAGCACGACGGTATGTAATGAACCAACAATATATTTTACTGAAACCACAACAGCTTACCATGTGTTTGTACCATGGTCTCCCAGACAGTCCTTCCCGCTCTGTGAAGGCCCGTTCGGTCATCATCAACCGGTCATTCAGATCTCTTACCCTCAACGGGTTGTTTCGCCGCGGGGACCAAAATTTCCATGCTTGCAGAGCCTAATTACCAATATGAACTTAGAAAGCTCCAAGTTAAAACTATGGCCCAACAACAACAGATAGCAATACCTGAAGTTCAGAATCCACTTTGAGCACTGCTCCATTGAACTGTTTGATCGACTTGTGGAGGGGAGACAAGCTGACAGGCATTCCCAGTACTCTCTTATTTATACCGACTGCACCATTCTGCAAGAGAGAGAGCCACTGTCACGATCCTCCAAATTTAAACCCCTAATTGCTGGCAGAAGATGCTCAGTTCTGAGAAAGTTGGTATGGGAGAGCTCTGAAGGACATGTTACCTCAAGCTCTGCGGCATACGAGCTGTAGTTGAAGGGTAGGATCTCCTCATCTGAAAGCCTCAAAGCAATAAGCCCCCATACACTTGCCACTACAAGGAAGGACGATTTTAGCTTGAGTTTTGATTATGCAAGTACTCTACAAATGCAACGAAATTTAGCACAACATATTTTCGATGATCAACTCAACGGAAAGTATATATGACGGACAGTTCAGTAATTTGATTGATGCAAGTATGTAAACACTTATTCACTTGACATGGTTAATATTTACACTTGTCACATTATACCAATGTCCTATGAGCCTCCCTAACTTTTTGTGATGTGCCTCCTGCTGGATAGGTACAGATGAGCTCCTGATTGCAATGGAAGCCTACCCTTGCTCCTCGGAGCCATAACTCCAACCACGTCACATTCGTCGGTATTAGGACCGCTACCAACTTTAGAGTCGTTATGGGGTACCTGCGACATGCCTGCGGAACATGGGATCTCCATACTTCTCCATCCATGTGAAGTCATCATACAGGCTATGGTACACCGAGTATCCTGCAAACAAGTAGCACTCTTATTTGATTTGATCTAACAAAAGACTCCACGGTCATTCAAGAGTGCAAACGGCAAAACATTTCCGGAATGTAACTTGATGAACATAGGCAGATATAAAACATAAAACAAACCTGGTCCAATAGACATGTCGACTGAAGGAATACCAATATGTTGAACAAAGGCGGAATAATCTGATCCTCCACCTCCTAACCTTCCAATCTTAATATATAAGAGCTGTCAGAAATCTTAAACTTGCATCTAGTATATCTCAACAGTATCACACATGAACTTAGAACAGAAGGAAATAGAACTATGTCTAAACTATACATAATATTCCTTTTACATGCCAAGTGCTCAGAATACTGAGAGAACAAATTTGGGTGACAAGCTTTAGTTAACACCAAGTGCTTACCAGGGAACTATCAGAAGCCATCCACAAGTCATACAGACTTTCTGTTCCATTATCGGGATTTTGAACCTTCCTCGAAAAGAAAAGGAAAAACACAGAATATTAAGAAAAGTAGAGAACCCTCATCACTAATTCAGTTCTTGGTTTCTTAGTAGACACTCCTAGTTTCCTACTGACAACAATTCCATTACACAGTAAACTATTCCTTCTTTCAAATGTATCAATAATAACCAATGACAAAACGAGGCGAGCGCAGGCTAGAAAGAAAGAAATTTACTGATTGTAAATTAGTTTCTCGATTGCCCCCTTGGCATAATTGCATGAGCCATGCATTTCAAGTCGCTCGTAGTTTTTGGCCACGTACGAGTTACGGCATGCTGTTGGTGCCTAGCTATGCCAAAACATAGAGCAAGTCGGTATGTATACTAAACTCACCAAAGTTTGCCACATTTTTTGCCAAACTTGCCTAAGGTTAGGTCATCAAAATTGGAACCACTTTGGTTAGTTTAACAGGGATTTGTGCCACAGTTTTTTAGGTTATTGACATGTGGGACCCAGGCGCTATAAATTGAATTTTGCCACATAAGACTATGGACCAAATGGATGCCTAAGTCAAGGTGTGGCGAATGGTGGCAAGGCTTGGTTATGAATGAAACAGGCCTTGGCCAAACTGTGGCTTGCCACCAGATCATCTCACGTAAAATGGTATGGCATTTAATAAAGTTGGGGCTGGGGGAAACACCTTTTTTTGATTCAAAAATAAATAAATGCTATGACACCAAGGAAGCAAGCGGCCCTTGGCGGGTCAGATTTGAACCTAACATTACTGTATATTTTTGCTGTTGACAGAAACGACATGTCTACTTCAACTAGTATACCTTTTTACTCGCTTCCTTAAGCAATTCATCAAGTTGAGGAGTGGCTGATGCGTCAACTCCAGAACCACACACCCCAATATCTACATTCAGGTAAGCAACAGTTCTCGAAGTTAGCATTGCCCTGTTCTCTTCAACCCATTCTGTGGATCCTATCTGCAATTTTGTGAAGAAAATTAGTATGGAAAGGACAGTTGAACTGCTTGATAATAGTACAAGGGAAAGGGGAGAGAGTGAGAGAGAGAGAGAGAGACCAATCCGTACTCTTCGGCATCCCAATTACACAAAATGATGGTCCGACGAGGTCTCCAACCCTTGGTTTGTAGCTTAGACAGCCTTTGAGCTAGCTACATTCAACTTAAGTTAACAAGCCAATGTGTTGCACCAAATCATAAGTAGGCTACACCAAAGGGGTGGCATAGAGCAACTGAATATGCCATACCTCAAGCAAGGCTGCCGTTCCGCTGTTTGGGTCAGCTGCCCCAAATGTCCAGGCATCACGATGGTTGCCAAGAATAACATACCTGTATGTGATGATAATTATTACTGGATATGTAATCATCTATGTACTGAATTTCTTTTACATGCAAAATCATCAGTGCTAATAAACAGTTGAAACCCAAGATGGTTCTTGGTGTCTGTTTCAAAATTATGTTGAAATTTCGTTATCAAGGGTACCCATACTATTGCCACACCTATGGCACGGATTTTGACTCAGTCATTTGGAATTGAGCCAGAGTAGGGGGTTTGGTGGGCACTGAAGTGGAAGTGGAATTCCCATTGAAGTGAAGAGTATGGCAAAAATGGTGAGCGGTTTTGGCATTTGGGGATATTGACCACAAAAAGGAGAAACATGGAGAGTTTCGTTTACCTGTCTGGTTCTTCTTTCCCTTCAATCACCGAAATAACATTCTGAATAGTAGCTATCGTCTCGTTCCCCTGGAAAGGAACAAGCAAGCACGACTCAAGTCAGGAAGTGGAACCAAAAAGAGCATAGGCAGATGTCATCTCCTTGACAGCAACTTACTGTATAGGTGAGATTGAGTACCGCCGGCCCGGGCCCGAGGCGGTAAACCGGCGCGCCCTCGCCGCCTTGCCAATCCTTTGGCGCGACGTCCCCGCCGACGAGCCGTAATATCTCCTCCCCGTCCCTTCCCGACACCGGCAGCGCCGGTATCCCCGGCATGTCGTCCGTGGCCATCGCCTCCGCGATGCTCACGCGCTCGCACCCGTCCGACGACGCCCACATCGGCGTCGTGGGGTCCCCCACCCCCTTGAACGTGCTCCCCACCTGCACGCCGCTCGCCGGCATCCACGGCCCATCCGGGAAGGCCTTCCCCGGCGTGTAGTCCTTGGCGTCGGTGAATATCACCGCCGCCGCCGCGCCAGCGTCACGGGCGTTCTTCACGATGTCGCCCCGGTACACCTTGCCGTAGCGCGCGAGGGCGACCTTCCCGGTGACGTTTACGCCGCGGGAGGCGAGGTAGGCGTAGTCCTCCGTGCGGCCGTAGTTGGCGTAGACCACCTCGGCGGCGGCCGAGCCGGACGCGGCGTAGGCGAGGAAGGTGGGGACGACCTCCGCCGAGGCCGCGGCGTAGGGGTCGCCGGGGTAGGTGTCCTGCACCAACGCGAAGGCGGTGGCGTCGCGGCCTGGCGCGGAGAGGGAGAGCGAGCGGCGGACGGGGTAGGAGAGGAGGACTTCGTAGGGCGTGACGCGGGTGGGGAAGGAGAGGGAGGAGAGCGTGGAGACGACGTGGTCGGTGGCGAGCGCGTTGGCCTCGGTGCCCGCGAGGTGGGGGCGGACGGTGAGCGCGCGCAGGTGCGCGGCGGCGGTGTCGTTGGAGCCGAGGGTGAGGAAGAGGGATTGGTAGTACGACGGGGCGGGCGCGACGAGGAGGTGGTAGTAGGTGGCGAACAACGCGCCGACGAGGAGCGGGAGCGGGTGGAGCCTCGCGGTCGCCCGGGGAGGAAGAGGAGGGGTGGAGGGGATGAGCGGGGTAAGCAAGCAGGAGTCGTCGTCGCCGAGCGGAGGCGGCATGGCGGCGGCGTCCGGCACTGGCGAGGCGGGGTAGTCCGGTAGTGCCTGGCGTGTGGTGGTGCGGCGGGAGAGCCGGAGCGGAGTGGGTAGTAGAGTAGACGCAGGGAACGGTTGCGTTTCCCTGTCTTCCGCTGACATCTGGGTCCCGGTGCGATGTTTACGTTTTATACGTTATCTTTCGCTGTCCTTGGTACAGCTTCGTCGAATAATCTTTTTTTTAGTGGTGCTTCGTCGAATAATCGCGCAATACTACGTTTTAGACCTTTGCGACGAGGTGGGCTGGCTGGGTGGGGTAAGACGTGGATTGATTCGGATTGGGCCTTTGTTTATGGCTTCATTATTTGAGGGTCCATTTCCGTTCCTAGGTCCCCTATAAAAAAAATTCCGTTCCTAGGATTTTATTTAAATATAATAGGTTAACTATAAACAATTGAAAACGTATGAACATACTCCGTCCAGTATACTTACAACATCTACCTGTTAAAAAAAAAAACTTAGATTCTCAAAAAAAAAAAAAACTTACGACCGGGCGGACCGACCGTGAATGTCAATT
Organism: Thinopyrum elongatum; assembly: GCA_011799875.1. Classification (NCBI taxonomy): domain Eukaryota; kingdom Viridiplantae; phylum Streptophyta; class Magnoliopsida; order Poales; family Poaceae; genus Thinopyrum; species Thinopyrum elongatum. Next base: position 392,780,275 of record CM022299.1, read on the forward strand.
TTCTCAGACCCAACCACACTTCTCAAACACCCCTTATACGTCCGAACTGATCAGCACCCCTCATATCCATCACATATATGAGGCGGATATGAGGCTGCCTGGACGCGTATGTGACATCAGCTCGGACGCTGGCTCGCACCAACCCCACTAGAAATCCTCACCCGGACCAAACCCTACCTCACTTGTCTAAAAAAACCCTACCTCACTCTCCACTCCGCCCCCATCGCTTCCCCCCTCTCCGTCCCCTCCTATAGCATGTTGAGCATCCGCAACGGAGGTGGCGGCGGAGGATCCGACAATGAGGACGACCATATTGACTAGGACACCCTCATCCACGAGGTGGAGGCGAGCGACAACGAGCAGCTCACGCTCCACATCACGCTACAACGGTCAGGGTGGACAGTGGCGGTAGCTCGAGCTCCGCTCCATCCCTTGTCACCCAGCAACGCAGCACGGACACCGGCGCTGTGTGACGCCCCCGACTTAATCATGCACTAATCATACACGCAAATGCACACGATCAAGCCTAAGGACTCACGAGAAGATATCACAACACAACTCTAAAACATAAATAAAGTCATACAAGCTTTATATTACAAGCCAGGGCCTCGAGGGCTCGAATACATAGCTCGATGGCATACAAGTGTCAGCGGAAGCATCAGATATCTGAGTACAGATATTAAAAGAGAAATAGAAAGGCCTTTAGAAAGGCGGGGCAAAATAAAACACTACGATCGAAAGGCGCAGGCCTCCTGCCTGGGACCCTCCGAACCTACTCCTGGTCGTCGGCCATCTCGTAGTAGTAACCACCCTCGGGGGAGAAGTGGTAGCTGAAGTCGTCAACCGGGGCAGCGGTCTCAGGGGTTCCGTCATCTGGTTGCATCAAAAGGGTATGGGGGAAAAAGAAAGCAAAGCAACCGTGAGTACTCATCCGAAGTACTCAGCAAGCAAGGATATACACTACATATGCAACATTATCCAAGAGTGGCTGTATATTTGGACTGGGCTGCAGAAATGCCAGAATAGAGAGGAAAGCCTAGTCCTATCGAGGACTAGCATCTTCAGCGGTCTTGCAGCATTAGAAGAGTGTAGATTAGTACCGTATAAAATAGTAGTATCATTAAGTCTCAACCTCACCCAGAGATCCTTTCTCGACTCCCTGCGAGAAAGCAATCCCAGAGCCATACAGTCATCAACCTCGTCCTGAGATCCCTTCTCGACTCCCTGCGAGAAGCAATCCCAGAGCCATAGTATCCAATTTAGTTGTATCGATCGGGATACAACTCCGAGTGTCCGTTACCGAGGATCCGGCTATGCATAGATTAGTTCTTCCCTGTAGGGGTGCACCAACTTACCCACCACGCTCGCTTAACTCCGGCCGGACACACTTTTCCGGGTCATGCCCGGCCTCGGCCAAACGACACACCGCAGCCTACCTAAAGCTCAGCAGAGAGGTCCCCGCCGGTCTACAACCTAAGCGCTCAGGGGTCTTGGGCCATCGCCCTGTGCACTTCGGGTCGTTGTGTGCAGGGTGGATACCAGCACCGCCTCGGAGGGTCGGTACGATCCGACCATGCCACAATGCTGAACTGAACGTCTGACAGAACTTTTGGCTGATGCCACGATGCAGAGTACCCATATTTATTCCCGCGTGATGGTTAGTGCTATCGGGCCAGAGGCCCACTCGAATCAAATATCCAAATCGTTAGTACCTTGGGGGTTGCGGTAACGAGCAGAGACTCACGAAAGATGTGACCCCGTCGCCCCGTCTCGAGGACTTGCGGCAAGGGCCAAGAATGCCCGGCCATGCCTGGTATTCATCACTCGGGCACCATACAGGCAACCCGTCTTCACATCACACGCGGGTACCCCTCAGGGTCGACCCGCCTTTTCAAGTAACAATAGTACAGTCCAAGTATCCGTGTGTCCATAACATCAGGGGAATCCGAGGTATCACCCTCGTTGGATTCCTACTCGATGTATCCGTCAAGGTGAACTCGGAGGAATCACCCTTGCCGGGTTCACACTTGAGGTGTTGTACGACGGCGTCGTTATCGGAAGCGGTGAAGGAGGAATTACCCTCGATGACCACGACCGAATAGCTACTCTACAGAGTTAACATCAGAAGTGCTACAAGAGGTTTCACCCTCGGCATTCAATAGTAACGCTGCAGTATCGTTACAACTAAGGGGGTGATGTGCGGTGCCAGGGCCTGGTCTTCGATCCCGTTGATCGGGTCTTCTGATAATCCAGCGGGGCAGTCGGGACAAGTGGGGTCACTGATAGGTCTCTACCCAGCCTATACTAGACAGTTTAGGATAAGCAGGTAAGGTTTCAATAGCAGGTTACAATAAACAGGCTATGCATCAGAATAGGTAAAGCAGTAGCAGCAGCAATTCTAATGCAAGCATGAGAGAGAAAGAATAGGCGATATCGGTATGCTCAAGGGGGGGTGCTTGCCTGGTTGCTCGGCGGCAAAGGCAAGGTCGTCAATGGTGTCGTCAGTCTCCGGAGCTGCGTCGGTACCGGGGACTGTGTCGGGGTCTAACGAGAGAGAAGAGGAAGAGGAAACAGTATAAATACACAGCAAACATGAGCAACACAAAGCAGGCTATGCTAATGTGCAGTGCAGGGTTGCCTTAAGACATGTCTAAGTCATTTAGTTTTTTTAGGAATTTGTTTGGATTTATTTTATAAAAGTCAGGCACTATTCATTTATCGAAAACATGCAAAGAGTTGCAGGTTCAGATAGTTAGAGGCATCTAATAGGTATGTGGGTAGCGTATTCGGATTCGTCTCATTTTTCTGGTCATTTTTCATATATAAATTATTTTCATCGGAGTTACGGTTTAAAAGATATGATTTTCTAAAGTTTAATTGATTTTTTGAATTTTATTCAATTATTTAAATCAACATTATCCGAAACAGTGTAGGCTGACGTCAGCATGACATCAGCGGTCAACAGGGCGTTGACTGGGCCAAACTGACGTGTGGGTCCCACCTATCATTGGCTGTTTAGGTTTAATTAGGGTTTAACTAATCTAATTACAGTTTAATCAAACTAACTAATTAATTAAATTAATTAAACAGAGTAATTAACTTAATTAATTGACTAATTAATTAGTTAATTAATTATTATTTATTTATTTTATTTTTATCTTTTATTTTAAAACGTTCTGGGCAGTGGGCCCCGTCTGTCATTGACACAGGGGCGTCGGGCCCATTTGCCAGTGGCCCATAGGCCACTACGGGTCAACGGGCGCGGGCGTGGGCGCCGGGCGCTGGGCGGAGCCCGTGAGCACGCGGGCGCGGCGCCGGCCGAAGCAACGGCGAGGCCACGGCCACGGCGAGGCTCGCCGGCCGGAGCAGCAGCAGGCAACGGCAGTAGTGCAGCGGCAGGCGTGGGGCGGGGCCGCAGTAGCGCGGGCGGAGGCGGGCGAGGCCGTAGCGGACAGGGCGAGCGACGGCGACTCTTGGCAACAGCGGCTGCAGTGGGCAACGGCGGGCGGCTGCTACGGCGGCAGCGCAGCGTGAGCAGCAGCGAGGAGTAGTAGGAGCAGGGGAGGCCATCGAGGACGCAGGCGAGCGCGGGGCGCGCGGGTGCAGCACGGCGGTGCGCGGGCGCGGCGTGAGCGGGCGCAGGTGTGCGGGAGCGAGGTGAGGCGCGCGCGCGGGGAAGGAGGAGGCCAGGGGCGGGCGCTAGGCAGGGCAACGACGGCGGACGGCGGTAATAGAGGGAAGGCGGAGGCGCGGCGACAGGCGCGCAGGAAAGAGGAGGGGGGGGCGCTCACGTGCGATGCAGGGGTTCAGGGGTCGGCGAGGCGCGATGAAGCGGCTCGGGGAGGCGGTCGGGGACCGCGAGGTGACGACGGGGACGAGGCGGCGACGTCGAGCGCGGGGCGGCGTCGGGGCGCCCGATCCCGATCCAGATCGGGTCGGGGGAGGGAGAGAGCGGGCGAGGGGGGAGTGGGGATCGGTCTAGGGTTTGGGGGAGTGGGGGGCCATATAGGCCAGGCCGACTGGCTGGGCCGTGGCCCAGTTGGGGCCAGGGGGTTTTTGCTTTTATTTTTCTGTTTCATTTCTGTTTGGTCTTTTTCTTTTTTATTTATTTTCTCTTTACTGTTTTCTCTATTTTCAATATACTTTAGTTTTAGTAAGATACCAAAGTTAGCACCTAAATTAGTAATAGTAATTATACCACTGCCACAATTATTCTTGTAGTTATAAAAAGTAGTTTTCAATAAGTTAACCATTTAAGAGACGTTAAAGAACATTTTAGTTTTTCAAATTTGAACAACTTTTATTTTACTTTAAGTTTGAATTTCCATTTGAATTTGAATTTAAAAAGGGATATGTTACTAATGATGATTAAGCACTGTTGATCATGATGACTTGGCATAATCAAAAGGGGGATTACTGTGGCCAACCACTGGGGGTGTTACACGCTGTCCCACCACGCACCGCGGGGCAGCTCATCATGGTCCACATGCTCCGCTCCACTGGCCCGAGGCCCTCCGAGACTCTCTCTCCAACCCATCCGACGGCCCCTCTTCACGGGCATCGGTGGGTGCTCGTGCCCGCGCCACCGACGTCACGGGGTGAACGCCCGAATCGGAGGCGCGTGCCGCACGCCACGAGAAGTAGCGGGCTAGGGAGAGGGCGGCGGTGGCGGCCGCATCTTCCTCCCATCGAGTCCGCGGCCAGGCGACGGTCGATGCGGAGGAGCAGCTCCTTGAGGCAGTCCTCCTCCACCTCGCTGGCCACGCCAGAGACGTACGCGAGCCAGCTACGACACGGGAACACCAAGGCGCTCTGGCTCGGCATCGAGCAATCGGAGCGCGAAGCAACGGAGAAGGTGGCGACCATAGTGAAAGTCGCCCGTCTGGCGAAGCAGCAGGCGCTTTGTCCGTCGGATGGCCGACTTCATCTCCTTATCATCCGATGACTCAGACATCATCGACGACTTCGACGACTCCGACGATGCCCCTCTCTCCATCGCCGTTAACGCCCACACGAAGGGTTACAGCCGCTCCGGTGTCCGCAAGGGCAAAGGACTAGCGAGGAAATGGTGATTTTCGTCGTCCTGTCCGTCTCCGTTTTAGTATTTAGTTATTTTACTTTAAATATGTGTCCGTTTGCCGCCGATGAACCGCCTCATTTGGTCCAATGAACTGTGATGTTATGTATGTTTGAACTGTGAATCTAGGCCTCTTTTGTTGCTATGTGATTACTTCCTTTGGTGATCCGGAAAGGGAGCAGAAAGGATTCTCGCCTTTTTCCTGAGAGGCAACCTTGAGTTATTGAACCCACGATTGGACGGTTCCCTTTAAGCTAAGGTCTCAAACAAGCTTTTGCTAGAGAATTAATTCCAGCTTTTGACCGGATCGTAAATAAAGCTGACACAGAAAACACTTATAACAAAAAAAGGTATGGGTATGAGGACTTATGCTTACAACCATATATCTGTGTCGGGACCAGAAATGATATTAATTTGTGCTCTAGAAGTCATCCATCAAGATGTACTTGTTGCGTATCGAAGTGGGGGATGTGTCCAAATTACGTCTTGACCGACACACATCCTGCATCAAGAGTCAGTTGTCCAAACGAAGGCCCTGTCCGTCGCATGGGGTTGCCTCGATAATTAAGATTGCAATAAAAAAAAACATTGAGCGTTTAATGGCTACACCTCTTGAATCGCCAAGGATAGGATCCATGTTACCGTACTAAAGCTTTCTATCACTGGTGTTCAGAATATCACTTCATGGTCTCCCTACCCTTAGCCTCTTCATGGCTCGTTCTTCATGATCCAGGGTACCAGCAGAGATGAAGGACGCGAACGCAAGAGACAACTACGGAACAATTTTATGTTACACATACGAGACGTTAATTCAAAGTACTTCCATTGATCCCTCCAACAAATACACCGGGTTGCAAGGCTCTTGCCTCAACCCATGACCTTACCGAACTACTCACACATGGAGATTAGATCACACGAAGAACACATCGAAGAACACATCACGAAGATAGATAGATATATAATATGTCTTACATTGGATGTCGTGTGTGATACACGATTACAAGTATGACTAGATTGCCGAGAAATATGGTGGTGATGAAGGTTGGAGATGGGAAATGGCGACGATTAGGGTTGATGGAGATGGCTATGGTGGTGATGACAAAGAATGGCTTTTCTGCGATGTTCTGTTGCTCATTTGACGTCGGCCCCTTTATAAAGGTTGTTCGGGTGGATCAAACACCTTGGTTTCCACACCATACGTCCGTTCATACGAGCGGGTACGGTCGTATGAAACGTCTTCTTGTGCTCTGTTTCTTCTGGTGCACCTTCCACTTGATCTCCTCTATATCCACTTTACTCCTTTTCATGTATTGGCTTGATTTTGTCCATAAATATTCCATTTCCCGTGGAAACAAAATAATAATAAGATATTTGGAATCCTATGCATTCATTAGTCATTAGTAGCAATATCGGAGCGAATATCTCGGTTTTAATGAAATATATCAGTTTAAACTCAAGTTAGAGGAGTGTAAAAATAGTACTCATCAACTCCCTCAAGCTTAAACTTGATCATCCTCGAGCAACATAGAGAGAAATCTGAGTCATAAGGAAATCAGTTGTTTAAACCGAAATAACGTTGGTTCACTTACGAATGGTACGCCTAGATAGTCCTCCGCTTCTTAACCTAAAAACTTAGTTAGCTGTAGCAGTGGCATGGTTATTATGCAAGTGTTAGTGAAGTAAAGATAATCAACTCAAAGCTCTTGCTCAACTAGATAAAATAACATGGTAGCACTTAATTTTATTTTCTCTAGTTAACACTTGCTTGTCGGGAATGCACAGAAGAGTTTTTCTTTCTTTGAAACAATAAAAACATGAATTAGGGAGTGAAAGGTATGTAAAGACAACATAATTCTAGACTAACTCACTAACACACCCACGAATGTCTCATCATGAAGGCTCTCAAGCACTTTGTTTCAATCATTGTTTGCTGAAACTTTGGTTGTCATGTGACGGGATTACGCCAACTAAGTGATCATGTATAAGGTTTCGTTGTGGCTTAATTTTTAGTACTATGGACCAATGTGTTTGTCTCTTTCAAGCTCTTGTGATCAGTACCCGGTATTTACCACATACACACACATCAAGAGAAAGTTAAATAATATTCGATGTAGTGTTGGCACTACGTATGGTAACAAACTCATAGCCAAAATCCGAGCTGAAACTCTGGTGGATTGTTCATTGGTTAGCGGAGTTCTCAGGGAGTCTGGATTCACCAATGTTATGTCTAGGTATGTATCACTAAGCCACCTCGTATCGTTTTCATAAATGGGTCGAGCCAACTACACATACATAGTCACTTATCACATACGTCACCACCATTCCTCCTCAAATTCAATTTTAAAAAACAATTCATAAATTTGAAAAGATAATGAATTTGACAAAAGTTTATGAATTTTAAAACACAAATTGGAAAAAGTTCACAAATTTGAAAAGCTTTGTGGATTTCAAAAAGTGTTTGTGGATTTTTTTTGCAAATTATAAAAATATTCACGAATTTGAAAACATGACCGCGAACTTGGAAAAACTTCATCGATTTAAAAAATGTTCACAAAATTAAAAAAAGCACACTAATTTGAAAATATTCATGATTTCAAGAAATTTCATGAATTTCAAAAAGATTATGAAAATTTAAAATAATAGAAGAAAACTAAAAAAGGAAAAATAAAAAAGAGGAAAAATAAAATTAAAAAGTAGAAAGGTAAATATGAAAAAAAAATCAGAGTAGTTCGTGTTTACGGTCTCGCCCAGTTTATCAAAGGGCGTGTGTTGCGTACGATTATCGAAGTAAACAACGCCGGAAAGACAAAGTAGGAAATGCCATGCAACCAATGGAGAGTTCTTTCGGGAGGTCTATTTGATGGTAACTACGTCTAACAGCTAATCTTTTCGCATTGGCAGCGACCGTCTGGGTCGGCTCATCAATGATGCACATGGCACGCCGGTTTTACTGTTTTTTTTCTATATTGGTTATTGTGTCTTTTTAGCTTTTCATTTTTTTCCTTTTTTCCGCTTGTTTTCCATTTTCAAATTTTTGCTCCCATTTTTGAAATAATGAATGAAATTTAAAAAAATCTTAATTTTTTTTTCAAACAATGTTCAATTTTCTAAATTTTGTTCTCATTTGTCCGATCATTTATTGAAATTCAAAAAAGTTAAAATAATAAATATGTTTTGAAATTCCCAATCATTTTTTAAATTTGTAAACATAATTTAAAAATTTAAAAACGTTTTGAAAGTGTTTTCCTTTTTAAACTCCTGTTTATTTTTTAGTTTGTGAACATGTTTTGAAAAATATATTTCGAAATTCTAAACAAAATTTAAAACCACAAACATTTTTTTGAATTTATGAATAAATTTTCTATAACGAATATTTTTTCAAATCCCAGACAATTAGTTACAACACAAACATTTTTTTTTAAATAAGATAAAAAACCCTTAAGATAACCAACTATAGAAATAGAAAAACCAGACCTGAGCCGGACCGAAACCTCTGTGGAAGGTTCCTAAAACCGATAAACACCATACCCTGAACTGGGCCGGGCCATTAAAGCGCTGCCCCTGTGCAAAGGAAAGGCATTCTGCCGCTTAATGCAGGGAATAGGAAACTCTAGTTCTTCCAACCGATGGTGGCACGATGCCAGGCACGAGCGGGCCGGCCTTGGGCCTTTTTTTTAGGGTGCCTTGGGCCTTTTTTGCTGTGTACAAGCAAGAGCAAACACACCCCATCCCATATTAATTCTCAAAAAAGAAAAACACTCCATCCCATATTGAAACATTCAAAACATCTTTATGTTTTTTGAACAAAAGGGGGTACATTGCAAGTTCTCGTGCGTGTGTGACTGGAGGAAAAAAATTACAGGAGTTCGAAATCCAGAGAATATGACAATAAAAATTGATCACGCCGATGCAGCCATGTGTACACTTAATTTAAGGATGACAATTTCCTACAAAGAGTGAACGGATGTTTCCTATAAAGGGCTCATTCGAGCGAAAGTACCTTTCTGCACCCGAGCATTTTGGAGCACTGAATTTGTTTTTTTTATCACGCCTTCTAGGATTGTGATTTCAAGACTAATTTTTCAAGCACTTAAAACTTTTGTCAATATTTCTCCCAGAAAAAAATTAGAATTTTTTTGATTTTGTTTTGATTTTACTGTTCACCCGAGCTCATTTGAGCTCGGGTGCAAAAACTCTGCGTCCTCATTCGAGCTAATAAACGTTTCCTTCAGAATGCTCATTGTTAGGCCTAGATCTTATCTAGAAGTCACGTAAAGACCGACATAACAAAACTGAAAAGATAGCAGAACATATCTGAGCTTGGCACCAACGCCCATCACCTGCCTCCGGCACCACCACAGTAGCCACCGAAAAAAAGAATGACGAATCACCTCCTCACCCGAGCTCGACGCGGCTCCATCGCTGATATGCAGCTTTGCGGACCTCTAAGGTGGCTCACCAAAAGTGAAGCCCTTACTGTTGAATGAATCAGACCGGGGCAACACCCTGGACACGTCATCGAACTCCAGATCTGGCACCCCACCATGACTAAAACACCGAAGAAGGAAACCATACCTACCATCCACGAACCACGAACCCAGCACATGCTTCGTCTTCCAGATGTCGTCGATGCAGACCACAATCTGCATCCGCTCCTGGACTACCTCCCAAGCTCCACGCCGACGCGGGAGCAATCGCCGTCGCAACGGCGGAGCCAGAGGACACAAGTCCACCACGAGGATGCCGCCGCCACGCCATCCTTGCTTGAACAGACTGGTTTCCAAATCCATCCCCAACCATAGGACGGATGACCTTGTTAGGGAAGGATCCGAAGAATCTTTATTCATCGCTGTCATCGTCGCCGCCGAAGCAAAGACGATGAACAACCTAAAAACCTAGACTACGAGGGAGTAAAAACGATCCACACGCGTGGATCCGGCGACCCCCCTCACCATCGACGACCGAGGTCGCCGGCGGAGGGGAGCCGCCAGAGAACGGCGTTGGAAGATTGGCCTCCCCTGACGGCGGCGTTGGATGCAGTAAGATTTGATGCAGCCATCGTGGGTGTACGTATTATTTTGAACCTCGCATCCGTTAAACATCAGCTGGAATCTTCATCGACGCACAGTACGTGTACACTCACTGTCTATTATCCTCTTTTTTTCTGCGAATACACTGACTATTATATACTCCCTCCGTCCTATAATATAAAAGCGGTTTTTACTCTAGTGTAGAGTCAAAAACGCTCTTATATTATGAGATGGAGGGAGTAGTTTTCTATACCTACTAATAAAAGAAATAAATATTCTTAGTCCGTTTTGCTATTTTATAGAAAACCCCCTAATGTTTCTGACATTAAACCCGCAGTACATATTAAATGTTTTTTTAAAACACTCATATCTTCTAAACCGTAACTCTAAATTTAATATGTTATATATGAAATTTGATTAGAAAAATATGTAGAATCTGAATATGATGTTATTTTACCTGTTGACAATTTAAAAAAATACTATCTAGGCTGCAATGTTAATCACCAATGCATTATCCATCTTTTTTTCATACCAGTACTGATTCAAATTGGGGAAGAACATCTCAGCAAAATCGGGATTGAACATGAAATTGAAGATAAATTTGCTAGAGACACCTAATAAATAAGGACATGCATGACAAGAAATAAAAGAAGGACCCAATAAAGATGGGATGTCCGCTATAAAAGAAATAAAAAAGAAAATGCAGAGGAGATCCGATAAAGATGATATATTGCGCTATTCTCCTATATATAAGAAGAAGAAAAGGAGGACATGCATGAAAAAAAGTAAAAAGGAGGCATGCATGACAAAAAAAGGCAAGTTTGATAAGATATAAATAGTGATGAATCAGGGACCAATACCTATGACATGTATGGCAAGAAATAGTGATGAAATAGGGGCGCAAGTACCTGCGTCCACAGGAGACCATACAAAAATGTTCTTTTCCAGACAAAAAAAAAATCTTTTTTTATGATTAAAAAATCTTGTATCTTTTTAGCAACCTTTTTAACAACTCTTCATGTATTTAAGAAATATGCATGTGAAAAAAAGTGTTCAAGAGTTACCCTAAGTTGGTGATTCTTAAACTGAAAACTACCATTGATGCACACATGTCTCCGTAGTGTACTAATGTGTCATCATTTGTTTTTGTCATTTTTCTTTACTCACTCGTAACAACATCCCATTCCGAACATGACATGAATAAATGCATGATCACTTGCCAGGTTTCTTTGTACAGATTAAATCTACATGTAAACCGTGTTGAAATAGAACATCTGTAGAATCTTAAACTGCGTTTTCATAGGTTAAGACCATCTTTATTTGGACCGTAATTACAAATTCTCAGATTATAGACCATTTTTTTATAAATTAAAAACATGTGGTATTTTTTTCTCCCGTTGGAACACACATACTTTTTGCTAGTATAAACGAAGATTAAAAGAAACTCTTGTCGCCCAATCCGTGCCCCTAAAGCAGGTCGCTTCTAAACATACCCGCTTCGCTTCCAAACATACCCTCGAAACAAACAACGTTACTTCTGTCTGCAATGTCATGAACGTGGCTTCAACCTTCAAGGTCTAGAAAGGAAAGGGAATGTGCAGATTTGCATTGACCTTTACGCAACCGGGTTACTTCCTCCGGTTTTTTTACTCCTCGTATAAGGGCATCTTCAACACCGAATCTCAAATCACCTGCAATCATCCAGATCGTGTGGTCCGGACGTATTTTACTATCCAACGCGGTCCTACATCAGTTCATTCAGCTATTCGGACACACCTTTTCTCGCAAACCGGAGATAAACTAGGGGATTTTGCGGGTGTCCGGATCGCTGCCACGTTTGCGTCTGACTAATCTGGCCCACCAAAAACCCATTTCCCGTGCCGGCGCGCTTTCCCACCCGAAGCCAACTGCAATTCATGCCGGCCCAGAGCAGACGTGACCGCTCACTGAATCCGACATTGAAGCGGCTCGCCGGCCGAGAGCGCCGCCCGCTACGCACACCTTCTCTTCACACTGAAACGACATCCGTCTGCCCGCATACCTTCATTAAACTGGCGCCCGTGCCGAGGAACCCAAGCGCACACGTCCGTTCCTGTGCCGGCGGGCATTAAACACCTCTCCGGCCGGCTCCTCCCATCTGCCCGCCATATAAATGTGTCCAGGCACCACGCAAGAACCGCAACTCACCTCCGCACTCTCCACCTACTTCTTGTACAACACCCGCCATGGCCTCCAGTGAAGAGAAGAAGGAGTTCTCCGGCATTGCAGTTGCCTGGGTTGCCCGGTGAGCCAGCCCAATACAAGTTGGCTTGCTGCAAACCCTTCGGATACGGCGCCACCACCATCGCCAACGCCACCCCTCCTCTCCCATCCAGGCTGGATAACGCCTTCTCCCAACAAAACCGCCGCGAGCAATGGCGGCAACGTGTTAGGCAGGCGGGGAAAGAAGTCATGTGGCGGAGGCCGGCATGTCCGTGGCCACCACGGACAACGAGAAAAGGTAGATCATGGGAGGCCGCCGCCACTTGGTGATGGAAATATGCCCTAGAGGCAATAATAAAGTTATTATTATTATATTTCCTTATTCATGATGAAGGTTTATTATTCATGCTAGAATTGTATTGACCGGAAACTTAAATACATGTGTGAATACATAAACAAATACCGTGTACCTAGTGAGCCTCTACTAGACTAGCTCGTTGATCAAAGATGGTTAAGGTTTCCTTACCATAGGCATGAGTTGTCACTTGATAACGGGATCACATCCTTAGGAGAATGATGTGATGGACAAGACCCATCCGTTAGCTTAGCATATGATCGTTCAGTTTATTGCTACTGCTTTCTTAATGTCAAATACATGTTCCTTCGACCATGAGATCATGCAACTCCCAGATACCGGAGGAATGCCTTGTGTGCTATCAAACGTCACAACGTAACTGGGTGATCATAAAGATGCTCTACAGGTATCTCCGAAGGTGTATGTTGAGTTGGCATGAATCGATATTGGGATTTGTCACTCCGAGTATCGGAGAGGTATCTCTGGGCCCTCTCGGTAATACACATCACAAGAAGCTTGCAAGCAAAGTGACTAAGGAGTTAGTTACGAGATGATGTATTACGGAACGAGTAAAGAGACTTGCCGGTAACGAGATTGAACTAGGTATGAATATACCGATGATCGAATCTCGGGCAAGTAACATACCGACAGACAAAGGGAATTACGTATGTTGTCATAAAGGTTTGACCGACAAAGATCTTTGTAGAATATGTAGGAACCAATATGGGCATCCAGGTCCCGCTATTGGTTATTGACCGGAGAGTCGTCTCGGTCATGTGTACATCATTCTCGAACCCGTAGGGTTCGCTTGCTTAACGTTCGTTGACGATATAGTATTATATGAGTTGATGACCGAATGTTGTTCGGAGTCCCGGATGAGATCACGTACATGACGAGGAGCTCCAGAATGGTCCGAAGGTAAATATTGATATATAGGATGATAGTATTTGGTCACCGGAAAGGTTTCGGAAGTACCGGGTGCTTATCGGAGTACCGAAAGGGGTTTCGGGAGGCCACCGGCACTTGGTGGGCCTCATGGGCCAAAGGAGGGAGGCGGACCAGCCCACTAAGGGGTTGGGCGCACTCCACCTCCCCTGGCCACGTGCCAAGGAAGGAAATTGGGGCGCCAAGGCAGGGCAGCCGCCGGCCCCTCCCCTGCCATCTCCTCCACCCCCAAATAAGGAAAGGGGGGAGGCGCCTAGGGCAGGAGCCCAGGGCGGCCGTCGGCCACCTTGGGGCGCCCCTAGGGCTGCCTCCCTTCCCCCTCCACCTATATATATGAGAGGAGGGAGAGGGGCAACACACACCACGATTCCCTAGCCGTGTGCGGCGCCCCTCTCCCTCTAGTTCATCCTCAGTCATATTTTCGTAGTGCTCGGCGAAGCCCTGCGGAGATAGTTGCATCACCACTGTCACCACGCCATCGTGCTGCCGGAACTCATCTACTACTTCGCCCGTCTTGCTGGATCAAGAAGGCGAGGACGTCATCGAGCTGAACGTGTGCTGAACACGGAGGTGCCGTACGTTCGGTACTTGATCGGGCGGATCGTGAAGGTGTACGACTACATCAACCGCGTTGATAAACGCTTCCGCTTAACGGTCTACGAGGATACGTAGACACACTCTCCCCTCTCGTAGCTAAGCATCTCCATGGATAGATCTTGCGTGTGCGTAGAATTTTTTTGTTTTCCATGCAACGTTCCCCAACAATGGCATCCGAGCCAGGTCTATGCGTAGATGATATGCACAAGTAGAACACAAAGAAGTTGTGGGCGGTGATCGTCATACTGCTTACCACCAACGTCTTATTTTGATTCGGCGGTATTGTGGGATGAAGCGGCCCGGACCAACCTTACATGTCCACGCACATGAGATCGGTTCCACCGACTGACATGCAACTTGTTTTGCATAAAGGTGGCTGGCGGGTGTCTATTTCTCCTACTTTAGTTGAATCGAATTTGACTATGGCCGGTCCTTGAAGAAGGTTAAAACAACAAACTTGATAATCACCATTGTGGTTTTTGTGTAGGTAAGAACGGTTCTTGCTAGAAGCCCGTAGCAGCCACGTAAAACTTGCAAAACCAACCTTACATGTCCACGCACATGAGACCGGTTCCACCGATTGACATGCAACTTGTTTTGCATAAAGGTGGCTGGCGGGTGTCTATTTCTCCTACTTTAGTTGAATCGAATTTGACTATGGCCGATCCTTGAAGGAGGTTAAAACAGCAAACTTGATAATCACCATTGTGGTTTTTGTGTAGGTAAGAACGGTTCTTGCTAGAAGCCCGTAGCAGCCACGTAAAACTTGCAACAACAAAGTAGAGGACGTCTAACTTGTTTTTGCAGGGCATGTTGTGATGTGATATGGTCAAGACGTGATGTGATATACGTTGTTGTATGAGATGATCATGTTTTGTAATATCAACAACTAGCAGGAGCCTTAGGGTTGTCTCTTAATTATTGTATGAAATGCAAGCGCCATGTAATTGCTTTACTTTATCACTATGCGTTAGCAATAGTTGTAGAAGCAATAGTTGGCGAGACGACCCCGACGCAACGATGGAGATCAAGGTGTCGAGCCGGTGATGATGGAGATCATGACGATGCTTTGGAGATGGAGATCAAAAGCACAAGATGATGATGGCCATATCATGTCTCATATTTTGATTGCATGTGATGTTTATCCTTTATGCATCTTATTTTGCTTAGAACGGCGGTAGCATTATAGGATGATCCCTTCACTAAATTTCAAGATAAAAGTGTTCTCCCCGAGTATGCACCGTTACTAAAGTTCGTCGTTTCGAAGCACCTCATGATGATTGGGTGTGATAGACTCTAAATTCACATACAACGGGTGTAAGCCAGATTTACACACGCGGAATACTTGGGTTAAACTTGACGAGCCTAGCATGTACAGACATGGTCTCGGGACACTGGAGACCGAAAGGTCGAACATGAGTCATATAGTAGATATGATCAACATGAAGATGTTCACCATTGATGACTACCCCATCTCACGTGATGTGTCGTGGTAAAATCTCGACAGATGCCAGGGGGTAGCTTATCATGGTTGGGGCCATAAGATCGTCGTCGGGTCCTGGAAGCGGGAGTGGGCACAAGCTCGGATGGACACGAGATCTACCCAGGTTCAGGGCTCTCCTAAGAGATGAAACCCCTACTCCTGCTCTGCGGGGTCTCCGCATGATCAATATGAAGCAAAGAGTACAATGGTGCTCCTAGAGCTGTTTGGCCAGAGGAGGAAGAAGGGCGAGGCTAGCTCTCTCCTTTCCCTGGCTATGGTGTGTGTAGAACTGAGGTGGAGCATGGGAGGAACCCTTTGCATGGGTGTGGCCTGGGGGGTTTTATAGGCTAACCCCCCAGGGGTACAATGGTAATATGGCCGGGTGGTAGGCCCCGGCTGTCAGCGTCTATGGGGGCCGGGTTCTCCGCCGGCTGCTGGGGCCCGCTTCTGCTGGGCCTTGCCGGCTGCCGAGAAACCGGCCGACAGGTGGGGCCCGCCGCCTGCGGGCCCCGCTGACGGCTCATCACTGTGGCGCCGCCCGCGCTGAAAGAGGCCGTGTCGGGCGCGCCATGGCTACAGCGCTGCGCCGGACAGGTCGGCGACCGCCTGGCGGCGCCCACTGTAGCCATGCGGCCGTGGTTCGGGGGAGGCATGGCGCACTGTAGCCATGCCCCAGCTTGTCTCCTGGTCGGGCTCAAACTTCCAGGGAGGGTACGGGCTGCCGGCCAGGAGCCGGCCCGTACCCTCGTCGTCTTCTAGGAGGCGGCCTTTCGGTCCCGCCCGGCCCCGGAGGCCGGTCTTATGACCAGTCGGACTGAGGGACTTGGCCAGCCCCGATGTCTTGAAATATGGTTAAGCGCTGATGAGGCTACCTGGGGTCTATCCCCCCGATAGTAGTCCCCGAAATTGGTGAGGTTCTACGGCTTTAGCAGCCGGAGGGCCTCAGCAGTTTCCCCTTCGAGTGGTCTTCCGCCTTCTGCTCCGTCCGGCTGGGAGGAGCCGGACGCTAGGAGCCGGCCGCGGCCGCGGCCGCCTGGTGGAAGTCGAACCGACAGGCGGGAGTTGGTGCGGCGCCGCCCGCCGCACGCGCGCCACGCGGCGCCCGCAGGCCAGGCCGGCCTGCCAGCCCACGCGCGCGATGAGACGTTGCCGCAGGCTGGGGCCCGCCGCTACAGGGCCTCGGCCCGCCCGCGGATCCGCTGCGGCCGAGGCGAGCGGTTGCCCTTCTGCGGCGCGTTGACTGCGTCGTTACCGCGCGGAATACGCGGGGTCATGCGGGGTGTGGGGCGCAGTTAATCCCACGCCCCCACGTTGCCTCGGCTTCGCCCCCGCCGGTTATAAAGAGGGGGAGGAGGAGGAGGAGGGGCGGCAGAATGCACGCGCCCCCCTCCTACTCCCTCTTCTTCCTCTCGCTGCCGCAGCTGCTGCTCTTTCGCTGCTGCTCCGCCGCAGCCATTGCTCCGCCGCGGCTGCCGCGACGCCCCTGTTGCCCTGCGCCGCCGTAGCGCCGCCTGTCGTCCTCATCCCCGAGCGTCTCCTCGCCGTCCTCGAGCCATGGCGAAGAGCGGCTGGCTAGGCTCCAATGTGCACGAGGACCACATCAACTTCCTCCGCGCGACGCGGAGGCTTCCCCACGCCGACAACGTGGGCGTGCGCCTTCCCCCTGAGCGGGAGATCTCGCCGCAGCCGGAGCCCGGTGAGTTCGTCGTCTTCCGCACGCATTTCCTTCGCGGCTTCGGGCTCCCGGTTAGCACCTTCTTCCGGGCCTTCCTTGACTTCTACCGCCTACAACCGCATCACCTCACCCCCAACACGGTGGTGCTCCTGGCGGCCTTTGTCACGCTCTGCGAGGGGTACCTCGGCGTCCTGCCCACGCTTGAGCTCTGGGGTAGATTCTTCTACCTCAAGCTGGGCACGTCGGCGAAGGATGAGCCGGCCCAGTGCGGGGCATGCGTCGCCGTGAGGCGCTCAGGAGGCGGCACGCGCTTCCCGGCCATCCCTCTGCACGAGTCGACCAAGCTCTGGCAGAAGTCCTACTTTTACGTCCGAAATCTTCATTAGGTCAATGACTACATCAACCTGCCGGCTTTCGTGCCCGGGCTGCCTGCTGGGCCGCAGGACAACTGGCAGCAGCAGCCGCCCAAGCGCTTGCCAGCCCTCATCATCAGCGTCCTCGCCCGGCTGCAAGAGATGACCGACCAGGAGGGGCTCAAGCCGGCCGACCTGCTGGCCGGCTTCATCATGCGCCGGGTGTCGCCCCTCCAACTTCGGCCGCATCTCATCAGTGAGATGAGCAGCCGCCGAGACCCATGCCGGATGTCCACCAAGGAGATGCCAGAGGTGGAGGTGGTCCGCCATGTGAACTACTTCTCCAACCGCAAGCTCAGCGAGGAGGAGTGGCACATCGGCAAGGAGCCATACAGTCGAGCCAACCCGCCCCCAACGGTAAGTACCAGGTCCAGCCGCTTTACTTATAATGCTTTCCTTTCCTCCGTTTTGACCAGCCGGCCTGGAGGCAGCGCTTCCCGGGCCAAGGTGGGCCGGCTGCGGACCGACCGTGGATGCCGGATCGCGAAAACAGCGACGTGGGCGACCCCGAGCTGGGGGCGGCCGCCATGGAGGAAAGCGACGATGACGAGGCCACCGGAGGAGGCAGCACCGGAGCAGGTGGCTCCTCGGGAGGTGGAGGAGTCGGCGACGTCCGGTCTTGGCCGGACGACAACGAGGACGACGAGGAGCGGCGCCGACCTGGCGGAGGCGCGGGGGCGGGAGCCGGCCCTTCTGCGCCGCGGCCGGCTGCTTTAGCCGGCGGACAAAAACGCCGCCTCCTTGCGGGGAGGTTTGGCAGCCACCCGGCGAAGAAGGCCAAGCAAGCAGACGTGACCAGGCGGCAAGAGGCCCTGAAGGTGGCTGCCGCCCGGAAGGGGCCCAAGCCCATGCCGTACACGTCCGGGTACGCGCGCTCGCCGCCCTAACTTCGCGTTTTTCTTCTCCCCTAGGGGTTTCCTCATCTTTGCTTTCTTGTTGAGCAGAACGGCCTGCGTCATTACGCGGGCTCCGTCCGCCTCATTGATGGACGCAGCGGGTGGCTCCGAGGGGGCCAGGCGCGTGGACCCGGCTGCCGCTCTTCAAGAGGCAATGGAGAGGAACGCGCGGGAGGCGCGCGAGGAGCAGGAGGCCGTGGAGAAGGCGCGAGCCGATGCCCGGGCGGAGGAAGCAGCGCAGGCGGAGGCCCAGGCCATGGAGAGGGCGGAGGCGGAAGCCGTGGCCAAGGCGCAGGCGGAAGCCGTGGCCAAGGCGGAGGCCGACGCCAGGGCTACGGTGGATCCGGCCGGTGGTGAGGCCCCGGAGACCATCACCCTTGGGCGGCCGGAAGTGCAGGTGACGGAGAACCGAACGCCGCCTGGGGCAGCCGGAGCCGACCAGTCGGTGCCGGAGCTTGTGGTCCCCGACACCGTCATCCCGGAGGTGGAGGAGTCCCAGTGCGTGCCGGATGCCGGAGGATGAGTGAGCGGCGAGCCCAACCAGCCGGAGGTACCACCGGCCGGCGCCGTGCAGGCGGCGAGCCATGCCTTGGTGGCGCGCGCTCCTGCACGCCGGCGTGCGACATGGGCGACATCGGAGCCCAGGCGGCAGGTGGAGGCTGCGGCCTCGAGCTCGTGGGGAGCCGACGCCGGGGCCACGAGCGCCCCTTCTTCAGGTTGGGTGGTGGGGGCCGGCTCGGCCACCTTGAACCTGGCGATGCGCGACCTGGAGGACCGGTTCCTCGCCCAGAACACCACTCTGCAGAGGGCGAGGGAGGAGCTGTTGGCGACGCGGTCGGCCGTCCGGGTACGTACACCTTATTTTGCTATGTTTTTTGTCTTGTAATCTTCCGTGGGGGCGCGCCAGCGCACCCACTGGGTGTAGCCCCCGAGTTCCGAGCCGGCTGCTGAGCAGGTGGGTTGGAACTCCAAGGTATTCTTCTCTTTGGTTGAAATGCTTGCTGCTGTTGCAGGACTACCACAACATGCGTGCGGCCGCCTACAATACGCAGAACCAGACGCTCACCGCCCGGACCACTGAGCTGACTCAAAGCCGAGGTACGTAAGCCGGCTTCCAGTGGGGGGCGCGCCAGCGCACCCACTGGGTGTAGCCCCTGAGATTCGGGCCGACTGCTGAGCAGTCGGGCCATGTCTTTTCAGGCGGCTTGTTCTTGTTTTTGTTGGAGTAGACGGTGACGTCTCTTGCTTGTTCAGCGGCTGCCGCCCAGCTGAGGGAGCGCGTGGCCGAGCTCGAGGGCCAGCTCCGGGTTGTGGTGCAGGAGCGCGACCAGGCGGCCTCAGCGCACGACCGGCTGGAGAAGGAGCTGGCGGACCAGGCCGAGCGGCACGCGGAGCGGGTCCGGCAGCTGAAGGCGGACGAGGAAAACCTCACGGCCGAGTTCGAGATCCAGCACTCGGACTGGTCCGAGAAGGAGAAGAACCTTCGGGACGGCTACACCGTGGTCGAGGATCTACTCGACGGTGTGTCCCTTTCTTTTTGTTGCCGAGTGCTGGCTGCCGGCTGTTGCCGGAAGCCGTCTTCTGACACTTTTGTATTTTTTGAACAGAGTTCCTTCCGGGCCACTCTGTTGTTGTTTGCATGGCTATCGAGGCCCAGCGCGAGGAGTGTAGGCGGCAGGGCAAGGAGATCGCGCAGGACCGGCCTCGGACCTTGCGCGAACAGCTCATGGCCGTCCGGATGCGCCTCGAGCCAACGCGCCGCCTACTCCGCCGGCTTCAGCGGGCCGGGTCGCAGGTCTTGGAGGGCTTGTGGCCGGGTGCTCGGATCCCGCGGACTCCCAGTTGGACGGTCGACTGGCTGGAGGTGGTGGCCGACCGGCTCGAAGCCTGGAAGAGCTCCGCGGCGCGGTCTGGGGCTGCGAAGGCGCTGGAGTTCGTCAAGGCCTGGTACCCCGAGCTGCGCCTGGCGCAGCTGGCCACCTTCCGCCAAGAGGCACTGCCGGAGCTGGCGGCGGAGCGCGACGCCATTGCCATCCGAGCGTCGGCTCTTGCCGACTAAGCTGATGTCAGCGTCTTCGTCCCGGAGCGGGAAGACAACGACGCCGAAGTGCCCCCGTCTTGGTTCGGCCTGAACCAGTCGGACGGGGAGGATCGGCGGAGGAGATTGCCTCCAGCGATGAAGGCTATGATGACGACGAGGACGAGGGCGGCAGCTACGCCGCACCAGGTGGCGGAGCAACCAGCCGGACTCGGCCCGACCCGGCGCCGACTGGCGACCAGTCGGAGACCACGTCAGCCACCGCCGACCGCCAGGCTGAGACTCCGCAGCCGGCAGCCCCACCAGCCGGAGCTACGCCTGCTGCTGACCAGTCCGTGCAGCCCGAGGGGCCGTCCGCCTAGATGGCCTGTTATCTTTTTTCGAATTTTTCTGTCTCGTGCTTGAAAACGATGTCAGTTATGCGCAGTTCCACCCACTGGGGGTGTATTTTTAAACTTGATGAATGCTGGCCTTGGGCCCTTTTGCAATGTACAAAGTTTAAATCCCCACATTTTGCATGTGTTGCCGGGTTCTAGCTTGAGTTTGCTTTTGCCCTCTTTGGCTTTTTCCTTTGCCGTGTTCCGTTGGCCGCCTCCCTGCCAGCCGGACAACCGCCCTGCAGTCTGTGGCTGGGTCAGGGACTTGGTCGTTTTGGAACGGGCAAGTTACTTCAGCCGCTTAGAGCATAGCTTAGTCGAGCGAGAAGCCGACCTGCCGGCTGCTCAGCAGCTGGACGAGGGAGGTGAGAGGCCGGCTTGGCCGTAGTCGGCATTTTCCTTAGTCGTTTTTCGTGTGGACAGCTTTTCCGGCCTTTGACTCTTGCCAATCGGACAGCCGCGCTGCGAGCTGTGACATGGAGCGAAGAGAGGGCTTTGGCGTCGGCACACTACTAGTCGGCTCCGGCCGGTGCGGACTTAGGCCAAGACGGTGAGCCCCCGGGTCGGCTGACCGGAACCCGGACGAGGCAAGAATATACAAAAAAACTCAATTCATGGTAAAAGTTTATCTCGTGGATAAAAAGGTAGCCCCCGAGTACGTCTCGGGGGACCTGAGGTCTTTACTTTAATACAAAAGTTGGCGTGGACAGGATGAGGCCGTTTGCTCGCTCCACCTGGCCGTTTGACTGCGGATGGGCGACGGACGCTAGGTCCAGTCGGATACCCTGGTTTGCGCAGAAATAGGCCAAGGCGCATTTGGCGAAGTTGGTGCCATTGTCGGTGATGATGCTGTGGGGGACGCCGTATCGGACGGTGATGTCGGCGATGAACGTGACGGCAGTTGGACCGTTCAGCCTCTTGATTGGCTTGGCCTCTATCCACTTGGTGAATTTGTCCATGGCGACCAGCAAATGAGTCATGCCGCCGCGTGCTGTCTTGAAAGGACCCACCATGTCCAAACCCCACACGGCAAACGGCCAGGTGATAGGGATGGTCTTGAGGACAGAGGCTGGCTGGTGTTGCTTGGTGCTGAACTTCTGGCACCCTTTGCACTTCTTGACTAACTCCTTGGCGTCGTCCAATGCAGTCTGCCAGAAGAAACCATGGCGGAAGGCTTTGGCTACGAGGGACCGGGAGGCGGCATGGTGGCCACATTCGCCTTGGTGGATGTCTCTGAGGATCTCCATGCCCTTCTCCGGCTCCACGCAGCGCTGATAAACGCCGGTTACGCTCCGCCTGGCGAGCTCTCTTTTGACGATGGTGTAGACGCATGCCCGGCGCTGGATCTGCCGAGCTAGCACTTTGTCTGCTGGTAGCACGTGGCTTACCAGCTAGTCGCGGATGGGCTGCGCCCACGATGGGGCCGCCACCACCGTGAAGACGGCAACTGGCACGAGGGTGGCCGGGTTGGGAGGCGGCGGGCTTGAGCTGGCCACTCCTGGTGGTGTCGATGAAGTCCCCGGGCCGACTGCTGCAGTCCCCGGGCCACCTGCTGAAGTCCCCGGGCCGGCTGCTGGAGTCCCCGAGCCGGATCCGATTGCTCCGGGGTCAGCCGGCACGAAGATGGAGTCGGACTCTAGCGACGGCTTGATAGACGGCTTGCGCAGACACTCAAGGGAGACGCCGGTTGGTATGGCCTGCCGGGTGGAGCCGATGCGGGCGAGGGCGTCCGCTGCGTCGTTGTCGGCTGTTGGCACGTGGAGGAACTCGCACCCATCGAAGTGCCCGCTCATCTGCTGGATGAGGAAGCGGTAGCTTGCCATGTTGGCGTCCTTGGCGTCCCAGTCGCCGGACGACTGCTGGACCACCAAGTTCGAGTCGCCGTAGCAGAGGATGCGGCGGATGCCGATCTCCTTGGCCAGTCGGAGCCCAAAGACGAGTGCCAAGTACTCGGCTACATTGTTGGAGGCGGCAAAGTGGATCTGCAGTGTGTACTTTAGCTTGTCGCCCTTGGGAGAGGTGAGGACGATGCCGGCCCCCAAGCCGGTGCGCATCTTTGAGCAGTCAAAGTGCATCCGCCAATGCGTAGAGTCCGGCACTGGCGGCAGGTACTGGGACTCGGCCCAGTCGACTAAGAAGTCAGCCAGCGCTTCGGACTTGATGGCGGTGCGGGCCTGGTAGAGGATGGTATGGGGAGCCAGCTCGATGGCCCATTTGGCCACCCGGCCTGAGGCATCTCTGTTGCCCATGATCTCGGCAAGGGGGGCGGTGCAGACAACCGTGATGGAGTGCTCTTGGAAGTATTGCTTCAGCTTCTTGGCGGCAAAGTACACGCCGTAGCACATCTTCTGGTAGTGGGGGTAGTTTTGCTTGGAGGCGGACAAGACCTCGCTCAGATAATACACTGGCCTCTGGACCGGCTGCACCTTGCCGGCCTCTGGGCGCTCGACCACAATCACCGTGCTGATGACTCGGCTAGTGGCGGCAATGTAGAGGAGCATCGGTTCCTTGGCAGCCGGAGCCGCCAGGATGGGCGGCGTGGACATCATGCGCTTGAGTTGACAAAAAGCTTCGTCCGCCTGGTCGTTCCAATCGAAGCAAGTGGTTTTCTTCATTAGCTGGTACAGGGGGAGTGCCTTCTCGCCCAGCCGACTGATGAAGCGGCTGAGGGATGCCAGGCACCCGGTGAACTTCTGGATGTCACGCAGCTTGGTGGGTCTCTCCATCCTCTCGATGGCCTTGATCTTCACGAGGTTGCACTCGATGCCGCGTTCAGAGACAAGGAAGCCGAGGAGTTGGCCGGCTGGTACTCCGAAGACGCACTTCTCCGGGTTGAGCTTGATTTGAAAACGGCGCAGATTTTCGAAGGTCTCCTTGAGATCCTCTAGGAGGGTGCCTCGCTTCTCCGTCTTCACCACAATGTCGTCCACATAGACGTGGGTGTTTCTGCCGAGCTGCTTGAGGAGGCACTTCTGCATGCAACGCTGAAATGTGGTGCCGGCATTTCTCAAGCCGAACGTCATGGTCAGGTAGCAAAAGGCTCCGAATGGTGTGATGAAGGCGGTCTTCAGCCGATCGGCCGGGTTCAGCTTGATCTGGTGGTAGCCGGAGTAGGCGTCTAGGAAAGACAGCAGCTCGCACCCGGCCGTGGAGTCGATCACTTGATCTATCCGGGGCAAGGCAAAAGGATCCTTGGGGCAGGCCTTGTTGAGGCTCGTGTAGTCGATACACATGCGCCACTTGTTATTCTTCTTCAAGACGAGGACTGGGTTGGCAAGCCAGTCCGGGTAGAACTAATCCATGATGAAGCCGGCTGCCAGAAGCCGGGCAATTTCTTCACCAACGATCCTTCTCTTCTCTTCTGATAGGCGGCGGTGGGGTTGCTTAACCGGCTTAGCACCCGGTCTCACATGTAGTTTGTGCTCGGCGAAATCTGTCGGGACACCCGGCATGTCTTTGGGGGACCATGCGAAGATGTCTCGATTCTCACGGAGGAAATTGACGAGCTCGCCTTCCTATTTGCTTTCGAGGTTGGTCCCTACGACAGCAAATCTCTCCGGGTGCGCCGGGTCCAAGGCGATCTTCTTGGTTTCCTTGGCCGGCTGGAAGGAAGCCCCTGCTTCCGTCTCCTTGGGATCATCCGGCATGGCCGGCTTCTCGCTGGCCATGGCTACCATCCGGGCAAGGAGACGCTTCTCTTGAGTGATGACGAGGGACTCGGCCAGCTGGCTGTTGGCGGCAGCGCAGTCTAGCGACTTCTGGTAGTCACCGGCGACAGTGATGATGCCCTTGGGGCCCGGCATCTTGGCCTTCAGGTAGGCGTAGTGTGGGACCATCATGAATTTGGCCAGCGCCGGGCGGCCCAAGAGCGCGTGTTAGGGGTTGTCCAGGTCGACCACCTCGAACCAGATTGGCTCGCGGCAGAAGTGGTTCTTATCGCCGAACAGGACATCGATCTTGATCTTGCCGATTGGAGAGCAGGAAAGGACGGGAACTATGCCGTGGAAGACAGTCCGGCTGGGCTGAAGCTGCTTGAGCTTGATGTCCAACCGCTCCATGGTCTCGCGGTACAGGATGTTGATGCTGCTGCCACCATCTATCAGAACTCGGCTGAAGCGGCAAGTCCGCCTCTCCGTTGAGAAGGTTGATGTGGCACCCCGGCTCGGAGAACCAGATTACCAATGTTTCCAGCCCAGAGACCATGTCTTCTGGAAACACACAACAACTTGATACAGAACAGAATTGAACTTTATTGATAAACTCGAAGTACAAGCTCATACTTTACATCGAAAGCAAGGCCAAGAGCACCCTTGGTGCTGCGACAGTATCTACATTATTTATGCAACGTAGCGGGGCCTTGATACTACTCGGTACTTCTACGTCGTAGCGGAACATAGCGATACTCCTTCCACAGGGACACTGCTGTGGACACAACCTAGTAGCATGAGTCATTGGGAACTCCGTCCTCGGCTCCTCCTGCATCTGGCATGATACACCAGGTGAGTACTTTGAATGTACTCGCAAGCTCACAACAACCAAGTAATGCAGCAAACGATAGCATGGCAAATAGCATGTAGGATTATTTTGAAATGATTCGCTTACTGCCTCCGGTTATTCACTTACTCACTTTCGGGTTGTCCCACAACCCTTGGAATATTCACCGAGTACTCTTATCCTCAAGACGAGCTCTTCCATCAATACTATCACTATTACGGTTGACCACCTAGTGAGGTCTGGACGGGCTGTCCAATACCGTGGACGCGGCTATTCGAATAGATTTCACACTCTGCAGAGGTTGCGCACTTTACCCACACTATGGAGCACTGACCTCGTGATCCCATTCGGGTGGACCAGTGTTGCTCCAACGAAACCTGCCTGACCCGTGACTCTCCCATCGTATCATCGGCAATCATTCTCCCCCGGAGTCAAGCCCTGGGTGGCCCCTGTGTCACCCCGTGACACCTGCCATCGTCATGGCCCAACTAAACTGTCCCAAACAGGGACGCCGGCACAAAACTCAACTGGGCTCACAGGGTTATCGCCGTCTACCTGATCAGGGCAGCACGCACGCATAACCCTCCCTTGATGGCGATACCGGTGAAAGAGCACGGAGCCAGACCAAGTCAAGACCGTCCCATACCGGCAAGTGTGGTTGCACGAAAAAGCCCGGACAGGTGACTCAAGATCAACCGTCTACCGTCACTTAGCAAGTATAGCCACAAATAACTCAAGTTATTATCCACCAAGTATTTAACTTAATTTGCCATGAATTGTTATATAGCAAATGAACGGAAATAATTGATTCAAGTATGCACTGCTATTGATATGCTCATGAAATGGAAGTCATGGCTTGCCTTGCTTTGTTGGGTTGCCCAAAAACTCCTGGTCTTCAAAATCACCAAAGTTTCCTTCTGAAAATATTTTCAAACAACAATTTGAAATGTCACATAACACTGTTTTAGTTACCAGAAATTCTGTGAGTGTGAGAAAAATACCAAATTTTACCAGAAATTAGAGGGGTTCAAGACAAACCAAATGTAAAAAGAATCAAGTGATTTGGACTTGTAGATAAAAAGTTGTGGCCAGTCAAAGTTTCTGGTCAAAACTGAAATTTAAAATAAAAACCAGAAAATCTCCAGCGGCCACGTCGAAAGCGTAAAGTGGAAATACGCTTCCACTTACCGCTTCAGCGCGCGCGGCTGAGCCGCTGACAAGCGGGTCCCGTAGCTGGATTTAAACAGAAGGGAGAGAGGGGAACAGAGGGAGGCGGGGCTCCGGTGGTCATCGCCGGCGATGCGGGCGATGGCGAGGTCGGGCGACCGCGGGAATCGAACGAGCGTATGACGGCGAACATGTACGTACCCGCAGGGTCTCGAGAGGTGGCCGGACGGCGTCGCCCCCTTCTTCTCCGGCGACGGTGGTGCTCGGGGGTCGTCGGAGGCGGCGGTTTTGGCGGTGATTTGCTCGGGCAAGTGGTCGGACGTGGTCAGGAGGATGAGCTGAGCTCAGTAGTGGAGTCAGAAGAGGTCGGGGAGGAGTGGAGAGGTGGGTCGGCTGAGCTCTAGTGGCAGCGGATCTCCGGTGAGGCTCAAGGCCAGAGGGCCTCTCGGCTGTGGCTCACTGCTCAGGGAGGCAATTAGAGAATGGTGGAGTGGGTTGAGGAGCTTGGAGAGGCCGGCCATGGCTTTATATAGGCAGGGGCGAGCGCGGGCGAGTTCTCCCGAAGCGGCGAGGTTCGGGCCACGTCGTCGGTGCAAGGACGCCGCGTTGGCTGGCCGCTTGCGGGGTGAGGTGATGGAGGAGGGCAGAGGCAGTAATGGTGGTCGGTGGTGGCTAGCGGGGAAGACGACGAGCACAGGGTTGCAGCGCCGCCACGGGCGACACAGTGCCCGAGTGCGTGGCGGCCGTCGGGGAGGTTTCCGGCGAGGGGAAGCTACGGAAGAGGGTTAGGTGGACGGCATCGACGATGTCGGCACTCCAGGACACCGCCTGGCAACGCGAGGGCTCGAGAATGGCCTTGACAGATGCCGGCGGGATACAGAGCACGCGAACTGGCATGCCAGTGCCGCGCTCACCACGACGCCCGACGTGTGGAGGCCGACCCAGGCCAGCGCAGCGTGTCTGGGGCTTCTCCTTTGGTCGTTTAGCCCACCTATACTCTTGGTTTGGCTAGATACAAGCTGACTCGAAGGGTAGCATCAACTGAAGTTTCTGACAGGGATATTGAGAGGGATCTAGAGAAACGATGAGTGGTGTTTGGAACCAAAGGGGATGTCTGGGGTGAACTAGGATGGAAGGACTACAAACTGACCAAATTTGAAAGCACTTGGAATTTTTTTGAATAGGGTTCATGTGCAACCTGCTATACTAGTCCAGAAACTTAATCTGCTTGGTTCACTCATATGGTTGATCTGGTGAGGCTGCATTTTGGTGTGGGAGAATCATTTGTTGATTAGGAGATGTCATAAAAATTTCAGCTCAAGAGGAAACCTCTAGATGGTACTTCCTTCACAGAGATTCAAAATGAGCAGAAACTTGGCAGAATTTTGCTGCTAAAAAGTTTTATTGGCCAAGATGAAATTTTTGGGTATTATGGCTAGGTAGGTTCTCTAGTACCTCAGAGAATTTATTTGGGGAGTTTCTGAATTAGGAAAATAAGGGTTGCTTCTCAAATGAACAATTCTGACCAGAAAGAAAATAATTATTCTGGCCATTATTCAATATTGAGTAATGGAATATTTTTGAAGATTATGAGGTTAAATGATTATGAGAAGATGTGGCAAAAATTTGGAACTCTTTTGATCATCAAAACTATAGGTTGCTTCACAACCCATAGTGATGCCATAGTCTCCCAAGGAATAAAATGATGTATTTGAAAAAGATCAAATATTGAAATTTGATCCAGGAGGGATATGACAGAGCTTTGGCAGGTTGGTGATGGTTTTGGTTCAAGAGGTTCAAGGATTCATAAGTCCAAAGCCACTTGAAAGATTCAAAAACCATCCAAAATTCAAATAAAGCCAAAATATTTTGAAAAGAAAAAGTTGTCAAAATCAGGGTGTCACAAACCTACCCCCCTTAGGATGAATCTCGTCCTCGAGATTCGTTTGCTCAGGGAACAAGTACGGGTATGCGGATCTTAGAAAGTCTTCCCTTTCCCAAGTGGCCTCTTCCTCAGTGTGGTGTTCCCACAGTACCTTGTAAAACCTGATCATCTTACTCCGGGTAGTTCTTTCCATCTTATCCAAGATTCTGACAGGTTTCTCTTCATAAGTCAGATCTTTAGCCAGTTCTAACTCACTTATATCTGCTTGCTTGATTGGTGGTGCAATGCACTTTCTCAGCTGTGATATGTGGAACACATCATGAACGTCAGCTAACTCAGGTGGTAGCTCCAACTGATATGCTACCCTGCCCTTCCTTGCGACAACTGGAAACGGTCCGATGTATCTTGGTGCAAGTTTTCCCCGGGTATGAAACCTCTTTATTCCTTTCATAGGGTTTACTTGTAGGTAAGCATATTCTCCGGGCTCAAAGGTCACTTCTCAATGCTTTGGGTCATAGTAACTCTTTTGACGGGACTTGGCTGCCCGAAGACGCTCCTGAATATCCTTAACTTGTCTCTCGGCCTCGAGCATCAAGTACGTGCCAAAGATACGACTGTCTCCTGTCTGAGACCAATTTAATGGGGTGCGGCACTTCCGTCCATACAGTGCTTCAAATGGTGACATCGTAAGACTTGATTGATAGCTATTGTTATAGGAAAATTCTGCATAGGGTAGACTATCTTCCCATTTGGGTCCATGAGTAAGGGCACATGACCGAAGCATATCCTCTAGTATCTGATTTACTCGTTCGGTCTGTCCATCTGTCTGTGGATGATACGCTGTGCTATGCTTCAGTACAGTTCCCAAGGCTTGGTGCAATCGTAACCAGAATGCGGAGGTAAATAAGGAGCCTCTATCCGAGGTGATAGACTTGGGTACTCCATGAAGGCTGACTATCCGGGACATGTAGAGTTGTGCAAGCTGGTTTGCATTAAAAGTGGTCTTTACTGGAATAAAGTGAGCCACTTTTGTAAGTATATCCACGATGACCCAGATAGCATCATGACCTCTTGTTGATTTGGGTAGTCCAACAATGAAGTCCATGCATATGTCATCCCACTTCCACTGGGGAACTGGTAAAGGTTGCAGTAGCCCAGCGGGTTTCTGGTGTTCTGCCTTGACTTTATTGCAAACATCACAGCAGGCGACATAGTATGCTATATCCCTTCGCATTCCTGGCCACCAGAAAGTCTCTTTTAGGTCTTGATACATCTTCGTGCCTCCTGGGTGGATGGAGTAAGCGGACTCATGGGCTTCCCTGAGTATTTGCTGTCTTAGGTTGTCTTGATTGGGTACGCATATCCGCTTCTCAAACCATAAGGTGCCTTGGTCATCCACACAAAAAGACTTAGCCTTCCCTTGTTGTGTCAACTTCTTAATTTCTTGTATCTCCATGTCTGGTTCTTGCGCTTTCTTAATTTCCTCCATAAGTGTTGGGGTAATCTCTAAGGTATCCGGATTAACTGGGCCGCATAACACCATATTGAGTTTAGCAAACTCTTCTTGCAACCTGGGGTGAATACTTGCGGTCAGTAAGTTCACAGTACTTGGTTTTCTACTGAGAGCATCAGCAACCACGTTGGCCTTTCCCGGATGATAATTTATCCCCAGATCATAATCTTTGACCAATTCTAACCATCTTCGATGTCTGAGGTTTAGGTCAGGCTGAGTGAAAATATACTTGAGACTCTTATGGTCCGTGTATATTTCACAACGTTGCCCAATGAGGTAATGCCTCCAGATCTTTAAGGCATGGACTACTGCTGCTAGTTCCAGATCATGCGTGGGATAGTTCTCTTCATGAGGTCGTAGCTGCCGGGATGCATATGCTACAACCTTGCCTTCCTGCATTAACACGCAGCCGATTCCATGCCTGGATGCGTCACAGTATATATCAAAGCTCTTGTGGATGTCTGGGAGAACTAAGACAGGGGCCGTGGTTAGCCTTGTCTTTAGCTCCAAAAAGCTGCTCTCGCATTCTGCTGTCCAGACAAACCGTTGATTTTTCTTCAGCAGTCCTGTCAGTGGTTTGGCTATCTTAGAGAAGCCTTCTATGAAGCGACGGTAATAACCTGCCAAACCCAGGAAACTGCGGACTTCAGTAACTGAGGCTGGTGTCTTCCAGTTCAAAACCGCAGTTACTTTGCTGGGGTCGATGGCTACTCCTTGTTTTGACAGGACGTGCCCCAGAAATCCCACCTCTTTGAGCCAAAATTTGCATTTGCTGAATTTGGCATACAGACGATGGGTCCTTAATCTTTCCAAGACAGCACGGAGGTGGTGTTTGTGCTCTTCTTCATCCTTGGAATATATCAGGATGTCATCAATGAACACCACTACAAATTTGTCCAGGAAGTCCATGAAGACCTTGTTCATCATGCTCATGAAATAGGCTGGAGCGTTCGTCAGTCCAAACGCCATGATCGTGAATTCATACAGACCATACCGGGTAGTAAAAGCTGTTTTGGGGATATCCTCTTTTCTGATTTTTAGCTGATGATATCCCGTTCGAAGGTCAATCTTGGAGAATACCTGTGCTCCATTTAGTTGGTCAAATAAATCGTCGATACGAGGGAGTGGGTACTTATTTTTTATAGTGACCTCATTCAGCTGGCGATAGTCTACGCACATTCGTAGACTTCCATCTTTCTTCTTGACAAATAATACGGATGCTCCCCATGGCGAGACACTTGGACGAATGTACCATTTCTGTTGTAGTTCATCCAACTGCTTCTTTAATTCTACCAACTCCGGTCCTGGCATATGGTAGTATTTCTTGTAAATCGGACCGGTTCCGGGAATTACCTCGATTGCAAATTCCAACTCCCGATCAGGTGGCATTCCCGGTAGTTCTTCAGGAAATACATCCGGGAATTCACATACTACTGGAATCAAGTTCCTGTCCGTACCAGTAGCCTGGTATGCCATTCCCTTTCTTGACATCATTTTGCTGGCAAGAAATGTGACTGTATGTCCTACCGGGTTAACCAGTGTCACTGTCCTGGTAGCGCAGTTAATGCACACCTGATGAGGTGTCAACCAGTCCATTCCCAGTATTATATCCAATCCAGGGGATTCAATGGCAACAAGTGTAGCTGGAAATTTCACCTCATGTATCGAGATTTCCAAGCCTTTATAAATCAGATTTGTCCTGAGCAGGGAGCCAGGGGATTGTACCACCATGATTTTATCCAAGAGCGAAGGGGAAAATTTGTGCAAGGTGGCAAAACTCCGCGAAATAAACGAATGGGAAGCTCCAGAATCAAATAAAATTACTGCGGGTATGTCGTTAACAGAAAACATACCAAGGACTACGTCTGGGGCTTCACATGCTTCTTCGGCGGAGATATGGTGGACGCGTCCGTAGTTGACGTTATGGTTGGGGTGGCGTCCAATGGTGTTGACCTATGGCTTGTAGTCGGATGGAGGCTTCCCGTTTCTGGCGGGGCACTGCTTGGAGTAGTGTCCGCCTTGGCCACAATTGAAACAAGTGTTGTTGCGGAGGCAATCCTCCAACACAGGCTATTTGCCAAAAGTCTTGTCCTGGCTGATCATTTTATTGTTGTTGTTGCCATTGTTCCATGCTGACTTGTATTCTGATGGGCCTGTCTGCCAAATACGTGGCTTCTGCGCAGATTGCTCCCGGTTGTCCTTCTTAGGTTCAAACTTCCGCTTGCGATCGTCATAGCCGGACTTGTGTTCACGCTCTGCTATGAAAGCCTTGTTTACCAAAGTCTGGAAGTCCGGAAAATCCAACATACAAAGTTGACAGCGAAGAGTATGATTCAATCCTCCAAGGAAGCGGTCTATCTTCCTTTCTTCGGTGGACACGTCATGGGCGGAGTACCGTGCTAGATTATTGAACTTGTGCAAATACTCTCCCACGGACATATTACCTTGTGTGAGAGCAAGAAATTCCCTTTGCTTCACCTTCATTATGCCTGTAGGGATGTGATACTTGCGGAATGCCTCCTTGAACTTCTCCCAGGAAACATCTTCTCCGGAAGGCCATGCCATCTTGGTATTGTCCCACCATATAGCTGCTGGCCCTTCAAGGTAATGAGTGACAAAAGGAACCTTGTCTGCCTCTTCACAGCGAGCCATATCTAGTTTCTTTTCCATGGTCCTTAGCCAATCATCAGCCTCCATTGGGTCCATAGCTTGACTAAAACTGGGTGGCTTGGTACGCTGAAAGTCAGATAACTTGGAATGGGTCCCATTATTGTTATTCTGGCTCACTATAGTCTGCATACTCTTTAAGAACTCCATAAGATCCTGGTTTCTTTTCTCCTCAAACATCCTCATGATCTGTTCAGTAGTCGGTGCCTGAGATGGTGGTGGTGGTAAATCTTCCGGTGGTTGTCCTGCTTGTCTGGCGGATCGACGAACGGGGGTTCCATCGCCGCCTTGGCTACTACTTCTCTTCATCCTAAATTTGTTCCCATTGCAAAATACCGAATCGATGAGCAACATCCATAGGGGAAAACAAAACACAGTAATAAAGCACCAAAAGAAAGATTGCGAAAGAAAAGTCGAATGAAGCAAACGACATAATTATACAAGATAACCCAACATCATACATGGCAAGCTAGTAGGGGGTAATATCATGGCTAAACTGCTCATATGGCAGTTGACATATGCAAATATGCATGCATTAAACTCAAGCCTCCACTCTAGTGGTGCAGGTGGCACGAACACTGCCAAGCTGTAGACTCCTCATCATCTGATCCTGAGTCAGATTCCGAACTGATGATGTGGATCGCATCCTCCGGATTAAAGGAAACACGACAACGCTGCTGAGAGGGTTCTCCTTCCGGGGAGGTAGGAGCATGACGTCTCAGCATCGGAGCAGCTGGGGTGGCTAGGAGCGAGGCCCACTCTGCCGGGGTCTCTTGTCGGCTACCAGATGAAAAGCCTGGTGATATAGTGGAACTGGAGGGAGCACCAAACGTACGAGGAGGTGGAACTGGCGGTGGATGCACAGGTGGAAACATAGGATGAGGCAGAGATGATGCGATAGACACCGCTGCGAGTGCCCCTTGGACACGAGACAGCTCCTCGGCCAAGGAAACGATCATGTGGTAACTGGCATTCAGATAACTGGATAGAACACCAGTGGCACGATCACTCGCCGGGTCAACAGGTGCAAAGAGGACTCGCCCTGTCGTAGGCGACAGGGTGGGGTAGTGAAAGAAACCTGGATGAGTCTGCATCTCGACCTCGTGGAAGCGCAAGTCAGTGAGAGCCTCCATCGCGGCAAACTGGATCACCAGCTCCGGAGTTGAAGCCATTCCGCCCTTAGAAGAGCGAGAATAGCTACCAATGTCTGAGCTCGCGGTCATAACAGCCTCCGCGTGATACTCATATACTGACTCAGCAAGCTGCTCGCGGAACACCTGGTATACTGGATCTTCACCGTTGGGATATAGCCGAAGCCAGACGCTACGGAGCAGTACAGGAAAGGTGAACGGTGCTGGCTCATGATGGTAGTGGTATGGAACTGGTGCCATCTACACTCACAATGCCAATGGTTAGAAAAACAATGAATCATGATGCATGCCATATAACAATCAAATGCAGCAAACAAGGTGGATACTCAAATCCTACCCTAATCACGGTTTCTAGCGCAGGCTAACTAGGGTGTCCTACAGTCAGCATGGCTCTGATACCAAGCGTTGTGGCACCCCGGCTCGGAGAACCGGATTACCAATGTTTCCAGCCCAGAGACCATGTCTTCTGGAAACACACAACAACTTGATACAGAACAGAACTGAACTTTATTGATAAACTCGAAGTACAAGCTCATATTTTACATCGAAAGCAAGGCCAAGAGCACCCTTGGTGCTGCGACAGTATCTACATTATTTATGCAACATAGCGGGGCCTTGATACTACTCGGTACTTCTACGGCGTAGCGGAACATAGCGATACTCCTTCCACAGGGACACTGCTGTGGACACAACCTAGTAGCATGAGTCATTGGGAACTCCATCCTTGGCTCCTCCTGCATCTGGCATGATACGCCAGGTGAGTACTTTGAATGTACTCGCAAGCTCACAACAACCAAGTAATGCAGCAAACAATAGCATGGCAAATAGCATGTTGGATTATTTTGAAATGATTCGCTTACTGCCTCCGGTTATTCACTTACTCACTTTCGGGTTGTCCCACAACCCTTGGAATATTCACCGAGTACTCTTATCCTCAAGATGAGCTCTTCCATCAATACTATCACTATTACGGTTGACCACCTAGTGAGGTCTGGATGGGCTGTCCAATACCGTGGACGCGGCTATTCGAATAGATTTCACACTCTGCAGAGGTTGCGCACTTTACCCACACTATGGAGCACTGACCTCGTGATCCCATTCGGGTGGACCAGTGTTGCTCCAACGAAACCTGCCTGACCCGTGACTCTCCCATCGTATCACCGGCAATCATTCTCCCCCGGAGTCAAGCCTTGGGTGGCCCCTGTGTCACCCCGTGAGACCTGCCACCGTCGTGGCCCAACTAAACTGTCCCAAACCGGGATGCCGGCACAAAACTCAACTGGGCTCACAGGGTTATCGCAGTCTACCTGATCAGGGCAGCACGCACGCATAACCCTCCCTAGATGGCGATACCGGTGAAAGAGCACGGAGCCAGACCAAGTCAAGACCGTCCCATACCGGCAAGTGTGGTTGCACGAAAAAGCCCGGACAGGTGACTCAAGATCAACCGTCTATCGTCACTTAGCAAGTATAGCCACAAATAACTCAAGTTATTATCCACCAAGTATTTAACTTAATTTGCCATGAATTGTTATATAGCAAATGAACGGAAATAATTGATTCAAGTATGCA
The DNA here is from genome assembly GCA_011799875.1 of Thinopyrum elongatum. Taxonomy (NCBI): domain Eukaryota; kingdom Viridiplantae; phylum Streptophyta; class Magnoliopsida; order Poales; family Poaceae; genus Thinopyrum; species Thinopyrum elongatum. Next base: position 392,815,812 of record CM022299.1, read on the forward strand.
CTGCTATTGATATGCTCATGAAATGGAAGTCATGGCTTGCCTTGCTCTGTTGGGTTGCCCAAAAACTCCTGGTCTTCAAAATCACCAAAGTTTCCTTCTGAAAATATTTTCAAACAACAATTTGAAATGTCACATAATACTGTTTTAGTTACCAGAAATTCTGTGAGTGTGAGAAAAATACCAAATTTTACCAGAAATTAGAGGGGTTCAAGACAAACCAAATGCAAAAAGAATCAAGTGATTTGGACTTGTAGATAAAAAGTTGTGGCGAGTCAAAGTTTCTGGTCAAAACTGAAATTTAAAATAAAAACCAGAAAATCTCCAGCGGCCACGTCGAAAGCGTAAAGTGGAAATACGCTTCCACTTACCGCTTCGGCCCGCACGGCTGAGCCGTCGACAAGCGGGTCCTGCAGCTGGATTTAAACAGAAGGGAGAGAGGGGAACAGAGGGAGGCGGGGCTCCGGTGGTCATCGCCGGCGATGCGGGCGATGGCGAGGTCGGGCGACCGCGGGAATCGAACGAGCGTACGTACCCGCAGGGTCTCAAGAGGTGGTCGGACGGCGTCACCCCCTTCTTCTCTGGCGACGGTGGTGCTCGGGGGTCGTCGGAGGCGGCGGTTTTGGTGGTGATTTGCTCAGGCAAGTGGTCGGACATGGTCAGGAGGATGAGCTGAGCTCAATAGTGGAGTTAGAAGAGGTCGGGTAGGAGTGGAGAGGTGGGTCGGCTGAGCTCTAGTGGCGGCGGATCTCCGGCGAGGCTCGAGGCCAGAGGGCCTCTCGGCCGTGGCTCGCTGCTCAGGGAGGCAATTGGAGAATGGTGGAGTGGGTGGAGGAGCTTGGAGAGGCCGGCCATGGCTTTATATAGGCAGGGGCGAGCTCGGGCGAGTTCTCCCGAAGCGGCGAGGTTCGGGCCACGTCGCCAGTGCAAGGACGCCGCGTTGGCTGGCCGCTTGCGGGGTGAGGTGATGGAGGAGGGCAGAGGCAGTAATGGTGGTCGGTGGCGTCTAGCGGGGAAGACGACGAGCACAGGGTCGCGGCGCCGCCACGGGCGACACAGTGCCCGAGTGCGTGGTGGCCGTCGGGGAGGTTTCCGGTGAGGGGAAGCTACGGAAGAGGGTTAGGTGGACGGCATCGACGATGTCGGCACTCCAGGACACCCCCTGGCAACACGAGGGCTCGAGAATGGCCTTGACAGACACCGGCGGGATACAGAGCACGCAAACTGGCATGCCAGTGCCGCGCTCACCATGACGCCCGGCGCGTGGAGGCCGACCCAGGCCAGCGTAGCGTGTCTGGGGCCTTCTCCTTTGGTCGTTTAGCCGACCTACACTCTTGGTTTGGCTAGATACAAGCTGACTCGAAGGGTAGCATCAACTGAAGTTTCTGACAGGGATATTGAGAGGGATCTGGAGAAACGATGAGTGGTGCTTGGAGCCAAAGGAGATGTCTGGGGTGAACTAGGATGGAAGGACTACAAACTGACCAAATTTGAAAGCATTTGGAAAAGTTTTGAATAGGGTTCATGTGCAACCTGCTATACTAGTCCAGAAACTTAATCTGCTTGGTTCACTCATATGGTTGATCTGGTGAGGCTGCATTTTGGTGTGGGAGAATCATTTGGTGATTAGGAGATGTCATAAAAATTTCAGCTCAAGAGGAAACCTCTAGATGGTACTTCCTTCACAGAGATTCAAAATGAGCAGAAACTTGGCAGAATTTTGCTGCTAAAAAGTTGTATTGGCCAAGATGAATTTTTTGGGTATTGTGGCTAGGTAGGTTCTCTAGTACCTCAGAGAATTTATTTGGGGAGTTTCTGAATTAGGAAAATAAGGGTTGCTTCTCAAATGAACAATTCTGACCAGAAAGAAAATAATTATTCTGGCCATTATTCAATATTGAGTAATGGAATATTTTTGAAGATTATGAGGTTAAATGATGATGAGAAGATGTGGCAAAAATTTGGAACTCTTTTGATCATCAAAACTATAGGTTGCTTCACAACCCATAGTGATGCCATAGTCTCCCAAGGAATAAAATGATGTATTTGAAAAAGATCAAATATTGAAATTTGATCCAGGAGGGATATGACAGAGCTTTGGCAGGTTGGTGATGGTTTTGGTTCAAGAGGTTCAAGGATTCATAAGTCCAAAGCCACTTGAAAGATTCAAAAACCATCCAAAATTCAAATAAAGCCAAAATATTTTGAAAAGAAAAAGTTGTCAAAATCAGGGTGTCATAGTTGAGTCCAGCACCAAGGCGTATGCACCCGGCGAGGGCATCATGGCCGGGTGGTCGGTCTGGCTCCAGCTGATGGGCCCCTCGGACCAGTGCATGAAGGTGGGGACCTCTGAGCTGACGGCATTCACCTCGCGGCGCCGCTGCTGTCGGCTGTGCTTGTCGTCGGCTTCGCTCGTGAAGACGACGTAGGTTGCGTTCTCTTCGGGGAACTCACCTTGAAGCATGCCGGTAGCTTGGGCCGGTTGCTGAACAGTCGGAGCTATCTGGCCGGCCGCTGGAGGAGGCGGCAGGGCCTCGCCCTTGGCAATCTGGGCGAGCCAGTTGCACTTCCGAGTGGTGTGGTTGGACGGCTTTGCGCCGCTATGGAACTTGCACGGGGCATCGAGGGCTTGCGCAAAGGAGAAGGCAGGCTGCCAGGCACCCTTGCCGCCCTGCGGACGCTTGGGGTCGGGCTGCCCGGCCGGCTGCTGATCCTCGACAGTGGCCACCTGCCGGCTGTTGGAAGCTGGCTGCGGGGCCTTGCGCTTGTTGTCGTTCGGTGGTTGGCGTCACCAGCCGAAGTTTGGGAACCCGGCTGGACCACCCTGCCGGCAGCGTCAACCCGGATCTCTGATCCCATGGAGGAGTCGGCGGTGGCGTACTTGTTGGCCACTACCAGGAGCTCGTCCAAGGTAGCCGGCTCGTCGCACAAGAGCTTGTGCTTGAGCAGAGTGCCCTCTCGGCACCCGGTGGTGAAGTAGTCGATGGCCTGCACCTCGTGGACCCCCTCGCAGGAGTTGCGCAGTTCGCCCCAACGCGTCAGATAGTCGCGAGTGGACTCGGCCGGCCCCTGAACGCACATGGAGAGCTGGCGTGGCTTGGGGGGCCGCTTGTACGTACTGGTGAAGTTGCGGATGAAGGCGTCACTGAAATCTACCCAACTGTTGATGCTGTTGGGCTTGAGGCTATTCAGCCATGTCCGGGCCGTGCCCTGAAGCATGAGCGGGACGTACTTGACGGCCACGCGCTCGTTGCCGTTGGAGATGCCGACTGCTGTGGAGTAGTCGATCAGCCAGTCTTCCGGCTTCACGACGCCGTTGTACTTGGGCGTGTCTCTGGGGAGCGTGAACCCTTTGGGAAAGGGCTCATCGCGGATATGGGGGCTGAAGCAGGCTGGCCCGATTGCGCGCTCCTCTTCTAACAATTGGGACCGAGCCAGCCGCTCAATCCGGTGGCATGCGTCATTTTCGCCGACTGCTTCGCGGGGGCCAAGCCGGCCGCTGAGCGTAGGGTGATCGAGCGGCGGCGCGGGATTGGCCGCCCTCTCTCTCCGAGGAGGTAAGCGCTCTTCCGGCCAGCACCGAGGCTCCGGGTTCTGGAGCTCTTGGCGGCCGTCCGCTATCGTGCGGGGCGTACGTTGGCTGTTGCTAGCAACCGGCTCTGGGTCTCGCGACTGCCCGTGGCCTCCGCCGCTAGGGGACCGAGAGGTCGCGCCGTTCTCGCGACGGGGCACGTGGGTGTCGACCCGCCGGCCCGATCCCACCACGCGGTTGCCCGTGTCCTGCTGCGCGTTCGCAGCGTCGATGAGTTGCTGGAGGCGCTCCAGTTGCTCGCGTAGCTCATCGCCCCACAAGTGCTTGAGCTCACCTGCGGCCGCCTGGGCGGCACGCATGTTCTGCGCTGGGGTCTTGTAGACCGGGTGTTCGACCCCCAACATGCTGGCGATCGTAGCGCCGCATTGCCGGATGGCGCCGGCCCGGCTAGGCTCGGCCGCAGCCGGCGTCCCGCCGACCACGCAATCGATCTCGCGCTGAGTGGCTTCAGCGCGGCGCTACAGCGCCGCCATCTTGGAGGCGCTGTCGAAAAGCTTGACGCGGAACTCCTCTAGCTCCTCCTAGCTGGCGCCAGGTGGAGGAGGCGTCGCCAGGGCATGTATGGTCGCGTCCAGCGGATCCTGGCCGGATCCGCCAGCGCCCAGGCCGTCAGCGATGACCATCACCTCCACGAGGGTGCTGGCGTCAAGCGCGCCGACAGGAGCGTCCCTGGCGGCAGGAGGGAGGGGATCGTCGATGATCTCCACGTAGCTGGGGAAGTCGTCGGCGGAGGCCGTGTCAATGAGAGCGAGCTTGCCGAAGAGCTCGGTGAGGGGGTCGGCTGCTCGTGCGTCGGCGACGGGCTCGTCAAAGAGGCTGAGCTCGCTAAAGAGGCCGGCAAGGTGACCCGCGGGGGAGGCGGTTCCCGTGTCAGGCGATGTGCCAAGGTCGACACGGGCGGGCGCATCGGGCCGGCTGATCTCGCCAGCCGCGCACACTCGCCGGAGAGGAACAAGGTTCCCGTCCAGAACGTGTCTCCGGCCGACATCGCTGCTGGCCCCACGGTGGGAGCCAACTGTCATGGTAAAATCTCTACAGATGCCAGGGGTGGCTTATCATGGTTGGAGCCATAAGATCGTCGTCGGGTCCTGGAAGCGGGAGTGGGCACAAGCTCGGATGGACACGAGATCTACCCAGGTTCAGGGCTCTCCTAAGAGATGAAACCCCTACTCCTGCTCTGCGGGGTCTCCGCATGTTCAATATGAAGCAAAGAGTACAATGGTGCTCCTAGAGCTGTTTGGCCAGAGGAGGAAGAAGGGCGAGGCTAGCTCTCTCCTTTCCCTGGCTATGGTGTGTGTAGAACTGAGTTGGAGCATGGGAGGAACCCTTTGCATGGGTGTGGCTTGGGGGGTTTTATAGGCCAACCCCCCAGGGGTACAATGGTAATATGGCCGGGTGGTAGGCCCCGGCTGTCAGCATCTATGGGGGTCAGGTTCTCCGCCGGCTGCTGGGGCCCGCTTCTGCTGGGCCCTGCCGGCTGCCGAGGAACCGGCCGACAGGTGGGGCCCGCCGCCTGCGGGCCCCGCTGACGGCTCTTCACTGTGGCGCCGCCCGCGCTGACGGAGGCCGTGTCGGGCGCGCCATGGCTACAGCGCCGCGCTGGACGGGTTGGCGACCGCCTGGCGGCGCCCACTGTAGCCATGCGGCCGTGGTTCGGGGGAGGCATGGCGCACTGTAGCCATGCCCCAGCTTGTCTCCTGGTCGGGCTCAAACTTCCAGGGAGGGGACGGGCTGCCGGCCAGGAGCCGGCCCGTACCCTCGCCGTCTTCTGGAGCACGCCGTCTTCTAGGAGGCGGCCTTCCAGCTTCAGCCACTTTCTTGGGGGTGCGCCGTCTTCTAGGAGGCGGCCTTCCGGTCCCGCCCGGCCCCGGAGGTCGGTCTTACGACCATTCGGACTGAGGGGCTTGGCTAGCCCCGATGTCTTGAAATATGGTTAAGCGCTGATGAGGCTACCTGGGGTCTATCCCCCCGACATGATGATCAGACATGGGTTAGTTGATTTGGATCATGTATTCTTAGATAACTTGAGGGATGTTCATTTAAGTGGGAGTTCATTAGTAATTTAATTATTTGAACTAAAATTTATCATGAACATAGTCAAAAGGTCTTTGCAAATTATGTTGTAGATCAATGGCCCGTGTTACCGTTCCCTTGTATTTTTAATGCGTTCCTAGATAAAACTAAGTTGAAAGATGATGGTAGCAATAAAGCGGACTGGGTCCGTGATCTGAGGATTATCCTTATTACTGCACAGAAGAATTATGTCCTTGATGCACCGCTAGGTGACAAACCTGCCGCAGGAGCTGATACAGACGTTATAAATGTTTGACAAGCTTGATCTGATGACTACTTTATAGTTTAGTGCACCATGCTTTACGGCTTAGAACCGGGGCTCCAAAGATGTTTTGAACGCAATGAAACATATGAGATGTTCCAAGAGCTGAAATTGGTATTTCAGGCTCATGCCCATGTTGAGAGGTATGAGACCTCTGACAAGTACTTTGCCTACAAGGTGGAGGAGAATAGCTCAGCCAGTGAGCATGTGCTCAGAATGTCTGGGTACTACAATCGCTTGAATCAAGTGGGAGTTAATCTTCCAGATAAAATAGTGACTGATAGAGTTCTCCAGACACTATCACCAAGCTACTAGATCTTCGTGATGAACTATAATATGCAAGGGATGACCAAAATGATTCCCAAGCTCTTCGCGATGCTGAAATCAGCGGAGGTAGAAATCAAGAAAAAGCATCAAGTGTTGATGGTTAACAAGACCACCAGTTTCAATAAAAAGGGCAAGGGAAAGAAAGGGAACTTCAAGAAGAACGGCAAGCAAGTTGCCGCTCCCTTGAAGAAGCCCAAGGCTGGACCCAAGCCTGAAACTGAGTGCTTCTACTGCAAAGGAAATGGTCACTAGAAGCGGAGCGGCCTCAAATACTTGGCAGATAAGAAGGATGGCAAAGTAAACAAAGGTATATTTGATATACATGTTATTGATGCGTACATTACTGGTGCTCATAGTAGCCCCTGGGTATTTGATACCGGTTCAGTTGCTAAGATTAGTAACTCGAAACAGGAGTTGCAGAATAAACAGAGACTAGTTAAGGGCGAGGTGACGATGTGTGTTGGAAGTGTTTCCAAGATTGATATGATCACCATCGCACACTCCCTCTACCTTCGAGATTAGTGTTGAGCCTAAATAAATATTATTTGGTGTTTGCGTTGAGCATGAACGTGATTAGATCGTGTTTATTGCAATACGATTATTCATCTAAGACAGAGAATAATTGTTGTTCTGCTTACATGAATAAAACCGTCTATGGTCATACACCCAATGTGAATGGTTTACTGAATCTCGATCGTAGTGATACACATATTCATAATATTGATGACAAAGGATGCAAAGTTGATAATGATAGTGCAACATACTTGTGGCACTACCGTTTAGGTCATATTGGTGTAAAGCGCATGAAGAAACTCCATGCGGATGGACTTTTGGAATCACTTGATTATGAATCATTTGATACTTGCGAACCATGCCTCATGAGTAAGATGACTAAAACTCCGTTCTCCGGAACAATGGAGCGAGCTAATGACTTATTGGAAATAATACATACCGATGTATGCGGTCCGATGAGTGTTGAGGCACGCGGCTTATTTTCTGACATTCACAGATGATTTGAGTAGGTATGGATATATCTACTTGATGAAACACAAGTCTGAAACATTTGAAAAGTTCAAAGAATTTCAGAGTGAAGTGAAGAATCATCGTAACAAGAAAATAAAGTTTCTACGATCTGATCGCGAAGGCGAATATTTGAGTTACGAGTTTGGCCTTCATTTAAAACAATGTGGAATTGTTTCACAACTCACGCCACCTGGAACACCATAGCGTAATGGTGTGTCCGAATGTCGTAACCGTACTTTATTAGATATGGTGCGTTCTATGATGTCTCTTACCGATTTGCCTTTATCATTTTGGGGTTATGCATTAGAGACAGTTGCATTCACGTTAAATAGGGCACCATCTAAATCCGTTGAGACGACACCGTATGAACTATGGTTTGGCAAGAAACCTAAGCTATCGTTTCTTAAAGTTTGGGGATGCGACGCTTATGTCAAAAGGCTTCAGCCTGATAAGCTCGAACCCAAATCGGAGAAGTGCGTCTTCATAGGATACCCTAAGGAAACTATTAGGTACACCTTCTACCATAGATCCGAAGGCAAGATCTTTGTTGCAAAGAATGGGTCCTTTCTAGAGAAGGAGTTTCTCTCGAAAGAAGTGAGTGGGAGGAAAGTAGAACTTGATGAGGTAATTGTACCTTCTCTAGAATTGGAAAGTAGCACATCAGAGAAAACCGTTCCCGTGATGCCTACACCAACTAGAGAGGAAGCTAATGATGATAATCATGAAACTTCAGATCAAGTTACTACTAAACCTCGTAGGTCAACCAGAACATGTTCCGCACTAGAGTGGTACAGTAACCCTGTCCTGGAAGTCATGTTGTTAGACAACGGAGAACTTGCGAACTATAAAGAAGCTATGAAAGCTGAGATAGGATCCATGTATGAGAACAAAGTATGGACTTTGGTGGACTTGCCCGATGATTGGAGGGCCATTGAAAATAAATGGATCTTCAAGAGGAAGACAGACGCTGATGATAATATCACTGTCTACAAAGCTCGACTTGTCATGAAAGGTTTTCGACAAGTTCAAGGAGTTGACTACGATGAGACTTTCTCACCCGTAGCGATGCTTAAGTCTGTTCGAATCATGTTAGCAATTACCGCATTTTATGAGTATGAAATCTGGCAAATGGATGTCAAAACAACATTCCTTAACGGGTATCTGAAAGAAGAGTTGTATATGATGCAACCAGAAGGTTTTGTCGATCCTAAAGGTGCTAACAAAGTGTGCAAGCTCCAGCGATCCATCTATGGACTGGTGCAAGCATCTTGGAGTTGGAATATACGCTTTGATGATGTGATCAAAGCATATGGTTTTATACAGACTTATGATGAAGCCTGTATTTGCAAGAAAGTGAGTGGGAGCTCTGTAGCATTTCTGATATTATATGTGGATGACATATTGTTGATTGGAAATGATATAGAATTTCTTGATAGCATAAAAGGATACTTGAATAAGAATTTTTTAATAAAAGACCTCGGTGAAGCTGCTTATATATTGGGCATCAAGACCTATAGGGATAGATCGAGACGCTTATAGAACTTTCACAAAGCACATACCTTGGCAAAGTTTTGAAGAAGTTCAAAATGGATCAGTCAAAGAAAGGGTTCTTGCCTGTGTTGCAAGGTGTGAAGTTGAGTAATACTCATAGCCCGACCACGACAGAAGATAGAGAGAGAATGAAAGTCATTCCCTATGCCTCAGCCATAGGTTCTATAAAGTATGTCATGCTGTGTACCAGACCTGTTGTGTGCCTTGCCATGAGTTTGGCAAGGGGGTACAATGGTGATCCAGGAGTGGATCACTGGACAGCGGTCAAAATTATCCTTAGTTACCTAAGAGGACTAAGGAAATGTTTCTCGGTTATGGAGGTGATAAAGAGTTCGTCGTAAAGGGTTACGTCGATGCAAAGCTTTGACACTGATTCGGATGACTCCGAGTCTCAATCTGGATACGTATTGAAAGTGGGAGAAATTAGCTAGAGTAGCTCCATGCAGAGTATTGGAGACATAGAAATTTGCACAATACATACGGATCTGAATATGGCAGACTCATTGACTAAACCTCTTTCACAAGCAAAGCATGATCACATGTAGGATCGAAAGTATGTCTAGAGGGGGGGTGATTAGACTACTTGACCAAATAAAAATCTAGCCTTTTCCAAATTTTAAGTCTTGGCAGATTTTAGCAACTTAGCACAAGTCAAGCAATCAACCTACACATGCAATTCTAAGAGTATAGCAGCGGAATGTAAATCATTGCATATGAAGGTAAAGCGGAGGAGTTTGGAGGGAGCAAACGCAATGTAGACACGGAGATTTTTGGTGTGGTTCCGATAGGTGGTGCTATCGTACGTCCACGTTGATAGAGACTTCAACCCACGAAGGGTAACGGTTGCGCGAGTCCACGGAGGGCTCCACCCATGAAGGGTCCACGAAGAAGCAACCTTGTCTATCCCACCATGGCCATCGCCCACGAAGGACTTGCCTCACTAGGGTAGATCTTCACGAAGTAGGCGATCTCCTTGCCAGAACAAACTCCTTGGTTCAACTCCACAATCTTGACGGAGGCTCCCAAGTGACACCTAACCAATCTAGGAGACACCACTCTCCAAAAGGTAATAGATGGTGTGTTGATGATGAACTCCTTGCTCTTGTGCTTCAAATGATAGTCTCCCCAACACTCAACTCTCTCTCACAGATTTGGATATGGTGGAAAGATGATTTGAGTGGAAAGCAACTTGGGGAAGGCTAGAGATCAAGATTCTTGTGGTTGGATTGGAATATCTTGGTCTCAACACATGAGTAGGTGGTTCTCTCTCAGAAAATGAATGCTGGAAGTGTAGGCACGTTCTGATGGCTCTCCTCTCGAATGGAGGAAGGGTGGAGGGGTATATATAGCCTCCACACAAAATCTAACCGTTACACACAATTTACCAAACTTGGTGGGACCGAATAGTGAAACTCGGTCAGACCGATTTAGTTCAAAAATGTGAACATTAGGATTTTCGGTGGGACCGACATGTCAACTCGGTGAGACCGATTTTGTTAGGGTTAGGGCATAACGTAATCTCGGTGAGACCGATCACATGAACTCGGTGAGACCGATTTCTGTAATAGGCAAACAGAGAGTTGGTCAGGCAAACTCGGTGGGACCGATCTCTCATTTCGGTGAGACCGAAACGTTACGAAGAGGAAACAGAGAGTTTGCATTGCGAACTCGGTGGGACCGATCGCTCATCTCGGTTAGACCGAAATGTTACGAAGGGAAACAGAGAGTTAGCAATCCCATCTCGGTGAGACCGAGATCCCTATTGGTGAGACCGAACTGATTAGGGTTTCTGGCAGTGGCTATGTCAAATGAACTCGGTGGCGCCGGATAGATCAAATCGGTGGGGCCGAGTTTGACTTTTGGTTTGGGACATATGTGGATATGAGAAAGTGGTTGAGGCTTTTGGAGCATATCACTAAGCATTTTGAGCAAGCAAGCCATTAAGCAACACCTCATCCCCTTTTAATAGTATTGGCTTTCCTATGGACTCAATGTGATCTTGGATCACTAAAATGAAAAGAGTAGAGTCTTGAGCTTGAGCCAATATATGTCCTTAGCATTTTGAGTGGTCAACATCTCTAGTCCATGCCATGCCAATCATTGAACTTTCTCAAATGATCATCTTGAAAGAGTATTAGTTCAATGAGCTATATGTTCTTAAGAATTACCAAAACCACCCAGGGATTAGTTGCACTTTCATCACACCTTAGTACTCTTTGAGTATTAATCACATGGCGATGTGAACTAGATTATTGACTTTAGTAAAACTCTTTGGGTATTAGTCACATGGCGATGTGAACTATTGGTGTTAATCACATGGCGATGTGAACTGGATTATTGACTCTAGTGCAAGTGGGAGACTGATGGAAATATGCCCTAGAGGCAATAATAAAGTTGTTATTATTATATTTCCTTATTCATGATGAAGGTTTATTATTCATGCTAGAATTGTATTGACCGGAAACTTAAATACATGTGTGAATACATAAACAAATACCGTGTCTCTAGTGAGCCTCTACTAGACTAGCTCGTTGATCAAAGATGGTTAAGGTTTCCTAACCATAGGCATGAGTTGTCACTTGATAACGGGATCACATCATTAGGAGAATGATGTGATGGACAAGACCCATCCGTTAGCTTAGCATATGATCGTTCAGTTTATTGCTACTGCTTTCTTAATGTCACATGTTCCTTCGACCATGAGATCATGCAACTCCCAGATACCGGAGGAATGCCTTGTGTGCTATCAAACGTCACAACGTAACTGGGTGATCATAAAGATGCTCTATAGGTATCTCTTAAGGTGTCTGTTGAGTTGGCATGAATCGAGATTGGGATTTGTCACTCCGAGTATCGGAGAGGTATCTCTGGGCCCTCTCGGTAATACACATCACAAGAAGCTTGCAGGCAAAGTGACTAAGGAGTTAGTTACAAGATGATGTATTACAGAACAAGTAAAGAGACTTGCCGGTAATGAGATTGAACTAGGTATGAAGATACCGATGATCGAATCTCGGGCAAGGAACATACCGACAGACAAAGGGAATTACGTATGTTGTCATAAAGGTTCGACCGATAAAGATCTTCGTAGAATATGTAGGAACCAATATGGGCATCTAGGTCCCGCTATTGGTTATTGATCGGAGAGTCATCTCGGTCATGTCTACATCATTCTCGAACCTGTAGGGTCCACACGCTTAACGTTCGTTGGCGATATAGTATTATATGAGTTATGTGAGTTGATGACCGAATGTTGTTCCGAGTCCCGGATGAGATCACAGACATGACGAGGAGCTCCGGAATGGTCCAGAGGTAAAGATTGATATAAAGGATGATAGTATTTGGTCACCGGAAAGGTTTCAGAACTACCGGGTACTTATCGAAGTACCGAAAGGGGTTTCGGGAGGCCACCGGCACTTGGTGGGCCTCATGGGCCAAAGGAGGGAGGCGCACCACCATCACCACGCCGTCGTGCTGCCGGAACTCATCTACTACTTCGCCCGTCTTGCTGGATCATTAAGGCGAGGACGTCATCGAGCTGGACGTGTGCTGAACGCGGAGGTGCCGTACGTTCGGTACTTGATCGGGCGGATCGTGAAGGCGTACGACTACATCAACCGCGTTGATAAACGCTTCCGCTTAATGGTCTACGAGGGTACGTAGACACACTCTCCCCTTTCGTAGCTATGCATCTCCATGGATAGATCTTGCGTGTGCGTAGAAATTTTTTGTTTTCCATGCAACGTTCCCCAACACTTGGGTCCCATGAAGGCCACCGCCACCGCGTCGCCGAGTTACACAGTCGGTGTCTTGCCCAGTCAGCGAGGGCGTAGACCACGGTTACCGTCTTCCCCCGCCCAAAAACCAACCCTGATCTGTGCTTCACGAAAGTGGAGGGAGGCTATTCTTCCCCTCTCACTGAAGCATATCCCTCCAGGGCTCCCGATAGTCCGATGAGCGGGCTACCGGACATAGGAAAGATGGAAGACATGTCGTGGGAGTGGCGATCCGCGCGCGGTCGCGTGTAGACTAGTTTTACCGCGGCGTGGTATAGTCTAGTTAAAATATGCCCCAAATGTAAATGTTTTCGTTCGGTTTGAATGAAAATCATCCGATTTGTTTAAAGCCAATTTGAAAGGTATGCTGATAGCAGTGGATGGCCGCCTCCCGCATCCGTGTTTGCGGACTGGCACCCTGTCTGCGGATGGATGCAGTGTTCGGTTTGCCCATCAACATTGGAGATGCCCTAAGATTTATACAAAGTCAAACTACACAATGTTTACCAAATTTATATTAAAAAATAGTAACATCTATCGTACTAAAGTTATATTGTATAAAAAATAATTTCATAATGCATCTAAGGGCATCTCCAACGGAGACCATAAATTTCCTCCCGCATCCCTCCACGGACAGGTTGGGACCAATCCACGAACACGAATGCGGGAGGCCACCATCCAACGCTGCCCGCATACATCCGGACTCCAATTTCTTTTAAGTCCGCACATTTAAATAGCCACATACATAGAGTTCAGACGTTCAAACAGCCGCATACATATAGTACAGACGTTCAAATAGCCGCATGCATCAGTAGTTCAAATTTTAACAAGTTCAAATATTACATTCCGACATTGTTGTCCCCTTTAACCGCCCACTGATGCTAAATCAGATCTCCCTTCAACTGCTCGTGAGTTGATCGATGCCGAATTTGTTGATGCATTTGAATGAACTCTTCAAATGTGGCTGGATTCTGGTCCGGAAGTTCGATACGATCACTCATGTTCTCAAATTCTAGAGCTGCAGTAGCATCCTCACACTCATCCTCGACGATCATGTTGTGCATGATTACACATCATGTCATCACCTCCCACACGGTCTCCGGATCCCATTGTTTAGCAGGCCCACAAAAAACTGCATAACGGCCCTGCTGAACTCCAAAAGCCCTCTCGACATCCTTTCTAGCTGCTTCTTGTCTTTGGGCAAAGTGAGACTTTTTCTGGCCAATTGAGTTAGAGATGGTGCTGACAAAGGTAGCCCATGGAGGATTGATAACATCAACCATATAGTATCCCATGTTGTACTCACGTCAATTGACAGTATAGTGGCAAGGAATAGTTTTTCCTTCAGCCAGCCTCACAAACAACGGTGATCGCTGCAGCGCATTGATGACATTGTGAGACCCAGACATGTCAAATAAAGCGTGCCAAATCCAAAGATCATGTGATGCAACTACTTCAAGAATGATTGTGGGCTTCTTAACATGACCCCAATATTGCCCTTGTAAAGCCTTTGGGCAGTTCTTCCATTTCCAATGCATGCAGTCAAGGGATCCAAGCAAATCTGGCCACCCTCTTGCTTCTGAGATTGTCAAGAGCCTCTCGATGTCTGCCATAGTTGATTCTCTCGGGTACTGAGGTCCAAACACCTTGACCATGACAGTTGCAAACCTGACCATGGCATGTCCGCATGTGCTCTCAGACATCAGTAGGTACTTGATGGCTCTATATTTTATGCATTTTTAGAACTCATTTGTTGCATGTTCTCTTTATATATCATGTCCCATTGAACTAAATGATTGTTCATTATGCATGATTACCGGTATTTGCACTTATCATTATGAGCATTGCACATTTAGTATTTTATTTGATTTTTATTAGTTTTCATTATTTTCTTGTGTCTACAGGTGTTTTAGAACAACCTAGGACCAAGCACGATGAAAGGACCAAGGATGGGATTGATACAGGGTCAGCTAGGGGTGAGACTTAGCCATTTCGAAGGTCAGAAAAAGTTATTTTTCCGAAGTGCTCCAAATCAAGATCTAAGACAAGAAAAGGATCGACGTCGTTCATATGAATCCAACGAGCCCAAGAAATTTGATGACCCACAAGTATAGGGGAACAATCATAGTCCTTTTGATAAGTAAGAGTGTCGAACCCAACGAGGACCAGAAGGAAATGACAAGTGGTTTTCAGCAAGGTAATTTCTATGAGCACTGAAATTGTCGGTAACAAGTAGTTTGATAGCAAGATAATTTGTAACAAGTAACAAGTAACAATAAGTGCAGCAAGGTAGCCCAATCCTTTTGATGGCAAAGGGACAGGCCGAAACGGTCTCAGATAATAAGCAAAGCGTTCTTGAGGGCACACGGGAATTTCATCTAGTCACCTTCATCATGTTGGTTTGATTCGCGTTCTCTACTTTGATAATTTGATATGTGGGTGGACCGGTGCTTGGGTGCTGTTCTTACTTGAACAAGCCTCCCACTTATGATTAACCCGCTCGCAAGCATCCGCAACTACGAAAGAAGTATTAAGATAAAATCTAACCATAGCATTAAACATATGGATCAGTCCCTTACGGAATAGCGCATAAACTAGGGTTTAAGCTTCGGTCACTCTAGCAACCCATCATCTAATAACTACTCCACAATGCATTCCCTTAGGCCCAAAGATGGTGAAGTGTCATGTAGTCGACATTCACATAACACCACTAAGGGAATCACAACATACATATCATCAAAATATCGAACACATATCAAATTCACATGATTACTTGCAACATGACTTCTCCCGTGGCCTCAAGAAAAAGGTAACTACTCACAAATAATATTCATGCTCAAGATCAGAGGGATATTAAATAGCATAATGGATCTGAACATATAATCTTCCACCAAATAAACCGTATAGCATCAACTACAAGATGTAATCAACACTACTAGTCACCCACAGGTACCAATCTGAGGTTCCGGTACAAAGACTGAACACAAGAGATGAACTAGGGTTTGAGATGAGATGGTGTTGTTGAAGATGTTGATGAAAATTGGCCTCCCAAAGATGAGAGGGTTGTTGGTGATGACGATGGCTTCGATTTCCCCCTCCGGAAGGGAAGTTCCCCCGGCAGAATTGCTCCGCCGGAGGGCAAACGTGCTCCTACCCAAGTTTCGCCTTGAGATGGCGGCGCTCCGTCCCGAAAGTCCTCTCCTTATTTTTTCTAGGTCAAAAGACCTTATGTACCAGAAGATGGGCACCGGAGGTGGGCCGAGGGGGCCACTACCCACCAGGGCGCGCCTGGGGGGCCTGGCGTGCCCTGGTGTCTTGTGGCCACCTAGCAGCCCCCTCTGGTAGTTATTTCCTCCAATATTTATTATAGATTCCAAAATAATTCTCCGTAAAATTTTAGCTTCTTTGGAGATGTGTAGAATAGGTATCTCTGACATAGCTTTTTCAGGTCCAGAATTCTAGCTGCCGATATTCTCCCTCTTTGTGTAAACCTTGCATATTATGAGAGAAAAGACATTAGAATTACTCCATAAAGTGTTATAAAGCATAAAAACACCATAAATAACATTAGGAAAACATGATGCAAAATGGACGTGTCAACTCCCCCAAGCATAGACCTCGCTTGTCCTCAAGCGAAAACCGATATCGAAAATCATGTTCACATGCTTAGAGAGAGAGGTGTCGATAAAAAACAAAATACGGACATAGTAGCATCATGCTTATTATTATAACAACAATAAACTTTATCATATAACTTCTCATGAACAAGTAACAATTCATGACAACATCGAAGTAGAAAGCATAAACTTTATTGAAAACTAACAAACTATGTTCTCAGTCAACTTTGCAACTACAATTCATCATATTTTAAGTAAGGGTCTTGTATCGGAGCCTTTTGGCAAGTCCACATACTCAACCATCATCTAATCTTCTATGATTGCTAACACTCACAGCATACATATGAACAAAAAGTTTCAGCCGGACACATAGAAAGATAGGGGCTTATAGTTTCGCCTCCCAACTTATTCACGTCAAGGGTGATGTGAACAATAATAACTCATGCTCACTCATATCCAACTGGATATATATGCCTAGTTTCCCCACCACATGATGCTTGCCAAAGAGAAAAAATAAAAAGGAATAGAGGGAAATACTTTGACTCTTGCATAAAGTAAAAGATAGGCCTTTCGCAAAGGGAAGCAGAGGTTGTCATGCGCTTTTTGGTTTTGTATGCACAATCCCTTAATGCAAAAGAACGTCACGTTATATTGTCCCTTATGATAGCAACCTTTATTATGCAGTCCGTCGCTTTTATTACTTTGCCATCACAAGTTCGTACAACGCTTATTTTCCTTTACACTAAAATATCTAACACATTTAGAAGCAATTTTTATTGCCTTTTTGCACTGATGACAACTTACTTGAAGGATCTTACTCAATCCATAGGTAGGTATGGTGGACTCTCAAAACATGGATTTGGGTTTAAGGGTTTTGGATGCACAAGTAGTATCTCTACTTAGTGCGGATTTTTGTCTAGCAAAGATATTGAGCAAGCACCACATGTTAAAGGATCTATGACAATATAACTTCTATGTGAATATGAACAAACATCATTATGTTGTCTTCCTTGTCCAACATCAACAATTTGGCATAAAATATTTAATGGGGGCTCACAATCATAATTGATGTCCAAGATAGTATATTTGCATGTGAATCTTCTCTTCCTTATTAATTCTTTCACGAGTTGCATCATTGACCAATGCTATGTTTGTCAACTTTCAATAAATTTTACCACTTATACTTTTCCTTATGTGATGTCATTACTTACCATAGGATTAGCACATGATCTTTTTCATCATTTCCTTTTATTTTGATTGGAACATAAAAGTAAAGAAGCAAAAACTCAAACTAAACTTTATTATATAACTCTCACTCGATTACATAGATAGATCACGAAACTACCACTCAAAAATAGATCATACTAAACTCTTATTCAACTAAATCATGAAATAGCTAAGGATCAAACTAAGATAGGTAAAGGTAATAAAAGTGATGGTGATACGATACCGGGGTATCTCCCCCAAGCTAGGCACAAGCCAAGGGGAGTTCCCATACCCGTGTACTCAAGGCTCCTTCTTTGGTGATGATGATGATGGTTGTGGTGATGAATTCTTCTTCTCCAGCTTGCGTCTGAGGCTAAAATTATCCTCCCTCAAATTATCGTTCTCTTGCTCGAGCTTTAATATCCTCTTGCATAATGCTGCCTTGCTTTCCTACAGAAAACAGGAAGGGATAAATTGGGTCTTAGATTTGTTTGCTCTGTTGGGGAGACTTGACTTCTTGAACTTCATGTGCATATCTCCAGGTTGAGTAAGTGGGACTTCATCTTCATCTGAGGAGGCATCCTCCATCTCCGCCGGATCGGTGTCTTCCTCCTCATCTGTGGCCCACAAATAGGGAAAGGTATCCTTAAAGATATTTAGATCTGGAGTACGGTGGGAAACATAGCTCTCTCCATCCGAATCTTGAGACGACATATTTTCAGATCTGCCAGAAAAACAGCACGAAACAAGAGCAGAGGATTTCTCCGCGATACGGTGGTCAATCGTCCAGGAGTATATATAAAGAATTTTTATCTTGGGAAACAAGTATGAAGAAGGAAAATAGAGTCGTGAAGGTGCCTGAGGGGCCCACTACCCACCAGGGCGCGCCAGGTGGGTTAGGCGCGCCCTGGTGTCTTGTGGACACCTGGGTTGCCTTCCCGGTTGTTTCTTATTTTTCTATTTTTTCTAATATTCCAAAACTGACAGAAAATATTTTTGCGGATATTTTGGAGTCCATTTACTTACCGTATCATGTACCTCTTCCTTTTCAGGGTTCTGGAGTGTTCTGGAAGGTTTCTTTTATGTGTTCCTCCGGTGTCATGGTTTGGATAATGTTAGTTTCAATATTAATAGGCATACCTAAAATATAGTGTTTAATTATTTGTCCATTGACCACCTTCGGGTTGGTACCTTCGGCATTATTAATCTTGATAGCTCCAGAGCGATAAACTTCTTCGATGATATATGGTCCTTCCCATTTGGAAAGAAGTTTTCCTGCAAAAAATCTAAAACAATAATTGTACAATAGAACATACTCACCAACTTTGAACTCCCGCTTTTGGATTCTTTTGTCATGCCATCTTTTAACTTTTTCTTTGAATAGTTTGGCATTTTTATAAGCTTGGGTTCTCCATTCATCTAGTGAGCTAATATCAAATAACCTCTTTTCACCGGCAAGTTTGAAGTCATAATTGAGTTCTTTAATTGCCCAATATGCTTTATGTTCTAATTCAAGAGGCAAATGACAAGTTTTTCCATAAACCATTTTATATGGAGACATACCCATAGGATTTTTATAAGCTGTTCTGTAGGCCCAAAGTGCATCATCTAATTTCTTAGACCAATTCTTTCGGGACCTACTGACAGTTTTTTGTAATATTAATTTTATTTCTCTATTGCTAAGTTCAACTTGACCACTAGATTGAGGATGATAGGGTGATGCAACTCTATGGTTGACATCATATTTAGCAAGCATTTTACGGAAAGCACCATGAATAAAGTGTGAACCACCATCAGTCATTAAATATCTAGGGACTCCAAACCTCGGTAAAATAACTTCTTTAAGCATTTTAATGGAAGTGTTATGATCAGCACTGCTAGTTGGTATAGCTTCTACCCACTTAGTGACATAATCAACAACAACCAAAATATGTGTATACCCATTAGAGGAAGGAAAAGGTCCCATATAATCAAAGCCCCAAACATCAAATGGTTCAACAACAAGTGAATAATTCATAGGCATTTCCTGACGCTTACCAATATTACCAACCAATTCTTTGACATTCATCACAAGACAAGACAAACTTACGGGCATCCTTGAAAAGAGTAGGCCAATAAAAACCAGATTGTAATACCTTATGCGCAGTTCTATCTCCTGCATGATGTCCTCCATAGGCTTTGGAGTGACACTTCCGTAGGATTTGTTCCTATTCATGCTCAGGTACACAACGTCTAATAATACCATCTACTCCCTCTTTATAAAGATGTGGGTCATCCCAAAAGTAATGTCTTAAGTCATAAAAGATTTTTTTTTCTTTTGTTGGTATGTGAAACTAGGTGGTATAAATTTAACAACAGTATAATTAGCATAGTCAGCATACCAAGGAGTGTTATGACAAGCACTTATGACAGCTAGTTGTTCATCAGAAAAGCTATCATCAATAGGTAGTGGGTCATCAAGAACATTTTCTAACCTAGACAAGTTATCAGCTACGGGGTTCTGAGCTCCTTTTCTATCAGTGATATGTAAGTCAAATTCTTGTAGCAAGAGAACCCACCTAATGAGTCTAGGTTTAGCATCTTTCTTTTCCATAAGATATTTTATAGCAGCATGATCGGTGTGAACAATTACTTTGGAATCAACAATGTAAGATCTGAATTTATCACAAGCAAACACAACTGCTAAAAATTCTTTCTCAGTAGTAGCATAATTTCTTTGGGCACCGTCTAGAGTTTTGCTAGCATAATGGATAACATTTAATTTTTTTATCAACTCTTTGGCCTAGAAAAGCACCAACATCATAATCACTAGCATCACACATAATTTCAAAAGGCAAGTTCCAATCAGGTGGTTGAACAATAGGTGCAGAAGTTAAGGCTTTCTTAAGTGTTTCAAAGGCTTCTACACAATCATCATAAAAAATAAATGGAACATCCTTTTGCAAAAGATTAGTAAGAGGACTAGAAATTTTAGAGAAGTCTTTAATAAACCTCCTACAGAAACCAGCATGACCAAGGAAACTACAAATACCTTTAATGTCTTTAGGACATGGCATTTTCTCAATTGCATCAACTTTAGCTTTATCCACCTCAATACCTCGTTCAGAAATTTTATGCCCCAAGAAAATGCCTTCATTAACCATAAAGTGGCACTTCTCCCAATTCAAGACAAGATTAGTTTGTTCACATCTCTGCAAGACTCGATCAAGGTTGCTTAAGCAATCATCAAAAGAAGTTCCGTAAACGGAAAAATCATACATGAAAATCTCAACAATCTTTTCACAAAAATTAGAGAATATAGCAGTAATACATCTTTGAAAGGTAGCAGGTGCATTACATAAACCAAAGTGCATACGCCTATAAGCATAAGTTCCAAAAGGGCAAGTAAAAGTGGTTTTCTCTTGATCAGGTTGTGATACAGGTATTTGAGAGAAACCAGAATATCCATCAAGAAAGCAAAAGTGTGTGTTGTTAGATAGTCTTTCTAACATTTGGTCAATAAAAGGCAGAGGGTAATGATATTTTTATAGTAGCTTTATTTAATTTTCTAAAATCAATTACCATCCTATAGCCAGTAACAATTCTTTGTGGGATAAGTTTATTTTTATCATTAGGAACAATAGTAATACCTTCTTTCTTAGGGACACAATGAACATGACTTACCCATCTACTACCAGCTATGGGATAGATTATACCTGCTTCCAGAAGCTTCAGTATTTCAGTTCTTACCACTTCCTTCATCTTAGGATTTAATCGTCGTTGATGATCAACAACAGGTTTAGCATCATGTTCCATATTAATCTTGTGCTGACAGAGAGTGGGACTAATGCCCTTAAGATCATCAAGAGTATATCCAATAGCAGCACGGTGCTTCCTCGGAATTTTTAATAATATCTCTTCTTCATGTTCTGAAAGGTTAGCACTAATAATAACATGATATATCTTTTTCTCATTAAGATAAGCATACTTCAACGTGTCAAGCAATTGCTTTATATCCTCCTTTAGGTGGAGGAGGACCTCCTAAAGTTTCAATAGGCAAATTATGTTTAAGGAGAGGTTGTTGATCAAAGAATATTTTATCTATTTCATTTCTTTCATGCAAGTGCATATCATTCTCATGGTCTAGCAAGTATTATTCTAGTGGATCGGTAGGAGGTACGACAATAGAAGCAAGACCAATTATTTCATCCTTACTAGGTAATTCTTTATCATGAGGTTGTCTATGAAACTTAGAGAAATTAAAGTCATGAGACACATCACCAAAACTAACACTGACAGTTTCTTTCCCACAATCTAACTTAGCATTGACAGTGTTCAAGAAAGGTCTACCAAAAATTATGGGACAAAAGTCATCTTGCGGGGAACCAAGAACTAGAAAATTAGTAGGGTATTTTATTTTCCCACACAAGACTTCAACATCTCTAACAATCCCAAGTGGTGTGATGGTATCTCTATTCGCAAGTTTAATAGTAACATCTATGTCTTCTATTTCAGCGGGTGCTATATCATTCATAATTTCTTGGTATAAGGTAAAAGGGATAACACTCACACTAGCACCTAAGTCATAAACCATGATAGCAATGATCTCCTATTTTAACTGAGACGACAGGCATGCCAACAACAGGCTTGTTCTTATCTTTAGTATTGGGTTTAGCAATTCTAGCAGCTTCATCACAGAAATAAATAACATGCCCATCAATATTTTCAACCAAGAGATCTTTAACCATAGCAACACTAGGTTCTACTTTAATTTGTTCAGAGGGTTTAGGTGCTTTAATATTACTTTTGCAAACCACTGTTGATACCTTAGCATGTTCCTTTATCCTAACAGGGAAAGGAGGTTTTTCAAAATAAGCAATAGGCACAACTGGATCAACATTGTAAATGATAGTTTCATCTTTAACTATTACCGCTTCTTTAATTTCTTCTTTAATAGGGGGATGATATTTAAACCACTTCTCCTTAGGAGATCAACATGAGTAGCAAATGATTCACAAAAAGAGGCTACTATCTCAGAGTCAAGTCCATATTTAGTGCTAAACTTGTGAAAAACATCGGTATTCATAAAAGATTTAACACAATCAAACTCAAGCTTAGTACCTGACTCTTTACCTTCGTCTAGTTCCCAATCTTCAGAGTTGTGTTTAATTCTTTCTAAAAGATCCCACCTGAATTCAATAGTCTTATTCATAAAAGAACCAGTACAAGAAGTATCGAGCATGGATTGATCACCATGAGAAAGCCGGGCATAAATTTTTTGAATAATAATTTCTCTTGGGAGATCATGATTGGGGCATTGATAACCCACAAGTATAGGGGATCGCAACAATTTTTGAGGGTAGAGTATTCAACCCAAATTTATTGATTCGACACAAGGGGAGCCAAAGAATATTCACAAGTATTAGCAGTTGAGTTGTCAATTCAGCCACACCTGAAAGACTTAATATCTGCAGCAAAGTATTTAGTAGAAAAGTAGTATGATAGAAAAGGTAACAGTGGTAATAGTAGCAGTAGCAGTTTTGTAGTGATTGTAACAGTAGCAGCAACGAAAGTAACTTAGCAAAGATCAATATGTGAAAAGCTTGTAGGCGTTGGATCAGCGATGGATAATTGTGTTGGATAATATTCATCATGTAGAAGTCATGACCTAGGGCGACATAGAACTAGCTCCAATTTATCAATATAATGTAGGCATGTATTCCGTATATAGTCATACGTTCTTATGGAAAAGAACTTGCATGACATCTTTTGTCCTACCCTCCCATGGCAGCGGGGTCCAAAAGGAAACTAAGGGATATTAAGGCCTCCTTTTAATAGAGAACCAGAACAAAGCATTAGCACTTAGTGAATACATGAACTCCTCAAACTACGGTAATCACCGGAAAGAATCCCATTTATTATTACCTTGGGGTATACGGATCATAACTCGTAATAGGTGTCTACAACTTGCAAGATAAGATCAAGAACACATATATATTCATGAAAACATAATAGGTTCAGATGTGAAGTCATGGCACTCGGGCCCTAGTGACAAGCATTAAGCATAGCAAAGTCATAGCAACATCAATCTCAGAACATAGTGGATACTAGGGATCAAACCCTAATAAAACTAACTCGATTACATGATAAATCTCATCCAACCCATCACCGTCCAGCAAGCCTACGATGGAATTACTCACTCCCGGCGGTGAGCACCATGAAATTGGTGATGGAGGAAGGTTGATGATGACGATGG
Organism: Thinopyrum elongatum; assembly: GCA_011799875.1. Taxonomy (NCBI): domain Eukaryota; kingdom Viridiplantae; phylum Streptophyta; class Magnoliopsida; order Poales; family Poaceae; genus Thinopyrum; species Thinopyrum elongatum. The sequence continues at coordinate 392,839,471 of CM022299.1, forward strand.
CGACGGATTCCACCCTCCGGAGCCCCGAACGGACTCCAGATCAGCCCTCCCGATGAAGAACAGGAGGTGGCGGTGGCTCCGTATCGTAAAACATGGGAATCCTTCTCTCTGATTTTTTTCTCTGTGAATAGGTATATATGGAGTTGGAGTTAGGGTTGTAGACTGTCCAGGGGGCCCACAAGCCAGGTAGGCGCGCCCTGGGGGGGATAGGCGCGCCCCTGGGCTTGTGGCCCCCCTCTGGTATCTTTTTCCGCCAGTATTTTTTATATATTCCATAAAAATTCTCCGTAAAGTTTCAGGTCAATCCGAGAACTTTTATTTTTGCACAAAAAATAACACCATGGCAATTTGGCTGAAAACAACGTCAGTCCGGGTTAGTTCCATTCAAATCATGCAAATTAGAGTTCAAAACAAGGGCAAAAGAGTTTGGAAAAGTAGATACGATGGAGACGTATCAACTCCCCCAAGCTTAACCCATTGCTTGTCCTCAAGCAATTCAGTTGACAAACTGAAAGTGACAAAGAAAAACTTTTACAAACTCTGTTTGATCTTGTTGTTGCAAATATGTCTAGCCAATATTCAGGTTTTCAGCAAAGATTATGAACTAACCATATTCACAATAACACTTAGGTCTCATATTTACTCATATCAATGGCATAATCAACTAGCGAGCAATAATAAGATATCTCGGATGACAACACTTTTTCAAAAAAATCATGATATAATATGACATAATGGTATCTCGCTAGCCCTTTCCGAGACCGCAAAACATAAATGCAGAGCACCCCTGAAGATTAAGGACTGACTGGACATTGTAATTCATGGCAAAAGAGATCTAGTCACAGTCATACTCAGAATCGAATAAAAACAAAGCATATAAATGACAATGGTGCTCTCCAGTTGGTGCTTTAATAAGAGGATGATGACTCAACAATAAAAGTAAATGGATAGGCCCTTCGCAGAGGGAAGCAGGGATTTGTAGAGGTGCCAGAGCTCGAAGTTTTTAAAACAGAGATGAATATAATTTTGAGAGGCATGCTTTCATTGTCAACATAACAACCGAGAAATCTCACTATCTTCCATGCTAGACACATTATAGGCGGTTCCCAAACAGAATGGTAAAGTTTTTACTCCCCCTCCACCAACAAACACAATCCACGGCTAGCCGAATCCACGGGTACCGTCCATACCAACAACAGTCCCGGGAGAGTTTTGTTTCATTATTATATTTTGATTTTGATTTTGATTTTGATCATGGAACTGGGCATCCCAATTACCAGCCACTTTCTCGTGAATGACCAGTGAATAAACACTCATCGTGAGAATAACCCACCTAGCATGGAAGATACTGACAATCCCCAGTCGCTACATGAGCGATTCAGGCATACAAAACAGATTATTATTTGAAGGTTTAGAGTTTGGCACGTGCAAATTTACTTGGAACGGCAGGTAAATACCGCATATAGGTAGGTGACACGTCTCCAACGTATCTATAATTTTTTATTGTTCCATGCTATTATATTATCTGTTTTGGATGTTTTGTATGCATTAATATGCTATTTTATATTATTTTTGGGACTAACTTATTAATCTAGAGCCCAGTGCCAGTTTATGTTTTTTCCTTGTTTTTGAGTTTTACAGAAAAGGAATATCAAACGGAGTCCAAACGGAATAAAACTTTTGCGGTGATTTTTCTTGGACCAGAAGACACCCAGCAGACTTGGAGAGGGGGCCAGAAGAGTCCTGAGGGCTCCATAAGCCCTCAGGGCGCGCCCTAGGGGGGTGCCCCTGGCTTGTGGGCCCCACGGGACTCCTCCAACCCTAATTCTTGGCCTATAAATTCTCAAATATTCCCAAACAACCAGAAGCATCCACTAAAATACTTTTCTGCCGTCGTAACCTTCTGTACCCATGAGATCCCATCTTGGGGCCTTTTCCGGCACCCTGCCGGAGGGGGATTCGATCACGGAGGGCTTCTACATCAACTCTATTGCCCTTCCGATAAAGCGTGAGTAGTTTACCATAGACCTATGGATCCATAGCTAGTAGCTAGATGGCTTCTTCTCTCTCTTTGATCTTCAATACAATGTTCTCCTCGATGTTCTTGGAGTTCTATCCGATGTAATATTCTTTTGCGGTGTGTTTGTCGAGATCCGATGAATTGTGGATTTATAATCAGATTATCTATGAATATTATTTGAATCTTCTCTGAATTCTTATGTGCATGATTTGATATCTTTGTATTTCTCTTCGAATTATCGGTTTGGTTTGGCCAACTAGATTGGTTCTTCTTGCAATGAGAGAGGTGCTTAGTTTTGGGTTCAATCTTGCGGTGTCCTCACCCAATGAGAGAGGTGCTTAGTTAATGGTATCTAGAACATATCTATTCCAAGGAGTAACTCCCACATAAAAATTGCGAAGGAGAACGGTAGTAGATTGCTTACGAGTAGATCTATTTTGAGTATTGCAAATTCTATACCAAGCATCTTTTAATTTTTCTCCCTCGCTTTGCTTAAAATTAAGAACCTCACTCTCGGGAGTACTAGCGATGGTGGAAAGACTAGCCATGAAAGCAAATCAAACGATCTAGCACACGAGCAAACAAAAAGCAAACGAAAAGACGAACAGAAGAAGGGCGAATAAAAAGGCAAATCTTTTTGTGTTTTTCTGAAAATCATTTCAGAAGTGGGGGAGAGGAAAATGAGAGGCAAATGGCAAATAAAGTAATGCAAGAGATGAGAGTTTATGATGGGTACTTGGTAGGCTTGATGTAGAACCTCCCCGGCAACGGCGCCAGAAATTCTTCCTGCTACTTCTTGAGCTTGCGTTGGTTTTTCCCTTGAAGAGGAAAGGGTGATGCAACAAAGTAGAGATAAGTATTTCCCTCAGTTAGAGAACCAAGGTATCAATCTAGTAGGAGGCACAAGCAAGTCTCCAATCTATGCACCTACACAAATAATCAAACACTTGCACCCAACGCGATAAAGGGGTTGTCAATCCCTTCATGGTCAATTGCAATGGTGAGATCTGATAGATATAGATATAAAAGATTACTAAAATGTAAAATAAAATAAAAGTAAATAAATTGCAGCAAGATAATTTTGGTATTTTTGGTTTATAGATCTGAAAATATATAAGGGAAAATAGACCCGGGGGCCATAGGTTTCACTAGAGGCTTCTCTCTTGAAGGAAAATAATATGGTGGGTGAACAAATTACTGTCGAGCAATTGATAGAAAAGCACGAAGTTATGATGATATCCAAGGCAATGATTATGCATATAGGCATCACGTCCGTGTCAAGTTGACCAAAAAGATTCTGCATCTACTACTATTACTCCACACATCAACCGACTCCTGCCTATATCTAGGGTATTAAGTTCAAGAGAACAGAGTAACGCATTAAGTAGGATGACATGATGTAGATGGATAAACTCAAGCAATATGATGAAAACCCCATCTTTTTATCCTTGATGGCAAGAATACAATACGTGCCTCGCTACCCCTACTATGTCACTGGGTGAGGACACCGCAAGATTGAACCCAAAACTAAGCACCTCTCCCATTGCAAGAAGAACCAATCTAGTTGGCCAAACTAAACCGAGAATTCGAAGAGAAATACAAAGATATCAAATCATGCATATAAGAATTCAGAGAAGATTCAAATAATATTCATAGATAATCTGATCATAAATCCACAATTCATCGGATCTCGACAAACACACCGCAAAAGAATATTACATCGGATAGAACTCCAAGAACATCGAGGAGAACATGGTATTGAAGATCAAAGAGAGAGAAGAAGCCATCTAGCTACTAGCTATGGACCCGTAGGTCTGAGGTAAACTACTCATGCTTCATCAGAAGGGCAATAGGGTTGATGTAGATGCCCTCCGTGATCGAATCCCCCTTCGGCAGGGTGCCGAAAAAGGCCCCAAGATGGGATCTCACGGGAACAGAGGCTGGCGGTGGCGGAAAAGTATTTTTGTGGATGCCTCTGATGGTTTAGGAATATTTGGGAATTTATAGGCCGAAGATTAGGGTTAGAGGAGCTCCGAGGGACCCACAAGGCTGGGGGGCGCGCCCTGCACCCTTGCCGTCGCCTCAGGACTCCTTTTCCTTGGTCTCCTAGTCCTACGTGTGTCTTCTGGTCCAAGAAAAATCATCGTAAAGTTTTATTCCGTTTGGACTCCGTTTGATATTCCTTTTCTGCGAAACTCAAAAACAAGGAGAAAAACAGAAACTGGCACTGGGCTCTGGGTTAATAGGTTAGTCCCAAAAATAATATAAAATAGCATATTAATGCATATAAAACATCCAAAACAGATAATATAATAGCTTGGAACAATAAAAAATTATAGATACATTGGAGACGTATCATGTACCTCCTACTGGATTGATACCTTGGTTCTCAAACTGAGGGAAATACTTATCTCAACTTTGCTGCATCACCCTTTCCTCTTCAAGGGAAAAACAAACGCAAGCTCAAGAAGTAGCAGGAAGAATTTCGGGTGCCGTTGCCGGGGAGGTTCTACATCAAGCCTACCAAGTACCCACCATAAACTCTCATCTCTTGCATTATATTATTTGCCATTTGCCTCTCGTTTTCCTGTCCCCCACTTCTAAAACAATTTCAGAAAAACATAAAAAGATTTGCCTTTTTATTCGCCCTTCTTCCGTTCGTCTTTTCATTTGCTTTTTGTTTGCTCGTGTGTTAGATCCGTTGCCTTGTCACGATGTCTCAAGAAAACACCAAATTGTGTGACTTTTCCAATACTAATAATAATGATTTTATTAGTACTCCGATTGCTCCCGCCACTAGTGCGGAATCTTATGAAATTAATGCTGCTTTGTTGAATCTTGCTATGAAAGATCAATTTTCTGGCCTTCCTAGTGAAGATGCTGCATCCCATCTAAATAATTTCGTTGAGTTGTGTGATATGCAAAAGAAAAAATATGTGGATAATGATATTGTTAAATTGAAGCTATTTCTGTTCTCTCTACGAGATCGTGCTAAAACTTGGTTTTCATCTTTGCCTAAAAATAGTATTGATTCATGGAATAAGTGTAAAGATGCTTTTATTTCCAAGTACTTTCCTCCCGCTAAGATCATCTCTCTTAGGAACGATATAATGAATTTTAAGCAACTTGATCATGAACATGTTGCATAATCTTGGGAGAGGATGAAATTGATGATAAGAAATTGCCCTACTCATGGTTTAAGTTTATGGATGATCATACAATTTTTTTATGCCGGATTGATTTTTGCATCTAGAAATCTTTTAGATTCCGCCGCGGGAGGTACTTTTATGGAAATTAAATTAGGAGAAGCTACTAAACTCCTAGATAATATTATGGCTAATTACTCTCAATGGTATACCGAAAGATCTTCCTGTGGCACCCCGACTCAAAGAACCGGATTACCAGTGTTTCCAACCCAGAGATCATGTCTTCTGGAAACACACAACAACTTGGAACAAAACTGAACTGATCTTTATTGATAAACTTCGGTTACAAGCTCATATTTTACATCGATAGCGAGGCCAAAGGCACACCTGGTGCTATGACAATATCTACATTATTTATGAAACATAGCGGGCCTCGAAACTACTAGGGAAACTCTACGGCGTAGCGGAACATAGCAGAAACTCCATCCACAGGGACACTGCTGGGGCACAGCCTAGTTAGCGTAGCACGAACCATCAGGACCTCCATCCTCGGCTTCTCCTGCATCTGGCATGATATGCCAGGTGATTATTTTGAATGTACTCGCAAGCTCATGACCACCAAGTAATGCAGCAAACAATAACATGGCAATCAACATGTTAACTTCTTAAGTGATTCACTTACTGTCACCGGTTATCAACTTACTCTCTTCCGGGTTGTCCCACAACCCTCGGAATACTCATAGTTCATCGAGTACTTCCGATCATACGACGAGTTCTTCCATCATTATTATCACTGTTATGGTTGACCACCTAGTGAGGCCTGGACGGACTGTCCAATACCGTGGACACGGCTATTCGAATAGATTTTTCACTCTGCAGAGGTTGCGCACTTTACCCACACCATGGAGCACCTGACCTCGTGATCCCATTCGGGTGGACCAGCGTTGCTCCAACGAAACCCGCCTGACCCGTGACCCTCCCATCGTACCACCGGCGATCTTTCTCCCCCGAAGTCCTGCCCTGGGTGGCCCTTGTGTCACCTCATGACACCTGCCACCGTCGTGGCCAAAATAAACTGTCCCAAACAGGGACGCCGGCATAATAATTAACTGGGCTCATAGGGTTATCGCCGCCTACCTGATCAGGGTAGCACGCACGCATAACTCTCCCTGTCTGGGGGTACCGGTGAAAGAGCACGGAGCCAGACCAAGTCAAGGCCGTCCCATACCGGCAAATGAGGTTGCACGGATAAGGTCGGACAGGTGACTCTAGATCAATCGACTAAGTTTATTAGTGGTTTATCATAACTGATGATGACAGCAACTAGGCATTAAATTAATTTACTATGAATTATTATATAGCAAGTAAATGGAAGTAATTAATTTAAATATGCAATGCTATTGAAATGCTTCATGAAATGGGTGTCCTGGCTTGCCTTGCTCTGTTGGGTTGCCCAAAAACTCCTGGTCTTCAAAATCACCAAGGTTTCCCTCTAAAAATATTTTAAAATAGCAATTTGAAATGTCACATAACACTGTTTTGTCCACCAGAAATTCTGTGAGCATGGGAAAAATACCAAACTTTACTAGAAATTAGAGGAGCTCAAGACAAACCCAATGCAAAAAGAATCAATTGATTTGGACTTATGTATAAAAAGTTATTAACAGTCAAAGTTTCTGGTCAACTCTGGAAATAAACAGAAAATCAGAAAATCCTCCAGCGGCCACGTCAAAGGCGTATTTCCCGAATACGCCTCCACTTATGTACCGCTTCGGGCGCGGCTGGGTCACTGACGTGCGGGGCCCATCTGTCATATTTAAAAGGGGGAGAGAGAGAACAGAGAGCTGCGGAGCTGCGGAGCTCCGGTGATGGTCGCCGGCGATACAGACGGCGGCGAGGTCCGGCGACTATGGGGATGGGACGAGTGGACGAAGGTGAGCACGTACATACCCGTGGATCGATGAGAGGTGGCCGGACGACATCGTCCCCTTCCTCTCTGGCGGCGGTGACTTGCGGGGGTCGCCGGAGTCGGTGTTTCCGGCAGAGTTTCGATCGGACAGGAGCTCGAGCACGGTCAGGAGAACGAGGGAAGCTCGCAGGTGAGGTCGGTTGGCGCTGGGGTGGAGTGAAATAGCGGGGGGGGGGGGGAATCTCGGGTGGCGGCGGATCGCCAACGAGATGCGAGGTTAGAGGGCCTTTCGGCCTTGGCTCGTTACTCAGGGCTCGATTGGGAGTAGGAGGAGTGTGGTGAGGAGCTAAGAGTGGTTGGGCATGGCCTTTTATAGGAGGAGTCGAGCTCTCTGGAACCTGGCGGAGCTCGGCCACGTCGCCGGCACGAGGACGCCGTGCTGGCTGGCCGGTTGCGGGTGATGGGATAGGAGAGGGCAGGCATAGTTATGGCGGTCGGTGGCAGCTTGTGGGAGAAGACGATGAGCAGCAGAGCGACTGTGCCCGCACGGGCGGCACAATGCCCATGTGCGTGGCGGCCGCCGGGGATGATTCTGGCGAGGGGAAGGTTCGGGAGTAAGGTACGTGGATGGTAGTGGCGACGTCGGCACCCCCGGACAAGGTACGGCAACGCGGGGCAGCCGGAGTCGTCGCATCAGACGTGGGCGAGGTGCAGAGCGCGCGCACTGGCATGCCAGTGCCGTGCTCACCACGGGTGCGGCCACCAAGAGGACACGCAGGCCTGGCGCACCTTGTCCAGCACGTCGACCCTCGACCCCCTAGTCCCCCTGTGCCTCTGGTTTGGCTAGGTTCATCCTGACATGAAGTGTAGCTTCAGCTACAATTTCTGACAGCAACTTTGGGAGGGCTCTAGAGAAGAGATGAGCTGGAGATGAAGCCAATAGAGATGTCTGGGGTGATCCACTTTGGAAGGACTACAAGATGACCAAATTTTAAAGAATTTGGAAAGGTTTTGGATATAGTTCATGTGTAAACCACTTTACTGGTCCAGAAACTAGATAGGCTTGGTTCACTCACATGGTTGATCTGCTGAAGCTAAATTTTGGTGTGTGGGAGTCATTTGGTGTGTAGAAGATGCCATAAAAATTTCAGCTCAAAAATATACATCTAGATGGTACTTCCTTCATAGAGGTTCAAAATGAGCAGAAACTTGGCAGAGCCTTGCTGCTAAAAAGTTGTTTTGGCCAAAGTGATATTTTTGGATATTGTGGCTAGATAGGTTCCCTAATATCTCAGGGAATTTTCTGAGAGTTTTCTGGGCTAGGAAAATAGAGGTTGCTTCACAATTGACCAATTCTGACCAGAAAGAAAATAATTATTCTGGCCCAAATTTTGTACTGGACTATGGAATGTTTTTGAAGATTATGAGATTATATGATGATAAGAAGGTGTGGCATGAGTTTGGGATTCTTCTGATCATCAGAATTATAGGTTGCTTCACAACCCATAGTGATGACATAGTTTCCCAAGGGAAGAAAATAAATTATTGGAAAAAATTAAAATTGAAGTTGGATCCAAGAGATGTGTGGCAAAGTTTTGGCAAGGTGGTGAGGGCTTTAGGTAACTGAGAAAAAGATTAATAAGTCCAAAGTCAGTTGAAAAGGTTCAAAACCATCCAGAATTCAAATAAAGCCAAAAAGATTTCGAAAAAAAAAGTTGCCAAAAACCAGGGTGTCACACTTCCACTTGTAAAAAAAGTGCATGCGATTGAAGAAATTAATACTTTGAGTGGAAAGATGGATGAACTTATGAAATTGTTTGCTAGTAAGAGTGCTCCTATTGATCCTAATGATATGCCTTTGTCTACTTTGATTGAGAACAATAATGAATCTATGGATGTGAATTTTGTTGGTAGGAATAATTTTGATAATAACGCTTATAGAGGTAATTTCAACCCTAGGCCATTTCCTAGTAATTCCTCTAATAATTATGCTAATTCCTACAACAATCTCTATGGAAATTATAATAAGATGCCCTCTGATCTTGAGAACAATATTAAAGATTTTATTAATTCCCAAAAAGTTTTCAATGCTATGGTTGAAGAAAAATTGCTCAAGATTGATGATTTGGCTAGGAACGTTGATAGAATTTCTCTTGAGATTGATTCTTTGAAAATTAGATCTATGCCACCCTAGCATGATATTAACAAATCTCTGAAAGCTATTAAAATTTCTATTGATGAATGTAAAGAAAGAACCGCTAGGATGCGTGCTAAGCGAGATTGGTTTGTAAAAGCGTGTTCTTCTAGTTTTTGTGAGAATAATGATGAAGATCTTAAAGTGATTGGTGTGACTCCTATTGAATCTTTGTTTTCTAATATAAATCTTGATAAAGATGGGACTGGAGATGAGTCAACTTTAGCTAGAAGGTGTCCCAATGATTCGGAGTTTATAGATCTTAATGCAAAAATTGATAAAAGTGGGATTGGAGAGGTCAAAACTTTAAGTAGCGATGAACCCACTCTTTTGGATTTCAAGGACTTTAATTATGATAATTGCTCTTTGATAAATTGTATTTCCTTGTTGCAATCCATGTTGAATTCTCCTCATGCTTATAATCAAAATAAAGCTTTTACTAAACATATCATTGATGCTGTGATGAAATCTCTCAAAGAAAAACTTGAGTTGAAGTTTCAATCCCTAGAAAACTTTATGATGAGTGGGAACCTACTATTAAGATTAAAATTAAAGATTATGAGTGCCATGCTTTGTGTGAGTTGGGTGCTAGCGTTTCCACGATTCCAAAAACCCTATGTGATGTGCTAGGTTTCCGTGAATTTGATGATTGTTCTTCAAATTTACATCTAGCGGATTCCACTATTAAGAAACCTATGGGAAGGATTAATGATGTTCTTATTGTTGCAAATAGGAATTATGTGCCTGTAGATTTCATTGTGCTTGATATAGATTGCAATCCTACATGTCCTACTCCCTCCGTTCCATTATATAAGGTGTATTTGTTTTTTCATAAAATTCCAGAATGTAAGGTGCATTTCTTCTAATTCCTCATAATTCCCTTGTTAGCACTCCAGAAAAATGGAAAGTATCTTTCTCCTAATTGTCTGTATTTCTCAGTGTAGCAAAACAAGGAAAGTATCTCTTTGTCGATTGCATGCATCTCTTACTTTCCTGGACTAATTGATTTAATTACCACTAATCAACAAATTTGCGAAGGGTAATTTAGTCCTAACATGTCTATAATTCTGTGCCTTGGTCATCATGCCGAAAATAATACACCTTATATAACAGAATGGAGGGAGTATTATTCTTGGTAGACCTTTCCTTAGAACGATTGGTGCAATTATTGATATGAAAGAAGGAAACATTAGATTTCAATTTCCGTTAAGGAAGGGCATGGAACACTTTCCAAGAAACAAAATTAAGTTGCCATATGAATCTATTATGAGGGCTACTTATGGATTGCATACCAAAGATGACAATACCTAGATCTATGTTTTATGCCTAGCTAGGGGCGTTAAACAATAGCGCTTGTTGGGAGGCAACCCAATTTTATTTTTATGTTTTTTGTTTTTGGTTATGTTTTTAATAAATACACATTATTACCTCTGTAGTAATTGTGTTTTGGTGTTTTAATTAGTGTTTGAGCCAAGCCCTTCCTTTGGGATGGTCTACGGTGATAGTTGATTTGATTTTGCTGAAAAACAGAAACTTTTGCATCTAGTAACAGAATTTTAAAAATTGACGAGAGCGACAAAAAATTCTGAATTTTTTACAAAAGATTGATATACAAATTTCCCAGGTTTTTCTAGGTTTTCAGAAATTTTGGAGTTACATAAGTATGACTAAAATTAAGATCTTCGCATACTGTTCTGTTTTTGACAGATTCTGTTTTCTATGTGTTGTTTGCTTATTTTGATGAATCTATGGGTAGTATCGGGGGGTATGAACCATGGAGAAGTTGGAATACAGTAGATATTACACCAATATAAATAAATAATGAGTTCACAACAGTACCTAAAGTGGTGATTTAGTTTTTTATACTAACGGATCTTATGAGATTTTCTGTTGAGTTTTGTGTTGTGACGTTTTCAAGTTTTGGGTAAAGATTTGATGGACAACGGAATCAGGAGTGGCAAGAGCCTAAGCTTGGGGATGCCCAAGGCACCCCAAGGTAATATTCAAGGACAACCAAGCATCTAAGCTTGGGGATGCCCCGGATGGCATCCCCTCTTTCATCTTCAATCCATCGGTAAATTTACTTGAGGCTATATTTTTATTCACCACATGATATGTGTTTTGCTTGGAGCGTCTTGTATGATATGAGTCTTTGATTTTTAGTTTGCCACAATCATCCTTGCTGTACACATGTTTTGAGAGGTACACACATGAATCGTAATTTATTAGAATACTCTTTGTGCTTCACTTATATCTTTTGAGCTAGGCAATTTGCTCTAGTGCTTCACTTATATCTTTTTAGAGCACGGTGGTGGCTTTATTTTTATAGAAATTTTTGAACTCTCATGCTTCACTTATATTATTTTTAGAGTCTCTAAACAGCATGGTAATTTGCTTAGGTTGAATTTAGTCCTAATATGATGGGCATCCAAGAGGGATATAATAAAAACTTTCATATAAAGAGCATTGAATACTATGAGAAGTTTGATTCCTTGCATTTGTTTTGAGATATAAAGATGGTGATATTAGAGTCATGCTAGTGATTAATTGTGGATTGGTAGAAATACTTGTGTTAAAGTTTGTGATTCTCGTAGCATGCATGTATGGTGAACCGTTATGTGATGAAGTCGGAGCATGATTTATTTATTGATTGTCTTCCTTATGAGTGGCGGTCGAGGACGAGCGATGGTCTTTTCCTACCAATCTATCTCCCTAGGAGCATGCGTGTAGTACTTTGTTTCGATAGCTAATAATTTTTTGCAATAAGTATGTGAGTTCTTTATGACTAATGTTGAGTCCATGGATTATACGCACTCTCACCCTTTCACCATTGCTAGCCTCTCTAGTACAACGCAATTCTCGCCGGTGCATTAAACCCATCATATACCTTCCTCAAAACAGCCACCATACCTACCTATTATGGCATTTCCATAGCCATTCCGAGATATATTGCCATGCAACTTCCACCATTCTATTTATTATGACACGCTTCATCATTATCATATTGCTTTGCATGATCATGTAGTTGGCATAGTATTTGTGGCAAGGCCACCGTTCATATTTTTTATACATGTCACTCTTGATCATTGCACATCCCGGTACACCACCGAAGGCATTCATATAAAGTCATATTTTGTTCTAGAATCGAGCTGTAATTCTTGAGTTGTAAGTAAATAAAGTGTGATGCTCATCATTATTAGAGCATTGTCCCATGTGAGGAAAGGATGATGGAAGCTATTATTCCCTCACAAGTTGGGATGAGTCTCCGGACTTTACAAAAAAATAAAAGAGGCCAAAAGAAGCCCAAACAAAAAAAATGAAAAAAAGAGAGAAAAGAGAGAAGGGGCAATGCTACTATCCTTTTACCACACTTGTGCTTCAAAGTAGCACCATGATCTTCATGATAGAGAGTCTCCTATGTTGTCACTTTCATATACTAGTGGGAATTTTTCATTATAGAACCTGGCTTGTATATTCCAATGATGGGCTTCCTCAAATTGACCTAGGTCTTCATGATCAAGCGAGTTGGATGCACACCCACTTAGTTTCTTTTTGAGCTTTCATACACTTATAGCTCTAGTGCATCCATTGCATGGCAATCCCTACTCACTCATATTGATTTCTATTGATGGGCATCTCCATAGCCCGTTAATATGCCTAGTTGATGTAGGGATAACTTTCTTTGGCCACGTTATTTCGAGAAGACATGATTGCTTTATTAGTATGCTTGAAGTATTATTGTTTTTATGTCAATATTAAACTTTTGTTTTGAATATTATGGATCTGAATATTCATGCCACAATAAATAAAATTACATGGATAAATATGTTAGGTAGCATTCCACATCAAAAAATCTGTTTTTATCATTTACCTACTCGAGGACGAGTAGGAATTAAGCTTGGGGATGCTTGATACGTCTCCAACGTATCTATATTTTGTGATTGTTCCATGCTATTATATTATCTGTTTTGGATGTTTTATATGCATTAATATGCTATTTTATATTATTTTTGGGACTAACTTATTAACCTAGAGCCCAGTGCCAGTTTCTGTTTTTTCCTTGTTTTTGAATTTTACAGAAAAGGAATGTCAAACGGAGTCCAAACGGAATAAAACTTTCGCGATGATTTTTCTGGGACCAGAAGACACCCAGCAGACTTGGAGAGGGGGCCAGAAGAGTCCCGAGGGCTCCACAAGCCCTCAGGGCGCGCCCTAGGGGGGGCGCCCCCTAGCTTGTGGGCCGCACATGATTCCTCCAACCCTAATTCTTGGCCTATAAATTTCCAAATATTCCCAAACGACCAGAAGCGTCCACCAAAATACTTTTCTACCACCATAATCTTCTGTACCCGTGAGATCCCATCTTTGGGCCTTTTCCGGCACCCTACCAGAGGGGGATTCGATCACGGAGGGCTTCTACATCAACTCTATTGCCCTTCTGATGAAGCGTGAGTAGTTTACCACAGACCTACGGGTCCATAGCTAGTAGCTAGATGGCTTCTTCTCTCTCTTTGATCTTCAATACAATGTTCTACTCGATGTTCTTGGAGTTATGTCCGATGTAATATTCTTTTGCGGTGTGTTTGTCGAGATCCGATGAATTGTGGATTTATGATCAGATTATCTATGAATATTATTTGAATCTTCTCTGAATTCTTATATGCATGATTTGATATCTTTGTATTTCTCTTCGAATTAACGGTTTTGTTCGGCCAACTAGATTGGTTCTTCTTGCAATGGGAGAGGTGCTTAGTTTTGGGTTCAATCTTGCGGTGTCCTCACCTAGTGACAAAGTAGGGGTAGCGAGGCACGTATTGTGTTGTTGCCATCAAGGGTAAAAAGATGGGGTTTTCATCATATTGCTTGAGTTTATCCCTCTACATCATGTCATCTTACTTAAGGCATTACTCCGTTCTTATGAACTTAATACTCTAGATGCATGCTGGATAGCGGTCGATGTGTGGAGTAATAGTAGTAGATGCAGGCAGGAGTCGGTCTACTTGACACGGACGTGATGCTTATATTCATAATCATTGCCTTGGATATCGTCATAACTTTGCGCTTTTCTATCAATTGCTCGACAGTAATTTGTTCACCCACCGTATTATTTTCTTTCAAGAGAGAAGCCTCTAGTGAAACCTATGGCCCCTGGGTCTATTTTCCATCATATATTTTCAGATCTATAAACCAAAAAACCCAAAAATACCTTGCTGCAATTTATTTACTTTTATTTTGTTTTATGTTTTAGTAATCTTTTATATCAACCTCTATCAGATCTCATCCTTGCAAGTGATCGTGAAGTGATTGACAACCCCTTTATCGCATTGGGTGCAAGTGTTTGATTGTTTGTGCAGGTGCATAGATTGGAGACTTGCGTGTACCTCCTACTGGATTGATACCTTGGTTCTCAAACTGTGGGAAATACTTATCTCTACTTTGCTGCATCACCCTTTCCTCTTCAAGGGAAAAACCAACGCAAGCTCAAGAAGTAGCAGTAGGTATGGTGGACTCATATGGAACAACTTTGGGTTTAAGGAAGTGGATGCACAAGCAGTATTCCCTCTTAGTACAAGTGAAGGCTAGTAAAAAGATTGAGGAACGACCAACTAGTGAGCGACAACGGTCATAAATATGCATTGAGATTAATCAACATTGGGTACAAGTGTGAGTAGGATATAAATCACCATGAACACAAATATCGTGGAGGCTATGTTGTTTTTGATTCAACTACATGCGTGAACATGCACCAAGTCAAGCCACTTGAATCATTCAAAGGAGGATACCATCCTATCATACTACATCATAACCATTTTAAATGCATGTTGGCACACAAGATAAACCATTATCCACTCCTAGCTAATTAAGCATGGCATGAGTAACTATAATCTCTAATTGTCATTGCAAACATGTTTCATTCATAATAGGCTGAATCAGGAACAATGAGCTAATCATATTTACAAAAACAAAATAGGTCGAGTTCATACCAGCTTTTCTTCATCTCAATCATTTTGTCAAATATCGTCATTATTTCCTTTCACTTGCACGACCGAATGATGTGAATAATAATAAGAGTGCACGTGCCGTGGACTAAGTTGGAATCTACAAACATTTATTCAGAGGAGAAGACAAGGTAATATGGGCTCTTCGTTAGATCAACAATAATGCATATGAGAGCCACTCAACATTTTCATCGTGGTCTTCTCCTTACGACCCAAAGAAAAAGAAAAGAATTTCAAAGAAACACACTGAAATATTTTTGGAGTTTTTGTTTTTTGAAGAAAGTAGAACAAAAATGAGAAAAACTATTTACACGAGAAAGCTCCCAACAAGTAAAAGAAGAACAAGAAATCTTTTTTGGGTTTACTTTTAATACTACAACTAATTAAAATAGAAAGAAAAACAAAAAAGAAACAAGAACTATTTTTGGATTTTTATCAAAGTTTTTCACACACACAAGAAGAAAGCAAGAAAAATAAATTGACATGGATAATACAATGAAAAAGGATGAACACCGACAACTGGACTGGATGTGTGAACATGAATGTAATGTCAGTGAGAAATACGTACTCACCCAAGATTAGGCTTTTGGCCTAAGTGGGTCTAGGGCCATGGCTCGAAATAACCCTCTCCCGGATACTGCGGAGGGTCCTGAGGGTTCCACTGGTTGGCGAGCTCCTATGGCTCCCACTAGTAAATAGGCTCCTGATATGGCTCAGGTGCCAGTGCTGGCTCAGGCACTGGGGGTTGTGAGAGACCCCAAAATCTGTAGATGTCCTCGGGCATAATAATGTACATGCCTGAATAAATATCAAACAAAGAAGGTGCAGGCAAAGTAATAATCTCACGGGTGCCGTGGCTGAATACTAAGTTGTAGAGCAGTCGCTTATCCTCGTCATTGTCAATAAAATCGTGAGCTACCATACTAGCATAGTCTAAATATTTAGTGGATAGCAGCATCTCCTCCTTATTATCATGCCTAATAGGTATCTCAAAATGTGCTGCGAGGCGGGAGGCATAGATACCACCGAAAATACTACCCCTCGAACGGTTTGTGTGTAACCGTCGAGCAACCATAGCGCCCAAACTAAAGGTTCTATCAGCATGTAAAGCATGGCACAAAATAGCTAGATCAGGTGCGCTAAGGCCTCCACTCTCCCCACGACCTATCAGACATCTCCCGGCAAATAATGAATAATAACGTAAAATGGAAAAAATGTAAACTAGATACTCTCACCTCTGACACTCCTCTCTCTTCCCCCACAGTAGTTTCAAGAAGAAAGTCCTCCATGTCTCTAGGACGTGGCTCAATGATATGGCCCTCATAAGGTAATTTGCAAGCATTGCAAAAATCATATAGTGTCATTTCCTTAGGCACATCATACAAATGAAACTCTACCATGGGCGGTTCCTTCTTAGGATAAAAGTGAAAATTCTGCACGAAGGTATTAGTGAGTAGGAGGCATTGGTCGCACTTATCTTGGAGGAAGGGGATGATGCCGGCATTGTCCGCCAAGAAATAGAAATCTTCGTAAATTCCCGCCTCCTTCAAGAATATATCACTTGGACACTCACACGACCGAACCTCCGCCGCATGCGGAAGATTGTACTTGGGCTTCTTCACCGGGGTTTCCTCTGCATCATGGCTTGATGAGCCCCTTAACCACCTTCTCATGGTTTTTCTTTTCTCTAAAAATTTTAGTGACTCAAAATAAAAGTGAACAATGCTCAAAAAAATTGATAGCAACTACTCCTACAAGTGTCTAGAAGCTATATCATGCAACAAAACTACTTTGAACCATATAAATTTGACATGCAAGCTCAAGAACATGGTCACAATAGCAGCAAAAATTTGCAATATATAAAGCACTAGAACAAAAACTAATTGGACCACTGGAGGAGTCACATATCGAAGAACAATCCCCCAAAATAGTTTCAGAAACAGAGCTCCGAGCAAGGAGATCTAAAATGGCAGCAAGACGAGCAAGAATACGGGTTTGACCAATGGTGTGATCTTTTCTGGAGGAAGACGAAGTGGATGGGTGGCTGGAATAAGTGAGGGGGCCTACATGGGCCCCACAAGCCTCCTAAGCGCGCCCAGGTGGGGTAGGCGCGCCCTGTGGGCTTGTGGCTCACAGGTGCACCCCCCGGGGTGTGTGTAGTTCCACAAAATTTCAAATATTCTCAAAAAAATCATATAAATTTTTTAGGGCATTTCGAGAACTTTTATTTTCTGGTCATTTTTTTATTGCATGGAAAATTCAGAAAATAGTAAAATAATAGTATTTCTACTTTGTTAATTCTAGATAACAGAAAGTAAAGGATGGGTACAAAAGGTTGTGTTTACTAAATTCATCCATCTCATGCCCGTCAAAAGGAATCCATTAACAAGGTTGATCAAGTCTTATTAACAAACTTCTTCCGAATGACATAAAATCGGAGAATCTTCGTATAACACTAGGTTACCTCAACGGGGATATGCATGTCCCCAACAATAAGAATTTCATACTTCTTTTTGACAGTAGGAATAGGGAATTCAAAACCTCCAATAGTAATTGTCGAAATTTTCTCAATAGAGTTGATACTATTCAGTTGAGGTTGTTTCTTCGGAAAGAAGACCGTATGCTCTTTACCATTAACATGAAAAGTGACATTGCCTTTATTGCAATCAATAACAGCCCCTGCAGTATTCAAAAAGGGTCTACCAAGGATGATCGACATACTGTCGTCCTCGGGTATAACAAGAATAACAAAGTCCGTTAAGATAGTAACATTTGCAACTACGACAGGCACATCCTCACAAATACCGATGGGTATAGCAGTTGATTTATCGGCCATTTGCAAAGAGATTTCAGTGGGTGTCAACTTATTCAAATCAAGTCTATGATATAAAGAGAGAGGCATAACACTAACACCGGCTCCTAGATCACATAAAGCAGTTTTAACATAGTTTCTTTTAATGGAGCAAGGTATAGTTGGTATTCCTGGGTCTCCTAGCTCCTAGATCATATAAGAATTATGTTTCAATTGTCTACTAACATATGCATTAAAGTTTTCTTGTTTAACAATAAAGTTATCAAATTCATCAAAGCATTGACTAGCAGATTTAGTATGAGGAATATCACCTTCATCAAATCTATAGAGAGAATTTACCTCTACTACCTGTATCGGGGTATTAAGACCAAGTATTTCTTCAATAGGTGGTAAATTCTTAACATCTTCAACTTTAATACCTTTTTCTTTCATAGATTTCTTTGGCTCTTGCATATCTTCAGGACTGAGAAATAGAATACCCCTCTTCTTCGGAGTTGGTTTAGGAGGTGGCTCAGGAAGAGTCCAATCATTATCATTGCTCAATATATTATTCAATAGTCCTTTAGCTTGTTCGACAGTTTGTTCCCTGAAAACACAACTAGTACAACTATCCAGGTGGTCCCTAGAAGCATCGGTTAGTCCATTATAAAAGATATCAAGTATTTCATTTTTCTTGAGAGGATGATCAGGCAAAGCATTAAGTAATGGAGAAGCCTCCCCAAGCTTGTGGGAGACTCTCTTCTTCAATTTGCACAAAGTTAAATATTTCCTGTAAAGCAGCTTGTTTCTTATGAGCAGGAAAATATTTTTTAGAGAAGTAATATATCATATCCTGGGGACTACGCACACAACCAGGAGCAAGAGAATTAAACCATATCTTAGCATCACCCTTTAATGAGAAAGGAAACAACTTAAGAATATAGTAATCACGATTTTTTCCTCATGAGCAAATAGGGTGGCTATGTCATTTAATTTAGTAAGATGTGCCACAACAGTTTCAGATTCATAACCATGGAAAGAATCAGATTTAACCAAAGTAATTAACTCAGGATCAACAGAGAATTCATAATCCTTATCAGTAACAAAGATAGGTGAAGTAGCAAACTTAGGATCATATTGCATTCTAGCATTCAAAGATTTTTCTTTCAACTTGACTAGTAATTTCTTAAGATCCTCTATATCCTTACAAGCTAGAAAGTCCCTAGCTACCTCTCCATCCATAACATAAACCTCAGGTATAACAGACAATTCATATCTAGGAGTGCTAGGTCTAATGGGTGTTTCAAGGTTTTCAGTTTCAATAATTTCATCAGTTTCAGAAATATCATTAGTTTCAACATTCTCAATATCTTTAGCTCTAGCAAGTTGTTCATCAAGAAATTCACCCAGTGGCACAGTATTATCAAGAATAGTACTAGTATCATCATAAGCATCATTCATAGCAGAAGTAGCATCATCAATTACTTGCGACATATCAGGATTAATAGCAGGTGGTGGTGTCGCAAGCTTACTCAAAATAGAAGGTGAATCAAGTGCAGAGCTAGATGGCAGTTCCTTACCTCCCCTTGTCCTAGAGGGAATGATCTTAGTTCTTGGATCTTTCAAATTCTTCATAGTGATCAACATATATAAATCCCAAGTGACTCAGCAAATAGAGCTATGCTCCCTCACAACGGCGCCAGAAAAAGGTCTTGATAACCCACAAGTATAGGGGATCGCAACAGTTTTCGAGGGTAGAGTATTCAACCCAAATTTATTGATTTGACACAAGGGGAGCCAAAGAATATTCATGAGTATTGGCAGTTGAGTTGTCAATTCAACCACACCGGAAAGACTTAATATCTACAGCAAAGTATTTAGTAGCAAAGTAGTATGATAGTAATGGTAAAAGTGGTAATAGTAGCAGTAGCAGTTTTGTAGTGATTGGAACAGTAGCAGCAACGAAAGTAACTTAGCAAAGATCAATATGTGAAAAGCTCATAGGCATTGGATCAGCGATGGATAATTGTGTTGGATAATATTCATCATGTAGCAGTCATGACCTAGGGCGACACATAACTAGCTCCAATTTATCAATATAATGTAGGCATGTATTCCGTATATAGTCATATGTGCTTATGGAAAAGAACTTGCATGACATCTTTTGTCCTACCCTCCCGTGGCAGCGGGGTCCAAAAGGAAACTAAGGGATATTAAGGCCTCCTTTTAATAGAGAACCGGAACACAGCATTAGCATGATACGTCCATTTTGCATCATGTTTACCTACTGTTATTTATAATATTTTTATGCATAATAATGCTTTTTGGAGTAATTCTAATGCCTTTTCTCTCATAATTTGCAAGGTTTACACAAAGAGGGAGAATACCAGCAGCTGGAATTCTGGACCTGAAAAAGCACGTCAGAGCTACTTCTGCACAACTCCAAATAAGCTGAAACTTTACGGAGATTTTTTATGGATTATTTAAGAATTATTGGAGCAAATAACTACCAGAGGGGCCCCACCAGGTGGGCACAACCCACCTGGGCGTGCCAAGCCCCCCAGGCGCGCCCTGGTGGGTTGTGCCCTCCTCGGCCCACCTCCGTTGCCCCTCTTCTGGTATATAAGTCATTTTGACCTAGAAAAAATAAGGAGAGGACTTTCGGTACGAAGCGCCGCCGTCTCGAGGCAGAACTTGGGCAGGAGCACTTTTGCCCTCTGGCGGAGTGATTTCGCCGGGGGAACTTCCCTCCCGGAGGGGGAAATCATCGTCATCGTCGTCACCAACAACTCTCCCATCTTTGGGAGGGCCATCTCCATCAACATCTTCAATAGCACCATCTCCTCTCAAACCCTAGTTCATCTCTTGTGTTCAATCTTTGTACCTAAACCTTAGATTGGTGCTTGTGGGTGACTAGTAGTGTTGATTACATATTGTAGTTGATTACTATATGGTTTATTTGGTGGAAGATTATATGTTCAGATCCATTATGCTATTTAATACCCCTCTGATCTTGAGCATGATTATCATTTGTGAGTAGTTACTTTTGTTCTTGAGGTCACGGGAGAAGTCATGTTGCAAGTAATCATGTGAACTTGATATGTGTTCGATATTTTGATGATATGTCTGTTGTGATTCCCTTAGTGGTGTCATGTGAACGTCGAATGCATTGTGGAGTAGTAATTAGATGATGGGTTGCTAGAGTGACAGAAGCTTAAACCCTAGTTTATGCGCTATTCTGTAAGGGACCGATTTGGATCCAAAAGTTTAATGCTATGGTTAGATTTTATCTTAATACTTTTCTCGTAGTTGCGGATGCTTGAGAGGGGGTTAATAATAAGTAGGAGGTTTGTTCAAGTAAGAACAACACCTAAGCACCGGTCCACCCACATGTCAAATTATCAAAGTAGCGAATCCTACAATGGAATTACACACTCCCGGCGGTGAGCATCATGAAATTGGTGATGGAGGAAGGTTGATGATGACGATAGCGATGGATTCCACCCTCCGGAGCCCCGAACGGACTCCAGATCAGCCCTCTCGATGAAGAACAGGACGTGGCGGCGGCTCCGTATTGTAAAACGTGATGAATCCTTCTCTATGATTTCTTTCTCCGTGAATAGGTATATATGGAGTTGGAGTTAGGGTTGTAGACGGTGCAGGGGGCCCACAAGCCAGGTAGGCGCGCCCCCTGGGCTTGTGGCCCCTGGGTGGCCCCCCTCTAGTATATTTTTCCGCCAGTATTTTTTATATATTCCATAAAAATTCTTTGTAAAGTTTCAGGTCAATCTGAGAACTTTGATTTCTGCACAAAAATAACACCATGGCAATTCTGCTGAAAACAGTGTCAGTTCGGGTTAGTTCCATTCAAATCATGCAAATTAGAGTCCAAAACAAGGGCAAAAGAGTTTGGAAAAGTAGATACGATGGAGACATATCGGTGTCTTGTGGCCACCCGGCAGCCCCCTCTGGTAGTTATTTCCTCAAGTATTTATTATATATTCCAAAATAATTCTCCGTAAAATTTCAGCTTATTTGGAGATGTGCAGAATAGGTATATCTGACATAGCTTTTTCAGGTCCAGAATTCCAGCTGCCGGTATTCTCCCTCTTTGTGTAAACCTTGCATATTATGAGAGAAAAGGCATTAGAATTACTCCATAAAGTGTTATAAAGCATAAAAACACAAACAATAGGAAAACATGATGCAAAATGGACGTATCAAACTTCAAATTCTGAGTTCGTACGAAGATTTGACGGCCGTTTTACCGGAGGACACATCAAAAGACAGCGTTCCGAACGACCGCACGCGGTTGTTTGAGCGGTCGTTTGACATGCAGACAGCTCCAAAATTTGCCCTTCCAGATGGAATTCTTCCCTGATTTCGTCCAGGTTTGATCCCATGGGATCCTTGGATCATAAAGAAGAGATTGGGAGAGGATAAGACTCATCTTGATCGCTTGGATGAAGCCTATCAAGTGAGGAGGCTAGGGAGGCTCCTTATATACACCTCCTCAACCCTAGCCGCCGCCATTTTATCATCATCATCCATCTCATTCATCCACCACCATCTCCATTGCTGCTCGACCACCAAGAGAAGGAAGGGACAACCACCAAGGGAAGCAGAGGAGGCTCCACCACCATAAGCACGAGCCTCCGGGTCGGTGCCCTTGCGCAGGCGCCGTCACCGGTGCCTCCCCCATCTTCATCACTATCGGCGGCGCCATCTTCATCACCACCACCACTGCGCCACCGTCTCCATCAATACCACCATGCCTTCTCCCTTCACCGGTTGATGCCGGCTTGTAACTTGTCCCTAACCTTCATGAGTTCGATTGAGTAGTTGTACTTATTCTTGAGGATATGATTGAGTAGTGTGGTTTGCACGTTTCTCTCGTACGTAGGCGCGTGTGTGTGCAAGGCGTTGTTGGCTCTAACTGAACCCGAGGGAGAGGCATTCGCTTACTGAACCCGAGCGATCCCCTACTGCTACGTACTGAAGACGATCGATCAATCCCTTCGCTGCTAACTGAACCCGACCAACTCCTTCGCTGCTAACTGAAACCGATCGATCGCTGCTGCTTACTGAAGCCGATCGAACCCCCGTGCGAGACGTAGCTAGCCAGTTGGGTTGCCTCTGGATGAACAGTGCCCGTTGCTGCCGCACGCGTGATACATAGAATGAGTCGAGACGTGGTGAGTCGAGCCGGTTGGGTTGGGTGTGGATGAACAGTCCCGGTGGGGGTTGGATGAACATGACCCCGGCCATGTGTAGGCAGTTGCCTCTGGATGAACAAGACCCCGTGGTTGTACGTGGTTGCTGCTGGATGAATAGGACCCCGAGGAGGCCGCCACATACCTCAGCCAGTTGGGGGTGGATGAACAGGACCCCGTGGAGGCTGGTTGAACTGTAGCCATTAGAGGCTAGATGAACAGTAGCCCATGGATGAACATTGGCTGGTGGAGGCTGGAGACGTTGGATGAACAGTAGCAGGTGGAGGCTGGAGGAAGTCGATGGTGGATGAACAATAGCTCGTGGAGTCCCGTTTTGTGGTACGCCACACCCCTCCCAATGAACAGGACCCCATTTCGACCGTAGGAGGTCAAAGAGAAGTCCGTTTCCTCCATTTTGTGGTACGCCAGACCCCTCCTGATCAACATGACCCCGTTTCGACCGTAGGAGCTCGAACAGAAGTCCGTTTCCTCCATTTTGCGGTATGACAGACCATTCCCGATGAACAAGATCCCGTTTCGACCATAGGCGGTCGAACAGAAGGCCGTTTCCTCCGTACTGCGGTACGCCAGACCCCGTTTTGGCTGTTCCGTCCAAGCCGGTTGGCTCCTGTTAACAAGACGCATTCCGACCCAGCCGGTTGGCTGCTAATGAATAGGACGCCATTGCTGTACGCGTTCGAGACCACGCCCGTATGTACGTACGTAGGTGTATTTACTTTCTTGCAGCGTGGTTGTACGTACGTGTACACGATTTAGACAGGACTGCCTCAACTGCTATGTCACACGTGCCGCTCCTTGCTCGGCCATGGTTCATCCTTGTAGAGAGACCGATCGACCAGTATGTACATACACGTTCGCGACCAGAGAGACAACCCTACGTACGGTTCGACCAGGTGGGTCCCAGCTGTCAGGGAGGATAAGGAGGCACTTCCTTGCGTGCAAAGATATAGCTGATGGGTCCCAGCTGTCAGGGGGAGGAATCATTTTTTTGACCGTAATAAGGATGCACTTCCTTGCGTGCGAAGATGTAGCTGGTGGGTCCCAGCTGTCAGGTGGAGAAAACATTATTTTTCAGCATAAAAAGGATGCAGTTCCATGCATGCGTACATGGGCGTGGTGTGTCCCCATTGTCAGCCTCTACACGTACAGTCATCTTCGATGACTCTCATTTGTTGACCACATTGACCACACCATTCCGAGCGCACCAAGGCTGATGGATGATGGCGAGGCCCCAGACTGGAACGACCCAGCAATGGGGAAGATGCGGTAGTGGAGTCGCAGACGGAGAGGAGTGGGAAACTTGACTGGTTTGGGTGCAGGGTGGGCCTACACTCGACAGAGAATAATAGGAGGTGCGAAGGAGTGGAGGGATGGCCTGGCCATCGGTGGGGTAGTGTTTCGCTGCGAGGCACGTGAAACAGCGCCGCTAGACGCCGGAGGCTGGAGCAGGCGGTCCCGGTAGCACTGGAGGAGGAAGACGAGAGATTGAAGAAGAATGCCGGCCGTTGGATGTAAATCCAATGCCTTGCTTAGGCTTCGACCTTTGTATTTTTTTTTGCGGAAGTGCTTAGGCTTCGACCTACTGGCCCACATGTTAGCCAATCCATTTGGTTTTTTTAGTCCATTTGGTGGGCTGGGTGAAACAATGATGTAGCATCTATGCAGTCCGTTTATATATTATGTTATAACTTAAAGCCCATTTGCATTTTTTCGAAATCCATGAACTTGCTGTGCTGGGTGAAAATATCATGTTAGGCTGGATGAAGAAATGCTGTAAAAACATAAACACATGATTTCACGTCTATTACTGCTTTGGTCAGTAAAATCTTTGCAAGCTTATGTATGCAATCACCAGGAGTTAACTTGTCAAGTTATATATAAACAATTATTATTATTATTATTATTATTATTATTTTGTAAGAACTTTCGATTTACGAAATAAAATATCATTTTAATTTAATGAGTTAATAGTACGTGGGGTATTATTATTTTTTAGGCTAGACGTGGGACAATTGAGTTGTTTCTAGGGAAAAGTACTGGGAGAAAACTCAGATTACATCGAAAAAGAAAGTGGGAGATAATTCAGATATAGGATTAATAAAAACGAAAAATAAAGGAAGTGGGAAGGTCTATACAATGGTTGGACGAACGATAGGTTTAACGAAACCTTATGTTGTTTCTATTATATATACATGTAATAAAATAAGATATAAATATAAATATAAATATAAATACTATTATAGAAGGGAAAACATAGGTTCAGTTTTGCATTCTTATAGAAAAATAGAACTGAGCTGTGCGTTGTCTTAAAAAAACAAACATAACTTGGGCTACTGATGTTATAGACAAGCTAGGCTGGGAGGCCCAGAGGCTGCTTGATACCTGCTGGACCCCAAAAAAAGTTGAAACTTGCTGGATCAACTGTGCCTGCATGTCGTGGGCTGCGCATGTTAAACAACAAAACATAGGCCATGGACCTGGTGGGCCCGGACTGTGAGCCTCTCGACGAACAGTCGTCTCCCGATTCCTCCCGTTTTGTTGACCATGTTGGGAACGATAGATGGCGGCGCCGTGGTGAGAGCATCAAGGCGGAGGATGACGTCGAGACCTCGGACCGGAACGAACCGGAGACGGGGAAGATGCAGGTGGAGGGAAGTACGAGGGTTGACTTGTTCGGGTGCAGGGTGGGCTGGTGGAGTTGCCGCCGCCGGAGAATGTGTGGGAGTAGAGGGATGGCCGGGCCAGCGCCATAGGCTAGGATGGGTCACCGAGGCATGTGCGGAAGCTCCGCCAGCCGCTGTGGGAAGAGGACGAAAGATGGAACAAAATAAAGAATACAAATGGATAGGTGGTTAGTCCAGATGTCTGTGTATGAGACCTGCTGGGTCCACCTAAGAAGGGGAATATGTTGGGAGGAAGGAGATTCAAAGCACGGCAACCAAGTGAACTAGTTACATACATAAGCAAATAGCCACTAAAACGAAGCAAACAGGTTAATGGGTTCTTAGACGAAATATTTCGGACAAAACAGATAATTACGACACATAGGCTAATGCATGAAACACTCAGATGATAGAGATGCTTAAAAAGATAAAGTACATCATCTAGACCTTCCAGGCATGCTTGATCATGATGTTGCGGTTGTCCGTGTACTCGTCGGTTATGGGAAGCAGACACGCCCTCATGTCCAAGATCCGCCTGTACATGTTGTAGCATGCGCATGCGTCCTTGGCCATGTAGGTTATGTAGGCTATATTCAAAGGTACATCCCATGTGTTCAAGTCCTTGGTATTGACATCTTCTTTCATGTTGGTGTAGCAGGGGTCGATGATGGTCGAGGCGAGGTTAACCACGGAGTCCTTCTCCTGCCCGTTGCCGATGATCTTGTATTGCTTCTGGATGTCGACAAGCTTGTTGCACTAGATGGCCGAATCGTAAAGCACAGTCGCGTTCTTCCTGCTCTCCACCATAGCGAAGGTGTAGTCGGCAGTACCGATGAAATGGGCGAATGCTCTAGAAGCTATGATGGCCCTACAGTAGTGGTAGACGAGAACCTCGTCCCAAGCGCATACCTGGGCGACGGCGATCTAATGGTCCCAGTCAGGAGACGAATGGATGGGTACAAGGTCTAGTCCCGCGACCTTGTGCTTTCTCCTCCTATAGGTACTGCTTGAACTTGGCGAGGCAGAGCTTCACCGAGTCCGGATCATTGGTGTACATCACATTCAACTTGGTGCTGCCATGGGTCTGAACGGCGAACTCGACGGTGAACGAGTGGCTAGGCGGCGGCAGTTCGGTTTTCAGCTCTTGGGGAACGACATTCAATAGTAAGCTGAGTGCATACAAGCGATAGTAGTTACTACCCCTCCCTCGCCCGCTGCACGCCCGACAAAACATGCCCCATCGGTGCATTCAAACGCCACCATTAAACCCGCGTGGAAGCCGAGAAACCTATTCCGGCCACACATCGGTTCACGAGCGGGTCTGTATTGGTACTGTAATAACAAGTGTTAGTGGTCACTTTACTTAAATTTTATTAGCTTTAATTAAAATTTATTCTTAAAACAAGCAAAACATTGGCTCGTTCTATCAGTGCCACAGGATTAAAATGTACAACAATTAGAATGATTATTCTCAGGACGCACACGATCAACTCATTTGCCGCACTTTCACACAGACAATACTACCAAGTTTGAACAGCTTGTTATGGTTGCTGTCCTCTGCATCATCATGCCGTGATTCCCAGCTTGCAAGATTCAGAACCAACCAATAAGATTCAAATAATAAGTACAACAAAGATGCCTACACATCTCAATGATTCCCAGCTTGCAAGATTCAGAACCAACCCATTAGATTCAAATAATAAGTACAACAAACATGCCTACACATCTCAATGATTCACAAATCAGAGCCAATCGTAACTGTAAAACTCAAACATTGTGAGAATGTGTACAAATAAATAAAAATTGATCGATGTTTCATTAAGCAATTTGATCCAAGAATTTGCTTAAACATTGAAACCAATCCTTTTTAAGGCCACGCAGATCAAACATTGGCAACTGAAATGTTCTGCATCACTGGTGGCACTACTACTTCCAATATATGCATAAGAGGGCCTTCTAGATTTTGAAGTAGTGTGTATAGAGCCTCATCCTTAATATTTAACAAATACACATAGCAGAATCTAGTGGAATCATCAATCAACGTCCTGAAATATTTCTTTCCACCTTGCACACATGCATGGCACTTTAGAGCCTTTGGATAAAGTGAATCTCGGGATTAAATCCATCTTGGCTAGCCATGTGATACAACCCAAAAACATGGCAAATGCTTTTGACCATCACAACATCTGTAGTTGAGTATTCCTGTTTGCACAGATAAGAAAGAGCATGATTACTATAATAGTGGCACTAGTTGAAGCAACTTTATTTCCAAAACGAGAAAAGATTGCGATAGAATAGCTTTATTAAAAAAATACAATGTTAGCACAGTATGACAAAGCACAATCATGTTGATAAAGGACAGTACTGACCTGTGTGAGATGACTTTGGGAGATCAAGTTATTCTTCATGTCCCCATTCTTGCCATGAAGGCGATTCGTTGACATCGATTAACACCTCAGTGTGGCAGTAGAAGGAGGAGCGTCGACTCATTTCAATCCCTTTTTTTGCAGTTCAACTAAAATTATGGCGCCCGCCAGTTAGAGAGGGGGCCCGCGCCACCTCGACGGTAGGCGTGATGGACTCAACTAGTTCAGTGTAGCTATGTGATCGATGCAGTGCACATGGACTTGATTCTGCCGGATAGGCCTTCTGCAAGTTATCTACATTGGAAATGAAATGGCAGCTAAGATAGTAGCTCTATTTTAAATGTATTATTGCTTCATTTTATCAGTGGCAGTAGCGGTGCCAAAAGATTGCCTCAAATTATTAGTGGCATTAAATTAAGATGCAAAAACAATATCATTATTGCTTTCTCATAGCGGTGCCAAAGCAGTAGCACAAGATCACTATCTGGATGCAGAGTCAAAATCAACCAAAAAGGAACATACCCGGTCATGGAAACCATAACTGAGAGAGGGGCCCTACGCCGCCACGACTCAATTCTCCCGGTTACGCCTAATGCAAGTGGTGAACCTGCAGATCCACTCGGATGATTCAATTCATTCGACCTTTTTGTGCAGTTCACCTGAAATGAAGCAAAGTTTGCATCATGCAGCTAGCAAGAAGTACTTGCTCTCATGAGCTGGCAGGTTCTACTTTAGTAGTTGCACTAAAATTGAGCAACCTTAAGGTTGGTTGTCCTGCTCATGCAAGGTGCAACTATAATTTGCTTATCCTTTTGTGCAGTTCCACTAAAATAAAGTGCCATTGTGGTGACGGTGACGGCTCATTTTGCAAAGGCTAATAAAATGTTACACGAGATTACCGGCAGAGTTTGACGGAGATGTTGGAAACTCCAAATCACCCTTTGTGCAGTTCCACCAAAACTGAGAGACGTTTCCCACATGCCATTTTAGTTGAACTGCACAAGACACTCATTCCAAAAAAAGTGTTTTGTGTAGTTCACCAAAAGGCCACAATAGCAATGAGGTGAAATGGATATCCCTATCCGCACAAAAAGATAGAAAGAAAACAGTTACTGGTCAACAACAAGATACAAAACATACACGAAATGAAAAGAAGCATCTTCATTATGTTCATGGCAATCACGCAAGGACAGTAGAAATTTTAAAACGGCAGCATTGCTTCATGTTACCGGAAGCATTACGATCAACAATGACATTCGTCAAATATGGGATTACTTTAATGGTGGCATTGCTTGTTTACCAGATACAGTAGATCAACAGCAGCTAAAGAGTTGGTTTAAGGGCCTGGGACAGTGGGGACACCAGGACACTCAGCAGCGTAAAGAAGCAACTTAGTTATCATACTGGGAAAAACAGCAGGAGTAGCATTTGTTGTAACACAATTTAATTGCATCATATTACTGGAGTAATTAGATTAACAATAACATTGGTTAGACATGTCCTTACGGTAACAGTGTGATTGCTTCATTTTACATGCGCTACATTAACAACAGCAAAAAGTTGGTATAAGGACATGCGACAGTGGACGCATCAGCACAATGTACCTACAAGGAGGCATAAAGTGGTGATGCCGAGTTTGTTCATACTCTGTGAGGGCAGCAAATCTAATCCTGGAGACCTTTTACTATGTGAGGGCAGCAAATCTAATCCTGGACATACTCTGTTGACTTGTCCACCAGCCGCCACATTCTATCCTTTTTTGAACCAATAATAGATCTATTCGTTATCCAGTTTGTACTGCCTTTTCCCTTTATTTCCCTTTTCAACCAAGAGACCGGTTGGGTATCCAGCCTCTACTACTTTCCCCCTGTTATTTACTCTTTGAGTCAAGTCCTAGATTTATGCTACAACTTTCCACCCTTTCTTCGCTATTTGAACCAAGTCCTAGATTCGACTGCATGAAGTAGCTTTACCTCTAATAATGCAAAAAAAATTAGGTGGCTTTGGAAGAGCTGATGGAAGTAGAAAAAGATCCACATGCAGCCACATGGGGAGCTGAGGCAGTAGAGCAAGGACACTTTCAAAGGAACTTATACCTAAGGGTCGTCGGGATGTGGCTAGGAGGGTGGCGGGAGGTCGGATCTGCCCACAATATGGCAAGGAGGAAGAAGGGGTCCGAGGACCTCCCGAGTCGGCGCTGTGTCGGAGAGAACGTCACGGGTAGAGGATCGGGACCCGCCGGCAGCTGTGGGTTTCCTCCCTCATTGCCGATGACCGCGTGAATGATGTACCTAGTCCCCTACACACCCCGACCGAAGGGATCCGGCCGGATCTGTGACCAGCAGTGAGTAGAGAGAGAATGTCGCTACCGCTGTCTTGTTTAGATCTGGAGAGGATGAGAGAATGAAGAGAGCCACCCTCGTAAAGCAAGCGCTCAGGCTCCTGCCTATTTATATATAGTGGAGTGATTATCTTTTTCTCTCCACAACAAGCGTTTCAATTTGTGTACGTGGCATTAAAGAAAAGGAACTCTCTATTTAACGTGACTAACTGCATGTCGCACTTTGTAGTGCACTGTACTACTCCTACCTACTAGTAGTATTGTTCACTTGTGCTCCCCGGCCCTCCATTCATTGAACAACCTCATGGGTGAATAAACATATATTACTATTTATATAGAACGAACAAGCTCGAACTATTTTGGCTTTGAGATATCGATGGTACAGTTTGACCACATTGCATCAATGGACTCAGTACTTTGAAGTAACCTATACGTATAAACACATGCACGGTTTACATTCCAAATCGCTAGCTAGAGCTTGAACTGTACTCCCTCCGTTCCTAAATATTTGTCTTTCTAGAGATTTCAACAAGTGACTACATACAGAGCAAAATGAGTGAATCTACACTCTAAAATATGTCTATATACATCCGTATGTGGTAGTCCATTTGAAATCTCTAAAAAGACAAATATTTAGGAACATAGGGAGTATTTGTTTACATGTACGACCTTTTTCTTTTGGTTTTCTACTCCATGGCGCAATTCATCGATACAAAATTATACTAGGAGTATTTAAAAGCTGAGGGCGGTGCATTTCCCGGGCAGTACACGCGGCAGTTTTCGCGTAGCTGGTTTGACAGAGAGGCGAGGAGGGTGAGGGAGTAGCGGATTCAACTTACTGCTGGAAACACTAATGCATGATGCGGCTAACGCGACACTACAATCAGAGACCCTTCGACGAAACTGTGTGCGATGCATTAATCACAAATGATGATGTAAAAAAACTGTCAAAAATGATGCAAAACATTTGCGATGGCGTATACATCAAACACGGTTCAGATTTTAGTTGCGTGTGCGATGCGGGGCATATGGTTCAGTTCAATGAACTGTTTGCAATGAGGCAGAACAACAGAAACGGGCAGCCAGATGAAGGCGTGTGCGATATACGGCATACAGTTCACTCGGATAAACTGTTTGTGATGAGGCGGAACAACAAAAATGGGTAGCCAGATGAAGGTGTGTGCGATATACGGCATACAGTTCACTCAGATGAACTGTTTGTTATTAGGCAACACAAAAGACACGGTCAGCCAGATCAAGGTGTGTGCGATATATGGCATACGGTTCACTCGGATGAACTATTTTCGATTAGGCAATGCAACAGAAATGGTTCAGCCAGATCAAGTTGTGTGCAATGGAGGGCATACAGTTCATTCCGATAAACTGTTTGTGTTGAGTCAAGAGAACAAAAACATTTCGTGTAAACAAGATGTGTGTGATACGTGGCAAACATCCAATTACATAGGTGACTAGTACACACATGACATTTCCACGGTTCAGAATTTGGTTGTTGTCTCAGTAGCAATTAATTTATTTGCACATTGATCTTTTTGAGAAGATATGTCATAATTAACCTGTTTCTTCAGTTTTTCAAAATATGTATTTGGTGATTTTCTATGTTGCTAGAAACCCATTTCCCCTATAATTGTTACTGATCTAGTTTTAAATATTATAGGATGAACGGAAGTGTTCTTACCTGGAGTGGGTTGATCAAGAGTGGCCAGTCTTTGAAGATGTGCCTAGCAAAGCTCTGGAGCATGTATGAGGAAGAGAACAGAGGTAGGCTTAGAGAAAGTGTTGTCAACGCTGAAGAATATTTCAAGATGCGGGAAAAAAAGAGGAAGATGGAGAATGAGCTAAGATTTTTTAAATTAGACTTTGCTAAGATGGTGTTGGCGAAGGAGGAGGCACTTTCCCAGTTGGTCAGTGCAAAACAAGTTCTTACTGAACTGAAAGCAGAGGTGGATAAGATGAGCCTGGATGATCTTGATTAGGTAAATGAATATATTGTTCTAATATTGTTCTTATGAAGGTGAACTAGCTATATTGTAACACCCTAAATTTTGGCCCTTTCTTTTTCTTTTGATTTTCTTTGGATTTTGCTGTGGATTTCTTTTTATGTGGCTCTGTGGTCTGGAAACCTTGGAAGATCATCTCTTCTTAGGCTCCCAAGTGGCTTGTCATCCTCAAAACCATCTCAAGATCATTTCATTTCCCATCTTGGACCAATCCCAATATTCTTTTTATTGGGAATATTCCTTTTTTCTATTAAAGGAATAATCCTTTTACCCTAGGTTGTGAAGCAACCTACCTTTCTGTCATCCAAAAAATTCCCAAATAATTCTCATAAATTGTTTGGATCATATATGCCCCAAATATGTCCAAACTTTCTTTTCCTAACCCAAAAATAATTCATCAATATTCATTCTTCAATTCTGTCCAGTGTGGCTTTTTGTGAAGGAAGTGCCACCTATCTTTTCTTGATTGCTCCCAAACTTTTTGGGCATTCTCTCTTATCCAAATAATTGTCACATGACAAAATTCAACTCCATTTGCCTAGTCAATATTCCTCAGCAATTTTTTAAAGTTTCTGTTCAAACAGAGACCTGGTGAAGGAAGTATAAGCTAGGCATACCCAAATGAGTTGAAATTTTGTCACATCCTCAATATGCTCAAATAAGAGCTCTGCTCCAAATTCGAGCTTTATCCATCACTCCATGTGAGCTCATCATCAAATCTTGGTTTCTGGTCAGATTTTTAAGTTGTGAAGCAAGTATATTTTATATTGCTTCATTTTTGCTGAAAATTTACCAGGACATGCCCCTGCACATATCACTCATCTCCAGCAAATCTAGGATCATTTCATTAAGCCATTTTCCCTCTATAATTTTCTCAAGTTTGTGGACATGAAAGAACACTGTGAAGCAAGTACCCTTTTGGCAAGTCCAATTGGTATGAAACTTTTACAACATATTCATATGTCCAAATCATCATGCCATGCCCATTTTCAACCCAAGGCAACACTTGAGGTGAGTGCCACATCAATATTCATTTTCTGGAGCTTTTTGTTGGTTGTAAAGCAACTATACAAAATATTGGTCCAATTCTGTCCAAACTGCACAGGATTGTTGTCCTTCCTTCCCTAAATCACCCAGACATCAAGTTTTCCTCTTAACCTTCCTCTGTTGATCACAACAGTGTGGTCAAGTTTGCTACAGCAAACTTGTAGTGATCATTCCCATCACACAAGAGACTCTTGTGTTGATCTTTCACTTCTGGGCTTCCTTGGGGATCAAGGACAACACACCAGACAAGGTTTGCCAGCCCATCATGTCCTCTCCCTGCCAGTCTATGTGGTGACCGCATTGGCGGCATGCGTGCGCACACGCTCTGCTACCGTTGGCCGCGCTCTGGGTGACTGAACGCGTCGGTCCTCTTCTTCCTGGCGGTTCTCGTGTGTCCCTGAGTGCCGAGGTGACCTGTCCTTCTCTCCCGTCGCTCTCTAGCCCTTATTCCCCTCCTGTAGCTTGCTCGTCGGCGCTCGCTGCCGCGTGCCCACAGGAGCACAGTGCTCGACCGGCTCTGTTCGTGCCTCGGCCTCTTCCTCCTCGTGCCTTTAGCTTTGCTCTGCTCCGTGACCCTCCCATGTTCTCACCCGTCATCTCCGAGCCCCTCCCGTGACCCTGTGATCGCCAGAAGCTCTGGCCGGACCCGAGCGGCGGCACTCGGCCACGACACCCATGCCTCGGCTATTTAAGCCACTCCGAGCCCCTCCCGAGCTCACCACCAGCTTCACCCTTCTCCACTCGTCCTTCCCGATCGCTTCCCTGAGCTCTAGAGCCCCTCCTCACCTCTATTTGCCGCCATGGCCGCCGCCTCTGCCCACTCCGATTCTGGCGACCTCGTGCCCCTCCCTGCGTTCCACCACCACCATAGGCCTCCACGTCAATCCTAGAGCCGCCCCAGCACCTCTCCTCCTCCTCCGGTGGCTTGTAGCCGCAAGCTCAACGGTGGCCGATGACATGCTCCGCCGCGGTCGACGTCCCGCACTTCCCCAAGCTCCACAGCGGCTGAGACCTACCTGGACATGCGCACCTCGGGTAAATATTTCTGGTAAATATTTCTGATGCTAGTGGTCATGCTATGTTCCTATATACTATTGTTATTATAATTGTGTTATTCGTGATCATTGCCATGCCATGCTCATGTGCATCTAGTAGGGTAAATGATTTGTTGTTGCTGATATGTTAAATAGTGATGTTGCTCACCCATGCTCATGTTGATATCATGCTCATATGCATTGTTATTCCATCATGTTATTGTGACTCAGCTCATTACATTCAATTTAAACCGGACTTTAATCGAACTTGAACACCTGTTGGCTGAGTCATAGTGCCATCGAATCGAGCTGACCAGTGCAGCCACACTTGCCTTATGGGGGCCCCTGATTGGGTTTATTGTCATGCCTCTCGCCGGTGCCTCCAACTAGGGAAGGTTATATGCGTGCGCTACCCTGATCAGGTAGGCCGGTATAAGCCTTGTGAGCCCGAGTTTATTATTATGCACATGTCACCGTTTTGGACCGTTTTGTTTTGCCACAATGGTGGCTGTTGGATGTCCAGAGTGGCATCGGGTCCACCCATGACTTAGCCCAAAGGGGAGTTTGTCGGAGTGGCTGGGAGAGTGTCATGCAATAGATCGGTTTTGTCGGAACACTGTTGGTCCACCCGAATGGGAGTACGAGGCCTTGGGTTCCGTGGTGTGGGTACAATGTACTAGCCTCTGCAGAGTGTATAATCTATTGATAGCTGCGCCCGCGGATATGGGTCCAGTTCATAGTAGGTCACACTATGAGTCAACAGTAAGAATAACCTGACTAATAGACCACCTTGGTGCGTTGAGGAAAGAAGTTGGTTGATCTTGATGTGGTCACGGGAGGTTCACCATGGTATTCTTGATAATGATGAGATGGTCTTGTGCGGATCACAATGGTATTCTTGATAATGATGAGATGATCTTGTGAGGATCACAATGGTATTCTTGATAATGATTGAAGTGATCCCGTGACAACGATGGTAAGTAAGAATGGCATACGTATGGTGGTTACGAGATAACCCCCGAACAGAGTAAGTTGGTCCATGTTATTTTAACATGTTGCATGGTAG
Organism: Thinopyrum elongatum; assembly: GCA_011799875.1. Classification (NCBI taxonomy): domain Eukaryota; kingdom Viridiplantae; phylum Streptophyta; class Magnoliopsida; order Poales; family Poaceae; genus Thinopyrum; species Thinopyrum elongatum. The sequence continues at coordinate 392,875,299 of CM022299.1, forward strand.
TATCATCATTGTTCATGTCTCGAGTAACATGTTCATGCCATGCTCATCTGATGTTGTTCTAGCGGTATCCTGTTCACCATGTACATGCCATGTTGTTCTAGTTGTACCATGCTCATCCTTGTTTAACCTATAAATGCCATGCTGTTGTTTGTCTTGATTGCTTTTGGTTGCTGTGAGCTTGCGAGTACATTCAAAGTACTCACCTAGCATGTCATGCCAGTTTGCAGGTCATGCCATGTTTTCTTGATTGCCGAGGATCCCGAGTTTGCGAGCTAGGATAAGCGTTCCAGCCAGAGTCCCTGTGGAGTGGAGTCCATGGCTGTTGTTGTGTTCTGCTGCTAGAAGTTATTCCGCTGCTTTGAGTTGTTCTACTGCTAGCATAGAGCTACCTTCGCAGGCGTAGTGTTGCCGTGCTGAGATATTCCTTTGTAATACTCGAACCTTTGTACCTCGAGTATTTGTAATAAAGAGCTGATTTGTTCTATGCCAAGCAATGACGTATTCCAGAAGACTTGATCTCTGGGCTAGAATACGGGGTGTTCCGGTCTCTCTGAGCCGGGGTGCCACAACGGTTGGTATCAGAGTAGGTCTAGCTGTAGGATGCCCTAGTTCGCGCGTGCGTTAGAAATCGGTAGTATAGAGTCTAGTTGGTCTGCTGCATTTGTTTGTTACATAGCATGCATATAGACTAATTATATTGTCACTAACGGTTGATCTTGTGAGTGTAGGTGGCATCGGTTTCGATCCACTACTTGCACCCTCCATCTTGGCATACTTGCTCTTCGGTGTTTGGCGTCATCTCTGTCCCAGCGGATTGATGCCGAGGCACCAAGTGGTGTCGAACACTTGCAAGATTTATGCTCCAGTACCGCGTCGATATCTTTTCCGTCAACCACCCCTATCGTTTCGGTGATAGACAGGTTTCTATCCCGAATCATGCCTTCCGACCCGCCGCTTTGGCAACCCTTATTGATCTTTGCTATTAGAAAAGGGTAATGCCAGCAAGCCTTGTTTTCACAGTATCCTACCCTGTCACCCATTCTTTGGATGTGTACGGTTCCATTCCGTCCGCTTGATGATGATGTGGTCGTGACCTCAATGTTCCGCTACATGATCACCAAGTCCATCCTCACCTCCGTGCTTATCCAGCTACAATCGGTGTTAATCCAGCGCTTGGTGTAGCTCTGTTTACACCAACTCTTTCCACACGTGGATTCACTTTCGTGCACACCGCCACAACATATTAGATCGTAGAACTGGATTCTTGCGAGCTTTGTGTGCTTAAGTATGCATGCATATTATTGTTGTGAATAGCAGTAAAATGTGACATTGCTTGTATATAATCTTGATTGCCTTGTGTGCTTTTGTTTTCATTTGTTTCTTTTGCTTATTTCTTTGGGCCCTCGGTGTTACCTTATTTCCCCTTAAGGAAGTTTCTCATCAACCGACACCGAATCCGAAGAATCAGTTCAAATATTTGGAAGCTCAGGTAAATATTATGGAATTCTCAGCCGACTGCATTGTATTTGGAATAATCTTGTCTGAATGCAAATGATATCCTGGTTTGATTATCAGCATCAAGTCTACAACAGTGTGCCATCTTCACAGCAGTAGTGATGAGATCAGCTGGAAGACAAATTGTGTGCCTGACCAACCGTATCTTTCAAGTCAAAAGGTATGGTTCATATACAAGGTTTGAGTACAATCTGAAACATGCTATACCCCGGAAGCGAGCCAGAATGTGCTATGTATTTAGTACTCAGCAAGAAGGTTAGTCGAACAACATTTTCATACAAGTAATCTGCAGCAGAAATATCGAGGGTATATATATACATGGCATTCGACCCGCATATCACAGAGAGAATTTTCTAGTATAAGTAACTCCAGTCTTCCCTTGCAAGCTACCAGAGAAGCTTACAATGCAAGGTTCCTCAGTCTTCATCAGTACAATATGTGGATGACTTCCCATGCAAGATACTCAGGCTTCCTCAGTAAGATAATGCAAAAGCTTCCGACGTAAGGTACCGACTCTTCCCCAGCAAGTCTTTAAGGGGGAAGCTTCTGAAGCACGATACCAGTCTTCTTCAGCAAGCTGCCCCGGCAAGAGCCTCTAGCACAAGCTATTCAGTCTTCCCCAGCAAGATACTTTCGATGGCTTCCAACATAAGCTGTCCAATCTTCCTCAGTACGGCACTGGTGCAAGGTATTACACAGTGAGCTGGCAGCATATGGCGGTACATCCCAAGGGTCAGATCCACAACGGTTTTGTCAGAAGCAAGGATCAGTCAGAACACAAGTCTGCCTTGTCAATCAGATGCTTTTACATACTGTGAGCATGCTGCCAAGTTCCTACAAATCACTGGTATGAGGATAAAATCATGGATCGACCAAAACTATGAGGAAAGACAACATGGGACAACAATTTTGACAGTGCTTATCAAGGCCAGCTTCCTCACACCCGACAAAGTGATGTCATTAACCTTTGTCACTGTCTTGTATGGGTGACGACAACAATGAGCTCCGTACAAGAACATGTGAACCTGACATATATCCTAAGACACGAGGCATGAACAAGGACAAAGTATGATTGCCAGTATATTACACCTGACAGCACCTATGGTCACAAGAAGAATATACATATGTCCAAGCTCTTTCCGGCAAAGGATCCGGACAAACAAAACAATAATGACAGAGAAAGACCGACAATATAGGTATGATAATTGTTTCATGACCAACATGGTACAGATACCCGAGACAGTCTGAGTTAGTATCGATCACCATGAATATACGCCCAAGGGGTCTACTCCGTCGTGGTAATGACCTCATATCAACGCAACCCGCTCAGCCAATGGTTATGCTCAGAATTGCCAGTATCAAATATCCAAGTCTGTCATGACAGACCAAAGGCCAGTCCAGCCGTTTGACTCCAGCGACCGTGGTAAAAGCATCACACAGCCTACTATCCACATGGATATACTGCCAGAATGAGTAATCAGGATGTTGAACAGCATTCTCGAGGCATGTGCCCTCACATATGGGAATCAGTTAAAGCATAGCCTGCCATGAACAAGATTCTTTTACCAGAATCGCCGCCCGTCAAGTCTCGGGATTGCTCTTATAAGGCCGTACACCTTTATGCTGGTCACGACAAGCGACAGTCAAATCTTTGGTACGGATTTGATACTCAAGACAGTGAATCCAGTCAAGGAGATTCAGAAGCGCCTGCAAGAAGTCAAAATCCGTCAGAAGAACAATTATGATTCGCTGCACTGTTTTGAACCCGGAGGACAAGCATCTTTTTGAGCGACCCAATGCAAGGAGTAAAAGATTGGGTGTCCACTGGGAAGATCTGTTCACAACTCCATGGAATGTTGTCAGTGCTGGATACAAGAATGATACATCCATCGAAAACCCCTCTCGGACTTGTGACAAGGGCACGTGTTGCAGTCATGATCATCTTTCGTACCCCAGCTAAGTTAGCGGATATGAAAGGAATTGGAGCCAGTATAAGCATGAACATGTGAGGTAATACCTGTCAGAATGTCGGATACGGTGAAGCAAACCACCCCAGAGCAAGGCAGTCAAGTGAAATTTTATGGGAACCTCAGTTTAGGAAAGAGGATACCCGAGTTGGAAACGGTTTCCTTAAGACAGAATATTCATACTTGTTCCCTGAGCAATCAAATCTTGAGGACGAGATTTCTTTAAGGGGGGAAGGTTTGTAACACCCTAAATTTTGGCCCTTTCTTTTTCTTTGGATTTTGCTGTGGATTTCTTTTTATGTGGCTCTGTGGTCTGGAAACCTGGGAAGATCATCTCTTCTCAGGCTCCCAAGTGGCTTTTCATCCTCAAAACCATCTGAAGATCATGTCATTTCCCATCTTGGACCAATCCCAATATTCTTTTTATTGGGAATATTCCTTTTTTCTATTAAAGGAATAATCCTTTTGCCCTAGGTTGTGAAGCAACCTACCTTTCTGTCATCCAAAAAATTCCCAAATAATTTTCATAAATTGTTTGGATCATATATGCCCCAAATATGTCCAAACTTTCTTTTCCTAACCCAAAAATAATTCATCAATATTCATTCTTCAATTATGTCCAATGTGGCTTTTTGTGAAGGAAGTGCCACCTATCTTTTCTTGATTGCTCCCAAACTTTTTGGGCATTCTCTCTTATCCAAATAACTGTCACATAACAAAATTAAACTCCATTTGCCTAGTGAATATTCTTCAGCAATTTTTCAAATTTCTGTTCAAACAGAGACCTGGTGAAGGAAGTATAAGCTAGGCATATCCAAATGAGTTGAAATTTTGTCACATCCTCAATATGCTCAAATATTAGCTCTACTCCAAATTTGAGCTTTATCCATCACTCCATGTGAGCTCATCATCAAATCTTGCTTTCTGGTCAGATTTTTAGGTTGTGAAGCAAGTATATTTTATATTGCTTCATTTTTGCTGAAAATTTACCAGGACATGCCCCTGCACATATCACTCATCTCCACCAAATCTGGAATCATTTCATTAAGCCATTTTCCCTCTATAATTTTCTCAAGTTTCTGGACATGAAAGAACACTGTGAAGCAAGTACCCTTTTGGCAAGTCCAATTGGTATGAAACTTTTACAACATCTTCATATGTCCAAATCATCATGCCATGCCCATTTTCATCCCAAGGCAACACTTGAGGTGAGTGCCACATCAATATTCATTTTCTGGAGCTTTTTGTTGGTTGTAAAGCAACTATACAAAATATTGGTCCAATTCCGTCCAAACTTCACAATACTGTTGTCCTTCCTACCCTAAATCGCCCAGACATCAATTTTTCCTCTTAACCTTCCTCTGTTGATCACAACAGTGTGGTCAAGTTTGCTACAGCAAACTTGTAGTGATCATTCCCATCACACAAGAGACTCTTTTGTTGATCTTTCACTTCTGGGCTTCCTTTGGGACCAAGGACTTCACAGGAGACAAGGTTTTCTAGCCCATCACGTCCTCTCCCTAACAGTCTACACAGTGCCCGCGTTGGCGGCATGCCTGCGCACGCGGTCTGGCAGCATTGGCCGCGCTCTGGGTGACTGAACGCGTCGGTCCTCTTCTTCCTGGCTGTTCTCGCGTGTCCCTGAGTGCCGAGGTGACCCATACTTCTCTCCCGTTGCTCTCTAGCCCCTATTCCCCTCCTATAGCTTGCTCGTCGGCGCTCGTCGCCGCGTGCCCACGGGAGCACAGTGCTCGACCGGCTCATTTCGTGCCTCGGCCTCTTCCTCCTCGTGCCTTTGGCTTTGCTCTGCTCCGTGACCCTACCCTATTCTAACCCGTCGTCTCCGAGCCCCTACCGTGACCCTGTGATCGCCAGAAGCTCTGGACGGACCCGAGCGGCAGCACTCAGCCACGACACCCGCTCCTCGGCTATTTAAGCCACTCCGAGCCCCTCCTGAGCTTGCCACCAGCTTCACCCTTCTCCACTCGTCCTCCCCGGTTGCTTCCCCAAGCTCTAGAGCCCCTCCTCGCCTCTATTGGCTGCCATGGCCGCCTCCTCTGCCCACTCCGAGTCTGGCGACCCCGAGCCCCTCCCTCCGTTCCACCACCACCATAGGCCTCCACGTCAATCCTAGAGCCCCCCAGCACCTCTCCTCCTCCTCCGGTGGCTTGTAGCCGCAAGCTCACCGGTGGCCGACGACATGCTCCACCGTGGTCGACGTCCCGCTCTTCCCCAAGCTCCAGGGCGGCCGAGACCTACCTGGACGTGCGCGCCTCGGTCTCCTAAACCCGCCGGTAGGCCGGGCGCTGCCTGAGGTGACCCGTGCCGCGGGCAATCACCGTCGGGGCAAGCTCCTCCCTCGGCCAGGCTCGCATACGTGGGAGGAAGAAGAAGGCCAGGCCAGGTGGGCCCCGTGCCTTCCCCGTCCCCATGCATCAGCGACCTAAGCCCAACCACGTCAGTAAGTGGAAACGTATTTCACCAAAATACGCTTTCGTTTAGTAAAAGCGTACTTTGGTTCTTCTTCAGACCATAATACGTTTTCAACTCTGGAAAGCATATTCTCTTTACACTGCTCCGAAAATGCGCTTTCTCTATGCAGAAGACGTATTTCATGAAAGGCGTTCTCTGTTTTTCCAGTCAGGGGCCTGTTTGAGAAGATTCCTTTACAGATTGGTCCCTGGACTTCAAACATCTATATCTCCGCGACCGTAACTCCGAATCAGATGATTCCAAAGCCCATGTCGTCGTCTCGTTGAGCCCGTTCTGTTGGTGCCATTTTCACTATGTTGACACATACTGAAAATGAACATTTTGCCCTTGCCCTTATTTAGCCCCCTTCGAGAGAGAAACGTGTCCGGCGAATCTTTCCGCGAGCTTCTCGCACTTCTTCCCGGAGAACCCTTCACTCCAGGCAAGCCACAACAGCCACTTGCATGATGGTCTTGCAGTAGCCATGGTTTCCTACTTGAATAATGAATTGTATGTGCATGTTAATATTTTCTGAATGATATATATATATATGCTCGTGAACCCATTCTTATCTTTATGATACGATCATTTTGCATCTATTGGTTAAATGATTACTTGCTAGTATGATTATCATGTTCTTTTCTGGTAAATATTTCCGATGCTAGTGGTCATGCTATGTTCATGTATAGTGTTGTTATTATAATTGTGTTATTCGTGATCATTGCTATGCCTTGCTCATGTGCATCCAATAGGGTAAATGATTTGTTGTTGCTGATATGTTAAATAGTGATGTGCTCACCCATGCTCATGTTGATATCATGCTCATATGCATTGTTATTCCATCATGTTATTGTGACTCAGCTCTTTACATTCAAATTAAACCAGACTTTAATCGAACTTGAACACCCGTTAGTTGAGTCATAGTGCCATCGAATCGAGCTGAACAGTGCAGCCACACTTGCCTTATGGGGAGCCCTGATTGGGTTTATTGTCATGCCTGTCGCCAGTGCCTCCAACAAGGGAAGGTTATACACATGCGCTACCCTGATTAGGTAGGCCGGTATAAGCCTTGTGAGCCCGATTTTGGTATTGTGCACATGTCCTCGTTTGGGACTGTTTTTGTTTTGCCACGATGGTGGCCGTTGGATGTCCAGAGTGGCATCGGGGCCACCCATGACATAGCCCAAAGGGGAGTTTGTCGGAGTGGCTGGGAGAGTGTCATGCAATAGATCGGTTTTGTCGGAACGCCGTTGGTCCACCCGAATGGGAGTACGAGGCCTTGGGTTCCGTGGTGTGGGTACAATGTACTAACTTCTAGAGAGTGTATAATCTATCGATAGTCGTGCCCGCGGATATGGGCCCAGTTCATAGTAGGTCACACTATGAGTCAATAGTAAGAATAACCTGACTAATAAACCACCTTGGTTCGTTGAGGAAAGAAGTTGGTTGATCTTGATGTGGTCACGGGAGGTTCACCATGGTATTCTTGATAATGATGAGATGATCTTGTGCGGATCACAATGGTATTCTTGATAATGATTGAAGTGATCCCGTGACCATGATGGTAAGTAAGAATGGCATATGTATGGTGGTTACGAGATAACCCCCGAACAAATTAAGTTGGTCCATGTTATTTTAACATGTTGCATGGTAGTATCATCATTGTTCATGTCTCGAGTAACATGTTCATGCCATGCTCATCTGATGTTGTTCTGGCGGTATCGTGTTCACCATGTACATGCCATGTTGTTCTAGTTGTACCTTGCTCCTCCTTGTTTAACCTGTAAATGCCATGCTGTTGTTTGTCTTGATTGCTTTTGGTTGCTGTGAGCTTGCGAGTACATTCAAAGTACTCACCTGGCGTGTCATGACAGTTTGCAGTTCATGCCATGTTTGCTTGATTGCCGAGGATCCCGAGTTTGCGAGCTAGGATAAGCATTCCAGCTAGAGTCCCTGTGGAATGGAGTCCATCGCTGTCGTCGTGTTTCGCTACTAGAAGTTATTCCGTTGCTTCGAGTTGTTCTGGTGCTAGCATAGAGCTACCTTCGCAGGTGTAGTGTCGCCGTGCCGAGATATTCCTTTATAATATTCAAACGTTTGTACCCCGAGTATTTGTAATAAAGAGTTGATTTGTTCTATGCCAAGCAATCTTGTATTCCAGAAGACTTGATCTCTGGGCTGGAATACGGGGTGTTCCGGTCTCTCTGAGCCGGGGTGCCACATATATGATGTACTGTGCTATTTTCAGGTAGCTATCGTACTGTGATGTTAAAATATATTTATGTGCCTGATATGAAGTTGGCAAACAGCTGTTCGATATGAAATGTGAATTTGCGTAATACTGGAATTATTAATTGTAAACTAATAAACCTGCTAAATGGGTCATGGAACCTTGCGAACGGTTCAAGCAGTAAAAGCAGTTGTGATGGATAGCCTAATGTCATACAGTTTTCTTCATCAAATCATGTGTGATGTAGTTGAATAAAAGCAAACGGTTAACCGAGGCAAAGCGTGTGTGATAGTTACACCTATCACACACGAGGTTATACATAAAACTGTGTGGGATGTATATATGAACAGAAATGTTTTCCCTCCATTGACTGTGTGGGATGTACATACGAACGAAAACGTACTTCTTGGATTGACTGTGTGGGATGTACATAAGAATGGAAACGTATTCCTTGGATTGATTGTGTGGAATGTACATAACAAACGGAAACGTTTGTCTGGGACTGACTGTGTGGGATGTACTTACGACCGGAACCGATTGGGCCTGTATAATTGTATTTGATCGCTCGCCCATCGCACATGATCTCATTTTGCCCAGCGTGTGTGACAGGAGGGCCCATCCCCGATGGTTTCTGGGTCGTGTGGGAAGGACCCCCTATCGCCCACACTCACTTGCCGACGGTTCAAAATGCCGTCGCGAAAAGGGGTTAAAAACCGTTTGTATAGCACCTCGCTATACCAGTGAAAGGTAGGGCTGTGTGATTTGACGGCTCGTTACTACTGGAAAGATGGGGTCTTGCGATATGACTGCTCATTATAGTCATTATTACTGTGACGCTACGACCGGGGTGATGCCCCCTTTCATTCCCCACTCTAATCTGGTGCATGACACGTCGACCCGGATGCTGGCTCTCCCACATGTTGGCGACGTAAGAAGGAGCAAAGAATCATGCGGTATATATAGTACTACATAGTATATACTACTACCCAGCGAACCAGCAGGCGATAGGCCATAGAAAACAATGTGGTGATATGGCCATAAAAAACAATGTACTACAGTCTAGTCTCTAGCATGTACAGTACTCCTCCTCTCGGTTCATCGCCATCATACATTCCCCATTTCTGTGTTTTCAGTATCCTGCGAATCAAAGAGGCCCTTAGACTGGTTTAGGTCCGGTCATTTTTTTTTCAATGTGTTATGTCCAAAATTTAATGAGCATGCTCCGGTTTCTATGAAAATAATCCGGTTTGCATGTAGTAATTTATTTATTCTTCTGCGGGGGGTTCACATGTAATTCGTCAGGTATGAAATGTAAAGTACGCCGGCATGGTTGCATATGCTCCGAGTCATGCATGCACTATGACCCACATGCTCTATGTTCCACATGTCGGTGAAAGGAAGCACGTGGAAATAGCCTAGGAGTACATATAGGAGAAAAAATGCATGAAAAAATATGTACTATGAAGCGTAGCTGCGGTTCGAACAGGAGACCTAAAGTGATGACATGTATAGGTTGCACGCACCCAACAAGTGGTACTAGACGTACGAGTACTCAGTACTCCTATTCTATCAACACGAGTCCCATCTGACAACAGCGTCCGTGCTACAGCTAGCTCTTCTCCCTCATTTCTCTCTTCTAATTCTAACTCAGCAGACGCGCGGCCGGTGAGCGGGGTTGGGATTTGCCGATAGTCGGTTTGCTCAACTGCGGCCACACCTGACAGTGAAAATGCTAAGATAACAAGCGTTCCCTAGGTTGAGCAGCGTGCCGGACAGACCATGTGGGGGTGCGACGCGAACGCGACAGTCTTTACCTTCTTAACTTGTAGATAGGAAATGCCAAGCCAATGCGCGCTGAGCAGCGGGCCGGAACGACAGTGTGGGGTGCGACGCGAATGGCACAAGCATGCTGTACTTGTTCATTGGTCCTAGTTTATTGGTCCCCATCATAATCTGTATCAAATTTTGACCATAAATTTGACTAACAAAAGGTTCATGCATGTCACCAAAATTATATCATTGAAAATTATGTGCAAATACGAATCAAACGATATAATTTTTGTTGACATGCACTAACATTTTGTCAGTTCAATCTTTGGTCAAAATTTAGCACAAATTACAAAAGGGACTAATAAACCAGGAACTAGGTAGTAGTACACCAGGACAAAGACAGTGATACTACAAATAAGTAACGCCAAATAAGAGCAAGGGATCGCACATGTCATTTACGACTGGAATAAAAATGCCATACACTAACACATTAAGGCCACGAGGCGATGCAATGCTGGTTATAGTAGGCAAGAAGAAAGATGCATCCATCGACGACCTCCTCCTCCTCGACTCAGGGCGCCAGCCCATCGAATGGCGGCTAAGTAGCAGCGGCTTTCCTGGCTAGGTCAACATGCTTCTGAACAATGGCGTCCAAAGATTCTAGCCGGTCGAAGAAGGCCAACGTCTTTCTGTCCTCCCTGGCCTTGTAGTGGCCTATGTAGACGATTTCCTTGTAGACGTGGATGTGTAGGTCGATGGTTTCTTGCATGGTGAGGTGTTGTGCGGCGAGCGTGGCCTCAAGGTGCAGATTCTTCATCGCGACCTCCGGCAGCTGCAGGGCCACCAGTGCTTGAAAGAGTCCGTCACCATGGATGCCGATGAGGGTGGCAGGAAACAAGGAGCCTGGGCGCGCGGGCTCCAGGAGTACGGCAAGGTCGTCCGTGCGCTTCTTGACGGCGGTGAACTTGCGGCTGGAGCGGACCATCATCTCGTCCATGCGAGAGGTGAAGCCAGCGTCAGCGAGGGCTATGATGCCGATGCTCGCCAGCACCGTCTGGAAATGCTGCGTGGTGCGGGGCCGCAGGCCGGCGTCTTGGATGATCTGGCACAGCCGACTGCCGCTCGCGTCCAATGACTCCATGGGTGCTTGTGGCTTCTGGTCACTTGGTCTTGGTCTTGGATTGGAGTGAGCAGTGGTGCGTATGATTTGGTAGATGGATTGGAGTGGTGGGGCGGCTTCATATAAGAGTGCAAACTATGTTGCATTCACATCATGCTGGCTCCATTCTGCTTCTCCAATTAATTTCCTCTGCATGCTAATTGAGGATGCATCATTGACCATTCAACGTCTCGGGAACCGCTACCCTCTCCCTCGTTGGCATTCAAGAAATATGAATGTAAATGCGTGTCAAAAAGAGACTAGTCATTACTACATTGTGCACCACGACCAAGGCGGAGGGGAAAATGAGAGAACTTAATATTTACTGTACTACCATTGCATGCAATGAACTGACCGCTGCATGCCGTGCTAGGTAGTCTCAAGGCATTAAAAACATATATGGCCCACGTCTCTTATTGGTTGATTCCTTTATTCATGTCAAGAAACAAGGAACGAGGTCGAGTTAATCCACCGCGCCTAAGTGTTTTGGAATTATAAGGTTTTCATAAGCGATCGGCATAATAACCGTAAGATCTGCATCTGACAGTGGCACCTATTGGACGCAAACAACAATAGAAAAGAAATGCCACAAAACTGCGACACCACGCTCCTCCCCTACACATAAGACTGACACGCGAGCGTACACAACTCCCACGTTCGGGTTGCGCTTGGCTCTTCGCCTCTTCGAGAAGTTGAACAATGATGTCATTTACAACTGCAATAAAAATGACATACACTAACACATTAAGGCCACGAGGCGATGCAGTGCTGGTTACAGGAGGCAAGAAGAAAGATGCATCCATCGATGACCTCCTTCTACTCGACTCAGGGTGCCGGCCCACCGAACGGCGGCTAAGTAGCAGCAGCTTTCGTGGCCAGGTCAACGTGCTTCTGAACAACGGCGTCCAAAGATTCCAGCCGATCGAAGAAGGCCAACGTCTTTCTGTCCTCCCTGGCCTTGTAGTGGCCTATGTAGACAATTTCCTCATAGACATGGATGTGTAGGTTGACGGTTTCTTGCATGGCGAGCGCGGACTCGAGGTGTACATTCTTCGTCGCGACCTCCGGCAGCTGCAGGGCCACCAGTGCTTGAAAGAGTTCATCACCATGGAGGCCGATGAGGGTGGCAAGCAATGAGGAGCCTGGGCGCGCGGGCTCCAAGAGTACGGCAAGGTTGTCTGCGTGCTTCTTGACGGCGGTGAACTTGCGAATGGAGTGGACCATCATCTCGTTCATGCGAGAGGCGAAGCCGGCGTCGACAAGGATTATGACGTTGGCGGTCGCCAGCACCATTTGGACACGCTGCGCGGTGCGGGGCCACAGGCCGGCGTCTTGGATGATCTGGCACAGCCAACTGCCGCTCACGTCCATCGACACCATGGGTGCTTGTGGCTTCTAGTCACTTGGTCTTGGTCTTGGAATGGAGTGAGCAGTGTCGCGCAGAGACTAGGAGTAGATGGATTGGAGTGGCGGGGCGCCTTTATATGAGAGTCCAAACTACATTGCATTCACATCATGCTGGCTCCATTCTGCTTCTCCAATTAATTCGCTCTACATGCTAATTGAATGAGGATGCATCATTGACCGTTCAATGTTTTGGGAACCGCTACCCTCTCCCTCGTTGGCATTCAAGACGTATCAACGTAAATGCGTGTCAAAAAGAGACTTGTCAGTAGTAGTACCTCCGTCCTGGTTTACTGGTCCCCATTGTAATTTGTGCCAAACTTTGACCATAAATTTAACTAACAAAATAATCATGCATGTCACCAAAAAATATATCATTGAAAACTATGTTCAAATACGAATCCAATGATATAATTTTTGTTGACATGCACTACATTGTGCACCGCGACCAAGGCGGAGAGGAAAACGAGAGAACTTAATATTTATTTGCTAATTAATACCATTGCATGCAATGAACTGACCGCTGCATGCCGTGCTAGGTACATCTCAAGGCATTAAAAACATACACGGCCCACATCTCTTATTGGTTGATTCCTATTCATGTCTTGAAACAAGAAACATGGTCAGGTTTGTTTTGGGATTATTTGATTTTTGTAAGATGACTATAACTAGCAATCGCCACAATAACCGTAAGATCTGCATCCGACGGTGGCACCTATTGGACGCAAACAACAATAGAAAAGAATTGCCACCACTACAAAAAAAATACACTTCTGTGATGATACGTGTTTGTCACAGTAGGTCACGTTTTCTGTCATGCATGTACATCCATGACGATTTTATGATAGAATCAAGATAGTCATACCTGTGCTGTCGTAGAAGTGTTCCATGACAATACCAAAATTATCATCACGGAAGTGTCCACTTCCATGATGATAAATGGCGCGTCAGGGAAGTGCTTTCGTCAAGGGTAGCCGACATGTGGCATCCACTGTAACGGGTCGCCGTTAAGCTATCGGGTTCCGGTTTGGATCCGATAACCCGTTAACAGCCCAGACCAATGGGGATTTTCCACGTGTAAAATTCTCATTCGCCTGCGGATCCACGTGTCGGCTCAGCGTTGGGACAGTTGTTATCCAGCGAATGGACGGGACACGCCTATGATACGTCGACACGTGGCTTGGCCCAACAGTGGCCCATTCAGGTCAAAAGGCTGGCCCGTTTGACCTAGTCAAAAGGTAACGACTGGCCCACTTAAAGCCTTCTAGCGGCCTGTTCGCATATAGCCCATTTACAGCCCGCTAACTCACGACCCATTATGGCCTATCCGAATTAGGCCCAGTAGTGTCATCTGGGCCGTCCAATATGATTCCAGCCTGTTGTAACTTCCAACCCATGTATGGCCCATGACGTCTTTCGACCCATATGAGGCCCTTTGTAACTCTTGGCCCATTAACGGCCCGTGGTGAAACTGGCCCGTAATGAATAGTGTATCACTTTATACCCATTAAGGACCCATTATTCCATTGGGCCGTTTCCAGCCCGTGTTATCTTTCGGCCTTCTCAGGGCCCATTTATTCTTGGGCTGATTTGCAGCATTCGATTACTTATGGTCCGTTACTAGCCTGTTCCGGTTGTGGGCCAAATTCAGCCAGTGGTTAAAGTCGGCCCGTTTGTGGCCCGTTAATCTTTTGGGCCATTTTCATAGCGTCATCAAATACGGCCGATTAATGACGGCCCGTTATGGTCGGCCCATGAACGGACGATTCCAACTCTAGCCCATTTACGGCCCATAATGCGGTCCGTTATTGGCCCATGTTTGGCCAATCGATCATACGACCCGTAGAAGGCCAATCGATCATACGGCCCGTAGAAGGCCCATTGTTTCTACGGCCCGTAGAAGGCCCATTGTTTCTACGGCCCGTAGGAGGCCCATGGTCACTACAGTAAATATGTAGCCCATGGTTATTATGGCCTAGTTTAAAAAAATAGGTTATTGCAGCCACTAGCAAACCGTGGAAAAAGAACTGCACTGACTACAGGCAAACAAATAAACAAGACAACAAGGAAATAAATAAGCAAGCAACTTACGCTAGGCTATCACGGCTATTACACATATTACATCCACTGGGCATCAAAGTTCGCCACCAGTGCAAATATGGGGAACAAAGCAGCATATTACATACACTGGTTGTCAAAGTTGGCGACTAGTGCAAATAAACGCCGCAGCAAAACAAGTCCAGCAGTGAAACCACTTCACAAGAGCTCAAGAAACAATATCCTGGGTATCCACCATGCTGGCAAGACACTTAGCAAGCTTATTAGCTTTCTCTTGTTTGGCGCTTAAATCCTCTAGCACTTGCTGTTGCACCAGAAAGTATGCATCTGAATTCTGCGGGGACTTCCTCAGTCTTCGGCTTCCTGTCGCAGCACATCTGATCGATGTCTTTCAACTTGAAGTTGAGACTCAAGAAGTCGAACTGATTCAGGCAGCGAGTTCGAAGAGCTGGTGCCAGGAGTAGTGGCCAGTAACTCAAACACTACATCAAGACAGGACTTTGGGGTTGTCTCAGTGTCTTCAATATAGTTTTTATCAGCTTTCTTGGAGACCAACAGGGATTTCTCACTATCTTGAACCTTATCTGCATTACTTCCTTTACCATTGCATAACGGGGTACTCTTCTCCAATATTTTGTCCCCATTCTAAAAGAGAAACAAGCAGACAGATCACAGGTTTACCATGTTGTATATGAAACTCATTTTGGTAAACCAGTTCAGTAGTAAGGTGGACAGGATAACAGCATGAAACAAACATATATCTATGTAGTATGGTCACTGTATAGTCAATATCATTCTAGTTTATGTTGCCAAATGAAGATAGAGACAATTCAAATCATATCTGTTTAAGACAAAGCAACATAGACAGAATATAAGTGTGGGAGACTACACAGCAATAACAACACTTGTAATGTGCATGGCATGAGAACATAACTGTTTATTCAATTGAAACTGAAATCAACATAGAGCAAGTTACAACAGCAAACACGTTAAAGAAACAGGTTTAAAACATACCTGTTGCGCCATTGGAGTTTCAATTGCATCCTTCAAATTTGAAATTAGTTGGTATGAGTAAATACAGTGATGCAAGAGCAAAGGAGTATGAACCATAGCTACAGAACCTGACCTGAGAACAATTCTTCTTCTGCTTTAAACATTGACTTGGGGTTCGGAGTGGTGGTCCTCATGCTTTAGGCACTACAGTTGCCTTACTAACTGCTCGTGTTTGGGTGCTCTGTGGTGGAGACGGTGTTGTGTCAACTGGAACTGGGTTACTATCTACTGGGGTTGGGGTTAGAAGGGGTGTAGCTGGTTCTCTGTCCAACTGGGTAGGGGTACAATCTGCGTGAGTCTGGGTTATGTGTGGTGGGGCTGGTTCTTGGGCAAGTACAACCGTGGTTCTATCTGCATCGACGGGTAGCACGATCTTTTCTGAAGACTGTGTTTTTACTCCCATAGATACTGCCATCACCCCCTCCAATTCAAATGGCTGATAAACAAGAAAATTAATTGAATGTACAGACATTGTAAGATAGACAGGTGCAATGGATAGTAGGGAAGAAAACAGGGCATGAAATAATTCACATTTATGTTGTCTAACCAAACAGGATAGCATGACATAATTTCACATATATGATGGCTAATTAAACAGGATAGCATGACACAATTTCACATATATGATCGCTAACTAAACAAGATAGAATGACATAATTCAAAATATGATGATTATGTAAACAGGATGACATGATATAACTATACGATGTGTCTATTAAAGTGGTTGGCATGCCATAATTCACAAACATGCCGTCGATGGAAACATGATGGCATGATATAATTCACGGATAGAATGACATAATTCAAAATATGATGACTATGTAAACAGGATGAGATGATATAACTATATTATGTCTTTAGAAAATGGGTTGGCATGCCATAATTCAGATACATGCTGTTTATGTAAACATCATGGCATGATATAATTCAAATATACGATTTATATACTAAGCAAGTGAGTAGAGGGCAATCACATATATGATGTGTCAACTAAGGAGATGGCATTCAATATTGTGTATATGATGTAAAAACTAAGCATTGCAAGACAACATATGCATGATATGAGTAATATAACCCGGCCAAGTTTGAGCATACACCTTAGGGGGAAAATAGGACTGGTCATCTGCCTCTGAATCCTCCTCTGAGGAGCTATCTGTAACCAGCAAGATATCTGCTTCAGCAGGTAGCATTGTCTACTCTGAAGACCTTGTTTTCACTCCAGATTTCTCCATCACCAATTCAAATGGCTGATGCACAGGAAGAGCAGTTGAATATACAAACATTGCCGACAAATGGAATGAGTAATACAAAAAAAGGATGGCATGATATAATTCACATATATGACGCTTGGCTAAACAGCATGTCATTGCATAATTCACATACATAATGCCTTGCAACAAGATAGCATTGCATAATTCACATATATAATGTCTTGCAACAAGATGGCATTGCAAAATTCACATATATGGTAATTAGACACTAAACAGGTGGCATTCACACAAAGCATGTCTAAACTAAGCAAATGACATGCCAATGCAAGACACCATATGCACGAGATGAGCAATATAACCCTGCCAAGTTAGAGTATGCACCTCGAGGGGAAATACGACTGGTCATCTGTCTCTGAATCCTCCTCTGAGGAGCTATCCGTAACCAGCAAGACATGCGCTTTGTCAGATAGCATTGTCTGCTCTGAAGACCTTGTTTTCACTCCAGATTTTTCCATGACCGTGTCGAATGGCTGATGCACAGGAAGAGTAATTGAATGTACTAAAATTGTTGACAAATTTAATAAAAAATAAAAAAAGGATGGCATGATATAATTCACATATAAGATGACTGGCTAACCAGGATGGCATTGCAAAATTCACATATATGATGCCTGGCTAAACAAGATGGCATTGCATGATTCACATATATGATATAGAAACTAAATAGATGGCATTCACGCAATGCATGTCTAAACTAAGCAGATGACATATTTTATGTATAAAGTAAGCAATGCAAGGCACCATATGCATGATATGACCAACATCAGCATGCCAAGTTAGAGCAAAAGACCTCAGGGGGTAAATACGAGTGGTCTGCTCCCTCTGAATCCCCCTCTGAACAGTTATATTCCTCTTGATTATAGTCTGGAATGGGGGGAGGGGGTTGCTTTTGCGCCAACCATGGAGCGACGTCTGCATGAAATTTTATTGCCATGCAAGGCTCGTCTCTTTTGCTCTACATGTTCAGTACCATTGTGTACAATAATTGACATGCATAGGAATAAAACATAGTGAGATTATGTAAGGAGTGCATGCACAAATCCAGAGTGATGGTAGCAAACTGTGGATAGACCCAAAACCAATGATAGCAGGCAGATAATAGCTTCAGTTAAAAAATACAGATAATGGCTCCTTTAATGTTTGTTTCCACCCAACATGAAAGTCATAGTAGACACCCGAGATTAACCAGATAGTAGACAGATAGTATTGATTGCTACCCCAATATGTACCCCACAACCATTTAAAAACTCAAGTTTGAGCATTAGTTTGGACCTGACTCGGAGTCTAATCGGTGAACAGGACGATAAAGTAGCATGTCATCATATTAAGCGATGCAAAACAAAAGCAGACACGAAAGAGTGCGACCTCTCTTGCGAACCCATGTAGTCCTCAAGGTCATCTGCTCAGTTGATGATGGTAATGTAGTTGTCGTGGCTGCCGGCAGCGGGGAAGAAGATCTAAGGCAGCGAAAGACAATCTGGAGGGCGGATCCCTGCTGTGGTGAACCCGTCCATTGTTGGAGCAGCTGAGCTGGGGTGGACCACAGTGCCGCAGGAGCGGGACAAACCACACAAGGTTTTCTTTGACACATATCTGTAACAGAAGTAATTCTGTAAGGGCTTGTTTGAATTGGAGGATTCTAACAATGCAGGGATAGGAAATACACAGGAATACGATATGAATGCATGTGCAAAACAGAGAATTTAAAAACACAGGATTTCTGCCAATCTGGGTGTTTGGTTCACAAGAATGGGAAGATCACAGGATGCAAAGAAGCATGGTGAGATTAAGTCAAACCACAAGAAAATGTACGGTTATAATGCTATTATGCTACTATCTCTTAGTCTTGTGCTTCATGAATAGGAATTTGAGAAGGCGGACAAGTGGATATTAATTTTTTTACGGTTTTTCTTTCAAGGAGACACTAAAGGAACAAATCCTACAGTTTTCCTTTGCTCCATTCTTTTGTACCAAATGCATGAATAGTAGTACCATAGGAAACTTTCCAATTCCTATGTTTTTCCTTCACTTTTCCTTTCAAGCACTGGCGATTCTAGTAGGCAGGCTTGAACAGGGAAAAGCCTACACTCAAAAAATGTTTTTGTGCTACTTCTACTACTTTGGACCCAGGCCACTGCCCTACTAGCTCAACTCCCAGGCCCATCTACAAATGCACAGCTCAAACACGCAGAAATAAATAATGATGGCATTCAAGAGAGTCCATCATGGATAGCTAAGTTGCCTGGTACATCACTGCTTGTCATATAGTAGGAGAAACTAATTGTATTTCACGTTAATACATGTGCTCACTGGACAATATATATATAACATGTAGAGTAAAAAAGTGATGCAACAAGTGTACAACCTCTTTGGCGAAGCCATGTCGATCTCAGCATGATTGGGTTGGTCAGTGAGGATGCTCTGGCTGATTTGCCTATCGGAGGAGGGGAAGAAGATCTTAGGCGTCTGGAGATGGAGCCGAGGGTACTGCTCCGCTGTGATGGAGGGTTTCGTCATTGGAGCAGCTCCGGTGAGTTGTACAATGGCGAGGTTGAAGCAGGACAAGAGAGACAACATTAACCTGAGTGGAATTCTAATAGCATCTCCAATAGATGATGTAAAATACATAACCACAAAGTGCTAGATGTAAAATACATCAGCCGCTCATCTCTGAACTTAACTGTCGAAACTAAATTTAACTGTCGAAACTGAATTTTACTATCGAAACTGAATTTTGCTGTCGATACTGAATTTTACTGTCAAAACTGAACGCACTAGTAGCAGAAAAGCAGTAGCAGCAGCAGTAGTGCCTGGAGCAGCAGCGCGTGCGAGAGCCGGGGTAGCTAGTCATGTAGCAGCATCTCGGGTAGTAGCTGCAGGGGCTCGAGCAAGAGTAGGATCTGCTGCTCGTGCAGCAGTAGCGCGAGCAAGAGTAGAGCAGCAGTGCAAGCAAGAGCAAGAGCGAGAGTAACAGCACGAGCAAGAGCAAGAGCAGACCAGGCAGGGGACCGAGAGCAAGAGCAGAGCAGCAGCGCGAGCGAGAGCCAAAGCAGCATCAGTTCCTACTGATGTGGACGTCGCCGCCGAGGGAGCGACACTGTGGAGGAAGTGGCCGGCGACGCCGCCGTAGATGGAGCCGCGCCATATCGGCTCGGGACCGAGCACCGGCAGCACCGTGAGATCGAATAAAGAAGAAAATGCAGCGATTAGTGTAGAACCTCTTTGGTGGCGCCGATTAGGCCTCAGCTTCATCCGAGGAATCGGTGATGATGCTGCTCATCCGGTGGTGCAGATGAAGACGGTGGTGTGGGAATGGAGGTGGCGCGAAAGACGAGGGGAACATCGGGGCAGCTCCTTGGAGGTGGAGGACGGGGTGGCTGAACCGGCGGGACGACGAGATCGACGACGGATCCTTATTCGGTGCGGTGGATGAGGGACGTCGAGGTGTTCCTGTGGACGACGTCATCGGGGAAGAGGCTCCGGCTGGGTGACGGACGGAGGAGGGTGTGGGGCTTCGCGGGTTTTCGCGGCCTCGGTGTACGAATGGGGGGGACAGATGGGATGGGAAACGATGGCTTAGGGACGCGCTTGTCCGAAATGTGGGGTAAGTTACGAAAGTACCCCCACCGATTTGAGCTTGGCGGTCCTTTCGGTTCAGGGGTATCACGGGCATTTCGCGTGTCGGGATTTCGCAGGAGGTGGGAGTTTTCACGCACATTGTAATTTTGCGATAGCAAGGCGCGGGTTGAGATGGAGGGAGTTTTTGGAGCACAACGAGACAAAGAGATATCTTAAAATTTTGGGGTAACAAGGCACGGGTTGAAGAGGCAGGAGTTTCGCAGCACGATAGACAGAGATGCTAGCTTGAAATGTCGGCATAACAAGGCGCGACTTGAAATTTAGGGAGAATAAGCTTAAAGTGTCCAAAAAAAGACAATTCGCACCTCACTAGAGAGAGTCATCTCCCGTTTTACTATATTACTAGAAATGCATTCAAATACAACAACAACAAATAAAAAAATGGGACAACAAACTTAACGCGTACAGTACCAAATCAATTTGCACTTCCCTCAACAATAAAAAACAATTCGTGTTGTCTAGCATATGGACTAAATTTGATTACATTTTCCCTGTTTGAATGGGATTGTACTCGGGTTAGTTATACAACCATCTAAATATTATCTTCACAACACATGACATGAATATAGGAGTAGTAAATTCCCATATAAATATGAACTACATGTACATACGATCTCGAATTCAAATATATGTATCCATTTTATGTTGAATTCAAATCATATAGTACATGTATGCTTTAGCTAGATGTTCAGAATCTAAACCATGTATGATACTACGTACAATGTGTTTAACACGCACAACACACACACACACCCCATTTAGACTAGTAAGGTACACGTGCATTGCATGCATGTGATTTGGCAACCAAATTATGAATAAATATCACATTATAGCATGTAAGCTTTGAGTCATATATGCATGATGTAGATGTTCGTTTAATTCTTATAGTTCATCTCATTCAAAATCAATTAGTTTTTATAAAAAAGCCAATCTATTTTAAGATTCATGGAATTGTGCGTTGTAAAGCATAAAGTAAAAACAAATAATGGCAATTCATCTAGAATTTTTTTTGGGCAATTATGATACGGAAAAATCTAGAACAAAGGAGAAGTGCTTGTGTTTTGAGGTTTGTGCATTATGCTTAAGTTCAACCATGGAGTCTTCTAGATTGTACATGTGGCAAAATCTGATGGAATGTAGATGATATCCAATGGCCAGTAGTGCTCGGATTTGCCATCTCTACACCGTCAGATTGGCTTCATCCAACGACCATCTTTCAAAGTTATTCGCACACTATATAGGGGTATAGATATGTGATGCGAAAGCCACCCATCATCTCCAATTTGAATAGTGTGTCCATGCACGGATGCAATGTGGCCAAACGATGCCTGCCATTGGTATCTCAAATTCAAATCAGTCTGACCTTGTTCAATGTGTATACAGTATAGCATGCTCGTTTCCAAACCACACCACGCATATCTCAGTTATATTCATGCATGCATGGGTTTCAAACATCATGATCTCTTATTCAAATATTTGAATTCAACTTTACATTGATTATGACCTCACCTAGTCTTTTACACCCACACAGTTGTGTTCTCTTTATAATTGTACCACTAACTTTCTCTCGTGCATGCATGCACACACACTACCACTCGGCATTATCCATCGCACACATGGAATCTTTTTCTTCAGGTCGGTCTCCCATGCATGCACACACACACACACCTCCCCCTCTTCATCACTTCGGGCATTCTTTATCTCTCACATGCATGCGCAACTATCGATGTTCCTCTATGTGTGTATATATAGCTAGGTCTTTCCCAATTTTCCACACAAACCGATCGATCTATATATCTAGTCAAGTCTCACCCTCTTTCCCACGTACACATCGATCAATCTATACCTCTCTATATAGGATTACATAGCTGATACACCCACATTATCTATCCATCGTCCCCCTCTCATCATCCATGCCTTCCGCTTCATCTCTCAGACGTGCACATAGTGGCAAAGACAGGGGGCAGCAAGGGCCCTGCCCCCCCTAACATCACTATATACTGAGGCTAATATGAATGTGATCAGTAGATCAATTGTTGGTAAAATGGTTTAAGTTGATGAATTGGCCCTCCCCGTAAAGGATTAGCAATGCTTGGCCCCCTGGCTCATTTATTTTTCATGGCTCCGCCACTGCGCGCAACCGCGCACGTTCTCGCCCCCTCTCTTTAAATATCGATCTCGCACTTGTGCACTCCTTCATAGTCTCCCTCCACTTGGCCCCTCGCACCATCTTCCAGCACCCCACCCCCCATATCCCAGTGCTTGTACGCTCATAGAGCTCTTCCCTCTATCTATCTCTATCGATGTCTTGCGCGGTTGACCCCTCCCCTCCCCTCCCTTCTCGTATATCACCCCGGCCCCATGCACATACATGTATGTATATAGGCCTCTCCTTCACACAAATTGCATTGACACGTATTCCCTCACCATATCTTAGTATCTCTCACACACATGGACTACGTGTGCGAAAGAGAAGAGGTGCACACACGCACTCGTTCCCACATAGAAACGTGCGGGTGCACGGTGGAGCACACTTGTACAAAAAATGAGCATGTAGAAAGGCTTTAGATGATGTACCACTAGTCTATATCTATACCTCTATATCTATATCTATATCTATACCCCTATATTGAGTGCGAATAAAATTGAAAGATGGTCGTTGGATGAAGCCAATCAGACGGTGCAGAGATGGCAAATCCGAGCACTACTGGCCATTGAATATCATCTACATTCCACCAGATTCTGCCACATGTACAATCTAGAAGACTCCATGGTTGAACTTAAGCATAATGCACAAACCTCAAAACGCAAGTACTTCTCCTTTGTTCTAGAATCTTCAGTATCATAATTGCCCAAACTTTTTTTCTAGTTGAATTGCCATTATTTGTTTTTACTTTATGCTTTACAACGCACAATTCCATGAATCATAAAATAGATTAACTTTTTTTATAAAAACTAATTGATTTTGAATGAGATGAACTATTAAGAATTAAACGAACGTCTACACCATGCATATATGACTCAAAGCTTACATGCTATAGTGTGGTATTTATTCATAATTTGGTTGCCAAATCTCATGCGTGCAATGCACGTGTACCTTACTAGTACTTCCAGTATGTGCAAAACACGTAAATTAGAATTCCAATGAAGCCACGTGGCACATGTGGAGGCGATGTCACGACCTCCTTGTGTGGATTGATCACAGTGACGTGCTGCTGGTTCCAGAAGAATGTACTCATCCTCTCTCACGCACAATGGCAGTACATGCACAAAGTGAAGATGTGCACGCACGCACTCATTCCCTCGCACGCACACGCGGGTACACGGTGGGATGCATTTTTGTACGAAGATCCACCCCATGTGATAATTTGACGCGTGTAAAGTCGTTCACTTCATTGATGGTCAATTAATACAGTGCATGCAAATTGAGTGGACGTGAGGGAGGAAATAGTTGAGAAAGACATTACTACTCCACTGCGTGCATGTGAGTAGTTAAATTAAATCATGGGTTGCTACTTCCATTGGTCTCCTTCGTATTTTGTGCCAATTTTTTACCATAATTTTAAGTAACACAATATTTATGCATGTCATAAAAATTAATGTCATCGAAAACTATGTTCAAATGTGATTCCAATGATATAATTTTTGGTGACATGCATTAAAATTTTCTTAGTTAAATTTTTGGTCAAAAATTGGCACAAAATAAAAAGGGGGCCAATAAACCAGGACGCAGGCAGGATGATCAATTTTTGCATGGGTTACTGTTGGTGGCCTTTGTATTTAAATATGGATGGAGTGGAGTAGTAGTACTATATTTATCTTAGCCTCGTAGGGCTCTCCCAACGCCTACGCTCGCCTCCCCGCCTCGCCCGGATCCCGCCATGGAGGATCCCTTAGATCCCATGATCCCGCGGGCTGCCCTCTCGCTGCGGCCCGCAGCACTGCCGCGTTTGAGCGAAACCCACATGTGTTTCAGAGGGGATCCATTGCTCTAGAATCACAGATCGGTGGCGCCAAAGGACATGCCAGGGCTGCGTTTCAGGTGGTGGGCAGCAAGGGCAAATCGGATCGAGGAAGCATCGCATCGATTGGAGACAAGTTTGAAGGAGCTGCGCCTGGTGAAGCACAAGGCGGAGGCGCAAGTCGATCTCAGGGGAGAGATGCTGAGGGATGTCAGCATCTGGCAGCGTCGCATTGATTTCGAGCTGGGGCTAATGGTAGAGATCATATTCACGGAGTCGACTACGGAGGAAAGAACGCGCATGCCTGCGGAATGGCATGAACAACCGGTGCAACTGTTCAAATGGGCGGTAGGAGAAGCCAAATCGCAGGACCAGCTGCGGCGGCACCGCTGGGCATGCATCGTAGGCGAGGTGAGCTGCCCTCCTTCCCCGCCAGCGATGCAGTGACCTACTCGGTTGCTGCTGCAGTGAACTTGCGGTGCCATGGCGGTTTGCAACCGTGACAATCACTCCATCTATATGTATTGTATTCCTGTGAAAATACTTGGTCGTTTAGAAAAAGATGGTAATTGATTTATCACTAGTTTTTGAATGCTTGGTCGTGACAATCACCCGAAGCCACAACCAGAAGTCTCCATCGCGTAATACTTACGGTCGGTCGCACCAACAAACGGTCGGTCGGACCCGCGTCTCACCGAAGGGACACGCATCGGCTTGGTCTGACATGTATGACCAGTTACATCACTGACTTGTGCGACCACATTTGAGAAGTAGTACTTGAAATTTGTGTTCTAGGAAACTCATCGGGAGCCATTTCGGGCCTCGAAACCAAAACCATCAATTAATCTTTAGCTTGTTCCACATTCCAAAGTAGTACTACCATGCTATAATTAAGTGCAAACCTGCTCACACCTAGTACGTATCAAACCTGAATGTGTTCCCACTATGCAGGTTTTAGTACTAGTGCTAGTACTAGGTTATAAAAAGGGGAACTACCTAGCCGAAAATCACTCTACCTTCCTCCTCATAAGTCTTTCTTGTTCGTCCGTCCTTTCCATGGCCGGTGTGCAGATCTCTAGGTCGAGAACTACTCATAATAAGGGAGCGGCAACCAAGGCCACAGAAAAAAAAGAGAGGGCTCGCCGCCTCGCAGAGACCTTGAAAGATCTCTCACGGGCAGGCGAGGGCTCCTAGGAGCGCCCTAGCCGCGGAGGCGAACATGCCGAGCTGGCGGTGCTGGAGTCGTTATCCCTCGATGACATGCCCGATCAGCTCAATAAGCAGAAGGAGTTCATCGATGGCTTGGTGGAGCTGCTGAAGGAGAGCCTCGATGACATGCCCGCTGAGCTCAATAAGAAGGAGGAGATGACCGCCGGCTTGGTGATACTGCTGAAGGAGAGCATTGCCTCTGGTAAGAAGGCGACCGGCAAAATCCTGCAACTTCAGGAGGACAAGGCGAAGCTCCGCCATGAGCTCGACCTGCTGAAGGAGGAGAACACCTGCTGGAAGAAGCTGCATGAGAAGAGTAATTCCTCGGTGAAGATGCTGCACGCCCTCATCATGGAACAAAAGGAGGAGTTGGCGAAGCTCCGCATCGAGCACCCGGCTGCTGTCAAGGTACGTAATGTGGCCGTGGAACAGATGATGAAGGCTCGTGTCGAGAAATCCCACATCATGGACAGAATGAAGAAGATGGCAGAGGAGATGCGCGAGGAGATGGAGGTCATGGAGGCGATGAAGAAGCAGTTACGACTCCGCGGCCAGCAACCCTTCATGTAGTAGAGAGCAGCGCCCCAGACTTGTGTGTGCATCTTCCTTCTTTTTTTGGGTGGATAATCTTCCTTCTTCTTTTGCTCCTGTGTTTCTTCTTTTGCTTCGGGTGTTTTGCCGCACGTGTCACGTTCTCTACGAGGCATGAATAGAACAATGCTAACGATGAGCAGCGCCGTGGGATCGATGACTAGCAAATTAGATCATTTTTATCGCCATATCCCACTGGGCTGCCGTGTTTCATGCTCCTCCATCGTACTAGTACTCCAGTGGAAAAGTTGAGTATACCGCACGGTTCTTTGCTCCTCCTCAGGTTGTCGGCAACATTTATACGAGCAGTCAAATCACAAGGCCCCGCCTTCTAGCAGTAATGAGCCGTCAAATCACAAAGGCCCTCGCCTCTCGTGAAACCGACCAAGCAAGACTGCCCCGCCCTCTAGCCTTTTAAATGTATACTTTTGTACAGTAGTAGTATCGATGGATTGCGGCATGGAGCAAAACTAACAAGATGAAATTAAAGAAAAAAGGTGGTACATATAGAGAGCGCTCGTCGCCAAATTATGCATATAGTACTATTAAAAAAGCTAGTACGTGCTTAGATGGGGTGCTAAAGTCTATTAAAGAAATTAGCATACCTATTTAATTCTTTGACAACTAAACTCCTTCATGCTTTGGGTAAAATTCTCTCATTTAAGTCTTTTTTTAGAATTACATATCTCATTTAAGTGTTTTGCGTATGTGGCATGCTTAGAGCGTGGTTAATAGTATAGCCAACTGCTGGCTATATGATGTTGGCCATATATATTGTACGTATATAATGTGAAGAAACGAGTGGTACAACTACCAACTACAAGATGAACTGTAAGAAATACTAGTATATACGTACTGAAGAGTTAAAGTAACGAGAAGGAACATAACATAGTTCTACCGGGGGCTCGGCACAACACACCCCTCAAATAAAACTAAGCACCCTGAAATTAAACTAAGCAAATAATCCGGTAGACACTGCATTAGAACCACCATGAGCAACGGCACTGCCACCTTACTCGGACTCCTCATCCATGTGCTCGACTTCGTCCTTGTCCCTCTTCCTCTTGGCCGATACTTCTTTGCTTGAACCGCACACTTGGCTCTCGCTCTTCATCCAACCCTTGTAGATATTGAAACAAAGGTAGGCATCCATTGCAGCGTACTGGATGTGGTCTCTATCTAGTACATTCCACTGCCATGTAAGATGAAACTCGGACGGAGGTTTTGTCAGTTTACCGTATGAAGGATCAACCATGGCTCCTACCAGGGTCAGCATTGAAGGCTGACAGGAGGGCACCAGCCCATTCTTCTGGAGGTCGAAGGGCTGGCCTACAACGAGGCCTATCCGACTCAGGACTCTTCTATCGTTCGTAAAGTCTACAGTAATGAATTTGACTTTGCCGCCCGCGAGGAAGTTCTTAAAATCCTCGCACTCATCGTTGGCATGGCATATGTGGTAGACCAAGCACAAGTTATGCATGCAAACCTAGATCACGGCAGGCTTCTTCCTCTCTTCCTCCTTTAGATTCTTCTCTTTTCCCAGGACTGTGGTGTACTCAACATCTAGCCCAGCGACCCACTCATCACCATTTGACTTTTCGAACATGCATCTGAAGCGAGCAAGGCATCCTTTCACCGTCGCGGAAGAACGGGTGTAGATGACGTCGAACTCATCGCCGGTGATGGTTCTAACCTTGTACTCACCACCGATCATGGAGATTTGGGACGCCATGGATTTGGGAGGAGGGTTAAGATTAGTGGAACTGGTGTAATGTGAAAGGATGGGATGACTAGGAGATAACTGCCGTAATGTTAAAGGACGGCCGGGGATGAGTAGGAGCGAACTGCTAGCGGTTTTTCGATTGTAAAAATCCTTGAGTGGGTCATGTGAACGGCATGGTAGTGGCTTGCCCGGTGGATAAATGGATTCATGCACAGTACTATGGGGGCCCAATTAGATGTCATGTCTACTAGATGCCCAATTAAATGGCTTCATGCATCTGTGTGTTCGCATGTCAAGCGTCGGGAAAATTACAGGTGATACGAAGCTTTCCATGCTCCCATGATACAGGCTTCCGAGAGCCCTTGGATCTGAGATCAATTGGTTGCATGGCGTGAGTCTAGACCTATGGGTGAATATCCTATCCTGGAGAGTTATTCTACAAACTTTCAGCAACTTAGCATGCGACCGTTCGATCTCAGATCCAAGGGCTGTCAGCAGCCCGTATCATGGTCGCGCCTACCACGACCGTCACCTCGCTCGCGCAGTTGTGCCCTTGGAGATTTCAGACGGCTATAAATGAGCATTTTTTGCCTACTTCGCATGCATGAAACTACTTCCTCCGTCCAGGTGCGTTAGGCTATCTGATGTTGGCATGTCATACATAGTCATCACTTAGTCACTCATACAACAAGGTTAGCTATAAGGTTGGCTAAAGAGTATTTTTTTTACTTCTCTCTATCTCTTTCTTCGTACTATTTACTGCATTTGCCAAGGAGTAAGGAGTACTAGTACTTGGCACCTGTATACCATGGAGGTGGTCAGGAATCGGGAGACTCACGCCGGTCGTAGCGCCGCAGTAATAATGATAATGGCAAGTCAAATCACAGGGCCCCACCTGTCCAGCAGTAACAAGCCGTCAAATCACATAGCCCTACGTTTGCAGCAGCCTACTCCCTCATCTTCTCGCCTCTCTGTCGAACCGACTAGGCGGAACTGCCCCACCTACCGCGCGGGAAAAGCCCCGCACTCGACTTTTAAATATAATTTTGTATCCATGGATTGCGCCATGGAGCAAAGCCTCAAGAAAACGGCGATACACATGTATACAGCACGCCCGTCGCGTTCGCGTCGCACCCCAGACAGTCGGTCGGTCTGGCACGCCGCTCTCCAAATGGAACACGTGTCATATTGTGTTTGCACACACATGTGGGACCGCAATTGAGAACCGACCGTAGGCACACTCCCCCGTCCCCGCAAGTCGGTTGAGTTAATAAAAGAGAGAGACGAGTGATAGTACTGGAGCAGTGTTGTAAATACGTCGGTGCCTGGACGATCCCTGCACGACACGGGAGATCAGTTCGTCCATGCATGTGACCAGACTCCAGCAGACGGCTGGATTGGCTATCATCTACATATTGTGCAGGCTGTCTTGTATAGGGCTATAGTTCTGATGAGAAATCTAAAAAAAAGGTTTCTTGTCATCTCGCAATATTAGGTGTCATGTGCTTCGGATCACTGCGAGGGTTAAACAGCGACAACTGCGTTCCTCCAAGGCGCTGGTCATTGGGGGCACATGCACGAAGATTAGTCAGCTGCCATCTAGGTCAAGCCGGCTATGTTAATTAGGACATCTATCGATTGACCCCTTTTCTACGAGTTTGTCTTTAATTTGAGCTTTGATCCTCGTCTAGTTTGTTCGTCGGGATTCATGTTATCTCCTTGGGGCAGTGAGGTTATGGTTTCTTGTCATGTGGCATTTTTTCGTGTTATATGTTAATCCGGTGCTTCAGATCAAAATGACGACAACTGCGCCTCCGGGGCACGTGCATGAAGACTTCTCGACAGTCATTGACGAGGTCAAGCCGGCTCCGGTAGATAAAAGAAAACTACACTATATAGGCAGGAGCCTTTGCGCTTGCTTGCTAGTGTTGCTCTCTTCACACTCTCTCGTCCTCTCCAGATCTAGACACGACAGCAGTGGCCACACTCTCTCTCTGCTCACCGCTAGTCACAGATCCGGCCGGATCCCCTCCGCCGGGGAAGGTGAGAAGGTGCAATGTTCACGCGGTCGTCCTCGGCGATGGCTCTTACCCACTGCCGGCGCGTCCCGATCAGCGTGCCTTGCCATTCTCTCTCATGCAGCGCCGGCTAGGGAGGGCCTCCGACCCCTTCTTCCTTGCTGTCGTAGTGTGGGCAGATCCGGCCTCCCGCCGCCCACCTAGCGACATCCCGGCGACCCTCAGGTATTACTTCCTTCAAAACCGGCCTTGCTCTACTGCCCCACTGTCGGTGTACTAAAGATTGGGCCCTTAGTACCCCATACTTGTGCACGGGCAGTTGTAGCCATACCTGTGGCAAGGCTTGTCGGGGGAACAGCCGAAGATTAATCCAAGGTTATCAAAGAGACATTCAAGCCAAGGGTCAGAAGATAAGGAGAACTGAAGACCAGAGGCTCGGCTCCCGGCAAGATCTTGCCGGGTAGCCTGCGGAGCCCGGCAAGATTCGCACCCCGGCAAGGTTCTGCCACTGTGCCACTGCTCCAGCGCAGCGACCAGCCTGGCATTCTGGTCCCATCTCTGGGTGCGTGGCAAGGCGCTAGTGGAGGCGAGCTTAAGCGGTGCTGATGGGATGGCCCCTTTTTCCATCCCCAAGCAAGTAGGGACACCTAAATGGACACCTCACGGTGCATTAAATGCATTTGTCCTAAACCGCTAGTGGTTAGGTATGATAAACCTGTAGCTACTTTACACCTCGCGTGTCAATAGTTTGCCACTGTGGTGACCCCTTTGAGCATATAAAAGGAGGCCCAAGGCAACTGCTACAGGGGAGAGGAAGGAGAGAACACTCTCGGCCCATTCTGCATGCATAGCTGCTGCATGAACACACTGTTCATTGCAAGCACTCCAAGAACTGGGATGAAAACACCGATAATAAACTAAAGCAGGAGTAGGGTTTTACGCTGATCAGCGGCCCGAACCTGGGTAAAAATCCCCTCGCGTTGATCATCGGTTCTGCTCTTTGCGCATACCTCTCTCCCTGCCGAACCGTAAAGGGGTCTTTCAGATCCCATAGGTGTCGTACGCCGTCATCTTTGGCGCGCCAGGTAGGGGGATCGAGGTTGCGTGAACCTGATCCGGTGATCAACGTGTCAGTTTCTTCACCGTCTTTGTCACCATGCCACCCAAGAAGAAGGGTGCGGCAGCGGTTGTTCTGTCTACGTCCGTCTTGCCCGTGCCTACTCGGACGGGTGATGGCGTGGATGCAGGAGATGGAGGTTTAGAGCCTCCACGGCGTTCTGGTGATCCGAGCCAGGCAAGCGGCATCATTCACAGCGGCGACGGCAACCCGCACACCGCTAGATCCAGAGATGGAGCCGTGCTGCCTACGGGCGGCGCAGGGAACTCCAGAGATCGGAGGACGCCTTCTAAGACTCTCACGCCAGCGCAAGCGTTGTGGCCTTCCCAGGTCGCACGCGACGAGCAGCACCGTGGCATTGGTGGTTCTGAACATCCCCATGGAAAGACTTCTGCGTATCAATCTCAAGGTGCGCAGGCCCAGCATGCACGCCAAGCTGCCGGTGGAAGTGGCACGCAGTCGCGTGATCGTGACGGCGCTCCTTCTAACACTGTTAGGAGTCAGAGCACCTCACGTACCTCGCACCTGTCGCCGCCACCTATGCCAGCAGAAGCCTTGGCACATGCGCAACTGCTCCTTGATTTTCCTCCTGCTCCAGAGAAGATGGAGGAGTGGCGATCTACTATCCAGAGCCTCATCGGCTTCGTCAACAAGGATGGGCCGCAGCCTGCGGGGCCCTCATGGCAGCGGTCTATCGATCCGACGCGAGCCAATGGAGAGAAGACTGGAGGCGGTGCGACCACGGTGCACTCCCCTCCACGACAGCAGCAGCGGTTGTCAACCCGGCGGACTGACGGCCATGATGACGATTCCACAGCGTCATCTGATCCGCGGATGCGCCGTGATCAGCGTCAAGTTCTTCAGGAACGAAGTAAAGAAGACACTCGAATTACCATTGAGCGGCGATGGGAGGCGCGTCATCAGTCCGATAAACGCGCAGGGCCTACTGTCGACAAGCCTGCGCCGGGGGACGTAGGCGACTTGCCCTATGAGGTAGGTTGTCCAGCATTTACCCGTGAGCTGCGGCGTGTCCAGTGGCCCAACTCCCGAACGTTCAAACTAGAGGTCCCGGAGAAATATGATGGCAAGACTCACCCCTCGGAGTTCTTGAGCATCTACACCATTGCGGTGCAGGCTGCCGGGGGCCGAGATGACAAGATACTTGCCAACTACTTCCCGTTGGTGCTCAAACCCAACGTCAGGTCGTGGTTGATGCATTTGCCGGAGAATTCCATTTCTTCTTGGTCAGATTTGTGCCATCAGTTTGTTGGCGCCTTTGTTGGAGGCCACCAAGCTCCTGGCCAAGAGAGTGATTTGCATCTCCTCCCTCAAAAGGAGGGTGAGCCCCTGCGCAAGTTTATCCAGAGATTTAGCTGAGTGCAGTACAATATTCCAGACGTTCATTCTGCCGCTGTTGTTAGCACGTTTCATCAGAACATGCGTAACCGCAAAATGCGCGAAGAGCTGGTGATGAACAAGGTCAGGAGTATTGCCGAGCTTTACGCTTTGGCCGACAAGTGCACTCGGATTGAAGAAGGGAGGAAACTCCCTGGCGAGGGTGTTGGCATAGGGGGCGAATCAGAAGATGAAGACGCTGCAACCCTGCCAAAGAAAGGCCGGCGGCAGAACAAGAAGCGCAGAGGCAAGGCCGTGCTTGCTGTCGAGGAATCCGGCAACCCCGGCACCGCCAAGAAGGCCAAGGTTGACGACCCCGGCAAGGAAGTTGCCAGGTGCGCCTCCTGCCAGGCCTTGGCGGCTGCCGACAAGTCGGAAAGCTCCGATAAATAGTATTGCAAGATTCATCGCACCAAGGGTCACGATCTCCAAAACTGCCGGCAAGTTGAGCAGCTTGTCGAGAAGCAGAGAGCTGAGTACGAAAGACGAGACAAGGAGAAGGCCCAGGACAGTGCTGAGGGATCTAGCAAGAAGCATGGTGGCTGAGGAGGCCGCCGCGGCAAGGCTAAGCAACAGAAGGAGAGGCCCGCCCGAGGCCGCGACAAGGACAAGGGAGGCGATGATGATGATGAAGAAGACGACGAATCCAGTGAGCATGAGTTTCAGAAAGCCACAGAGGCCATGTGTATTGACGGGGGCGCCTCGTTGCATTCTTCTCATCGCTGACTTAAACAGTGGGTGCGTGAGGTTAATGCAACGGAGCCGTCGTTTGATGCACGCAAACCTTTAAAGTGGTCCAGCACGCCTATCATTTTTGACGCCGAGGATCACCCTGATCGCACAACTGCGGTCGGGTGTTTGCCCTTGTTGGTCTCACCAACAATCCGCAACCTCAAGGTGACAAAAATGCTAGTTGATGGTGGGGCCGGGCTGAACTTAATCTCGCCGGATGTGCTCAAGAAGCTGCAAATTCCTGATGAAGATCTCGAGGAAACGGGCACGTTTCAGGGGATCAATCCAGGAAGGACCCAGCCAAAAGGCAAGATTACGCTACCAGTAACATTTGGTAGCGAGCTCAACTACAGGACAGAGAAGGTAGTGTTTGATGTCGCCAAGATCCCTATGTCATACAATGGGATCCTTGGCCGCCCAACGCTGGCTAAGTTTATGGCGGCATCACATTATGCGTATAATGTGTTGAAGATGCCCGGACCGATAAGTGTCATCACTATCCACTCTGACAAGAAGGATGCACTTATCTGTACCGACCAACTATACCGGGAGGCGGCTGCAGCACCTGCCGTCAACGCATCTGCTCCTGCCGCTGGAACTCCCGGGGGGAAGAAGAAGACCGGCAAGATCCCTGGCGCAAACCCCGGCAAGCGCACCTCTTCGGAGTGCTGCGCTTCCATTGAGGATGCACCAGAGAGTTCCACTGGCAAGAACAAGAAGTCCAAGGCTGCTCCACCAGAGACCAAGAAGGTGCCCGTCAAGGAGGACGGAACAGGAGGAACTTTTACCATAAGTTCCACCCTAGATGACAAATACGAAAGCGCGCTCCTTGCCTTCCTGCGGGTGAATGTCGATGTGTTTGCATGGCAACCATCTGACATCCCCGGTGTTCCCAAGGAGGTAATTGAGCACCACCTTGCTGTCTGTCCTCACGCGTGGCCCGTCAAGCAGAGGGTCAGGAAGCAAGCCTTGGAGCGGCAAGAATTCATTGCCGAAGAAATCAGGAAGCTAGAGGCGGCAGGCTTGGTCAGAGGAGTGCTTCACCCAACGTGGTTGGCCAATCCGGTTGTAGTGCGCAAGGCGAATGGGAAATGGAGGCTGTGTATTGACTATACAGACATCAATAAAGCCTGTCCAAAAGACCCTTTCCCCTTGCCGCGCATCGACCAGATTATGGACTCCACTGCTGGTTGTGACCTACTGTCGTTCCTTGATGCCTACTCGGGATATCACCAGATCTTCATGGCAAAGGAAGATGAAGAAAAGACCGCATTTATCACCCCATGTGGTACGTATTGCTTTATACGGATGCCTTTCGGGTTGAAAAGTGCTGGCTCTACATTTGCGAGAGCGGTCCAAATTGGTTTTGAACCTCAGCTACATAGAAATAGGGAAGCATACATGGACGACATAGTGGTCAAAACCAAGGATAAAGCGATGCTCATACAAGATCTAGAAGAAACATTTACAAATCTGCGCAAGATCAATTTAAAGCTCAATCCTAAGAAGTGTGTGTTCGGCGTCCCTTCCGGCAAGCTTCTCGGGTTCTTTGTATCTCAGCGTGGGATCGAAGCAAACCCCGACAAGATCAAAGCTATTGAGCAGATTGAAGCACCAAGACGCGTCAAGGATGTACGTCGTCTTGCCGGCTGCGTTGTTGCCCTAAGGAGGTTCATCTCCAATTCCGCTGAGCGCGCCCTGCCCTTTTTCAAAAATTTGAAGAAGGCAGGTCCAATGAGATGGACTCCGGAAGCGGAGGCAGCGTTGCAAAATTTCAAGAGGTACCTCTCCTCTCCACCGACGCTAGTCGCACCTAGGCCACAAGAGCCGTTGCTGTTGTATCTAGCGGCAATGAATCAAATGGTTAGTGCTGCGTTAGTGGCGCAGAGAGAAGTTGACGAGGAAGCAATGGCAGCGGCAGGACCGTCAAGTGACGCGCCGGGATCTTCCCGGCAAGGTCTGGTACCGGCAAGACAGGATCTGCGCAGTCAGAGGAATCAGTGCAAAAGAGGAAGATGGTGCAGCGTCCAGTTTATTTTGTCAGCTCCCTTTTACAGGGAGTTAGGTCAAGATACTCTGGTGTGCAGAAGTTGCTTTTCGATCTTCTCATGGCCTCGAGGAAGCTGCGCCATTATTTTCAAGCACATGAGATTACCGTCGTCACTCGCTTCCCGTTGCAACGGATTTTGCGAAATCCAGAGGCAACCGGCAGGATTGTGGATTGGGCATTGGAATTGTCAAGCTTTGGTCTCAAGTTTGAAAGTACTTCAGCAATTCAGAGCAGAGCCTTGGCGGAGTTCATTGCGGAATGGACCCCAACGCCAGATGAAGAGATTCAAGAAATGACTCTTCCCGGCAAGGAAACAGATCAAGAATGGATTATGTACTTTGACGGGGCTTTCTTGCTGCAAGGCGCCGGTGCTGGCGTGCTGCTTGTCGCACCCACCGGAGAGCACCTCAAGTATGAAATTCAGATGCATTTTCCCCGGGAGAGCTCGATGAACAACACTGCGGAATACGAAGGCCTGCTTGCCGGTCTCAGGATCGCGGCAGACCTTGGTATCAAGAAGCTCATCATCAGAGGTGATTCACAACTTCTTGTCAGGCAAGTCAACAAAGATTATCAAAGTCCATTGATGCAAGCCTATGTGGATGAAGTGAGAAAAATGGAAGAGCGCTTTGACGGCCTGCAAACAAAGCACATTCCTCGTGCCGAGAACAGTAGTGCAGATGACCTGTCAAAGCGCGCTGCCCTCAAGTTACATGTGGAACCAGGAACTTTTGTGCTCCATTTAACTCAGCCATCTGTAGCGCCATCAATGAGGCAGGAAAAGAGAAGGAAGTTGAATTCTGGTCAGTACTTTCCGGCAGAGCTCCCGGGAGCCGTCGGCAAGGAAGTTGCCGGGATCAACGACAAGCCTGCCGGGGAACAACAGGCTCCAGCAGGGGCTCGGGCCCTTGCCGTCGAGACAAACGTTCCCCCGGCAGAATAGATGCCTTTAGTCCTAGTTGTTGAGCCCCAGGCTCCAGCTTGGGCACAGCCCATTGTCCATTTTCTTAAGACATGAGAACTCCCTGAGGAGCAGGAAGAAGCGGAAAAAGTAGCCCGTCAGTCTAGCATGTACCAATTCGTCGATGGTGTTCTATACAGGAAGAGACTGAACGGTGTAAAATTTAAGTGTATTCCTCGGGAGGATGGACTGGAGCTGTTGGCAGAGATACATGGAGGCATATGTGGCTCTCACATAGGATCAAGAGCACTTGTCGGAAAGGCATTCCGACAAGGTTTCTTTTGGCCCACTGCTCTCCAGGATGCAGCTGCACTAGTAACCAAGTGTGAAGCATGCCAGTTTCATTCCAAGAAATCGCATCAGCCAGCTCAAGCTCTTCAGACAATCCCTCTCTCCTGGCCATTTTCAGTCTGGGGGCTCGACATATTGGGCCCTTTTCCCCGTGCTACCGGGGGCTTTGAGTACTTGTACGTTGCAATCGACAAGTTCACAAAGTGGCCGGAGGTGGAAACGAAGAGGAAGGTGACAGCACAATCAGCCGTCAAGTTCTTTAAAGGGATAGTTTGTCATTTCGGTGTGCCCAACAAGATCATCACCGACAACGGCACACAATTCACAAGTCGCACCTTCATGCAATACGTCCAGGATCTTAGCGACAAAATCTATTTTGCCTCTGTTGCTCACCCGAGAAGCAACGGCCAAGCAGAGAGGGCTAATGCTGAAGTGCTGCGCGGTCTCAGGACCAGGACTTTTGACAAGTTGAAAAAGTGCGGAAGGCGCTGGATTGATGAGTTGCCAGCGATTCTTTGGTCAATCAGAACGACACCAAATTGAGCTACTAGCCAGACGCCCTTCGCTTTGGTTTACGGAGCGGAAGCAGTTCTCCCCACGGAACTCATATACGGGTCACCTTGATTGCTCGGTTATGAAGAGCTTGAGCAAGAGCAACTGCGGCAAGATGACGATGTGCTCCTTGAGGAGGATTGTCTTCAGGCTGCTGTGCGAGCTGCACGCTACCAGCAAGCTTTGCGTCGCTACCATAGCCGCAAAGTTCATGCCCAAAGTCTTGAGGAAGGTGACCTTGTTCTTCGGCGGATTCAATCCGCCAAGAATTCAAACAAGTTGACGATGAAGTGGGAAGGCCCTTATCGGGTAGTACGAGTCACCAGGCCCGGCGCTGTCCGCCTGGAGACCGAGGATGGCATTCCAGTGAGTAACTCTTGGAATATCGAACATCTTCGCAAGTTCTACCCATAAGGCGCGGTTGCCGGGGGCTCCCGACAACCCCCTTTTGTACGAGTCTTGCCGGCAAGGCATATAATCCTTTGTACAAAGCCAGGCACAGACCCTGTGCGCAGTTGAATAAGCTTAAGTGTTGTACATTTATTCTTGATTTCCATGTTTATATATATGCATGCTTGTCTGAGATATTGTATGACACTTGCTCCCGGTAAGCATTAACGAACCACCAAGGTTCCATATCTCTATTTTCTCTCCTTTCTTTTTCTCAAAGGATAGAAGGTTCCTTCGCGCACAAGTTTGCCGGGGGTGGAATGAAGGTATGGATACCAATGGGCGATGTTCAGAATTGATGTCTTGCCGGAAGGAGTACAGCGACAGAGAGCTAAGTTGCGAAACTTTGAGCAAGTTTTTCAATTTTTACGATCAGGCTATTTTCTTTAGACGATTTTGGCCCTTGTATGGAAAACCTGCACGCGAAGGAACCCTTGTCGTAATTGGTTGCGCCCTTATTTTGTTTCGAGCCTGCTCAACAGTCTAAGTGGCTGCACCAAGAGCGCCAAGGTGTCTTGCCGGCTGCCACACCTCCAGCAGGCTGCTGAAGTCCCGCACCCAGCGCTCGCGGCAGGTTGCGCGCTAGCAAGTTTCCAGTTAGCGTAGGGCGTATACCATACAGAAAGAAATCGGACAGGGGAAATAGCATTCATGTATTCAATCATAGCAAGTTATATTACATCGATAGTTGCCGCAGTTCTAACTTAAGACT
Organism: Thinopyrum elongatum; assembly: GCA_011799875.1. Lineage (NCBI taxonomy): Eukaryota > Viridiplantae > Streptophyta > Magnoliopsida > Poales > Poaceae > Thinopyrum > Thinopyrum elongatum. Next base: position 392,913,600 of record CM022299.1, read on the forward strand.
AAATTGTCTTTGGCATGGAATGGTGGCGGCAAGGAAAAGTAAGACGGCTAGTCCTTGCGCTAGCCTTCGACCCTCTTGATTGAATCTACCTTCTCAAGGATGGGCGCGACAAGCTCCTCAAGTGCCTTGAGATCTGCATCCTTCAGCAATTGGTCGAGCACGTTGGTGAGATCAACGCCAGGGTTCTTATGCACCACCTTGATGAGTACCTTGCGGAGGACGGCCCGGCAAAGCTTGCGGGATTCATTGGCCAGTTGGGTCGCTCGGTTGGACTGTAGCAACTTCAGAGTATCAATGATGCTTTCGAAGAACATGGTCAGCCTGGCGCTCGAGGATATCCTTTCTTCAGAGGAATACATGAAGTTTTGCAGGCCGTCCTGGCCCATGGTTGACAGTTGTGTCGTGAGCCTCTCCGCGGTGTCGACAAGGCGATCAGTCCAGATTTTCACACCCTTCTCATAGTCGATTTGGGCGGCGGCGGCGCTCTTAAGCAAGTTCTTCTCATCCTGAAGATCTTTGCTCAGGGCCTTCTCACGGGCCCTGCCGTCCTCAAGAGACTTTTCCAGCGTGGTTAGCTTCAGCCTCAGATCGGCAATGGCATCGTTGGCTGAAGAGAGTTGCTTGGTTTTGTCGGATATAGCGATTTGCATCTCCGCCAGGCTGTGGAGAGTTTTCTCCCTGTCACCTTTGAGCGTCGAGAGCTCTTTGCTGTGTTCCTCAAGATCCGCCTCCAGCTTCTTCACTTTTTTGCTCAGCTCGTTCTTGGTGGCCTCTGCAGCCTCGGCGGCATCGATGGTTTCCTTGAGCTTGCTGGCGTGATCTGCAGTTGAAGCTTCGAGCACCTCCTTGTGTTTCTGCTCTAGCTCCTGGGTCCACTGCGCGACAAGCTTTTCAATTTCTTCGTCCTTGCCGTGGAGTTTGGCAGCAAGTGCCTGCTCGCGCGCGGCAAGATCTTCTTCGTGAGCATCAAGCCCAATGCGGCGCTCCGTTAAGAGGGCTTCCTCAGCAGCAATCCTTTGCGCATTTTCCTCTTGCGCCTTCTCTATGTCGGATTGCCTCAGGAGGAGCTCTGTCCAGCCTTGGCTCACCTGCTCTCGGCTGGCAGTCAACTCCTGAAGGGCCTCAGCGTACCAGATCTGCATCTGCTCAACGCGCTTATGGAAATCCGCCTTGGTTGCTTCGACAACTGCAGCTCTGGAGTCTTCCTTCTCCTTTCGAGCACGGTGGAGTGCTTGGAGCTTGCGGAAATTATCGCCCATGGCCTGAAGGAGCTGATCTTCTTCAGATTTGCTGCTGCTGGCATTTGGTTCATCGATGACCTCGAGCCCGGCAGCGGTGATGATTTCTTCATCAAAAGTTTCCCCTTCGGTCGGCGCTCCAATACTTGCCGTCCCCGGCAAGTTGATGAATAGGTTGTCGCCAACCTTGAGATATTTGCTCGATGAGGGAGCCTCGGATGTCGATGGTTGATCCTCGACAATCGTCTCACCGGTGGCTGGGGGCTCTGTGGCCGGTGTAGCGCCTGGCGCTCCTGCGACAGGAATGCCGTCAGTATGGTCATCAGTCTCCTCGCCGGCCCTCTCGGCAAATCGCTTGGCGGCTTCCTCGGCAGCAGCTTCGCTGACCTCGACAGTGGCGTCTTTGGCGGCCTCGCTAGCAATGATCTTGTCAGCCTTGGTGGCAGCATCTCTGGCGGTCTCCTCGATGACAATGACGACGTCCTTGTGTTCCATCACAGGGAATTCTGGAGGACGAAGGAGGGAAACAAAATCAGATCAAGATTGAAGTTCAAGAAAACAAAGAGAGAGAAAGATAAAGGAAAGAATGACAAGTGCTCTGAGGCAAGCAGTCACCTGCGTCGAGCTGTTGAGGGGTGGCTTCATCCCTCCCGGCAACATTGGTTGCCGGGGAAAGGATGCCAGTGCCCATGTTTGCCGGCTCCTCCTCTTCCAAGGTAGGCTCGTCGGTAGGAGCTCTTGCTGGGGATGCGCTTGCGGGCGGCGTGGTTGACAGAGGCGGCACGACGGGGGCGTCCTCCAATGACTCTCCCTGTTGCTGTCCTTCTCCTGCAAGTCCAAAGATATTAGCGGCAAAGGTAGAAACCTCAGCACCCGCCAGCGGAACATGAGTAGTGAACTCATGCTGGGGGCTGCGTTGAGGGCTAAGCTCCGGGCTGATGATGATAGTTGCTGGCACACTCGTAGAGCCTGTTGGGGGCTCGTCACCCATGGAAGTCTTCACCCTTTTCGCCATCCTTTCCGCCAAAGTTTCTGCGTCACTGCAGAAACAAGACAAAGCAAGACAATGAGGTCAATCGAATTCAGAATTTGGGAGATAAAGGCTGTGACAGGATATTTACTCTTCCTCTTCTCATTCCGAGCTGAAACCGGAGATGTCGAAATCGACCTCCGTTGTGGCGTCCGTACGAGGAGGCGGAGGAGGAGTCCTGGGTCGCTTGGCTGTAGCAGGTGCAGGGGGTTGGCATGACTCTGCCGCCTCAACCTTTGGTGTTGTTGTGTGAGATGCCCCTGCCACCCCAGTGGTTGCCGCAGGTGTGTGTCTTGTGCACCGCACGGGTTGCTGTCTAACTCCTTGCCGCGGTGCAGCCTTGCCGGCCGCCTTCTTGCTGGGAGCATCACTGCTCGAAGAAGGTTGATTTGCTGGGGCACCAGAGATGGCTTTCCGAAGGACACGCTTTGCCCTCTTTGGAGCTGGGGGCTCCTCTTGTGGCTGTTCTTCGGCTGCGTCCTCATCAGATGAGCTTTCGGCGGCTATGCTGCTCTGTTGCCCGGCAGCCTTATCGTTCCCAGTAGGATTCTCTTCCAAAACAACCTCTGTGTCGCTGGTTTCCCATTCCGTGAAGCCGACATCGCCGGCCTCCGCGGCAAGGTTCGCCTCTTCCACCCTAGTCGCAATATATGCCACTTCTTCATCGGTGGTGGCGCGGACGAGTTTTGTTTCTTCCCGGACGGCCCTCTCCGACAAGTTGTCGAAGAACTTTTTCGCTTGCTCCGCAGACGGTTCGACCCAAGTCGCGTCAAGGCCATGAGCATTGAACATTGGCATCATGGCGATGATTGACCCCAGGGCGGAGTTGTTGCACAAAGGGATAATTCCCGCCGGCAACTTATGCTTGTCATCGCGCTGAAATAACCTATGGCGGAGAGCGTCAAGCTGCATGATTGTCAAGTTACTATTTAATCCGCGGCGCAGCCTCATGATGTCTGCCGCGTTCTGGAACTCCCAAGCTGGTCTCCCCTTATTCTGTAGAGGGGCGATGCAGCGGCGAAGGAAGTCAGACCCAATCATCTCTATTGTGAGCCCGGCAGCTATCAGACGGAGGATCCTGGTGGTGGCGATCGTAAGCTTGTCATCCTGAGCATCGAGATTACTCCAGTCCTTGCCACGGACCACTTTCTACCGTCGGGGCAAACTGAATGGATGGGGATCTGCTTCCTTGATCCAGCACCACTCGGACCGCCATTCTTCCCACTTCTTGCGGTAAACCACATCTGGATATATCTCCTTGTTCCATGCCCTTGGGATCCAGGCGATAGAACCGGAAAGGGCATCCCCTTTTTGGATGTGAGGAACGAAGTAATGGCGGAAGAGGGCAGTGTTGGGAACTACTCCGGTGAAGTTTTCACAAAGATGAGCAAAGATAGACATGCATGTTATTGCATTCGGCGTGAAATCCAGAAGACGGAAGCCGTATGTGTACATGATGTCAATAAAGAAATCAGAGAATGGAGGACAGAGCCCGCAATAAAAGTAAGCGACGAAGAAGGGATATTTATCTGGTCTGCCTTTGGAAGAAGAACCTGGGGCCACGTGAGTTCCAGGGTGAGCCTGTGTCTCCCTCGCCCACATGCACTGGTACCGGTTCTTCAAGGCTTTCGTGTCGAGCGTCGGAGCAAAGACGACGTACTTCTTTCGCATCTTCGCCAGCTCACTCTCCGGGACATCGGCTTCCATCTCCTTGCTCTTGCCTTTGCCCTTGCTAGCCTTGGGCGGCATGGCGATTGCGAAAGCGGAAGCCGAGGATAGAGCGGGTGCGGAGGCGGTGAGCGGATGAGGAGAAGTTCTGCTCCGGGCTCGGAGGAAAGAGAGTAATGGCGGATTCCAGATTGGAAAGAAGAGGGGGTAAATGGGCAGCACCTCTGCGGATTCCTTTTTACGGGGAAGGAGCGAGGCTGCCTCTTTTACTGCCCGATGTGAACACGCCTATACGAGCGCGCTGCGGCCGCGGCCGTTCAGCGCACGCTTCCCATGTCGCGCATTCAACGCGCATAGTGGGGAAGCGCAGTAAGCGGAATAATTACAAGCAGTTAACCCCTGCCACGTGTGCCCGTGCACTGTTTGGGCCTAGCCCAACAGCGCCTCGCACTCATGTGTGGCCTAGGCCCGGGGGCTCCTGTCGGTGTACTAAAGATTTGGCCCTTAGTACCCCATACTTGTGCACGAGCAGTTGTAGCCATACCTGCAGCAAGGCTTGTCGGGGGAACAACCGAAGATTAATCCAAGGTTATCAAAGAGACATTCAAGCCAAGGGTCAGAAGATAAGGAGAACTGAAGACCAGAGGCTCGGCTCCCGGCAAGATCTTGCCGGGGTAGCCTGCGGAGCCCGGCAAGATCTTGCCGGGGTAGCCTGCGGAGCCCGGCAAGATTCGCACCCCGGCAAGGTTCTGCCACTGTGCCACCGCTCCAGCTCAGCGACCAGCCTGGCATTCTGGTCCCATCTCTGGGTGCGTGGCAAGGCGCTAGTGGAGGCGAGCTTAAGCGGTGCTGATGGGATGGCCCCTTTTTCCATCCCCAAGAAAGTAGGGACACCTAAACGGACACCTCACGGTGCATTAAATGCATTTGTCCTAAACCGCCAGTAGTTAGGTATGATAACCCTGTAGCTACTTTACACCTCGCATGTCAACAGTTTGCCACTGTGGTGACCTCTTTGAGCATATAAAAGGAGGCCCAAGGCAACTGCTACAGGGGAGAGGAAGGAGAGAACACTCTCGGCCTATTCTGCATGCGTAGCTGCTGCATGAACACACTGTTCATTGCAAGCGCTCCAAGAACTGGGACGAAAACACCAATAATAAACTAAAGCAGGAGTAGGGTTTTACGCTGATCAGCGGCCCGAACCTGGGTAAAAATCCCCTCGCGTTGATCATCGGTTCTGCTCTTTGCGCATACCTCTCTCCCTGCCGAAGCGTAAAGCGGTCTTTCGAATCCCATAGGTGTCGTACGCCGACACCCAGCTCCTGACGTTGCTGCATTTGTATCTTTTACTATTTCTCAGGTCCCCTCGTAGATAGGATCGATCGGCTATTCAAAAGCCACCTAAATTTTTACTATTAAGAGGTAAAACTACTTCATGCAGTCGAATCTAGTACTACTTGGTTCAAACAGGGAAGAAAGGGGTTGGGGGTGGGCGAAGATTTGTTACCTGAATCTAGGACTTGGTCGAAAGAGGAAATAATGGGGGCGAAAAGTAGCAGAGACTGGCTATCCAACTGGTCCCTTGGTCTAATAGGGAAATAAAGGGAAGCACAGTACAAACTCAATATAAACCGATCTATTGGTTGAAAAAGGAAAGAAAGTGGGGACTGGGGGACAAGTCAACAAAGTATGTCCAGCACTAGATTTGCTAGCCTCACACAGTATAAGGTGGCTATACCGAACAAAAATGGGACCAACCTAGATATCCTGTTCTGTTGTTTGTTGCCCTGAGCCCCTCTTATGTAATGCCACTGGTAAAATGTAGCAGTCCCACTGTTAAAAGTAAGGACACGTTAAACCAATGTTGTTTTCAATGTAATGCCTCCAGTAATATGAATCAATAGCACTGTTTTTCATGTCCTGCTAAATTTCCCATTAAGATAAGTTGCTTCTTTTTGTTAGAAATGCAACTGTCCTGGTCTACCTACTCTCCCGTGCCCAAATACCAACTCTTTAGCAGCTGTTAATGTAATGTTGCTGGTAAAATGAAGCAATGGCACCATTAAAGTAATGTCATATTTAACGGTTGTCATAGTTAATCTTAATGCCCACACTAATATCTAGCAATGCTGCTGCTTTAGAAATTGCTACTGTCCTTATAGGATCGCCATTCAAATAAGGAACATGCTTCTTTTCATTTTATGTATGTTTCATTACTTGTTAGTCACCCTCCTTTCCACCTTTTTGTGCAAACAAAGATATACATTTCACGCTTGATCTTAGTTGAACTGCACAAATGATATCCAAATTATGGTTGAACATTCCACGAGCTTCATGACCAACCTTGATGTTGCTCAATTTTATTGCAACTAATGAAGAAGAAGCTGCTAGCTCATGGGACATTGCTTCATTTTAGGTGAACTGCACAAAAAGGTCCCATGAATTGAATCATCCATGTTGGTGACTGGTGTCATCCCTTCTATGATGGCGTTGACTGCAGATATGGTTCCCGTCACGAGGTATGTTCCTTTTTGGTCCGACCGTTTGCCAAATATCCTGCATGTTGACTCTGCTCTTGTGCTACTGTTTTGGCACTGCCATGATAAATCAGTAATGTTATTATTTTGCACCTTAATCTAGTGGCACCTCGCTTGCCACCTGCTCGACCCTAGTGCCACTGATAAAATGAAGTAATAATACAGTTAAAATAGACCGAGTGTCCTCTCTATCATTTCATTTCCAATGTTGATAAAGAAAGTGATTCTCTTTGTTAGTATATGTTTCATCAACTAGTCTCATTGTTAATGTTTAAGTGTTTCTGCAAACTGGGGTGCTTAATTTTAGTTGATCTGCACAAAAATAGAGATTGGAATGTCTTAAGGCCCCTCCTTGTACTACCGCTGTACACTGATGTTCATCACTGGCAGAAGGTGTATCAGGGAGAATTGGGTCGATTTCCAGTATGAGGCCTACCGTATGAGGCGTCGCAGGGCCCATCTCACCCTCGCAGCATGGCATACTGTGATACTATCGCAATATTTTCCCATTAAGGAAATGAAGTTTCTTCTATTTATTAGTGTATGTTTCATCAACTAGTGCCACTATAATGTAATCACGCTTTTTCATTATCTGTGCAAACAGGGTTATTCAGCTACATTTTGGTGGAACTGCACAAATGTACGGATGGAACCGGCATATATGCAGAGTGCGAGGTGCCAAGTAAAAATTACCAACACCAACCATGCTCCATTTAAGCATTGGCATCCACCACCAGTGGGATGGGTGGCGCTCTCTGTGGACGGATCTTTCTCGGCAGCAAATCCTCTAATCAAATACTAGTAGCTTATATTGGCACTTTTTTAGGGAGTACTCTTTTCTGAAAGAAGCACCAATCTATTTTTCTTTATTTGTACACAGTGTCACAACTTTGTTTTTGGTCCAGAGCTATTTTAGGGTGATTGGCGTAGTACTCGGAGACTGATTGTAAGCATGATTTTCATTAGCCTTCACACTGATTGTAAGCATGAGCAGATGGAAGATTAGGTTAGTGCGAAGCTTACCTTAAGCCCTACCACCGCCGTTGAAATGAGGCGAGCGGCAAGGGAACCATGGAGAATGGTGGGGAAGCGACGGCGCGCAATCCGGCCTCCTCTTGCGGTGGGAGAACGAATACTCCTATGGCTCCGGCTGGCACTACACCCTCACGAACGGCACACCGTACTCGATCGATTCGTTATCCTCTGGATGCTCGACCTTCGAACTGTACGCCCACCACCTCCGCCTGACTTTCGCGTCGGGCGAATCTGTCTACTCCATCGCCCAGAGGAGATACTCAATGAACTTGAAGGACTGCGGCATGACTGCCGCCGGGGAGTACATCGTCGCCCTCATCACCGCCGTCTCGCTCTTTCGCATACATTGCAACATGGCCCTCACCGTCCTCGAAATCTCCCACTCGTTGTCAAACCAAGTAAGGATCTCCTTCAACCTGGCTAACTTCACCTGGTCACCGTCGGTGATCTGCCCGATTCGCTGCTGCATCCTCTCCATAGATGTCCTTCTGAGAGGTCCGGTGCTAGCTTTGGAAGATGGGAGGTGAGACGGTGGTCTTGCAATGGAGAAGAGGGAGAGGCGAGACAGTGGTTTTGCAATGGAGAAGATGGAGAGGAGAGGGGGTGGTTTTGCAATGGAGAAGAGGGAGAGGTGAGACGGTGGTTTTGGAATGGAGATGATGGAGAGGAGAGGGGGTGGTTTTGCAATGGAGAAGAGGGAGAGGCGAGATGGTTTTGGAATGGAGATGATGGAGAGCAGAGGGGGTGGTTTTGCAATGGAGAAGAGGGAGAGGAGCGTGTGGCAGTGATTTAGGATTGGACGAGAGGGCCGACGTGCTGTGACTGGATCAAAATCAAAATCAATTTACCCTTCAATTAAGAAAGCAACCCCACATTAACTAGTCTCCCTTGTATTCTGGGTCATATTTGACCATGATTTTCACAAATAAAATATATGTTATACATTGCAAAAATAATATAATTTGAAAGTACATTCAGATACGAACCAAATGATACAATTTTTTATGACATGCATTCACATTTTGCTTGTCAAATACAGTACGTGGTCAAACTTTGACCCAAAATACGCAAAACAAAAAAATACTTCCAAGACCAGCGCCGCTCCTCTCCTCTTAAACCACCGCTGCTCCTCTCCTGTTCCAATCCAAATCCAGCGCCGCTCCTCTCATCTTCCATTTCAAAACCACCGCCGCTCCTCTCCTGTTCCAATCCAAAACCAGCGCCGCTCCTCTCCTCTTCCATTTCAAAACCACCGCCGCTCCTCTCCCGTTCTAATCCAAAAATAGTGCCACTCCTCTCCTCTCCCATTTAAAACCACCACCGGTGAGTGAAGGTGCTGTGGAGAAGTATATCGATGGAGGAGTACAAACGATACGTGTGGCTCGCAGGCGACGACCCTGTGAAGCTAGCTAGGATGTTGGAGATACAGTCTTGGTTTGACAACCCGGAGCAATTAGCGGCGACGACGAAAGGGATGGCCAAATATCTAGAAAAGAGCGAAAAGGAGGCGATACACTAGGAGGGAGTCGCGCGGGAGTACATAGAGCTGCTCCTATGGGCCATGGAGCAAACAGATTGACCGGATCCGATCGTGAGGCTACGGTGGTGGGAGTATCGATCCAAGATGGAGCATCCACCTGAGATTGAAGGATCGAGCATCTACACGGTGTCGTTTGTGAGTGTGCCGTGGCAGAGCGAGCCGGTGGAGTCTTCGTCGACCGAACCCAACTGCAAGAGGACAAAAACAGTTGGCGCGATGATGCTTCCCCACCATCCTCTCCCTCGCCGTTCACCTCGTCCCAAGGGGTGGCTATCTGCCGCCGAGGAATAGGAGGGGACTCCCCCCCAAATAGTCTGAGGAGGAGCTTAGGGTTGTCCAGTATTTGCAGGTTGTGTTTTGTGTTTCAGATTTGAGAGTACTTTCAGATATGAATGTCTTTTGAATTTCAGATTTGCTGTATTGAGCATATGAAGTATTTTATGAATTCTAGAGATATATTTTTAGCACTTTAAAAAATGTAGTTTCATATAAAAGTGCAGACAATGTGATTCTCAGAGAAGAAACTGCAAGTTTCCGAGGCAGAGCATTTATATTAACACGCCCTTTTCAAACAGGGATAACATCATGTTGGAAGTTTTATTCATGGTTGAAAATTGAAATACCAGCCAGTTAACATCATGCTGATCAACATTCATGCATAGCACATCTTCATATGATGCACAGTCAAAAAGATATGCTATTTTCAAAATGCCAACACAATGTTGAGTGTGTTGGAGGTGGTGTGTGTAGATGACAATGGGCACCCACATGTCAGAGGCAGAGGCAAAAATTTGTGGATATTTTCACTACATCAGGTGGAATCGAACCCGGGCGGAGCAGCGGTTGGGGAGTGGAACTTGGCCACTGGGCTACTCCAGTACTTTCGCTAGAAATTAGGCACAACATCTACCACTACTGTAGCACATCTATGGCCCTACCAGGTCCATGGCCGTACGCAAGCAAGTGGCTCATTGAAAAAATACTTCCTCCTAATGCTATACTGATGTTGGGGGCCACGGGTTTGTCAACGTAGTTACGAAAGGAGATAAATTTACAACGAAACTAGTCATCGGGGAGCTGGCATGTATCATTTATTATCAGTGGGCCAACAAGTATCAGCTGTGTTGTGGGCTGCCCAGTCTAGGCTTTCTTTTTTAACATGTGCAGCCCACGACATGCCGATTTGTATTTGTTTGAGGGCCGTCATGTATCAACAGGCCTATGGCCCTCCCATCCTAGGTTTTATTTGTTCTTAAACATCCGCAGCCCAACTTATGTATTTTTTTGAAGAAAACGCAGAGGTCTGTTCTATTTTTCTATATAAGAATAGGAACGCCAGGTCCAACTTATGTTTCCCTTCTAACTATATTATATATATTTATATTATTTTATATGTTATTATATATTATTGTTATTATCATCACATATTTAACAGATACTTACATATATAAGAAAAAAATATCCCATGTATTATGAAGTTATAAAAATAAATGTTTAACAATAAAATCCTGTTTTTTTACTTAAGGTCAACGAAAATACAGGTGATTGTGTACAAAAACTTGGTAAGATTTAACGACCAATGTAAATAAAGCACTTATTATTTAAATATATTCATAACAAAATGCTCAGCCCCTGTTTATTTTTTTGATAACATTGCTGCGCCCAACCTAACATTATAATTAAAACCAGCCCAGCAAAATCGTGTATTTCGAGAAAGTGCAAATGGGCTGTAATTTTTTAGGAAACAATAAATGGGCCGCACGGACGCTACATTATTTGTTCACCCAGGCCAGCAAATTCGTGTATTTCTAGAAAGTGCAAATGGGCTGTAGTTTTTTTAGAAAAAAAATAAATGGGCCGCATGGACGCTACATTATTTGTTCACCCAGCGTGCCGAATGGACTGTAAATTCTAAAAGAAATGGGTTGAATATGTGCGACATTGGAGGCTGAAATGTGGGCCAATAGGTCGAAGCCAACGCAAGGCGTTGTCAACTTAGTCAACAAATGATTCTGACATTGATAGCCGTTGGATTTACAATCCAACGGCCGGCATTCATCTTCAATCTCTCGTCTTCTTCCTCCAGTGCTGCCGGGACCACCTGCTCCCGACTCCGGCTGCTAGCAGCTCTGCTTAGCACGCTTTGCTGCGAAACGCTACCCCACCGCCGGCCAAGCCATCCCTCCATCCCTCCACACCTCCTGTTATTCTCCGCCGACTGCAGAACAACGCCGCACTAGAACCAGTTAACCCTTGTACACCTCTCCGTCTGTGACTCCACTACCGCGTCTTCCCATCACCGGCTCGTTGCCGTCCGGGGCCTCGCCGTCGTCCACTGCCTTGGTGCGCTCAGCGCGGCGTGGTCAACGTGGTCAACAAACGAGAGTCATCGGAAGCAGACTGTACGTGGAGAGGCTGACAGTGGGGACGCACCAGGTCCATGGACGCACGCATGCAACCGCCTCCTTATTACGCGAAAATAAAATTATTCCTCCCCCTAAAAGATGGGACCCACCACGTATATCTTCGCAAGGAAGGAAGTGCCTCCTTATGCCTGCCCCTGACAGCTGGGACCCACCAACAACATCTTGGCACGCAAGGAAGTGCCTCCTTATTACGGGCAAAAAATATATGATTCCACCCCTAATCGCTAGGACCCGCCAGCTATATATTCGCACGCAAGGAAGTGCCTCCTTGCCCTCCCTGACAGCTGGGACCCACCCGGTCGAAGCGTACGTAGCGTTGTCTGTGTACATACCGGTCGATCGGTCTGTCTGCCACGATGAACCGTGGCCGAGTAAGGAGCGGTAGCAGTTCAGGCAGTCCAGTCAAAACCGTGTACACGTACATACAGCCAGATGCCAAAAAATACGGCCACGTACGTACATACGGGCGGGGTCTCGAATGCGTACTCGCGCATACGTACGGCCAGGGCTCATGTACATGGAGAGGCAATGGACGGAAGCAACGGCGTCCTGTTCCTCGGAAGCCAACCGGCTGGGTCGGAATGGAGAAACTGCATCGTGTTCATGGGGAGGCAACGGAATGCGTCGTGTTCATTGGGAGGCAATGGAATACGTCGTGTTCATCGGGAGCCAACCGGCTTGGACGGAATAGCCAAAATGAGGTCTGCCGTACCGCAGAACGGAGGAAATGGGCCTTCTGTTCGACCACGTACGGTCGAAACGAGGTCCTGTTCATCGGGAAGGGTCTGGCGTACCGCAAAACGGAGGAAACAAACTTCTGTTCGAGTGCCTACGGTCGAAACGGGGTCCTGTTGATCAGGAGGGGTGTGGCATACCGCAAAACGGAGGAAACAGACTTCTGTTGGAGCGCCTACGGTCGAAACGGGGTCCTGTTCATCCATCGTCTACTGCCTCACTTCAGACTCCATGGGCTACTATTCATCCACCATCGACCTCCTCCATAGCCTCCACCAGCCACTGTTCATCCACAGGCTACTGTTCATCCAGCCTCCATCGGCTACTGTTCATAGAGCCTCCACGGGGTCTTGTTCATCCACCCCAACCGGCTGGGGTGCGGCGGCCTCCTCGGGGTCCTGTTCATCCAGCGGAAACGGCCTACTACCACGGGGTCCTGTTCATCCAACCCCCATCGGGAACTATTCATCCACAGCCAACCAACTGGCTCGACTCACCATGTCTCGACTCATTCTACGTACCGCGTGCACGGTAGCAATAGTCACTATTCATCGAGAGGCAACCAACACTGGTTGGCTACATCTCGCACGGGTGCTCGATCGGCTTCAGTAAGCAGCGGCAGTGTCGATCGCTTGGTTCAGTTTGCAGCAGCAGCGAAGGAATCGCTCGGGTTCAGTCAGCATTGAATGAATCGCTCGGGTTCAGTTAACAGCCAAGGGATCGATCGCTCGGGTTCAGTAATGTGCGATTGCTCGGGTTCAATTAGCCAACGCCTCACACACACGCATGTAAACGAGAGAAACATAGATACCACAGTGCATCGCTCGGCCCCGACCACCCACCGTAACCGGGAACTCCCCGATATTTTCCTCGCCCTCGCTTCTACCACAATTTTTCCGTCATGGACGGCCCAAAGAATGTCATGCAGCTGCGTCTCCGGCCCACCCAGGACGAAAAGCCCATTTTCTGTCATGATTTTTTGTCATAGAAGTAGGAGCCCACCACATCTATGATGATACGTGCTTTTGTCACAATTATCATCATAGAAGTGTCATAAGCATGACAGAAAAAAAATTGTTCGGCCCAAAATGTCACGGATGTGTCTTGTTTTTGTAGTGCACAAAACTACCACACCATGCCCCTCCCCTACACATAAGACTGCCACGCGAGCATTCGCAACTGCCATGTATGTTCGGGTTGCACTTGGCTCTTCGCCTCGTCGAGAAGTCGAACAATGATGTTACTACTTCTACAGTATCGAATCAACTGCTGCATGTCCACCGCGTGGGGGAGGGAGAGCTTGTTGTAAGCAAAAGCTTCTCATCGTCTACGAGCCACCGCGCGCATGGGCGAGGGAGAGGGTGTACTAGTAATCAAGCTTCTCCTTGTTGTACGAGTTGACGCGACACATCATAGCATGATTTTCTCAAAACGTTGTGTTTACCTATGCATTAATTACAATGCATGCATGCCGTGAGTTTCCTGTTGGTCCTTGCATCTGTTGATTTAATGCACCTTGAAGTATGAACATGTGATGGTAAACTTGTCACAATGGAGAGCACCTCGAGTGTTTGGAGGCAGCACCGCCTCTAACACGGGCCCCACATCTTGCCTCTAAACTTGGCTAAAAGACCCGCAGTGTACAATCTTTGCTGCAACCTCTAACATTTACCCCACCACAAATTAAAATATATATTCCTCTCTTGACCGAATCAGCGTGCAAACTACAATCACCAGGATGACAGGTAGGGCCAGAAGATTATTTTAATAAAAAATGCTTCGAGATAGCCTCTTAGCATGGGGGCGACTCCAACGATTTTAAGCTTAGAGGCAAGGTACACGATATCCTAGACTATGTTACTACTACCTCCCCGACACATGAAACTGCCACGCGAGCGTTCGGGTTGCACTTGGCTCTTCGCCTCTTCAGAAAGTCGAACAATGATGGTACTACTACAGTGGAGTACTCCTTGCATGCTTCTGGCCATCTGACACCGAATGAACTGCTGCATGTCCACCGCGCGTGGGAGGGGGAGCGTGTAGCAAAAGCTTCTCCTAGTCCTGCGAGCCACCATGCTCATGGGCGAGGGAGAGGGCATTGTAATCAAGCTTCTCCTTGTTGTACGAGTTGACACGACACATCAAAGTAGTGCACTTGATATATTTCAATAATTTGTGTTTACCGATGCATTAATTACAATGCATGCATGAAGTGACTTTCCTTTTGATACTTGCATGTGTTGATTCAATACACCTTGAAGTAGTATGAATATGTGATGGTAAAAATTTCTAATGCCCCAGCCCTAAAGCGAGAGATGGTGGTGCATGAGGAGGGCGAGATCATGCCGACGGAACAGGACCCGACGATGGAGGTCTCTATGGACCTCACCTTGCTCCACTGCCCCTTGTGCCTCCGCCCCTTGAAGCCTCCAGTGTACGAGGTTCGAATACACCTCGTCCGTTCGGCTGATCGAGCAAGGTGTAGGTTTCTTGGTTGATGTGTTGTTCGATTGATTTGTGTAGTGCAAGGGAGGGCACATGGCCTGCACGGACTGCCGCGGCGAGCGCCCCGGGAACCAGCGGCAGTGCCAGAAGTGCGAGTGCGGCGGCAACTTCGACATGCGCAACACGGCGATGGACGCCGTCCTCTCCTCGGTGATGGTGGAGTGCCCACATGAAGGATATGGGCTCTACGTCACTTACCACAAGCTCGCCGGTCACCCGAGCGTGTGTCCGCTCGCGCCCCACAAATGCCCCGTTCCCATCTGTGGCTATGAAGGCCCGCCGTCGGTGCTCCCCCACCACATCAGCACCATGCATCCCATGCCCATGCACAGGATCCAGTACGGCAAGGCGCTCCAGCCGCAAGTGCCAGTGTTGGAGCCGCGGCGCTTGCTGTTCCTGGAGGAGGACGGCCGCATGTTTTTCATGGTCAGCGGCATGCTCGACATCGGCGCGCCTATCGCCGTGTCGGTCATCTGCATCAGAGCGGGGGCGTCCCCACCGCCGCACTACGCGGCCAAGGTGTGGGCGAACAGCCCGCCGGGGGAGCCCAAAGGCAGGACTGACACCGTCAAAGTGGAAATCAAGGTGACAAGCAGCAAGGAGCTCGGCGCCGTCGCCATGCAGGAGCTGACCTTCTTCACAGTGCCGCCCAAGCTGCTGGCCGGGGCTGGGTTGTCGAGGACGGTGTCCCTCCACATTTAGATTGATAAGCTCACCTCCTAAATGATTCTAAAGTGCCTTCTATTTATCTTAGTAATATGCTAATATAGGGTTTAGCATGGTCTACTTTAGCTTAAGAGATGGTGGATTTTGGTGGCGATGCAGCAATTACTTCAACATCAGATCAGCAGTTAAAGTAATTTCCAATAGTCGAAGGGATATGTTGTGTCTGTTGGATGTAAAGATCCTTTGGGTAAGGAGTATAAGCTGCTTATATGCTTGTTTGTTGAGGAAGTGTTGCATACTTCTGCGAGTTGACGTGACACATCAAAGAAGTACTACTACTAGTAGTACTCACCCGACTGCGCACTAGGCAGACCAAGCTTGTGTCGTGTTGGTGCCGTGTGCGGCCTGCACATTAACCAAAACCTCGCACCTCCAGCTGAGCCTCCATGTTTTAAACTTCTCAATCTCAAGGCCAAGGAGCAACGTGAACCAATGATAGAGCCAATCAGATGGTTGAGAACACTACAATTCGTAGCTACAGATGCGAGTGTGAGAGAGGACGAGTGTGTGTGTGCACCTCTTCTCTTTGTGTACAACGTACTAAGCGCAGAGTACAAGTGTATGTGGGTGGCATCAACCTAGAGAGCTAGCGATGGTGCATGCGAGAAGTCCCGAGAGACTAGGTGTGTGCGTGGGAAAGAGGGAGAGAGATGATATATGTCAATGTAATGCGTGTGAAAAAAAGACTAGTCAATAGCTCGCCACGAGGCTATTCCTGCCGAACGCCCCAATAACCGTAAGATATGTATTCGACGGTGCCAGTTATTGCACGTACACAGCAGTAGATAAAGAAGTGTTGTGGCATATTACAAAACTGCCACACCACACCCCTCCCTTACCCATGAAACTGCCACTCGAGCATTCGCAACTGCCATGGTCTGCTCCTATGTGCGATCTTCATTTTTTAAAGGGATCTACAATAAAAGGCCGGGCTTTTGGCACGCGATAGGCGGGGGAGCTTGGCTTGTTGGTTTGCTACTGCTCACATGCGGTCAAACATAAGTGATGTACCAAGCCGATGCGTGTCGCTTCGGTGAGCGGCGGGCCAGACATACCATCTGTTCATGCTAAGCGGCGGGCCGAACAGACCCTGTGTTGGTGCTACTGCTTACATGCGGTCGCACGTGTCAGTGACGCACCAAGCCAATGTGTGTCCCTTCGGTGAGCGGCGGGCCGGACCGTCCGTGTGTTGGGGCGACGCCAGCGTGATGGGCTGTAAGTTTACTGCCTAACTTAATTTGTAAAGGGTAACACTTGCTTTGCCTCCTTAACGAGATCGCTCGCTAGAAATGCTCATTACATACGTTTCTCGGACATGTCCATGGGCCCACGTTCTCAGAGGCCATCGTGGCGGAGCCAGACGCCCGCAACCTCTCGGAGCAAAAAATGAGTAGCCCGCTGCTGGCTATTTATATAATCAGTTTAGAAATTCTCAATTTCACGTGTGACGCGATATTAGCCATTCATTGGTGTTGATCCAATGGTCTAAGTGCCTCGGAATGGCCGGGATTCGCGTCTACAGTAACCTCATTGTACCCAGCAGTGTCTACATTCTTCTGGAAGCATCAGCACGTCAGTGTGATCAATCCATGCAAGAGGCTGGCAAACAACACCTTCACATGTGCCATGTGGCTTCATTGAGCTACCCCATCATTTTATTCAAAAATATATTAACTGAAAAAGAGAGACATCTCCCGAAACAAAAACTTGCTCGTATTTTGTTTCCTACTTGCTTTGCATCTACCGAAAGAGCAAGTATAATAAGTTACAGTCAGCAGGCTATAATGATTAAACAATTATATTTGTGTTGAGTTGGATGAGAGAGAAGAGGAGAGAGAATGGAAGTGGGCTGTAGATTAACAGCCAGCTACATCATGGACTTCAAGAAACATTGTGAGAGTGTACAGTGGGCCATGCATTAATAAAGTAGTACTGCTTAGCAACTAGCTATACTATAAATGTTGGCTATTAGGTTGACTATATATGACATGGAAACTCCATATAGACGGTTGTTGGCTATACTATTAACCATGCTCAAAGTACCAGTGCCACGTCGTCTAACAAGTCTTTCAACATGCGTCAAATTATCACGAGGGCTAACTCTCCTTAGAGAAATGTGCCCCACCATGTACCCGCATGTGTGTGTGAGGGAGGTAGTGCGTGCATGTGTGCACCTCTTCTCTTCATACACGTCCTCCCCAGTCCACCTAGTGGGTGTGTTAGAGAGAGAGAGAGAGAGAGAGAGAGAGAGAGAGAGGGAGATGGTGTGTCTGACATGCCTCTATACATATGTTTGTGTCAAAGAGATGCATGAATACATAGTATATGTATGTGGAGGGGGCGATATATGAGAAGAGAGGGGGAGGGATCGTTTACACAACATACCGATAGACACGGATAGAGGGAAGAACTTTACGAGCGTACAAGCGCTAGGAAAGAGGGGGTGCATGTTTTAAGATGATGCAAGAGGCCAAATAGGCGAAGACAAGGAAGGAGTACAAGTGCGAGATTGATAATTAAAGAGAGGGGACGATAACGTGTGTGGGCGCACTTGTCTGGTCGATAGACAAAGTGGAAGGCACGGATGATGAGACGGGGAGGGGCAATTAATGTGTGTGTGGTAGGCGGTCCTATGTAGAGAGGTCGTGGTTTGGTCGATGTGTACGTGGGTAAAGAGGGGGAGACCTAACTAGAGATATAGATCAGACATTTTGAGTGGGGAAATAGCAAGAGACCTGGCTACACATAGAGGGAAATCGATTGGTGCACATGCATGCATGTGTCATAGATAAAGAACACCCGGAGTGACGAAGACATGCAGAGGTGTGTGTGGCGGGGGGAGGGGGTGCAACTAGCTTGTGACACTGTATGAGTGCAAGGTGGATAACAACAGAGGGTGCGACAGTGCCTGCGTGCCTCAGAGTTAGGACGGGAGGCATGGATGGTGAGAGGAGGGGAGGGACTATGTGTGTACATGTTTGTGTGTCGTAGGCATGCCTAGCTAGCTAGAGGGGTATATCGATCGGCGTGTGTTGGAAAGATGGAGACGCAGGGAGATCGTGGGAGACCGACCTAAAGAACAAGAACGTGTGTGCACGATGTAGAGGATGCAGAGTGGTGGGGAGTGTGTGTGCATATATGCATGCACAATAGGGAAGTTATTGGTATCCACGAAGGGAGGAGGAGTGTGTGTGTGTGTGCGCGCGTAAAAGACTTGCAGAGACAATAATCAGTATAAAAGTGGATTCAAATATTTGAATAAGAGCCCATGATGTTTGTAACTCATGCATGCATGAATATAATGCAGATATGCCTCGTGTGGTTTTGAATCAAACGTGCTATATACTATATTCACATCGAACAAGGCCAAATTGATTTGAATTTGCGATACTGATGGCAGGCATCATCTGAGCACATTGCATCCGTGCATGGACATAACTATTGGAATTTGAGATAATGTGTGGCTTGCAAAGCTAACATCTAAATGTTGTGTGTGTGGGCAGGGGGCAGGGGATGCATTGTTGTGTGTCTTAAACACATTATACATATGAAAAAAGGGTTTAGATTATTCCGAACATCTCGCTACCTAGACCAATGTACTGTGATTTGAATTAAACCTAAAATGGATACAAATATTTGAATTGGAGATTGTATGGTA
Organism: Thinopyrum elongatum; assembly: GCA_011799875.1. Taxonomy (NCBI): domain Eukaryota; kingdom Viridiplantae; phylum Streptophyta; class Magnoliopsida; order Poales; family Poaceae; genus Thinopyrum; species Thinopyrum elongatum. Next base: position 392,932,701 of record CM022299.1, read on the forward strand.
CATGCAGTTCATATTTACATATGATTAATACTATATGCATGATTTCTGTTATCAAGATAATATTTAAATGATGGTATAACTTGACAACAATCATATTCAAATAGGGAAAATTCATTCAAATTTAGTCCATATGTTAGACGACAATATATATTCGTAGGGTGGAGTAAAATGTTCATATAAGATGGAAGATCAAAATGTAGGACTACATCCATTATAAACCGCAAGATCACCTAACGATATATTTGAATTCAACATAACATGGATTCACAAATTAAAATTTGAGATCCTGGCATTTGTAATCATATAAAACGGGACATGCCTCTTTCTTGTGGTGGGAATTGATTTGTTTTTTGTTGTTGTTGAGGGAAGTGCGAATTGATTCGGTACTGTACATCCTAATCTTGTTCTCCCGAATTTTTTTAGATTTTTCTTGTAGTTTTTTCAATGGCGTTTGTAGCAATATAGTAAAAGGGGACATCGTCGCAAAAAAGAAGAAGTAAAAGGGGACATGACTCTCTTGTGTCTTGTATGAATTGTCTTTTTTTTCTACACGTTAAGTTTGTTCCGCCGAACATGGAATCCGCGCCTTGTTATCCCAAAATTTTCAAGCTAGAGTATCTCTTGTCTCTTCTGTTGCAAAAATCCCGCCTCTTCAACCTGCGCCACACCTTGTTATCCCGAAATTTCGACGCGCGCGAAAACTCTCTCCTCATCCGAAATCGATCGCGCAGCCCAGACACGCGAAATCCCCCTTCTACCCCTCAGCCAGAAATGCTGCCTCGACATCGCATGGTCAAAACCAGTGGGGGTACGTTCGTAACTTACCCCACATTTCAGACAAGCGCATCCCTAATCCATGGCTACCCCTACCTTACCCTTCGTTCCCCCCCATTCGTACACCGAGGTCGCCAAAATCTGCGAAACCCCACGCTCCTCCATCGGCCTCCCGACCGCCGCCCAGCCGATGCCTCTTCCCCGACGACGTTGTCCATAGCAACAGCTCGATGTCCCTCATCCACCGCACCGGATGAGGATCCGTCGACGGTCTCGTCGTCCTGCCTGTTCAGCCGCCCTGTCCTCCACCTCCAAGGAGCTGCCCGATGTTCACCTCGTCTATCATGCCACCTCCATCCCCACAGCACAATCTTCACCTGCCTGAACGGAACCGCAACACCCTCACCAATTCCTCTGATGAAGCCGAGGCCTACTCAGCGCCACCAAGGAGGTTCTGCACTCACCGTTGCATTTTATCTTTTATTCGATCTCACGGGGCTGCCGGTGCTCGATGGTGTCTCTCCCCCATGTTGTTGCTTCCTCGGCGACGACTTCCACACCAGCACTAGACGCTGCTGCTCCGGCTCTCGTTCGTGCTACGTCTCTACTCTTGTTGTCGGTCGCGCTGCTGCTTTGGTCTTGCTTTCGTTTGTGCTGCTGCTCTGCTATGCTCTTGCTATCGGTCGTGCTGCTGCTCTGCTCTTGCTCTCATTCGGGCTGCTGCTCTGCTCTGCTCTTGCTCGCGCTGCTACTGCTGCTGCTACATGACCTGCGGCAGCTACAGGAGTTGCTACTTTAGCACTTGCTCGCGGTGCTGCTGCATGAGCTGCTCTTGCTAGTGCGTTCCCTGCTAGAGCGGCTACTGATTTAGATCACTGCTTCTCTGCTACTAGTGCTCGAATGGCCTAAACTTCTATTGCAGTGCTCTGCTACTAATTCAATCAGTTTCGTCAGTAAAATTCAGTTTCGACATTAAAATTCAGTTTCGACTGTAAAGTTCAGTTTCTTCAGTTAAGTTCAGAGTCAACAATATTTACATCATCTGTTGGAGCGGACGCGGCTGATGCATTTCACATCTAGCACTTTTTGGTGATGTATTTTACATCATCTATTGCAGATGCTATTAGAGTCCCACTTCAGATTAACGTTGTCTGTCTTGTCCTGCTTCAGCCTCGCCGTCGTACACCTCACCGGAGCTGCTCCAATGACGGAACCGTCCATCACAGCGGAGCAGTACCCTCGGTGCCGTCTCCAGAGGCCTCAGATCTTCTTCGCCGCCTCCGACAGTCACACCATCATCACCATCCTCCACGTCCAACCCAATGATGCTAAGATCGACAAGGCTACGCCAAAGAGGTTGTACACTCGTCGCATCACTTTTTTACTCTACATTCATGTCGATCCCTCAGGGATCCTTTGGTTCAAAGCAGTTGCAAATCTAGAAAGAAATGAATCGTGGTCACAAAGTTAACAGGGAGAAAACTAAATGCTCTTTTTAACCACAATTTGAATCGGTTTAGCAAGATAGCCATTATATGATATTCATGTGGACCAAATAAGCTCACAAAATATTTCGAGGGCAGGCTTCAGCCTATTGAAGACTGCCGATACATCTCCATCATATCTATAATTTTTGATTGTTTCATGCCAATATTATACAACTTTCACATACTTTTGGCAACATTTTATATGATTTATTGGACTAACATATTAATCTAGTGCCCAGTTCCAATTCCTATTTTCTGCATGTTTTTTGTTTCGCAGAATATCCATATCAAACGAAGTCCAAACACGATAAAAATTTACGGAGAATTATTTTGGAATATATGTGATTTTTCGGAGGTGGAATCAATGCAAATGGAGGCCCACGGCCTCCACAACCCACCAGGGCGTGCCGGGTACCCCTAGCGTGCCCAGGTGTCTTGTGCCCTCCCCGTAAGTCAGTTGAGGCCCTTCCTCGGGCGCAAGAAAGATAATTTATGGAAAAATTCCTGTAAAAATTTCAGCGCAATCAGAGTTACGGATCTCTGGGAATTTAAGAAACGTTGAAGGGCCAGAAAACAAGAACGCGAAACAGAAGAGAATAGAGAGATAGATCCAATCTAGAAGGGGCTCCTGCCCTTTCGCCGCCATGGAGGCCATGGACCAGAGGGGGAAATCTCCTCCCTTCTAGGGGGGAGGCCAAGGAAGAAGAAGAAGGAGGGGGGCTCTCTCCCCCTCTCTCCCGGTGGCGCCGGAGCGCCGCTGGGGCAATCATCGTGTGACGGCGATCTACTCCAACAACTCCATCACATTCCCCCATCTATATTCAGTGGCCCGCTCTCCCGCAACCCGCTGTACCCTATACTTGAACATGGTGCTTTATGCTTCATATTATTATCCAATACTATGTTGTCATCCTATGATGTTTGAGTAGATCTATTTTGTCCTATGGGTTGATAGATGATCATGATTGGCTTGAGTTGTATATTTTATTTTGGTGCTATCCTACGGTGCCCTCCGTGTCACGCAAACGGAGGGATCCCCGCTGTAGGGTGTTGCAATATGTTCATGGTTCTCTTATGGTGGGTGGCATGAGTGACAGAAGCATAGACCCGAGTTTGGGGGTTATGGTGTATGGGAGTAAAGAGGACTTGATACTTAATGCTATGGTTGGGTTTTACCTTAATGATCTTTGCTAGTTGCGGATGCTTGCTAGAGTTCCAATCATAAGTGCATATGATCCAAGTAAGGAAAGTATGTTAGCTCATGCCTCTCCCTCATATAAAATTGCAAGAATGATTACCGGTCTAGTTATCGATTGCCAAGGACAATTCCACAAATCCTATCACCATTTTTCCACACTCACTTTATTAAATTGTACTTTTATTAAAACGGCACCTAACTTTTTTTTTCACAATCTTTATTATCTTGCAAACCTCTCCCCAAAGTACTTCTAGTTTTATTCTTGTTCTAGGTAAAGCAAACGTTAAGTGTGCGTAGAGTTGTATCGGTGGTCGATAGAACTTGAGGGAATATTCGTTCTACCTTTAGCTCCTTGTTGGGTTCAACACTCTTATTTATCGAAAAGGCTACAAACGATCCCCTATACTTGTGGGTTATCAAGACCTTTTTCTGGCGCCATTGCCGGGGAGCAATAGTATGGGGTGAATATTCTCATGTGTGCTGGTTTGCTTTATCACTAAGTAGTTTTCATTTTCTGTTCTAAGTTGTTCTCTATCTTTAGTTATGGATATGGAACACGAAATACCAAAAAAATTAGTTGTACTTGGTACTCATGGAGACGGGGAACCTCCTAAAACCCTCGATGCTCGTTACGTGAAAAATATTATGCACTACTTTGATATCCTAAGAAAACCCCATTCAACTTTATAATGGGAGACCCGTTGGATCAATGTGAATACTTTAGGGATTATCGCTTGACTCAAAAATGGAAACTTTTATGGGATCAAATTTATATGTTGCATTGGTAGGCTCGGGATTTATGCTTGAGACATGATTATACTTGTTGCTCTAGGATGAACGCTCCACACCTTCCCTTTTCATGCAAATTTAATGATAATGAAACCATGGCTTCTTATGCTAATGGTAGATATGATTACTATGATGTGGAATGAATAGAAGAATTTGTTGCTTTTAAGGGTGCTTATGAAATTGAATCTATGTTTGAAAAGTATGAAGATTTTGATGATTCAGTTTATAGACCTAAAATTTTTGCTATACTTAAATATTGCTATGATAATTATAAATGCAATTACGATATTGATGTATTTATTGAGAATGTCTCCTCTATCCAAGAAGAGACTAATATTTTGCAGGAGTCTGTGGAAGAAGAAATTGATGAAACTGTGAGCTCATTATATGAAAAAGATGATGAGGAGAGCGAAGAACAAGCAGAGGAAGAATGGATTAGCTACCTGTGCCCACCTTCGAATGAGAGTAACTCTTCAACTCATACATTATTTAATTTCCCTTCGTGCTTACCGAAGGATGATTGCCATGGTAATTGCTATGATCCCATTGATTCATTTGAAATATCTATTTTTGATGAACTTGATGGTTGCTATGCTTGTGGCCATGATGCCAATTTGAATTATGCTTATGGAGATGAACTTGCTATAGTTCCTTATGTTGATAATGAAATTGTTGCTATTGCACCCACACATGATAGTCCTATTATCTTTTTGAATTCTCTAAACTACACTATATCAAAGAAGTTTGCACTTATTAAGGATTACATTGATGGGTTGCCTTTTACCGTTGCACATGATGATTTTGATGAATATAATATGCATTTGCTTACTGCTCCTACTTGCAATTATTATGAGAGAGGAACTACATCTCCGCCTCTCTATGTTTCCAACACGATAAAATTGCAAGAAACTTCTTATGCTATGTATTGGCCTTTACTTAATGTGCATGAATTGTTCTTTTATGACATGCCGATGCATAGGAAGAGAGCTAGACTTTGTCATTGCATGATATATGTTTCTTTATGCTCACTAGTAAATGCCAAATCATTGTTAATTAAAATTGGCTTTGATATACCTTGGGATCCAGGTGGATCCATTACTTGAGCACTTTATGCCTAGCTTAATGGATTTAAAGAAAGTGCTGCCAGGGAGACAACCCGAAAGTTTTATAGAGTCATTTTATTCTGTTGAGGGCTTTTATAAAGTTTAAAAACAAAAAATATAGAGGGGAACTTAAAACTTCACAAAAAGAAAAGTGAAAGTGAGAAAGATGAGCACCGTGGAAGTGGGGGATATCCTTGAACTTTGTTCATGCCCATGGAAACTTTGTGAATCTCGATTACAGAATATTTTCAACAAAAATAATTATCCCCTTATACAAATCCATTGTATCATAAAAATAATGTGCCAAGATTTGCCTTTAGGATGATTAGATTGCTTGTTGGTATGTGCGGTGCAAAAATAGAAACCTTGGCTGTAGTGCGTGATTTTACATTTTTTACTGGAACGTCAAAAGTTTCTGAAACTTCTTGAAAAGTATTTATATACAAATTTTTTATTTTTTCCTAATTTTTCAAAAAAATTGGAGTACCAGAAGTATGGTTAAAGTTCAGATTACTACAGACTTTCCTGTTTAAGACAGATTCTGTTTTTGATGCATTGTTTTGCTTGTTTTGATGAAACTATCGATTTTATCGGTGGTATGAGCCACGGAGAAGTTATAATACAGTAGCTAGAATGCAAAAAAATATATTAATTGGTTTTCAATAGTACTTAAAGTAGTAATTTGCTTTATTATGCTAACAGATCTCACCAGTTTTCTGTTAAGTTTTGTGTGGATGAAGTGTTCAAAGATCGAGGAGGTCTCGATATAAGGAGAAGAAGGAGAGGCAAGAGTTCAAGCTTGGGGATGCCCAAGGCACCCCAAGTAAATATTCAAGGAGACTCAAGCGTCTAAGCTTGGGGATGCCCCGGAAGGCATCCCATCTTTCTTCAACAAGTATCTGTATATTTTCGTTTTTGTTTCATTCATGTGATATGTGTAAATCTTGGAGCGTCTTTTGTGTTTAGTTTTCACTTTTCTTTTATGCACCATGCTGGTATGAGATAGTACATGGTTGATTTATAGAATACTCATTGCACTTCACTTATATCTTTTGAGTATGGCTTTATAGAATGCTTCATGTGCTTCACTTATATCATTTGAAGTTTGGATTGCTTGTTTCTCTTCACAACGAAACCGTTATTTGAAGAATCCTCTTTTGCTTCACTTATATTTGTTAGAGCATGGTCTTTTGTAGAAAGAATTAGACTCTCATGCTTCACTTATATCTATTTAGAGAGTCAACAGGAATTGGTCATTTGCATGGTTAGTCATAAAATCCTACATAAAACTTGTGGATCACTGAATATGATATGTTTGATTCCTTGCAATAGTTTTGCGGTATAGAGATGATAATATGTGGGAGGTACTAGTAAACGGTTGTGGTTAATAAGAATATTGGTGTTAAGGTTTGTGATTCCCGAAGCATGCACGTATAGTCTCTCGTTATGCTATGAAGTTGGAGCATGATTTATTAGTGATTGTCTTCCTTACGAGTGGCTGTCGGGGACGAGCGATGGTCTTTTCCTACCAATCTATCCCCCTAGGGGCATGCATAGTAGTACTTTGCTTTGAGGTATAATAAACTTTTGCAATAAGTATATGAGTTCTTTATGACTAATGTGGGTCCATGGATTATATGCACTCTTACCTTTCCGCAATTTGCTAGCCTCTACGGTACCATGCATTGCCCTTTCTCACCTCGAGAGTCGGTGCAAACTTCGCCGGTGCATCCAAACCCCGTGATATGATACGCTCTATCACACATAAGCCTTATTATATCTTCCTCAAAACAGCCACCATACCTACTTATTATGGCCTTTCCATAGCCATTCCGAGATATATTGCCATGCAACTTTCACCGCTTCTGTTTTGATGACTTGAGCATTCATTGTCATATTGCTTTGCATGATCATACAGCTGACATAGTATTTGTGGCTTAGCCACCGTTCATCATTTTTTATACATGTTACGCTAGATCATTGCACATCCTTGTACATTGCCAGAGGCCTTCATATAGAGTCATACTTTGTTCTAGGTATCGAGTTGTAATTAAATAGAAGTGTGATGATCATCATTATTCATTATTAGAGCATGTCCCAGTGAGGAATGGATGATGGAGACTATGATTCCCCCACAAGTCGGGATGAGACTCCGGACAAAAAGAGAGAAAAAAAAAGAAAAAGAAAAAGAAAAAAAGAAAAAGAAAAAGAAAAAAACGAAAAAAAGACAAAGAGAGAAGGGGCGTGCCAATTCCACACTTGTGCTTCAAAGTAGCACCATGTTTTTCATTTAGAGAGTCTCCTATGTTGTCACTTTCATATACTAGTGGGAATTTTCCATTATAGAGTTAGATGCACACCCACTTAGTTTTCATGTTGAGCTTTCATACACTTATAGCTCTTAGTGCATTCGTTGCATGGCAATCCCTACTCCTCGCATTGATATCAATTGATGGGCATCTCCATAGCCCGTTGGTTAGCCGCGTCGATGTGAGACTTTCTTACTTTTTTGTCTTCTCTATATTTACCCCTATCATCATACTCTATTCCACCCATAGTGCTATATCCATGGCTTGCGCTCATGTATTGCGTGAGGGTTGAAAAAGCTAAAGCACGCTAAAAAGTATTAACCAATTGCTCGGCTTGTCATCGGGGTTGTGCATGATAAATACATTGTGTCGAGAAGTGTCATGGTTCAACACGATCACCTATGGGGCCATCGACCCCTTGTGGTTCGGCAAGGGGGAAGGGCACATTGCACAAAGAGCGGAGTCTGTAGGGCAGCACGACAATGGTGACGTGGGTGGTTTTTACCCAGGTTCGGGCCGCCGCGAGGCGTAAAACCCTACTCCTGCTTTGGTGGATTGGATGGAGGACCGTGATGAACGCGCAGTACTTAAGCCCGGCAAGGTCGCCTTGGGGAGAGTAGCTACGCGCATAAGAGTGTACAAGGGTCTGAATCCTTTCTAAGGTTGCCTCGGCCCTCCTTTTATAGGTCAAGGGGTTACCACATTGGAAAAACAGTCATTATCCAGTGATTAGATAGCCACAGTGCTATCATACCTAACTCTGCAGACAGGACAAGGTGCATTAAATGCACCGCTTACTGCCACGTCGTGGATGTAGCCCGGCAAGCCTTGCTGCGCCATTCAACCACCTTCTCGTTTGCCTGCGTGACACGCCCCTGGACAGGTGTCATTTAGGGGTGATCTTCCTTAGAAATGGCTGCCACGTGCCAAATGACAGCCACTTAATCACTTGGGGGCTCGACACCGCACCGATAAGTGACTTGCGTTGCTGTGATGTTGAGCGGTGGAGCCTTGGCGGGGGAGCAGGCCGTCGGCGCCCCGGCAACCCTTGCCAGGGAGGTCTTGGGACTTGCCCTTGGGGTGACCTCGACCTGACCAGGCTCGCCTGCCCGGTAAGGGAGTTTTTTTTCCTTAGTGGTATCTTGTTCCTTTGGCTTGTCTTGGTCTTCTTGGTCCGCCCTTTGATTTCTCAAAGAGCCATCTCTCCAATTTGGTCTTGTCTTGTTGCCGTAACCTTGCCCTTGAGCCTGTGTACAGTCCGGGCAACATACACCAGGTTTTGTTGCACCGACAGGAGCCCCCGGGCCTGGCCCGAACATGCTGCCTAGCGTCATCGGGGTAGGCCCTATCAGGTACATAGGCAGAGGGCTTGTGGCAGCTCATCCCTTGATAGTTTCCTTGCTTCTTCATTAACCTGTGCTTGAATCAGTTTCCGGTTTTTTCGTGCGTCGTGCAAGACACCGAATGCAGTGAGGTCATCTCTGTACTGGCCCATGAATGACCTTAACTCACAGGGAGGTAACTGCCACCCCACTCTTCCCACCGCGCTCTCTTTTTCTGCCACGTATGCCGCATTCACTACGTGGGGTAGGTGATGGATGGCGCGGGGGAGGGCGCCGTAGCAAAAACCTGGCTGCTTTGAATTGGTGTGAGAGGGTGGTGAACGGGCCCATTTTCTTCCAGTGACAGGAGCGGGTCGGGTCCGAAGTAGCCCCCAGCCCCGGGCTTCTGCTTGTCTATAAAAGGGAGCATGAGGGTGAATGGAGGCACCCATCCTCGCACTCTCCCCGTCTTCTCGTTCGTCTTCTTCATGCCTAGGAAGAGAGGTCGGGGCTCGACCCCGCGCTTCCGTTCAGGGGTGATGATCTTGGATGTCCATGTAGATACCCAGGGAGTGAGCTTGGTCCGCGGCTGTCGTTGGAGCCGCCGTAGTTGGGTGCAACGCACCCACGGCGGTCGCACCGATCTCAGCGTGAGGGGCGCCATGCCTCTCCTTGACGGCCAAGCGCTCGTATCTTTCATACGGGTTATTCGTCCGGGGCTTCTGGCGCCTGCCCGTGGGATCGCACCCGGGATCTTTGATGACCTCGACGCTGCTCTATCTGGCGAGGTGAGGGGCGACGCCGGAGGTGGTGGCGCCCTTCTACCCGCCGAAGTGGGGGACGGTGCCCTTAGCATGCATTGGGCGCCGCCACCATCATCAGCAGTCTCTCCGGAGGAGGCGTCGGGCCAGGGGCCCAATGCCTCCTCGGAGCGACAGTGACGAGGAGGAAACCGGCGAAGACGAGGAAGGCGGGTGGCAGGTCGTCAGGTCGGAGTACGATGGCACCGACGCCTTCGTCTCGTATTGTTGGCCTACTGCTTCATTTTTCGTCTCTTCCCCTGCCCCGGCACCATCATTACCAGCCTATTCCAGATGGTTGCTGGGGGAGGCTCTCTTGGTGCCTTCTGCCAGGCGCAACCCGCGGTCCCGGTGGTGGCTAGGGCATCGCCTGGCCACTCTATCCATTCGCCGCCTTCGCAGCCTCGCCACTCTCGATCTTGTCAGGCTGGGCTTCCGCTCAGGCACTCCCTTTGCTCTCTTCACCTCCCCCTGCAGTTCCTAGGAGGAGAGGGACAAGAAAGGGATTACGGGGCACTTATCTTTTTTCAGTCTAAAATAAGCAGGCACTTGCCAAACTTTTAGTCTTAAATATGTAATCTTCTTTATCCATGCTTGTGCTGTGTAAGATCTGTACTTGTTTATCCGCATATTAATGAAAAAGGGCAAGCCTTGTCGGGTACTTGTGCATGTATTATGTCCATGCAGAGGTGGAATGCCTCTATATGTTTAAGTAAACAAGTTTTCTCTGGCAAGCTATCCTGCCGGTGCCTTTCGTTTGTTGCCGCGGGGCTTGCCCTGTCGGGCTCGAAACTATGAAAAGGTACCAGCCCCCCGTCGAACCTTCTCCGTCTAAGGCCACTACAACCACCTTGACCGAAGCAACATTTGGGTCAAAGGATGGGAGCACCCATGCTTCGAAGGTGACGAGGTTTATATATGCATAAGTTTTCTTCTTATAGAACATGTATGGATAAGAAGAAACTTATCTATTCGGTTTGTAGGGGACCGTTATGTAGGCTTGTTTCCGTTTCTTCTTTTCGGGACCGAGTCCGTGGCAAGAGCCCTGCAGTTTAGTGTAGAGGAAAACAAAGCTACATATGACTTTATCTACATGATCATGCCATGCTCATGTTATGCTATGCATGCATGCAAGTTTTTTGGGGCCCCAGCGCTTCGTTTATTTATCTATTGCTTAGGGTCTGCGCCTGGCTTTGTACAAAGGGTTACATGCAACATCGGCAAGGCTTCTATAAAAGGGTGGCTTCTGGGCAGGGCCCGATAGCTGCGCCTTACAGGTAGAACTTACGAAGATGTTCAATGTTCCATGAGTTTTGCAATTGAATGCCATCTTCGGTCTCCAGACGGACTGCGTCGGGTCTGGAGACTTGTACTACCCGGTAAGGGCCTTCCCACTTTGGTGTCAACTTGTTTGCACCCTTGGCGGACTGAGCGTGCCTAAGGACAAGGTCGCCTTCCTCAAGGATCAGGGCATGAACCCTGCGGCTGTGGTAGTGACGCGGGGCTTGCTGATAGCGTGCAACACGCGTAGGAGCCCGGAGATGGTTCTCCTCAAGGAGCACGGCATCATAATGCGGTGCTGCTCTTGCTCTACTTCATCGTAGGCAAATACTCGAGGTGACCCGTATATGGGTTCCATGGGGATCACTGCTTCTGCCCCATAGACTAGGGAGAAGGGAGTCTGGCCGGTAGCTCGATTTGGTGTCATACGGAGGGACCAAAGAACCACCGGCAGCTCATCAATCCAGCGCCTGCCGCACTTCTGCAGCCTATCAAATGTTCTTGTCTTGAGTCCTCGCAGCACTTCAGCGTTCGCCCTCTCAGCTTGTCCGTTGCTTCTGGGATGGGCAACAGAGGCAAATGAGACCTTGCTTCCGAGGGCTTGAACATATTGCATGAAGACGCTACTTGTGAATTGGGTGCCGTTGTTAGTGATGACTCTGGCGGGTACCCCGAAGCGGCACACCAATCCCTTTAAGAACTGGATAGCTGACTGTGCGGTTACCTTCCTCACAGGCTCCACCTCCGGCCACTTTGTAAACTTGTCGATGGCAACATACAAGAATTCAAAGCCCCCGGTAGCACGGGGGAAGGGGACCAAAGTGTCGAGCCCCCAGACTGAAAATGGCCATGACAAAGGAAACGTCTGGAGAGCTGGAGCGGGCTGATGGATATTCTTGGAGTGGAACTGGCAGGCTTCACATCTGGTGACTAGCTCAATTGCATCTTGGAGGGACGTGGGCTAGTAGAAACCTTGCCGGAAAGCTTTTCCAACCAAGGCACTTGATCCAATATGGGAGCCGCACATGCCTTTGTGTATCTCTGCCAACAGTTCCTTCCCCTCTTCCCGGCAAATGCACTTCAATTTCACACCGTTGGGTCTCTTTCTGTATAGCGTGTTATCGATGAACTGATACATACTGGCCCTCCAGGCTACTCTTTCAGCTTCTTCTTGCTCTTCAGGAAGTTCTCCTGTTTGGAGGTAATGGACTATGTGTCGCGCCCAAGTTGGAGCCTGAGGCTCGACAACAAGGATTAGCAGCACCTCCTCGTTCGTGGGAGCGCATGCCTCAACCGCAAGGACTGGTAGTTTGGCGGGAGGGTGCTGCTCGCCAAGTGAAGTGGAGTTGTTCCTGCCAACCTCTCTGCCGGGGGCTTCGGGAAGCTCTGCCGGGAGAGGCTTGCCAGAGTCTAGTTTCCTCGTCTTTCTGGCCATTGTTGCCGGGGATACGGAGGGTTGAGTCAGGTGAAGAACAAAAGTTCCCTGGTTCCACAGGAAGCTTTTGCGCAGCGCACTTTGACAGATGATCAGCACTGCTGTTTTCCGCACGTGGGACGTGCTCTGTTTGCAGTCCATCAAAGCGCTCCTCCAGCTTTCTCACTTCCTCCACATATGCCTCCATCAATGGACTCTGATAATCCTTGTTGACTTGCCTCACCACGAGCTGTGAGTCTCCTCGAATGATCAACTTCTTAATCCCCAACTCCATCGCGATTCTGAGCTCGGCAAGGAGTCCTTCATATTCTACAGTGTTGTTGGTAGCATTCTCCCGGGGGAAGTGCATCTGGACCACATACTTGAGGTGCTCTCCAGTGGGTGCGACAAGGAGCACGCCAGCTCCTGCACCTTGTAGTGAGAAGGCACCATCAAAGTAAATGATCCATTCTTGTGGGGCCTCCTTGCCGGGGATAACTGTTTCCAGTGCCTCTTCGTCTGGGGTAGGCGTCCACTCCGCAATAAACTCCGCCAGTGCTCTGCTCTAAATGGCTGGTGTGCTCTCAAACTTCAAACCAAAGCTTGATAACTCCAAAGCCCATTCCACTATTCTGCCAGTGGCCTTCGGGTTCCTCAGTATGCGTTGCAAAGGGAATCGGGTGACAACTGTGATCTCATGGGCTTGGAAGTAGTGGCGCAGTTTCCTTGAGGCCATGACGAGGCCAAAGATCAACTTTTGCACGCCGGAGTACCTTGACCTAGCCCCCTGCAACAGGGAGCTGACAAAGTAAACTGGCCGCTGCACCACCTTCTTCCTTGTCGCAGTCTTGGGATTGCCTTCACTTCTCTGCTCTTCCTTCTCTTGATCTGGACTCAGCCTTGCCGTGACTGGTTCACTTCCTTCTCCAGGGAGGACAGTAGCTGCAGCTGCTCCTTCCTCCACATCCCGTTGTGCCACCAGTGCTGCACTAAGCACTTGATTGGTTGCTGCCAGATATAGCAGCAACGGCTCTTGTGGTTTAGGAGCGACCAGGGTGGGAACAGAGGAAAGGTAGGTTTTTAAGTCCTACAGCGCTACTTCTGCCTCTGGGGTCCACTTCATGGGCCCTGCCTTCTTCAAAATTTTGAAGAACGGTAGAGCGCGCTCGGCGGACTTGGAAATGAACCTACTCAGCGCGGCAACACATCCAGTTAAACGCCTCACGTCCTTGACTGTCTTGGGTGCTTGAATCTGCTTGATCGCTCTGATCTTGTCGGGGTTGGCCTCTATCCCTTGGTGAGACACAAAGAAGCCAAGTAGCTTGCCGGAGGGAATGCCAAACACGCACTTCTCTGGGTTCAGCTTCAAGTTGATCTTGCACGGGTTTGCAAAGGTTTCTTCCAAGTCCTGAATGAGCGTTGAACTGTCCTTGGGTTCGCACAAGCGATCCCCTCTACCTGGCGCGCCAAAGATGTTGTGGTTCAACACGATCACCTATGGGGCCATCGGCCCCTTGTGGTTCGGCAAGGGGGAAGGGCACGTTGCACAAAGAGTGGAGGCCGTAGGGTAGCACGGCAATGGTGACGCGGGTGGTTTTTACCCAGGTTCGGGCTGCCGCGAGGCGTAAAACCCTACTCCTGCTTTGGTGGATTGGATGGAGGACCGTGATGAATGTGCAGTACTCAAGCCCGGCAAGGTCGCCTTGGGGAGAGTAGCTACGCGCGTAAGAGTGTACAAGGGTCCGAATCCTTTCTAAGGTTACCTCGGCCCTCCTTTTATAGGTCAAGGGGTTACCACAATGGCAAAACAGTCATTATCCAGTGATTAGATAGCCACAGTGCTATCATACCTAACTCTGCAGACAGGACAAGGTGCATTAAATGCACCGCTTAGTGTCACGTCGTGGATGTAGCCCGGCAAGCCTTGCCGTGCCATTCAACCACCTTCTCGTCTACCTGCGTGGCACGCCCCTGGACGTGTGCCATTTATGGGTGATCTTCCACAGAAATGGCTGCCACGTGCCAAATGACAACCACTTAATCACTTGGGGGCTCAACACCGCACCGATAAGTGACTTGCATTGCTGTGAGGTGGAGCGGTGGAGCCTTGGCGGGGAAGCAGGCAGTCGGCGCCCCGGCAACCCTTGCCGGGGAGGTCTTGGGACTTGCCCTTGGGGTGACCTCGACCTGACCAGGCTCGCCTGCCCGGTAAGGGAGTTTTTTTCCTTAGTGGTATCTTGTTCCATTGGCTTGTCTTGGTCTTCTTGGTCTGCCCTTTGATTTCTCAAAGAGCTATCTCTCCAATTTGGTCTTGTCTTGTCACCGTAACCTTGCCCTTGAGCCTGTATACAGTCCGGGCAACATACACCAGGGTTTGTTGCACTGACAAGAAGACAGAGCATGACAAGACTATATGATTTTGTAGCGATAGCTCTCTTTAGCATTGATATTTTGAAAGACGCGATATTTTGTTGGGATGCCTGAGTATTGATGTCTTTATGTCAAATTATAGGCTATTGCTTTGAATCATTCGTGTCTTAATATTCATGCCATGATTAGACATATGATCAAGATTATGCTAGGTTGCATTCCACATCAAAAATTATCTTTTTTATCATTTACCTACTCGAGGACGAGCAGGAACTAAGCTTGGGGATGCTGATACGTCTCCATCGTATCTATAATTTTTGATTGTTTCATGCCAATATTATACAACTTTCACATTCTTTTGGCAACATTTTATAAGATTTATTGGACTAACATATTGATCCAGTGCCTAGTGCCAGTTCCTGTTTTCTGCATGTTTTTTGTTTCACAGAATATCCATATCAAACGAAGTCCAAACACGATAAAAATTACGGAGAATTATTTTGGAATATATGTGATTTTTGGGAGGTGGAATCAACGCAAACGGAGGCCCACGGCCTCCACAACCCACCAGGGTGCGTCGGGCACCCCCTGGCGTGCCCAGGTGTCTTGTGCCCTCCATGTAAGTCGGTTGGGGCCCTTCTTCGGGCGCAAGAATGATAATTTATGAAAAAAACCGTGTAAAAATTTCAGCGCAATCGGAGCTACGGATCTCCGAGAATTTAAGAAACGGTGAAGGGCCAGAAAACGGGAACATGAAACAGAAGAGAACAGAGAGATAGATCCAATATAGGAGGGGCTCCTACCCCTCCGCCGCCATGGAGGCCATGGATCAGAGGGGGAACTCTCCTCCCATCTAGGGGGGAGGCCAAGGAATAAGAAGAAGGAGGGGGCTCTCTCCCCCTCTCTCCCGGTGGCGCCGGAGCGCCGCCGGGGCAATCATCGTGTGACGGCGATCTACTCCAACAACTCCATCACCTTCCCCCATCTATATTCAGCGGTCCACTCTCCCGCAACCCACTGTACCCTCTACTTGAAC
Organism: Thinopyrum elongatum; assembly: GCA_011799875.1. Lineage (NCBI taxonomy): Eukaryota > Viridiplantae > Streptophyta > Magnoliopsida > Poales > Poaceae > Thinopyrum > Thinopyrum elongatum. Next base: position 392,948,584 of record CM022299.1, read on the forward strand.
ATGGTGCTTTATGCTTCATATAATTATCCAATACTATGTTGTCATCCTATGATGTTTGAGTAGATCTATTTTGTCCTATGGGTTGATAGATGACTATGATTGGTTTGAGTTGTATATTTTATTTTTGTGCTGTCCTACGTGCCCTCCGTGCCACGCAAACGAAGGGATCCTCGCTGTAGGGTGTTGCAATATGTTCATGGTTCTCTTATGGTGGGTGCCGTGAGTGACAGAAGCACATACCCGAATTTGGGGTTATGGCGTATGGGAGTAAAGTGGACTTGACACTTAATGCTATAGTTGGGTTTTACCTTAATGATCTTTGGTAGTTGCGGATGCTTGCTAGAGTGCCAATCATAAGTGCATATGATCCAAGTAAGGAAAGTATGTTAGCTCATGCCTCTCCCTCATATAAAATTGCAAGAATGATTACCGGTCTAGTTATCGATTTCCTAGGGACAATTCCGCAAATCCTATCACCACTTTTCCACACTCGCTTTATTAAATTATAATTTTATTAAAACAGCACCAAATTTTATTTTCACATTCTTTATTATCTTGCAAACCTAGCCTACAAAGTACTTCTAGTTTTACTCTTGTTCTAGGTAAAGCAAATGTTAAGTGTGCGTAGAGTTGTATCGGTGGTCGATAGAACTTGAGAGAATATTCGTTCTACCTTTAGCTCCTCATTGGGTTCGACACTCTTATTTATCAAAAAAGGCTACAAAGGGTCCCCTATACTTGTGGCTTATCAACTGCCTACCAGAATCGCCACTGGTTCAAAGAAAAAGTGAAGGAAAACATAGGAATTGGAAACTTTCCTATGGTACTACCATTCATGCATTTGGTTAGAAGGAATGAAGCAAAGAAAAACTGGAGGATTTTTTCATTTGGTGTCTCTTTCAAAGAAAAAGCATAGGAATTTTAATATCCACTTGGACGTCCTTTTCAAATTAATATGCATGAAGAACATGACTAAGTGCATTACTGGCATAATAAGATTCTTATTTTACATTTTCATGTGGTTTTACTTTAATTTAACCATGTTTGTCCATTCCTATGTTCTTCAAATTCATGTGAACCAAACACCCAGGTTGACAGAAATCATGTGTTTGCAAATGATCTGTTTTGCACGTGCATTCCTATCCTATTCTTGTGTTTTTCCTGTCCCTGCGTTTTTAGAATCCTCCAATTCTAAGGAGCCCTTACAGTTTTACTTCATTTTCAGATAGGTGTCAAACCAAACTCTGTGTGTTTTGTCCCGCTCCTGCCATGCCATCATCCGCCCCACCTGAGGTGCACCATTAACGGAAGCGTCCACCGCAGCAGAGCTCCCCCCTGCATACCTTCTTTTGCCACCTCAGATCATCTTCCCCGTTGCCGGCAGCCACGGCAAGTGCATTACCATCATCGACGAAGCAGATGAACCTGAGGACTACACAGCTCTGGAAGAGAGGTCGCACTCTTTCGTGTCTGCTTATGTTATACATCGATTATTATTACCTGCTACTTTATCATCCTGTTCAACTCTTAGATTCCGATTCAGGTCCAAACTAATGTTCAAACTTGAGTTTTCAAATGCCCGTGGGGCACATATCGAGGCAGCAACAAATAGTATCTCTGTGTACTATCTGGTTCATCTCGAGTCTTCTACGTGGTTCATGTTGGGTGGGCAAAAAATAGTAGATGAGCCATCGTCTATCTTTTTAGGGACAAATGCATTTTTGCCCTTAGTCGGAACCACCCCACGGGTTTCACCCTTACTTTTCAGGTCTACTCGGTTTTGCCCTTAGATTTGTCTCTGAGGTCATCCGAGTGCCCTTTGACCGTTTGACCAATACTTTGAAAATTCATAACAAATTCATATGAACTGATAATAATGCAAATAAGATATCCAAATGTTCATAAAATCATTACTTTTATAAGCATGCCATTAGCATTCATGAAAAGGTATTGTAAAAACTACCCAATGTTATTAATGTTATTACCATCATTAAACATAAAAAGCTATAAAAAATAATGTTTTCGTGAATAAAAATTATATGCAAATCTAGGTGATGTTTTCTGAACATTCTCATATCTTATTTGCATTTTTCAGATTTCAAATGAATTTATTATGAATTTTCAAATGACTTTGACCATTACATTGAAAATTCATAACAAATTCATATGAACTCAGAAAAATGTAAATAAGATATCAAAATGTTCAAAAAACATCACCTACATTTGCGTGTAATTTTTATTCATGTAAAAGTATTATTTATACCATTTTATGTCTAAAAATGTTAATAACATTAATATCCTTGGGTATTTTAAACATTACTTTTTCCAGAATAGAAATGGCATGCTCATAAAGGTAATGTTTTTATGAACGTTTTGATATCTTATTTGCATTTTTATGAGTTCATATGAATTACTTATGAATTTTTAAAGTATTGGTCAAACGGTCAAAGGGCACTCGAATGACCCCTGAGACAAATCTAAGGGCAAAATTGAGCAGAGCCAAAAAGAAAGGGCAAAACCCGTGGTGTGGCACAACTAGGGGCAAAACTATAATTGTACCATCTTTTTAAACTGTAGCTATCATCTGCCAGCTATCATTAGTTTTGGATCTATCCACTGGTTTGCTACCATCAGTCTTGATTTCTGCATGCACCCCTTAGGCCTCACATAATCTAACTATGTTTTTTTATTATGTATGTCAGTTATTGTACACAATCGTACTGAACATGTAGAGAAAAAGAGAAGACCGTTGCATGGGAATATAATGTCATGCAGACACCACTCCATGGTGGGCGCAGTGGGGGCCCATTTCCCCCCATTCCAGATTGTATTCCAGAGGAAGATAACTGTTCAGAGGGGGATTCAGAGGGAGCCGACCACTCTTATTTACCCCCTGAGGTGTTTGCTCTAACCTGGCATGCTGATGTTGGTCATATCATGCATATGGCGCCTTGCGTTGCTTACTTTATACATCTTATATGTCATCGGCTTAGTTTAGATTTGCTTTGTGTGAATGCCACCTGTTTGGTTTCTATATCATATATGTGAATTATGCAATGCCAACTTGTTTAGCCAGGCATCATATACGTGAATCATGCAATGCCATCCTGTTTAGCCAGTCATCGTATATGTGAATTGTATCGTGCCATACTATTTTATCCATCATGTATTCCATTTGTCGACAATGTTTGTACATTCATCTACTCTTCCTGTGCAACAGCCATTTGAGTCGGTGATGGGAAAATCTGGAGTTAAAACAAAGTCTTCTGAGCAGTCAGTGCTACCTGTCGATGCAGATTTCTTGCTGGTTACAGATAGCTCCTTAGAGGAGTATTCAGAGACAGATGACCAGGCGTATTACCCCCCTGAGGTGTATGCTCTAACTTGGAAGGGTTATATTGCTCATACCATGCATATGGTGTCTTGCATTGCCATGCCATCTGCTTAGATTAGACATGCTTTGTGTGAATGCCTCCTGTTTACTTTCTATATCAGATATGTGAATTACGCAATGCCATGTTTTTAGCCAGTTATCATATATGTGAATTATGCACCGCCATCCTGTGTAGCCAGGCATCATATATGTGAATTATCTCGTGCCATCCTTTTTTTATTACGTATTCCATTTGTCAACAATCTATGTATATTGAACTACTCTTCATGTGCATCAGCCATTTGAGCCGGTTATGGAAAAATCTGGAGTGAAAATAAGGTCTTCAGAGAAAACAATGGTACATGTTGAAGCATATATCTCGATGGTTACAGGTAGCTCCTCAGAGGAGGATTCAGAGACAGATGACCAGTCCTATATCCCACCTGAGGTGTATGCTCTAACTTGCAATCTTTATAGTTCTCATATCATGCATATGGTGTCTTGCATTGCTTAGTTTAGACATCATATACACAATATTCAATGCCATCTGCTTAGTTTAGAGATCATACATGCGAGTGCCAGCTCCTTAGTATATGAATCAATTATGTGAATTATATCATGCCATCCTGTATACTTAGACAACATGTATGTGAATTATTTCATCCCAACCTATTTTAGAAAGACATCATATAGTTATGTTATGTCATCCTGTTTAGATACTCATCATATGTTGAATTATGCCATTATATCCTGTTAAGTTATCCATCATATATCTAAAACTGTGTCATGCTATCCTATTTAGTTAGCCATCATATATGTCAAATTCTGTCATGCTGTCCTGTTTGGTTAGACAACATATATGTGAATTACCACATCTGTCTATCATACAATGTCTATACATTCAATTTATTTTCTTGTTTATCAGCCATTTGAATTGGAGGGGGTGATGGCAGTATCTAAGGAAGTAAAGACCCATTCTTCACAAAAGAGGTGGTACCCGTCGATGCAGATACAACCATGGTTGTACTGGCCGATGAACTAGCCCCACCACACATAATCGAGACTCTTCCAGATTGTACACCTACACCGTTTGATAGAGAACCAGCTACACCCCATCTAACCCCAACTGTCGTGGAATTGTCACGGCAGATGTCCTCGTTGAAAGGACTTAGTCGTGAGGCCAACGCATCTATGTGGTAGCTTGAACGGGGTTGGTTGGAATCGAGAGACACGAGGTTTTACCCAGGTTCGGCCCCTCACGGTGGAGGTAAAAGCCTACATCGTGCTTCATTGATATTGATCATGGTGATGCTCACAATTACAAGGGTGCTCTTTCGCTACCTCTATCTCAAGAGCTATTGATTTGTCTGTCTCAACTTGTGAAACTTGTCAAAAACTCCCCCCTCTTTGGGTGCCCTATCCCTCCTTATATAAGTTGGAGGGGCGGGTTACATGTGGAGTCCTACTAGGATTTAGGACTAGTTTATCCTCTATTACAAGCCGGATACAAGTCCGGGTCTTGCTTCCTTGTAAGGAAAATATTCCTCATGCCTTTCCTCTTAAGCCGGCCTACCGGACACGCACCTTGTGCCGGTCTTCTCATAAGCCGCCCTCTGGGCCTTGGGCCTCCGGGTCTTGTCGCTCCTCTGACCCGCCTGCCGGGTTACCAATGAACCGCCAAGCTCGGGCGGGTCACCCTTGAGTTGCCGGGTCCGGGCGGGTTACCAATGAGTCGCCAGCCTTTGGGCGAGTTACCGATGAAATGCCAAGTCCGGCCGGGTCATACATCCGGCCGGGTTACACCGTGGGGTATATCCCCGACATTAGCCCCCAGTTTAATTTGGATTTATCCATGTTAAACTCATCCTGCAAAATAAACACAAAAACAAATTCGACAGGTTGTGCTCCGGGTTAAAAGTTTTTCCTGAACCGGCACCTAATCATCCTTAAGTCCTTGTCATTTCCTTCATAGCAAATCTCTTTTAGCGGATATGTTCAAACTTTGCCAATGCAAAAAATCCAGATACTTCTTCTGAACAATCCGGGTCAACAGGCCAGTCATCTGATTTTCAGCAGGCTTGAAGATGTAGATTTTGCCAGTTTATAATCACCAAAACTGTTGGGTTATAAAAGCTGATAAAACCGGGTCATGATTGTTGCTGACGCCGGGTCAATCTTATGTCGACTTGGTGCTTGCTTATATAAATATAGTTTCCAATCGTTGAGTCGGCTCTCCAATCCTTTCTATGAATAGCTTGGAAGAAATAAACTTTGCAAATTCCTCCAATAAGAACATGATACCTGGTTTGCTCAAAACTGAGAATTTGAAGGTGTATCTCCCTTATATCCATATCACCTGTAGCCCCCAAGTCTTAAGAAGGGAGCGTAGTAACATCTTAAGACTTGCTTTAATGTTAATGCTGCAACTTTGCAGAAATCCAGTTTGTTCATCTAAGCCACCAGTCATAAACTGAATATTTTGCACCTCACATGTGTCGCCCCCAAGTGCCGGGTCATTATGCAATAATGAGCAGGGACTTTGTAGATATGATCATGCAGATTTGAGCAGCAATGTGTAGCCCCCAAGGGCCAGCTCAGTAAGATAATACTGAGCTGGGACTTTATATGTACTTCAAAAAATAACACCAAATGATGTAGCTCCCAAGTTTTGGGTTACCTTCGACAGGAGCAATTAGTAGCCCCCAAGGGTCGGCTCATTACGATGTGATGAGTCGGGTCTTCAATAAGGTGAGTTAAAAATAACCTTGCATTAGCCCCCAAGTGTCATGGTGCATGCTTGCAGCGACATGGGACTTGCATACTTAAAGTAATCTCAATTTGAATAATGTAGCCCCCAAGTGCCGGGTCGTATGCCTGCAACGACTCGGGACTATTCCTTCCATTGTAGAATAAATCATATCCATTGATAAAGAAATAATAGCCATTGCGCTGAAGCGACTTTGAAAACCTCAATCATAATACTGGTTATGAAAACCTCAATCATTCAATACCATAATGAAAATCCAGCCATGTTGGCTATTCAAGATTTGAATAATATAATTTGGAGTAAAACACCCGGCGGCTCTTGGCCGATGGCGACTTAATGCGCATCCATTGTACTCCGGGATGCAACCCGGCGGCTTATAACCTTTGTAAAAATCAATAACTGATAACCCTTTTGAAACACCAATTTAATTTTTGATGATGGGCTTGAACTTAATCATTTATGTAAGCCAAAACTCTGCATGTCCTGCACAAAGTTTAAACAACATATGCCCTGGCGACTTAACGTCAAAAGCCAGGGCGGGTAACAACCCAAACATAATATAGTCTTATGCAATTATGAAAAAGACTAGAATTAAGGCCATTCAAGCCAAAACATACTGGCAACTTAAAGTCCAAAACCAGGGCGGGTTATCAAACCTCGCATACTTATATAACCAGGAAAACATACCTGTAGAATTAATTTATACTGCCGGCTTACATCGCCATATCCAGTGAGGGTAATGACCCAAGGGAGTACATGATCCCAATAGCACAAATCAAAGCATGTTGGCCACTTAAAGTCCATAGCCAGGGTGGGTTATCAAACCTCGCATATTCATATAACAAGTAAATAACATACCTGTGTTGTTTGTTCATACTGCCGGCTTACAATGCCATATGCAGTGAGGGTAACAGCCCAAAAACTTAGAGCGCATAAGTCCAAGTGCACAATCAAAATATACTGGCGACTTATCGTCCAAAGCCAGTTACAAACATCTGGCGACTCAACGTCCAGAGCTAGTTAAAAACATCTGCGATTCAACGTCCATTGCCAGTCAAAATATACTGGCGACTCAACGTCCAAAGCCAGTTACAAACATCTGGCGACTCAGCGTCCAAAGCCAGGGTGTAATCCAAAGATTTTATAGCGCATAATTCCAATTGCGTAATCAAAGTATACTGGCGACTCAACGTCCAAAGCCAGGGCGGTTTACCAAACCCATAATATTCATACCGTTATTGAAAGACATACCTGTAGATTAATACCATGGTGATGCCTTGATAATTATAATCCGGAGCCAGTATCAACCCGGAGTCATGAAATATCATCATTTTGATTGCTCAAGGCAAAACATCCTGGCGACTTAAAGTCTGCTATCAGGGCGGGTTACCAAACCCAATATGCTCAATTATGAGTCATATGAATTAAGGCTACATGGCCAAAATTGTTTTAAACCATATGTCAATATGGTATAAGAATATGAACCAAAACAATGTTCATAGAAAATAACAAATCAGAAAAAACAAGGCTTTCATAGGCTGCCAAACCTCAATATCAAGTGCTGTTCAAGGGCTGCACAGCCACTGAGTTAATCCTTTATTCAAACCTGTAAGCCGGGCCTCACATGACCAATCGCCGTTTTAACTTTTGATAAGTTTAGGGTCTTTATAAGATTGACTGTCAAGAGTACGGCGAGTCATTCCAGGATTACCTGGGTGGAGTGGCAGACATACAAAGGCAGGATAACCCAGATTTTTGGTGAGTACACCTGGCGTCCAAACCGATCAAAAGGGTGAATATAGCTATGTTCATTGAACAGGAAGCCCCCAAGTGACCTTTAACAAGCAATCAAGGCAGGTTACCTATGTTTGAACTGCGCATTATAGCAAGTTCTCTTTGGTAACAATTCAACTTGGGCAGAAAACCCCCAATTTATTTGCAATCAAGGCGTACAAGCCGGATCAGTAGGGTAGTCATAGCTATGCTCAATGAGCAGGAAGCCCCCAAGTATTTTTTAACAAGGCGTGTAAGCCGGATCAATAGGGTAGTCATAGCTATGCTCAATGAGCAGGAAGCCCCCAAGTAATTTTTAACAAGGCGTGTAAGCCGGATCAATAGGGTAGTCATAGCTATGCTCAATGAGCAGGAAGCCCCCATGTGACCATAATAAGATAAGCCCGTAAGGCAGGATACCCATGTTTGAACCGCGCATCATGGCAGCAAGTTCTCTTTGGCAACCTTTAATTTTTCTGAGAACTCGAACTTGCGAGAGATGAATTCCTCTTGAACCGGATGTTGAACCAGATATTAAGAGCTCACAACTTTGAGAGATAAATTTCCCTTGAGCCGGATTTTAAACCGGAATCTTTTCTTGTAAACCGGAACTCTTCCATTGAGCCGAAGCTTTTAAATTTCCAGGCACTTTTTAAGCCGAAAATTTTCTGACGGCCTCTAAACTTTCATCAATGTAACAGTAGCCTTCGGGATCGGGTTATTTTCCCTCCAATGACCCGGAGTTCTTGAATCTCACAATATTTGATAAGTCATGTCATCGTAGCCCCCGAGTCTTAAGACGACTCAAGGAGTTGTCTTAAGATTCTCCATATTTGACCGTGATATAAACCGGTATATAGTTGAACAGCGGAACGCTGTAATATATTGAAGCTCGGCGGGTTATAAATGATCTCGTATGAGCTGTGTCAATAACCCAGCTGATGATTCATCCCAACTGGTTGTTGAAGTTTAAACAAACCACAGTGGCGGTGACTTGTGCACCTGTCCATTGAGCCATCCGGTGCAGGCGAAGGCTGATAATGTAATATGATTTGCTCCAGAATTGTTGGAATAGATCGGACCACAGGGCGGACAGTAAAGACAACCGCGGCATCAGAGACAGCACGGACACGGGCAAGTCGACCACGGGCACGGACAGATGAGCCGGCCGTGGCGTTATAAGCCGGTGCAGACAGGGAGTAATTCGCAGCCGCGGTAAGCCGTGTAGACGGGCGAGTCAGCCATGTCATGTTGATGTAGACTGGGCCGCAGAGGTGGCGGCTTGCACATACATTCGTTGAGCATTATAGAACGGTCATATGCTAGTGCATGATATCCATGATACGACCATCGCTCTTGCAGTGAACAATTGTCCTGCCTCAAAAATATCACCAGCCAGGACACTTGTTCTTTGAATAAAAAACAATATGTGTTAATAAAATAAACGTGGACAAATATCACCTGATGCATCTGAACGCCAGATGATCTTTGCGTGGTCCCAACCCCATGGTGGGCGCCAACTGTCGTGGAATTGTCACGGCAGATGTCCTCGTTGAAAGGACTTAGTCGTGAGGCCAACGCATCTATGTGGTAGCTTGAACGGGGTTGGTTGGAATCAAGAGACACGAGGTTTTACCCAGGTTTGGCCTCTCACAATGGAGGTAAAAGACCACATCCTACTTCATTGATATTGATCATGGTGATGCTCACGATTACAAGGGTGCTCTTTCGCTACCTCTATCTCGAGAGCTATTGATTTGTCTGTCTCAACTTGTGAAACTTGTCAAAAACTCCCCCCTCTTAGGGTGCCCTGTCCCTCCTTATATAAGTTGGAGGGGCGGGTTACATGTGGGGTCCTACTAGGATTTAGGACTAGTTTATCCTCTATTACAAGCCATATACAAGTCCGGGTCTTGCTTCCTTGTAAGGAAAATATTCCTCATGCCTTTCCTCTTAAGCCGGCCTACCGGACACGCACCTTGTGCCGGTCTTCTCATAAGCCTCCCTCTAGGCCTTGGGCCTTCGGGTCTTGTCGCTCCTCTGACCCGCCTACCGGGTTACCAATGAACCGCCAAGCTCGGGCGGGTCACCAATGAGTCGCCAGGTCCGGGCGGGTTACCAATGAATCGCCAGCCTTTGGGCGAGTTACCGATGAAATGCCAAGTCCGGCCGGGTCATACATCCGGCCGGGTTACACCGTGGGGTATATCCCCGACACCAACCCTAGTAGATAGTAACCCACTTCTACTTGACACAGCACCATGTCCACCACAGAGTACCCCCACACGAGCAGTTTGTAAGGCAACTGCAGTGCCCAAAGCACAAAGACCACCACAACAAACCCAAACTCCACATTTAAAGCATAAGAGCAACTGTTCTTAGGTTAGATTCCGTAGCTATGGTGCATACTCCTTTGCTCTTGCATCACTGTATTTACTCATACGAACTAATTTCGAATTTGAAGGATCCAATTGAAACTCCAATGGTGCAACAGGTATGTATTAAACCTATTTCTTTAACTACCTTGCTGTTCTAACTTCTTGCTCTATGTTGATTTCAGTTTCAGTTGTATAAACAATTATGTTCTCATGTCATGCAGATTACAAGTGTTGTTAGTGCTGTGTAGTTTCCCACACTTATATTCTGTCTATGCTGCTGTGTCTTAAAAAGATATGATTTGAACTGTGTCTCTATCTTGATTTGGCAACATAAACTAGAATGATATAGTACATAGATATATGTTTGTTTCATGCTGTTATCCTGTCCACCTTACTACTGAACCGGTTTACCAAAATGAGTTTCATATACTACATGATAAAACGTTGATGTGTCTGCTTGTTTCTCTTGCAGAATGCTAATAGAATATTGGAGAAGAGCACACCATTATGCAATGGTAGAGAAAGTAATGTAGATAAGGTTCAAGATAGTGAGACAACCCTATTGGTCTCCAAGAAAGGAGATAAAAACTATCTTGTAGACAGTGAGACAACCCCAAAGTCCTGTGTTGATGTAGTGTTCGGGTTACTGGCCACTACCGCTAGCACAAGTTCTTCGAACTCGCTGCCTGAATCACTTTGGCTTCTTCAGTCTTAGCTACAGGCTAAAAGGCATCAGTCAGCTGTGCTGCGGCAAGAAGCCAACGGACTAAGGAAGTTCCTGCAGAATTCAGATGCATATTTTCTGGTGCAACAGCAAGCGCTGGAGGATTTAAGCGCCAAACAAGAGAAAGTTAATAATCTTGCTAAGCATCTTGCCAGCATGGTGGGTACCCAGGATATTGTTTCTTGAGCTCTTCTGTAGTGGTTTCTGTTCTAGACTTGTTTTGCTGCCACGTTTATTTGCACTGGTGGCCAATTTAGACCCAGTGTATGTAATATGCTGCTTTGTTCCCTATATTTGCGCCGCTGGCGAACTTTGATGCCCAGTGGATGTAATATGTGTAATAGCCGTAATAGCCTAGCGTAAGTTGCTTGCTTATTTATTTCCTTATTCTCTTGTTTATTTGTTTGGTTCTAGCCACTGCAGTTCTTTTTCCGCGGTTTGCTAGTGGCCACAATAAAATATTTTTTAAAACTAGGCCACAATAACCATGGGCAACATACGGACCGTTGTAACCATGGTCCTGCTACCTGCCGTAGTGACCATGGGCCTCCTACGGGCCGTAGTATCCATGGGCCTTCTATGGGCCGTATAATCAATGGGCCTTTATGGGCCGTATGATCGATTGGCCAAACATGGGCAGTACTATTCATGGGCCAATAACGGTCCGCAAAATGGGCCGTAAAAGGGATAGAGTGGAAATCGTCTGTTTATGGCCCGACCATAACGGGCCGTTAATAAGCCGACATGTATAGCGGGCTTAATTCTATCGACATGCATCACGGGTCATTAATGGGCCGTATTTGATGACGCTATGAAAACAGCCCAACGGGTTAACGGGCCACAAACGGAATGACTGTAACCACGGGCTGAATTTGGCCCACAAGCTGAACAGGCCAGTAATGAACCGTAAGTAACCGAATGCTGGAAATGAGCCCAAGAATAAATGGGCCCTTAGAAGGCCGAAAGTTAACACGGACTTGAAATGGCCAACGGAATAATGGGCCGTGAATGGTATAAAGCGATACACTGTTCATTATGGGCCAGTTTCACCACGGGCCTTTAAAGGGCCCAGAGTTACAAAGGGCCTCTTATGGGTCAAAAGACATCATGGGCCATACATGGGCCGGAAGTTACAATGGGCTGGAATCATATTGGACGGCCCAGATGACGTTACTGGGCCTAACACTACTAGGAAAAGGCTTATTAGTGGCGCACCTGTTTTGGCCATTAATGGCGCACTACAGGTGCGCCACTATCATCACGCCACTAGTAACATATACTAATGGCGCACCCCTGGTGCGCCATTAGTATACCAGACTATAGTGGCGCACCAGGCAGTGCGCCATTAGTAAGTCACACGGTGCGCCATTAGTATGCCTCCCACGGGGCCATATTTACCTTGTGCTCTGGGTTACTAATGGCGCACTAACAGATAATGCGCCACTAGTATTTTTATAGCAGTGCGCCACTAATGTGCTGTATGGTGCGCCACTAGTATGAATATGAGGATTTTTTTTTCTTTTCTGATATTTGCACAGATTACAAAATATATTACTGCACAGAATATAGACAGCAAAACATATAAACAATAGATTCATCGAATACAATAGAAGATTAGTCTCCGAATACAATTCATCATATTAGCTAGTCTCCGAATTCAAAAGACCAAACAAAGTTAGAACATTACAAGTCTCGAGACCGCGAGTAGCCAGTTTGTCTTCACATTACAAGTCGATATCGATCATCTAAACTACCATCACATAGAAGAGAGCTGCGGTCATCACGATGAGCATCATCGCGATGAAACTGGTCTTCATCCGGTTCCTCCTCCGCTCCCTCCTCTCTCCCGCTAGATAGCGCGCGTATCTAGCTTCCGCCTCCGCCCTAGTGGTGTACCCTTTGTAACTGTTACCGCTGAAATGGTGAACCTGTCTCTGACACTCCTCCCAGTCGTCGTAGACTCCGGGAACCTTACCCTTGTACACGACATACAACGGCATCTCTATGCACTAGCCAAACAAAACCTTAGTAGCAATTCACAGACAATACATAAGCAATATATAAGTATGCAACAAAAGGATCGGAAGAGAAAAGCAAGACATTAATAGCACGATTCATGGTCCTACTAATAAATAGCATCGATTACATATAAGTTGAACAACTGTCCAAACCAAAGAGACATACAAGTTCATTAAAGTTTAATTACAACATGAGCTAATCGATATTTCAGAACTACATAGCATCACTACTTTCGACTCGACTCAGGGACCGGAGCGTGGATGAAGCCGCCGTCTGTCGTGATGGTCATGAAATCGCGGGCGTTGTCAGCCTGCATTTGTAGCGTTGTTTCTATCTCATTGTTGGACGGTTGATATCTGAGGTAGAACTGCCCCGAGGTACGAAGGACATCTTGATGGATGATTTCCGCAAACTCCGACTGGATGTGAATGAATTCTTGTCTGATGTCCGCGTCCTGGATTGCTGACAAGCGTGCGGCCCAATCTTTGAGATTATTTGGTAGCAGAAGGTGATTATGGTCCCGTACGATCGCCCGCATGTGATGGAGGGCGTAGTAGGCATCCTTCTGACCGCCAGGCGGCTGCTTGACACAGGGGAACATCGTATTGTGGGTGAACACGTGCTTGCCGTACCTACGAATTGGACTGCTGAAGGTGCCTCCAGATCTGGCGTAGCCGGGGAGAACATCATCAAGAACTTTCTTGATATTTGTGTAGTCTTTCTTCGACTGACGGTCCGAGTTGAAATACGTGGCCAAGGAATATTTCGGGCTTAAGAGGATGAGTGTGCAATGTGTGTCACTGCACAAAACACGGAATGTTAGAAAAAAAAAGAACGATCGAAATCTAAGAAATCATATGTTACGGGGCGGTGAGGGGATGACTTACTCGGGAAAGTAAGGCACGAGGAAGTTATCCTTATCTGGGTTTGCCAGAATGACGCCTTCGAGGTATGAACTCGCGACTTGCCGGTCCCCAGCGCTGCCCAAGATCTTGGCACGCATGTAGAAGGGGTCGACTATCACGATGTCCGGGGTCTTGTCTCTAATGACCCGCATCTCCATACTCAGCGAAAATAGCCGAACGAAGGTGTAGTGCAGCGGATGAAGGTTAAACATAGCAAAGATGTCATCAAACCGCAGGACGATCATACCCCCGATGGCGCTATCCACAAAGCCCTTGCCCTCTGGCACCTCGGCCACGAAAACCGGGTATGCCACATCATTCTCTCGGAGACGCCGCTTCTCCAAAGAAAGAGCACTGTCATGCAGACTCCGCATAGCACCGGTTGCAGCATTGAGCAGATTAGTCGCAAGTACCCCATATGTCCTATTTTTAGCAAAGTCATGCTAAAATTCACGGAAAATTTCAGCATGACCTTTGCTGAAAATAGGACATATGGAGTACCCGAATTTGCCGGAACGGAAGTTAATCGACATTCCGGCAAACTCAAGGGCCTCTCAGGGTACCTGCAAAATCATTATCCCCGCGTTCTTATAATTTCAGAAGATCACAAGTAGCATCATCACAAGTACAACATCATCACAAGTACAGCAGCAGCAGCAGCAGCAGTGAATACAGGCATAACAGCAGCAGCAGCAGGTTTATTCTTCTTCTTCATAAACACTAATTGTCTAATTGAGCAATACAGCGATAGTGTGAACAAATAAAAACACAAACTACACCTACATATTTTAGAAGATAGCTTCAAGGTAATGATGTTCAGAAGATGGCAGATAATGATTTCAGTACATGGTACATTGGCTGTCTGTCGTTCAGCAAAGAGATATCTTCAGAAAACAAATAGGAGTACTGTACTAGAGTACTCTGAATATCACCACTCTCATATCCTAGATAAAACCAAAATGACATATCCTTGTTCAGTTCGGCTAGCAGAATTTGTTGCCTAGCTAGTCACATTCTCACATCTGGACATCAATCCCCTCACTCACATCTACACCTACCAATATCATATGATTACGGTAGCAGATGATTGCTAGACTACACTCTTAAACTCATTTTGGGATCAGTGGAAAACAGTTAGTGCCAAATTCCTGCTCCACTTTTTTGTCTTGTTTTTTCACTGAAAACTGATATGGGAAAAGTAGTAAATAATTAGCACTAGTTGGCTAGTACAGTAACAGATGGCAACCAATTGACAATGTGGAGCAGAATTTTGTCAAGGTGATGTTAGTCATGATGGTCATAACAAATTACGGTAGCTAGAACTAGAAAGTAACAAATGTCTAACATCCATATAACTCATGATGGCGCAAAAAGTTCAAATGGTGAGTAGCTTAGCTTGGCATGTCTCAGACTCATTTGTGCACTGGTAACTAGTTTTTTACAGCAACCAACAACAACACTGATCAGGGAGCTGCCTGCATATTTCTAAAAGAGAAGGAAAATTCTGTTTGCTCGTAAACTTGCTGGAGGCTGCAAAACTAGTGTAAGTTGTCGCTGTTCTACACACACTTAGTTCCAATTCATGACCATTTCAAGTTAAATGTTCTTCCTGTCTTCCAGGCCCATCTAAGCATGTCCGTCCACTCAATAACTCTGCGACTACTTCTAATGGAGGAGAGGAGGAACAGCAGAGGTGGCTACTCACATCTGCTTCTGGTGGGTGTTGAGGTAGGACTTCTCGCAGTACTCGGAGGCGGAGTAGAGCTGCGGCCGCAGGTTCTTAAGCTCCTGCATCAAGCATGGCCACAACGCGTCAAGAAGGGGAACAGGCCGGATCCCCGAAAGGTCCTAAAACAATTTATAGCTTAAAAAAAGAAGAACAGGGAGTTGGAAGAGAGAGGATGGCTCACCGTGGAGGAGTGGAGGACTGGATGATCTGCAGCTTCGGGACGGAGGCGCGGAGGGGCGCGGCGGCGGCAGAGGGCAGACGGGTAGATGGGCCGTGGAGGAAGCTGGGCTGCGGCGGGAGTGGGTCCCTGCGGCGGCGAGGACCGAGACGGCGAGGCGGGGCCGGCGGCGGCGCTGGAACCCTAGCGCTGGCCCTGCTCGAGTTCGAGCCGAGCGAAGGAGGGTTGTTCGCCTGTTCGGTCGGAGCACCTCGTCGGAGCGGGCGCGGCGGTCGTCAGAGCGGGCGCGGGGGTCGTCGGAGCGGCTGTGGAGCGGGCGCGGGGGTCGTCGGAGCGGGTGTGGCGAGGTAGGGAAGGGGGATCTGGCGGGAGGGAAGGGGGATCGGGCGAAGGGGTATCTAGCTAGAGGGGGGAAGGTTAGTAATGGCGCACCATCTAGGAGTGCGCCATAAAAACACTGATAGCAATGGCGCACCCTCCTCTGGTGCGCCATTAGTAACTTTTTTTTTCTGATAGCAATGGCGCACCCTCCTCTGGTGCGCCATTAGTAACTCTTTTTTTTCATTATTTTTTGTTGCATCTAATAATTTGTTTTTTTATCAAATTTGTTATTTTCATGAGGACTAGAACAGAAGATATCATCAAATATCATCAAATTTGTTTTTTTTTTGAAAATATCATCAAATTTGTTATTTAAAAATATCATCAATATTTTTTTTGGATTTTTAGTTGCATTCATTTGTGAATTGGTAAAACATTTATGAATATGAAAAAATATCATCAAATTTGAAAAAATATTCATGAATTCAAAAAGTGCCCATGAAATTTAAAAATATTCATGAGTTCAAAAAATATTAACAAATTCAATATTCATGAGGACTAAAACAGAAGAAATATCATTTCAAAATGTCGAAATACAATCGAGAAATGAAGACTACGATTTAAATACAATCGATCTTAGCTAGCTATCTTTTCACAATCTTCTTGCCCTTCTTTTTCGCAAATGGAGTTCTTCTGTTGAACGGACGTCCTTTAGGGAGGGTGGTCCTGCTTCTTCTTGTGGTGTATGGCACTTCATCGTCGTCGTCATGTTCCATCTTCGTGTCGCCGTACTTGTCGAAGTCTTGCTCATTGGCGACTCCATCCATTCCGATGATCTTCCTTTTGCCTCTCCTCACGACAACACGACTGGGCTTTGACGGGTCGGTAATGAAGAAGCATTGGTCCACTTGGGAAGCCAGTACCCATGGCTCATTTTTCGTGGTGACGTTTGCGCCCGCGGTCTTGGATTTGGCTTCGGGTATAACCATGGTGGTGAAATACCGGTCTTCTTTTAGGACGCTCTTGGCCCATCTGACACGGAACATCGGGACCTTCTCTCCAGCGTAGCTCAGCTCCCAGATCCCCTCGATCCTTCCATAGTATCTGTCCTTGTCGTTACCGGTGTAGGATTCCATCGTTACCCCGGAGTTCTGATAACCATCGCTCTTTATGTCCTTGTCCTCGGTGTAGAATGTGTAGCCGTTGATATCGTACGCCTCATAGGTCATCAGGTTGTGCTCGGCACCCTGTGACAAGGCGAATATGAGTTTTTCTTCCGCGGAAGAATCCTCATGTAAAGGGTACGACAGAAGCTTCTCCTTGAACCAACGCGTGAAACATGAGTTGTGCTCTTTGATTATATCTTCGTCCGTCCTCTGTTGGCCTCGGTCATTGTACGTCTTCTCAATAAAGGTTTTGTGCTCTACCACCCAAGGATCGACCATGTCTATGTGTTGTAGCGCGACTAGGTTTGCTCTTTCAAAGTCGGCGAGTCAACCCTCGAAGTCGACATGCATTTTGCGGTGACCATCGCGGTGACCCCATCCAGCGAGCCTGCCGAGGTGCCTGTTGACGGGCAGACCAACGGGGTTCTCGATGCCTAGATAATTCGTGCAGTAGGAGATGCACTCTTTGGTCAGAAAGCCCCTGGCTATGCTTCCCTCTGGACGTGACATGTTGCGAATGTATCCTTTGATGACACCATTCATCCTTTCGAACGGCATCATGCTGTGCAGGAACGTAGGCCCGAGTTGGATGATATCCTCCACGATATGGACCAGCAGATGCACCATAACATCGAAGAATGCGGGCGGGAAGTACATCTCAAGCTCGCATAGTATCACCACGATCTCTTCCTGTAGCCTTCTGAGTTGCCTCACGCCAACCGACTTCCGAGAGATGACGTCGAAAAAGTTGCATAGGCCAAATAGCGTTTCACGGACGTGCGCGTCCATGATCCCACGGATTGCAACTGGAAGTATCTGCGTCATCAGCACGTGACAGTCGTGAGACTTCATCCCGCTGAACTTCTGCTTCGCTGAGTCTAGGTATCTGCTTATCTTCCCCGCGTAACCATAAGGAAGTTTTACTCCTACGAGGCAGGTGAAAAACTGCTCGATCTCCTCCTGACTTAGAGTGAAGCACGCGGGAGGGCAGTCATTTCCGATCTTCTTGGCCTTTTTGCCTTTGCGACGACTTTCCGTGTCCGTCGCCTCATCATCATTAGCGTGAAGCTCCTCCCTGATGCCCATTGATTTCAAGTCTGCCCTTGCTTTCGGCCCATCTTTGGTCCTCTCTGGCATGTTGAGCAGGGTACCAAGCAGACTCTCGCACACATTCTTCGTGATATGCATGACATCAAGGCTGTGAGGCACACGGAGGATCTTCCAGCATGGCAAGTCCCAGAAAACCGACCTCGTTTTCCATACCTTCAGCAGTGGCTCTGGCGCCTTTTGCTTCTTTCCCGGTGGTGGGCACTCTTTCCAATTTTTCAACAGCTCGTCTATTTCCTCGCCGCTCCTCGTACGCGGGCATCTTCGGGGTTCGGTTTCACCATCGAACTGATCCTTGCGTTTTCTCCATGAGTCATCATCGCGAAGCCACCTTCGATGTCCCATGAACACGGTTTTCGAAGACCCGGGATCTCTATCTAGCTGGCGATATGTTGTGTCATCCATGCACCTGACGCATGCACGAAATCCGTGGACCACCTGCCCCGCGACATATCCGTAACCGAGATAGTCTTGCACCGTCGTGAGCAGTGCGGCTCTCATAGGGAAATATTCTTTCTCTGTGGTGTCCCACATATTGGCTGGCGTTTTCCATAGCGTGTCTAGCTCCTCTTTCAGCAGCCCCAGATACAGATTGATGTCGTTCCCTGGTTGTTTCGGCCCTTCAATTAGCATACTCATATGAATGTACTTCCTCTTCATGCACTTCCAGGGGAGAAGGTTGTACATCCACACAAACACAGGTCAGGTGCTATGTGTGCTTCTCTGGCTGCCAAACGGATTGACTCCATCGGTGCTCGCGCCCAGCACGATGTTCCTTGGATCGTCCCCAAAATCTGGTTATTCGAAGTTCAACGCTTGCCACTGGCTCGCATCCTTAGGGTGACTCAGCATCTTGTCTTTTTTATTTATCTCCAGATCATTTCCGTCATCTTCTCGCTTATTCTCCTCCCTATCCGCGTGCCAACGCAGGAGCTTTGCTGCCTTAGGGTCCGTGAAATACCGCTGCAGACGAGGAGTGATCGGAAAGTACCACACCACTTTTCGAGGAGCTTTCTTCCTCTTCTTGTATCGAGTGACGCCGCACACCGGACATATGGTAGACTCCGCGTGCTCGTCCTGATAAATGATGCAATCATTCATGCACACATGGTATTTCACGTGCGGTAAATCCAGAGGACACACGATTTTCTTCGCCTCCTCGAAACTGGTCGGGCACTTGTTCCCCTTGGGAAGACGTTCGTGCCAGAATGACATGTTCTCGTCGAAGCATGCGTCGGTCATTTTGTGTTTTACCTTTATCTCCAGAGCCATGAGCGTTACTTTCAGGCGGGTATCCTCGGGCCTACATCCTTCATACAATGGAGTAACCGCGTCTATCTCCAGTTGATCCAGCTTGGCTTTCTCTCGGGCGGCAACTCTTGCGTTATCCGTCTGCTTGAGAAGCAGCTCTTGAATATGAGGGTCCTGCACCCAACCCATCGATGGTCCATCGTCGTCTGCTCCGGCATCTTCATCTTCATGATCATGCCCTTCGTCTTGATCTTCCTCATCATCATGTCCGGCATCTTCTACATGATGACTATGTACTGCATCACCGTCGTGATCATGTCCTGGAGATTCTTCGTCTTCTCGCCCGCCCTCGCCGCCGCGGTTGTCTTGCTGCCCTTCCTCATTTCTTGCCCGGCCCGCATGGACGACTTCATAGTCATCTTCATCACCTTGCCACCGATAGCCATCCATGAAACCACGCAAGAGCAGGTGGTCCCGCACCTGTCCGGAATCCGGGTCCGTAATAAGGCTCTTCAGCTTGCATCTTCGACACGGACATCTTATCTCCGTCTCGTTCTTTTGAAGCATCTCGCCCTTCGTGGAGCTCAAAAACCTATTCACGATGCCTTCGGTCATCGCGCGGACCATGGTCGCCTGCGGGGTAGAGCAAAATGATATTTTAGAACCAAGAAGAAATTTGGCATGACTTTGCCTAAAAATAGGACCAAAAAGAATGCATAGTGCCAAATTCTCGCCGAAACGGAAATGAATCAACATTCCGGCAAAATATTGGCAACTATCGCATTTCAAATACCGGTACCTGCAAACACAAACATATGCAACACCACAAACATACGTAGATCTAGGCCATAAAAAGTGCATGTGCATGTTGTTGGAGGGAGAAAAAAGTAGATCTACAACATAATTAAAGAAAGCTTTCCCCTTACTTACCTATCAAAAAAAGGTAATTTAACCACTTAATTTGGGTGAATATATGGTGCAAATGAGGTGAGGAGGAGGAGGCAGCCGAGACAAGCTTGGAGGAGGAGGTGGAGAGAATGAAGTGGGGAAAGTGAGTGTGGTAGGTGGCTGTCCAAAATATCTAGCTGGTCTCAGGTTACTAATGGCGCACCACCTAAAAATGCGCCATTAGTAACCCTGGTTACTAATGGCGCACCAGTTAGGGGTGCGCCATTACTAGTTTTGCAAAAACATATATATATATAATTGTTAGTAGTGGCGCACCGTGGTTGTGGTGCGCCATTACTAGTTTTGAAAAAAAAAATAAAAAAAAATTGTTAGTAGTGGCGCACGGAGCGTGTGGTGCGCCATTAATAGTTAAAACTAGTAATTGCGCACTGTGCCCTGGTGCGCCATTAATAGTTTTGGAAAAAAAATTGCTAGTAATGGCGCACCGTGTGTCTGGTGCGCCATTAGTAATGAGGACACTAATGGCGCACCTGTATCTGGTGCGCCACTGCTATATAGTAGTGGCGCACCACATACATGGTGCGCCATTAATGTCCATATCAGCTATAACCCTTTTCCTAGTAGTGTAATTCGGATAGGCCATAACGGGCGTGAGTTAGCGGGCTGTAAATGGGCTATATGCGAACAGGTCGTTAACAGGCTTTCGGTGGGCCGGCCCGCTTCCTTTTGACCAAGTCAAACGGGCCGGCCTTTTGACCTAAATGGGCCATTGTTGGGCCTTGCCACATGTCGACGTATCATAGACACCTCCCGTACAATGAGTGGATGACATCTGTCCCAACACTGAGCCGACATGTGGATCCTCCGGCGAATGAGAATTTACACATGGAAAATCCCCATTGGTCCTGGCTGTTAACGGCTTATCGGATCCGAACCGGAACCCAATAGCTTAATGGCAACCCGTTACGGTGGATGCCACGTGTCGGTTACCCTTGACGAAAACACTTCCATGACGCGCCAATTATCGTCATGGAAGTGGACACTTCCGTGATGATAATTTTGGTATTGTCATGGAACACTTCTACGACAGCACAAGGATGACTATCTTGATTCTGTCATAAAATCATCATGGATGTACATGCATGACAGAAAACGTGACCTACTGTGGCAAAAATGTATCATCATGGAAGTGTATTTTTTTGTAGTGTGTTCATGATTCGAGTTAGTAGCCTTAGCGAATGTTGAGAGGAGCACTCACTCACATTTGTGCTTTGTGCCGTGAAGTATGTCACAGTCCTTGTGATGGTTGGGGATATTGGGGTAATTTGAGGTGACAGTAAAAGTCTCGGTTCCTCGCCTTTGCAAAGGATGGGGGATTACGGAGAACCCTTAGAGAGGTCGCGTCCATGGGGCAACCCTTAATTGTCATGAGTTGTAACCCTATGGGAGAGACTATGATGGTGGCGTGCGTGGCACGAAGTCTACTTCGAGTAGAACGTGTACTGTATCCGGCTCCGCCCACTTATGCATTTGACCAGTTACTAGAGGATACGATAGTTTATATGCGGTAGTGATTCCAGAACCCTCAAGAACGTTTACTACTTAAGCGTCATCCCTACTAACTTAGTGTCTCTTATTTCCTGTTTTTATTCCTCTTATTAGTAGTTTAGTCAAATCCCTTTTTATCTTGTTTTCCTAGCAATGATAGAATAGGCTATTTCCAAACTCTGATTTGGGTGTGTATGTGGATGCGTGAAAGTGACGGCGTGGTTGCGGGGTTTGTGGTGCCTTCCTATTCGCTCCCTGTGGGTTCGACACTGTACTCACTAGCACCGTTACGTGCTATACAAACGGTTTTTACCCCCTTTCCGTGATGGAGTTTTAAACCGTCACCTCGTCAGTGTGTGAGATAGGGGGGCCCTTCCCACACGACCCAGAAACCGTCGGGGTAGGCGAGCGACTACTGACGATTGCCATAGAATAAACGTATGAGAAGTCGCGCCAGTTCGACACGTTACGTCTCGACGTTACGTTTCTGATACGAGAGACATCCGAAACGATTACGCCGCTATAGTCATGTGGAAAAGGTGGATATCACAAACATTTAATCTACCGATGTGTTTGCGATAGATACGTTATCGCACATAGTTCAAAAATGTAAAATGTGTGCGGTGCCTCTACTATCGCTAACGTGTAAATTTTCATAACTGTGTGTGATAGGTGTTCCTATCACACACGGGCTCCATATATGCACCGTCTTATTTTTGTCCAATATTACACATGCATACAGGTTTGAAATGTTTGTCGTATTACCATGAATCGCACACGCATATGAGACAAACCCGTGTGTGCGTCTGTCGAGCATCATAAACATTTCACTTCAAAGAATCGTCTGTTCTATATGTTCCATCGCACACGCTGTTTTCTTTCTAACCGTGTGTACTGTACATTATTTTATTCTCTCCTGTTTAATTTTATTTTTCCCTGTAATTTATTATTCGAATTGGGAATTTTGAAATATGAAACATGGAATTCAAATTCTCAGCACAATGGTTCAACAACCAATCCATAAATAAAATTCTCAGTACAATATGTTCAGTAATTACAGGATTAGGCAGCAATTAACTATGATGAACCACAATATTTAGAGGCGGTAAAGGTGAAGAGACAAGTGTAAATCATTTTGGCTGCCGATGGTGTTGAAGAAGCGGAATGCCCATAATGTGCCCCCCTGCATGCCATAGGCGCGAACAACTTTTGTCCAACCCCTTGTGACAATCGCCCGCCCATCCTTCACCACCTTCAAGAAGACTTCTAGACCATTATCATGGTATTATGAATTAAATACTTTAACCTTAGTTGCCTCCACTCCGGTCATGTAGTTTGCAAGGTAATCATCGGCAAATTGCTTCAGAAACCACTGAAAAGAGAAAACTTTCAGATATTCGTGTCTAATAGAGTAACTCGTTGTGGGCAGGGGAAAAGGCAACACATTACTTACCATCCTAAAGTTCACTGTTGTCTTGGACAAAGTGTAAAAAAAGAGCTTAATTCCCATCACCCATCTCTTTCGCCTAACAATCTTTCTTAGTTTCCTCACTTGACGCTTGTTCATGAATATCTCATTGCCCCATACACAAAAGGGATAGAAGCATGGATCAGTACCACTGATATATGTACCTACAGGCAACCAGTAAATGTTAGAAGCTAAACTGCAATTGCACAAATGATGTAAAATACAACTACCTCCGTTCCTAAGTACAAGTATTTTTAGAGATTTCAATATGAACTACATGTGAATGTATATAGACATAGTTTAGATTAGAATGTAGATTCACTCGTTTTGCTCCGTATGTAGTCTATATTGGAATCTCTAAAAAATACTTATATTTGAGAACAGATGGTGTATAAGACATGGGATGCAGCTAACCTTGACGGCAAACAACAACATCTCCCATTGTAGCCCTGCATAAGTACATGAAAAGGCATGTTAAGTACAACAGGGTTAGCATCCACCAAAAATAGCAAATGGAAATAAAACGATAACATCTCTAGTGATATCTTCATTGCGGAGAGTAGCACGGTAGCAAAGGGACAAATTAAAAATGGATACAACTATTAATTACAATAGGCTTAACAGCATCCATCATGTATTGTAAGTTTGTTGCTGGTATTGGTGAAATTGAGTAGGACAGTTAATACTTGAACATCACACAATATGCAGTACTAAAATAAACAAGGCACCAACATGCTTAATACATCAATCGTACAAAACATAGCCATTGCAACTGGTATTGGTAAGATTGAGCTGGTCAGATCATACTTGGTTAGTCCTGGGGGGTAGTCGCTAGGGAACTTCATCTTAGTCCAGAGCCCGCACCAAGTCGGCAGCGGCGGAGGCGAGGTGTTGCTCAGGGTCAACACGCATAGCGGCCATTGCGCCATCGACCGCCATCAGCTCCTCGACCTCCACGTGATATGTAGTTGGGCTTGCGCGGCGATGCTCTAGAGTAGGGGCAATGGGGATTTTGAGGCATGAGGATGTTTCGCAGGCGCCAGTTAAGCAATCAGGCCGGGGCCGTGATAGAGATCGGTGGGTTACCTAACTGGATCGACGATGCTCGGGCAGAATGTAGATGTGGTTGAAGTTGTGGTTGTGGTGGCGGCGGCTTGAGCTACCGGGAGGTGGGGAGGGGAGGGGAGCGGCCGGGTGGGGAGACACTGCGGAAATGGGATGGGTGGGGATGTGGTGAGAGGAATAAATTCTGAAATCGTGCACCTAATGAAAATTTCGCTGCGAAAGTTGAAACTTGGGCGAGGGAAATACACAACACAGACGAAGCGCGTAAAATACTCATGTGCGAGAAAAGAGAAAATTGACGGATCTTGTTGAGGGAGTCCTGGATTAGGGGGTCCTCGGGTGTCCGGTCTATTCGATATGGGCCGGACTGATGGGCCATGAAGATAAAGCAGAAGACTATCCCCCGTGTCCGGGTGGGACTCCTGTATGAGTGGAGGGCAAGTTTGGTGTCCGGCTGTACTCTTTCCATCCTTTGTAAACCGACTTTGTACGACCTTGGGCCCCTCCGGTGTGTATATAAACTGAAGGGTTTAGTCCGTAGAGGGCATCAGAATAATCATAGGCTAGACAGCTAGGGTTTAGCCATTACGATCTCGAGGTAGATCAACTCTTCTATCCCCTATACTCATTGAATACAATCAAGCAGGACGTAGGCTTTTACCTCCATTAAGAGGGCCCGAACCTGGGTAAACATCGTGTCCCCATTGTCCCCTGTTACCATTGATCCTTAGACTCGCAGCTTGGGCCCCCCTTCCCGAGATCTGCCGGTTTTGACACCGACATTGGTGCTTTCATTGAGAGCTCCGCTGTGTAGTCACGAGAAGCGATCTATGGCTCGCCTTGTCATCAACGACGATATCACCTCTGGAAGGAGCCTAACTTCAGGACAGGTCCTCCAGCTCAGCAGTTTCACCGTGGGTGCCGGTATGGCCATCAAGACAACAGCGCCCGCCGTGATCGCCAAACATCACCCCCGCATCGGTCTCGAACACTCCGAAAAGATGGATCCGGCGGACGTCTCGTCCTTAAACGAGCTGCTAGATCGCATCGCCGCCCTGAGGCTTTCAACAGATTATGATCAGATCGGCCTCAAACCCGACCAGAGGGAAATTAATTCCCCGCCGATCACCTACCTGGTAGCGGTCGTCGAGGAACGAGCCGAAAACACTTCTTCCCCTAAACTAAAGACCAGCTATGTTCGGGTCTCCGAACCTCTTGGGTCGGACACCCTCCCTTTGGATGAGACTCCGCTTCCCCCAAACTCAGGGTTGAACATTGGGTCCGGGGAGCACTTGGATCTCCCTGGACCTGAACTGGTGACTTCGGAGATTTTACAGGCTCCGGAAGCAATCTTGGGTCGGGATTCGAGTTTTTGCCCACCCACCCACCACAATCAATACTCTCCAAGTAATTCAGGCCCTCCAGACATATGTGACCTAATGTATGTACGGCAGCAACCTCGGGAAATGGTCCATCACTTCTGGGCCAGATTCCTACTTGTCAAAAACAAGATTAAAGATTGCTGCAACGATGATGCAGTCTTGGTCTTTCATCGCAATTGTACCGATGAGGGAATTCGGAATGCCCTCAACCGCCGTCGCATACAGAGTTTCACAGAGCTATCGCACATAGTATGGAAGTATTGCGTGATGGAAAGCACTTGGAAGGCACAGAAAACCCAATTGGAACCTGCTGCCTTTAAGCAGTGCACTGCTCGGGCAAAACGGATACACCCTTACGAGGCATCCGACCATAAGCCCGTCGGCAAGAAAAACAAACCCTCTACAGGATACAGGTCCATTCTTGACGAACTCCTTGACAAGCCCTGTCCGGTACATACCACGCCGAGCACTGACTCAACTCATAGCCTTCGAGCATGTTTCGGTACTCCGACAGGTAGCTAAAAGTGGCGAGGCCATCCTCACCACCGCCACTCCAGAGAAGCATTCTCCGGAGGATGACGATTTTAACATCCTTACGGTCTTCGAGATTTTCTCCTCAAATAATCAGCGCAAGAGGGCACTCCGCGACCTTGCCAAAGTCCACCAAGTAACCGCAGTGAGCCCATGGAACGACGCGGCAATAACCTTCACTGCTGATGACGAACCAAGGGCCCGATCAGTCCGAGCACCCGCCGCTTTAGTTCTAAACCCAATTGTGGACGGCTTTCGACTTACCAAAGTGCTCATGGACGGCGGTAGCGGGCTTAACCTCATCTACGAGGACACGCTCGACAAAATGCAGATCGATAGAACACGCATCGAGCAAAGCAGTACCACCTTTCGAGGTATCATCCCCAGTCGAGGAGCACGATGTTCGGGGAGAATTAAACTTGACGTAGTATTCGGCATGCCTGAAAATTACAGGTCGGAGGAGCTGCTCTTTCACATCGCTCCCTTCAATAGCGGCTACCACACCCTTCTAGGGCGGGGCGCTTTTTTACACTTCCAAGCCGTACCCCATTATGGGTACATGAAGCTTAAAATGCCGGGGCCCAATGGAATAATCACAGTTACAAGTGATCCGGATACAACACTTCGCGCCGAAAACAAAACCGCATCCTTGGCCCTTGAGGCACTCTCTGAAGCCCTTGCGGCCGAAGAATTAACCACCCTACGGTCCACGGTGGACAAGGATGATGTGATTCTCGATAAAAGACCTAAATCCACCTCTTTCAAGCCAGCAGATGAAATAGTTAAATTTCAAGTGCACCCGACAGATCCTAACAAAATAGCGTCCATCGGAGCACAGCTGTTTCCGATGGTAGATGCCGCCTTACGCGTGTTCCTACGTGAAAATTGGGATATCTTCACCTGCCACCCTTCGAACATGCCCGGTATCCCATGTAGACTGGCCGAACACAGCCTCAACATAATTAAGGGGTTCAAACCAGTCAAGCAAACGCTACGGCGATTTTCCGAACCCAAACGACAAGCTATGGGGGAGGAGCTAGCCAAACTACTCGAGGCCGGGTTCATCAGAGAAATCAACCACCCGGATTGGCTAGCCAACTTGGTCATGGTGCCGAAGAAGGACAAATCTTGGCGCCTTTGTGTCGATTTCAAAGACCTCAATAAGGCTTGCCCTAAAGACCCTTTCCCATTGCCCCGCATTGACCAGATTATTGATGCGACCGCGGGACACGACTCATTGTGTTTCCTCGATGCTTACTCCGGATACCATCAGATTAAAATGAAGGAGTCAGACCAGGCCGCAACGGCATTCATCACCCCGTATGGGCCTTTCTGTTTCAACACTATGCCTTTCGGGCTTAAAAACGCTGGTGCCACTTACCAACTCATGATTCAAACATGCTTGGAAAAACAAATCGGCAAGACAGTAGAAGCATATGTGGACGACGTGGTCATCAAGACCAAACACGTCGAATCATTGGTGGACGATCTCCGCCTCACATTTGACAACCTCCGAACATACGACATATGGCTCAATCCAGAAAAATGCATCTTCGGCGTTCCAGCCGAAAAGCTGTTAGGGTTCATTGTATCCCATAGAGGAATTGAAGCAAACCCAGCTAAAATCCGAGCCTTGTTGCAATTGGCTACGCCAACAGACCTAAAACAGGTCCAAAAGCTAGCAGGGTGCGTAGCGGCCTTGAGCCGCTTTATCTCCAGATTAGGAGAAAAAGCATTACCACTTTATAGACTGCTCAGACGCACCGACAACTTTGAATGGACGGAAGCGGCCACAACCGGATTGGAAGAAATAAAAATCATATTAGCAGGCAATCCAATCCTAGCCGCCCCAAGTGTTGGCGAGCCTATGCTGCTTTATATCTCCGCAACTCACCAGGTAGTGAGCGCCGTACTTGTCGTCGAGCGAGGGGAAGAGGGACATAAATTCCCCATCCAAAAGCCAGTGTATTACGTATCGGAGGTCCTTACACCCTGCATATCCCGATACCCTCACTACCAAAAGATAGCTTACGCGGTCTTTATGGCATCCCGAAAACTCCGACACTATTTTCAAGAGTGTTCGATCACGGTGGCATCCAAAGTACCACTTAACGACATTATAAATAACAGGGACACCACTGGCCGCATAGCTAAATGGGCCATTGAGCTCTTACCATTTGAAATAACATACAAGCCACGCGGAGCTATTAAATCTTAGGTGCTGGCCGACTTCATCGCAGAGTGGACGGAAGCCGAGCTCCCCAAAGAGTACAGTTCCTACTCCAACTGGATCATGTACTTCGACGGCTCTAAAATGCTAGCCGGTCTGGGGGCTGGCGTCATCTTGACATCCCCTACGGGGGACACAGTCCGCTACGTGTTGCAAATCATGTATACGGACTTCAATAACGCAGCCGAATACGAGGCACTTCTACATGGTCTCCGCATGGTTGTCTCCATGGGCATACAATGCCTAGAGGTGCGCGGTGATTCGAACCTCACAATATCTCAGGTAAATGGAGAGTTCGATGCAAAAGATCCAAAAATGGCGGCATATCGAAACACTGTATTAAAAAAATCAGCTCGGTTTGAGGGGCTCGAATTTCATCACGTCGCTAGAGACAGTAACCAGGCAGCGGATATACTCGCTCGCATGGGCGCCAAGCGCGACCCTGTCCCGCCTAATACCTTTGTGGAAAGGCTCTTCAAGCCATCCGTGGTATGGCAGGATAAGAGCGGAGACGCAAGTACGGACCTGATCACACCCCCATCAGCCGAACATGATACATGTATCATCGGGGGTTCGGATACCGAAATAACACCCTCTGCTCATGAGATCATGGCCGTTATTGCTCCATGGACTGAACCCTTCCTAGCCTATCTTAATAGGAAGGAGCTTCCTGATGATCAAAATGAGGCCCGTCGCATAGTTCGGCATTCTAAAGCCTACAAAGTTCATGAAGGTGAACTATACAACAAAAGCACTACCGGAGTTCTCCAAAGGTGTATCTCCGAAGAGGAGGGACGGCAACTCTTTGCTGAAATACATGCTGGTCTAGGCGGCCATCACGCCGCAGCTCAGGCCCTCGTAAGCAAAGCTTTCTGGATAGGTTTTTTCTGGCCAACGGCCCGAGCAGACGCACAAGCCCTTGTCCAGCGTTGTGTGGGATGTCAGCTTTTCGACAATCAAAGTCATATGCCTCCTACCGCCTTAAGAACAATCCCCATTACTTGGCCCTTCGCAGTCTGGGGGCTCGATATGGTCGGACCCCTTAAAGGGGGAAGCCATAAAAAGAAATATTTACTGGTTATGGTGGATAAATGCACTAAGTGGATAGAGACCAAACCAGTAAAAACGGCTGAAGCAGGACCAGTGATTGACTTTATATCCGGCATGGTACACCTCTATGGTGTCCCGCATAGTATCATCACAGAGAATGGCTCCAATTTCACAGCTGATGAGGTGAAAAACTGGTGTGCTAAATTGGGCATTAAACTCGACTATGCATCCGTCTACCACCCTCAAACAAACGGTCAGGTTGAACGGGCCAATGGCCTGATAATGAGCGGCATCAAACCCCGACTGGTGCGCTCCCTACGGGAGTCAGATAAACACTGGGTTGAGGAACTCGATTCCGTGCTCTGGGGGCTGCGGATTACACCTAACCGGACAACCGGATATACACCTTTCTTCATGGTGTACGGCGCGGAAGCTGTCCTGCCCTACGACATTATTCATGACTCACCTCGAGTGCGCATGTACGAAGAGCGAGAAGCTGATCTCGATCGGCAGGACGACCTAGACGGTCTCGAAGAGGAGCGTGATATTGCACAAGCCCGTTCCGCACTTTATCAACAACAGGCCAGGCGATACCAAAGCAGAGAAGTGCGGGCCAAGACTTATAACGTTGGCGAACTCGTCTTGCGTCTCCCAGAGAAGAAGGATAAGCTCAAACCGAGATGGGAGGGGCCCTTCATCATAGATGAAGTTCTCACAGGAGGAGCCTATCGCCTTCGTAACGCATCGGATAATCTCCTTGAGCCAAATCCATGGAACGCTGCTTGGCTCCGACGATTCTACGGATAGTTCGGTCGCATCCTTTTTTTTTTTGATTAGGTTCCTTTTTTCTCCTCTTCTTTTTTATTTTTTCCTTCTTTTATCCCAGGGTATGTTCGGATCTACCGAACTATTAGGGGTACACAACTTTAAAT
Source organism: Thinopyrum elongatum (assembly GCA_011799875.1). Lineage (NCBI taxonomy): Eukaryota > Viridiplantae > Streptophyta > Magnoliopsida > Poales > Poaceae > Thinopyrum > Thinopyrum elongatum. The sequence continues at coordinate 392,979,390 of CM022299.1, forward strand.
GTATACACCCCACTATAACAGGGGGCTTCTTTGACGAAGCTTATTACTGAAAGCTTGTTGCTTACATTGTTTACGTCGTTTGTTCTATACCTCTTTTGCCATTATATGCACCACTATGACTTAAGTTTTTGCCAAGCTGGGTTGCCTCGCTCCTGTGTTTATACCCTACATTCCCGATTATTCGGCTAGGGTGTAAAGGGAGCACCTCTGCGATTGTTACAACCAGGTACTCCGGATCTGTACCTCAGACGGGTGAAGCCGAAAGCTAGCGTTCTTAAGGGAATAATTGGTCGGCAAGCAACGACATATTATTTACGTTTGTGTAGTTCTTCTAACAAATACAGGATAGGCTACCCGTAACTCGGATCAAAGCCTAGGCATGCATACTTAAGTGTGCCGACCCAAGGAAAGGAACCCTTAACAGAACTATTTTCCCTGGAAGATGTTTCTTACGTTAAAAAGTAATATAACATAACTCCCCGAACAAATATTGTCTGTTCGAGCAACATGACCGGATTGCCTGGTTTCCGGACATAATGAATGTTTATTACATTCTAACATGGTATCCGGAAATACTCCAACTTCTTGGTTTGGAGGTTGAAGCCGAAGGCCTGCGATGACAAATTTTGACAAGTTCGGTTGGAGATAAGTTCGATGATAAAGTACATTGATACATTGAATCGAACGCCTACTCTTTATCTATGTCATCTATAAGACTGCTTAAGCTACAGTCTTCTTGCGAATATTTCGCAGCTATCATCACTTGGTCATATACCAAGTTCATGGGAATCTCTTTTCCGTCCGGTCCCTGCGGTCCAACTCGGGCCATACGATTCGGATCAAGCCCGGTGTAGCACGTCTTCACCACTGCCCATGCCTCTCGTGCACCTTCCCGGCATGCTGACATCTTCCATAGCTCAAAACGGCGCCGGGCACCTTTGAACAGGTTTGCCAACCCCTCCATACTTTCTGGAGGGGCATCGGATGGCCATAAGGCCTTGGCCATACTTCTCATGGCTTTCCGGGCCCGCTCATGCACTATGGACAGCTCTTTTAAAACGTCGCCTCGGAATCCAGATACTTCTTCTTCATGACGCCCGGTTAACAGACCTGCAAGAGCAGCATTATACCACTCCGAATTACGTGATAATATGAGTAACTTGGATGGTTCAAAGGTCATACTGAATATGCCACTTTTTAACTTTTTATTATCTTTTTGAGCGTCCGATAATTGAGCCTTTAAGCTCTTTATCTCTTCGGCTTGCTTATCATTTTCCTCCTCCAGTTTGTTCTTTTGATCAACGGTCATCGTGACCTTCTTCAGTTCTTCTAGTTCTGTGGTGGCAGCGTTTAGCTTTGTCTGGCTCGTTTCAAGCTCCTGGGACAGTGCGTTGTTCTTCTCTCTGAGGACCTCCGGTCATAACGATCCTTAAATCGGTTGGCCTAAACCGCTTCAAGTCTCGGGGGCTACTGGCATATATCTATTAAATTTACACAAACCATTACCTGCATATCATTTGCAAACAGGTGGGCAACTCCAGCAAGTCCGTCCCGGGTGGCTCGGATATATGCATCCATGGTGCTGAGGGCAATAAATTCTTGCTCCATAAAAATTGGAGTGCGCATGGTCTCTTTCAGTCATTGATGATTCCTCACGCTCTCTACTTCGGAATTTGTGACGGATACGTCATCCGAATCTTCATGAGGCGGATGAGTTGGCGCTGCATCCGTATTGGCTCTTATCCTGGTTGCTGAGCCCTGCGCCGGATTAGCTGATGATCGGCTAACAGGGATTTTGGACACGGTTCGCCGTGTGCTCCTCCTGGAATAAGATGGGAGGAGAAATATGACAATCTGGTTTTATGCCTAGGCATATATTAAAGGTTATACCTCTTTGATGAAGGAGGGGGTTCGACGGTGCTCCCAGTTTCCTTTCGTTTTGAAGGCTCACCCTACACAGATGCTACCTTCCTAGGGGCCGCCCTCGATGGAGTACGGCTCGCCGAGCGCCGATCCTATAAAGCACGATTCAGTGTGATGGGTGAGATGCAAGTGGGGACTCCTCTTTCTGAGGATGATTTTCTAATACTTACCTTAGAGAAAGGGAGAAGGCCGGGGTAGTCGGCCGTAATGGCCACTTTCGAACCGTCAAGGCTTGCTTGATAAAAGACTCCATCATCAAACTCTATAAATATATCCGGATCCTCGCAGAGGCTGGGATCTTCGTGGCGAGCATAGTCCTCTGGTTGTCGGGAGGGGCAGTGCACATTTTTTACGACCTTCCTCCATGTCTGTTTTAAAGACGACCAGAACAATTCGATTAGTATGCCTCGATAATGAGGTAGGACAATGCTGATAATCAAAAAACTCACCCATTCAATGGGGTTATACATGGAGAAACCTTCCCGACAATTTAAACGGAGGAATTCTTCTTTCTCCTTATAAAGATCTGCCAGAATGGCGGCCAGAGCCGCGAGGGTATCCAGGCCCTCACGCCTATAGCGAGATGCGTCATACTCTCTGTCGTAACACCATAAAGGGGTCACTCTAGACTGAAGGGGCTGGATGCATCGCTTTATCGCGATGGCCATGACTTCGATTATCGAGAGTTCGGAATGGGCAAGTAACCTGACCTTGCTGACAAACCTCCTTACTTCCGCACTGTCTTCTTCTTTGGGGCTCCGGGGCCGCCAGTTGAGGCATTTCTTCAAAGGAGCACTGGAGAATTCGGGAAGTCCACGTCGAACTAGGTCCGGAAGGGGAACATCCTCGATATAAAACCATTCTGAAGCCTGTTCTTTGGATGCCTTCTTGGGAGTTCCGACGAGGTAACCTGATCCGGCTATGCGCCATACTTTGGCGCCGCCCACTTCAAATATAGAACCCCCTTGATGACGAGGGACGAGGCAAAAGAACTTTCTCCATAGTTCGAAATGAGCCTCGTAGCCTAAGAATAGTTCGCAGAAAGTGACAAAACCATAAATGTGCAGAATAGAACCTGGTGTGAGGTTGTGCAGCTGGATCCCGTAGAATTCCAATAGACCTCTGAGGAAGGGGTGGATCAGGAATCCTAAGCCACTCAGAAGAAACGAGACGAAGCACACCCACTCCTCCTTGTTGGGATTGGGGAAGTTCTCTGCTAGCACATCATTGCCAATCGAGGCCAATCCCGCCCGCATGAAGACTAGATCTACGGGAGGGAGATATCCCTGCGTCTGAAGTCGATTCAGCTAAAAGTGAGACATTGAGCAACTTCGCCAATCACCCATTTGAGGGCCATGAGGGCACGAGGAAGAGCCAGGAGCGCTCGCCATGTTTTGATTTTTCGTGGTTTGCTTTGATGCTCTTTCCGCGATATGGGATGGCATTAGGAGATCTAACCTCCTTATATAGATATCGCCCTTGCATGGTAAGGGGCTTATTTGTAAAAAATTATGGACTGTTCACATTCGCCCGACGCGTGGAAATCGAGGCGACGACGGGGAGGAATCATAAAGGCAGAACATGGAGGTCAAAACCGGACTGTCGTCAATCCAGAGTATGATGAAGAACCCGCCTTGCAAAGCCGAAGACATAAGCCGGATACTACATCGTCATTGAAGGCAAGTTCGGGGGCTACTGAGGGAGTCCTGGATTCGGGGGTCCTCGGGTGTCCGGTCTATTCGATATGGGCCGGACTGATGGGCCATGAAGATAAAGCAGAAGACTATCCCCCGTGTCCAGGTGGGACTCCTGTATGCGTGGAGGGCAAGTTTGGTGTCCTGATGTACTCTTTCCTTCCTTTGTAAACCGACTTTGTACGACCCTGGGCCCCTCCGGTGTGTATATAAACCGGAGGGTTTAGTCCGTAGAGGACATCAGAATAATCATAGGCTAGACAGCTAGTGTTTAGCCATTATGATCTCGAGGTAGATCAACTCTTGTATCCCCTATACTCATCGAATACAATCAAGCAGGACGTAGGGTTTTACCTCCATTAAGAGGGCCCAAACCTGGGTAAACATCGTGTCCCCATTGTCCCCTGTTACCATTGATCCTTAGACTCACAGCTTGGGCCCCCCTACCCGAGATCTGCCGGTTTTGACACCGACACCTGTCTCCAAAAAAATCTACACGTGTAGTTGATTAAATCGGTCAATGGTACGCTTGCTTTATTAGAAAACATCGCATAGGTAAGTGACTTATGGATCATTAAAGCAAAAAAACGCACACGGGTATGCCATAGAAACCATGTGTTTTGTGATCTTCTAATAATTCTTATATCTATCAGCATCTACAGCCGCACCTGCAAATTTAAAAATCTCTTTCATTGTAGCAGGGTTATTCAATGTACATGAACGGGGCAAAGGTGACACTCGATGAACAATCATTGATTTATGAAATGCAATCAAGTGTCAACCTGCCTCGCTCGCATAGCCAGAATTGATCCTATGCAACAAAAGAGAAGCTTGCGGCCATCCGTCGGCGTGGCTATTTAAGTCGGTGTGTGATACGTCCATTTTGCATCATGTTTTCCTATTGTTAGTTAAAATGTTTTATGCATAATAATGCTTTATGGAGTAATTCTAATGCCTTTTCTCTCATAATATGCAAGGTTCACACAAAGAGGGAGAATACCGGCAGCTAGAATTCTGGACCTGAAAAAGCTACGTAAGAGATACCTATTCTGCATATCTCCAAATGAGCTAAAAATTTACGGAGAATTATTTTGGAATATATAAAAAATACTGGAGCAAATAACTACAAGAGGGGGCCACCTGGTGACCACAAGACACCAGGGCGCGCCAGGCCCCCCCAGGCGCGCCCCGGTGGTTTGTGGCCAGCCCAGCCCAGCCCAGCTCCGGTGCCCATCTTCTGGTACATAAGGTCTTTTGACCTAGAAAAAACAAGGGGAGGACTTTCAGGACGGAGCGCCACCGTCTCAAGGTGGAACTTGCGCAGGAGCACTTTTGCCCTCCGGTGGAGCGATTTCGCTGGGGGAACTTCCCTCTCGAAGGGGGAAATCGAAGCCATCGTCATCACTAACAACCCTCTCATCTTTGGGAGGCCAATCTTCATCAACATCTTCAACAGCGCCATCTCCTCTCAAACCCTAGTTCATCTCTTGTGTTTAATGTTTGTACCGGAACCTCAGATTAGTACCTGTGGGTGACTAGTAGTGTTTATTACATCTTGTAGTTGATTACTATATGGTTTATTTGGTGGAAGATTATATGTTCAGATCCATTATGCTATTTAATACCCCTCTGATCTTGAGCATGAATATCATTTGTGCGTAGTTACTTTTGTTCTTGAGGTCACGGGATAAGTCATGTTGCAAGTAATCATGTGAATTTGATATGTGTTCGATATTTTGATGATCTGAATGTTGAGATTCCCTTAGTGGTGTCATGTGAATGTCGACTACATCGCACTTCACCATCTTTGGGCCTAAGGGAATGCATTGTGGAGTAGTTATTAGATGATGGGTTGCTAGAGTGACAGAATCTTAAACCCTAGTTTATGCGCTACTTTGTAAGGGACCAATTTGGATCCATATGTTTAATGCTATGGTTAGATTTTATCTTAATACTTTTCTCGTAATTGCGGCTGCTTGCGAGGGGGTTAATCATAAGTGGGAGGTTTGTTCAAGTAAGAACAGCACCCAAGCACCGATCCACCCACATATCAAATTATCGAAGTAGCGAACATGAATCAAACCAACATGATGAAAGTGACTAGATGAAATTCCCGTGTACCCTCAAGAACGCTTTGCTTATTATAAGAGTCCATTTTGGCCTGTCCTTTGCCACAAAAGGATTGGGCTACCTTGCTTCACTTTATTTACCGTTACCATTACTTACTTGTACAAATTATCTTGCTATCAAACTACCTGTTACCGACAATTTCAGTGCTTGCATAAATTACCTTGATGAAAACCACTTGTCATTTCTTTCTGCTCCTCGTTGGGTTCAATACTCTTACTTATCGAAAGGACTACGATTGATCCCCTATACTTGTGGGCCATCAAGACTCTTTTCTGGCACTGTTGACGGGGAGTGAAGCGCTCTTGGTAAGTGGAAATCCGTAAGGAAAATTTATACTACGCGCTGAAATTTATTGCCACTTGTTACTATGGAAAACCATCCTTTGAGGGGTTTGTTCTGGGTATCTTCACCTCAACCAGAAGCACAATTAGTTGCCCCTCAACCTACTACACCTACTGAAAATATTGGTTATGAAATTCCTTCGGGTATGATAGAACAACTACTAGCTAATCCTTATGCAGGAGATGGAATAGAACATCCTGGTATGCATTTGATATATGTGGATGAAATTTGTGGATTATTTAAGCTTGCAGGTTTATCTGGAGATGAAGCCAAGAAGAAGGTTTTCCCTTTATCTTTGAAGGTAAAAGCATTGGCATGGTATAGGCTATGCGATGATATTGGATCTTGGAACTCGAATCGATTGAAATTGGAATTTCACCAAAAAAATTATCCTATGCATCTTGTTCATCGTGATCGGAATTATATATATAATTTTTGGCCTCATGAAGGAGAAAGTATTGCTCTAGCTTGGGGGAGGCTTAAGTCAATGTTGTATTCATGCCCCAATCATGAGCTCTCGAGAGAAATTATTATTCAGAATTTTTATGCTCGGCTTTCTCGTGATGATCAATCCATGCTCGATACTTCTTGTACTGGTTCTTTTATGAAGAAAACTATTGAATTCAAGTGGGATCTCTTGGAAAGAATTAAACGCAACTCTGAAGATTGGGAACTCGACGAAGGAAAAGAGTCAGGTATTAAGCTTGAGTTTGATTGTGTTAAATCTTTTATGAATACCGATGCTTTTCACAAGTTTAGCACTAAATATGGACTTGACTCTGAGATAGTAGCCTCTTTTTGTGAATCATTTGCTACTCATGTTGATCTCCCTAAGGAGAAGTGGTTTAAATATCATCCCCCTATTAAATAAGAAATTAAAGAACCGATTAAAGCTAGAGATGAAACTATCATTTAAAATATTGATCCAGTTGTGCCTACTTCTTATATTGAAAAACCACCTTTCCCTGTTAGGATAAAGGAACATGCTAAGGTATCAACTGTGGTTCACAAAAGTAATATTAAAGCACCTAAACCTTCTAAACAAATTAAAGTAGAACCTAGTGTTGCTATGTTTAAAGATCTCTTGGTCGAAAATGTTAATGGGCATGTTATTTATTTCTGGGACGAAGCTGCTAGAATTGCTAAACCATATGAAAAAGATAAGCATAGACCTATAGTTGGCATGTCTATTGTTTCAGTTAAAATTGGAGATCATTGCTATCATAGTTTATGTGACTTGGGTGCTAATGTGAGTGCTATTCCTTTTACCTTATATCAAGAAATTATGAACGACATAGCACCTGCTGAAATAGAAGACATGGATGCTACTATTAAACTTGTAAATAGAGACACCATCACACCACTTGGGATTGTTTGAGATGTTGAAGTCTTGTGTGGGAAAATAAAATACCCTACTAATTTTCTAGTTCTTGGTTCCCCGCAAGATGACTTTTGTCCCATTATTTTTGGTAGACCTTTCTTGAACACTGTCAATGCTACAATAGATTGCCATAAAGAAACTGTCGCTGTTAGCTTTGGTGATGAGTCTCATGAATTTAATTTCTCCAAGTTTCGTAGACAACCCCGTAATAAAGAATTACCTAGTAAGGATGAAATAATTGGTCTTGCTTCTATTGCCGTGCCTTCTACTGATCCATTAGAACAATATTTGCTAGACCATGAGAATGATATGCACTTGCGTGAAAGAAATGAAATAGATAAAATATTCTTTGAACAACAACCTCTCCTTAAACACAATTTTCCTATTGAAACTCTAGGAGGTCCTCCTCCACCTAAAGGTGATCCTATGCTTGAATTAAAACAATTGCCTGACACGTTGGAATATGCTTATCTTGATGAGAAAAAGATATATCATGTTATTATTAGTGCTAACCTTTCAAAACATGAAGAAGAAAGATTATAAAAAATTCTGAAGAAGCACCGTGCTGCTATTGGATATACTCTTGATGATCTTAAGGGCATTAGTCCCAATCTCTGTCAGCACAAGATTAATATGGAACCTGATGCTAAACCCGTTGTTGATCACCAATGATGATTGAATCCTAAGATGAAAGAAGTGGTGAGAATTGAAATACTAAAACTTCTGGAAGCAGGTATAGTCTATCCCAGAGCTGATAGTAGGTGGGTAAGTCATGTTCATTGTGTCCCTAAGAAGGGAGGTATTACTATTGTTCCTAATGATAAAAATGAACTTATCCCACAAAGAATTGTTACTGGCTATAGAATGGTAATTTATTTTAGAAAATTAAATAAAGCTACTAGAAAAGATCATTATCCTTTGCCTTTATTGATCAAATGCTAGAAAGATTATCTAAGCACACACACTTTTGTTTTCTTGATGGATATTTTGGTTTTTCTCAAATACCTGTTTCACAACCTGATCAAGAGAAAACCACTTTTACTTGCCCTTTTGGAACCTATGCTTATAGACGTATGCCTTTTGGTTTATGCAATGCACCTGCTACCTTTCAAAGATGTATGACTGCTATATTCTCTGATTTTTGTGAAAAGATTGTTGAGGTTTTCATGGATGATTTTTCCGTTTATGGAACTTCTTTTGATGATTGCTTAAGCAACCTTGATCAAGTTTTACAGAGATGTGAACAAACTAATCTTGTCTTGAATTGGGAGAAGTGCCACTTTATGGTTAATGAAGGCATTGTCTTGTGGCATAAAATTTCTGAACAATGTATTGAGGTGGATAAAGCTAAAGTTGATGCAATTGAGAAAATGCCATGTCCTCAAGATATTAAAGGTATTCAAAGTTTCCTTGGTCATGCTGGTTTCTAAAGGAGATTTATTAAAGACTTCTCTAAAATTTCTAGGACTCTCACTAATCTTTTAGAAAAGGATGTTCCATTTGTTTTTTATGATGATAGTGTAGAAGCCTTTGAAACACTTAAGAAAGCCTTAATTTCTGCACCTATTGTTCAACCACTTGATTGGAACTTGCCTTTTGAAATTATGTGTGATGCTAGTGATTATGCTGTTGGTGCTATTCTAGGACAAGGAGTTGATAAGAAATTAAATGTTATCCATTATGCTAGCAAAACTCTAGAGAGTGCCCAAAGAAATTATGCTACTACTGAAAATGAATTTTTAGCAGTTGTGTTAGCTTGTGATAAATTCAGATCTTACATTATTGATTCCAAAGTAATTGTTCACACTGATCATGCTGCTATAAAATATTTTATGGAAAAGAAAGATGCTAAACCTAGACTCATTAGATGGGTTCTCTTGCTACAAGAATTTGATTTGCATATCACTGATAGGAAAGGAGCCGTGAACCCTGTAGCTGGTAACTTGTCTAGGTTAGAGAATGTTCTTGATGACCCACTACCTATTGATGATAGCTTTCCTAATGAACAACTAGCTGTAATAAATGCTTCTCATAATACTCCTTGGTATGCTGACTATGCTAATTATATTGTTGCTAAATTTATACCACCTAGTTTCACATACCAACAAAAGAAAAAATTCTTCTATGACTTAAGACATTACTTTTGGGATGATCCACATCTTTATAAAGAAGGATTAGATGGTATTATTAGACGTTGTGTACCTGAGCATGAACAAGAACAAATCCTAAGGAAATGTCACTCCGAAGCCTATGGAGGACATCATGCAAGACATAGAACTGCGCATAAGGTACTACAATCTAGTTTTATTGGCCTACTCTTTTCAAGGATGCCCGTAAGTTTGTCATGTCTTGTGATGAATGCCAAAGAATAGGTAATATCGGTAAGCGTCAGGAAATTCCTATGAATTATTCACTTGTTGTTGAACCATTTGATGTTTGAGGTTTTGATTACATGGGACCTTTTCCTTCCTCTAATGGGTATACACATATTTGATTGCTATTGATTATGTCACTAAGTGGATAGAAGCTATTCCAACTAGCAGTGCTGATCATAACACTTCCATTAAAATGCTTAAAGAAGTTATTTCCCCAAGGTTTGGAGTCCCTAGATACTTGATGACTGATGGTGTTTCACACTTTATTCATGGTGCTTTCTATAAAATGCTTGCTAAGTATGATGTTAACCATAGAATTGCATCACCCTATCATCCTCAATCTAGTGGTCAAGTTGAACTTAGCAATAGGGAAATAGAATTAATATTACAAAAAACTGTCAATAGGTCCCGAAAGAATTGGTCTAAGAAATTGGATGATGCACTTTGGGCCTATAGAACAGCTTATAAAAATCCTATGGGTATGTCTCCTTATAAAATGGTTTATGGAAAAGCTTGTCATTTGCCTCTTGAGTTAGAACATAAAGCATATTGGGTAATTAAAGAATTAAATTATGACTTCAAACTTGTCGGTGAAAAGAGGTTATTTGATATTAGCTCACTAGATGAATGGAGGACCCAAGCTTATGAAAATGCCAAGCTATTTAAAGAAAAAGTTAAAAGATGGCATGACAAAAGAATCCAAAAGCAGTAATTCAAAGTTGGGGAATATGTTCTTTGGTACAACTCTTGTTTTAGATTTTTTGCAGCAAAACTTCTTTCCAAATGGGAAGGACCATATATTATCGAAGAGGTTTATCGTTCTGGAGCCATCAAGATTAATATGCCAAAGGTACTAACCCGAAGGTGGTCAATGGACAAAGAATTAAACACTATATCTCAAGTACGCCTATTAATGTTGAAAGCAATATTATCCAAACCATGACATCGGAGGAACACATAAAAGAAACCTTCCAGAACACTCCAGAACCCTGAAAAAGAGGAGGTACGTGATACGATAAGTAAACGGACTCCGAAAAATCCGTAAAAATATTTTTTGTCGGTTTCGGAATATTAAAAAAATAGGAAAATAAGAAACAACTAGGAAGGCAACCGAGGTGGGCATGATACACCAGGGCGCACCTGCCCTTCCTGGCGCGCCCTGGTGGGTTGTGCTCCCCTCGAGCACCTTCCCGACTCCATTTTCCTTCCATATTACTTGTTTCCCAAGATAAAAAATCTTTATATATACCCCCGGATGTTTTGACCACCACATTGTAGAAAAATCCTCTGTTTTGTTTCGTGCTGTTTCTCTGTCAGATCCATTAAGCCAGGCATCATGTCTTCTCCCTCCTCCAACAACGTAGAAGAAGATGCTTCGCTGATGAAGCTGGAACTGAAAAGAGAGGGACCAGAAGAAGCCATCAAGGAGGACAAGGTCAAGGAAGTTATGAGAGATCAAGCTCAAGCAGGAGGGCAGGACATGCCGACAGAAGAAGAGGAGGAACATATCCTCCAACCATACTACGATCATCTCACCCCTACTAAAATTGAAGCCTTTAGGGCCTTCGAAATGGTTCGTGTTCAAAATAAATATCTCACTCATGAAAATATTCTGTTGCAAGAGCAAATTATCGCCCTTCGGAGCATCATTCATGGATTGGAGTACCTATTGAGCCTGAAGTGTGATGCTACTACATCATCACCACCACCACCATCATCATCTTCCCCGCCAAAGGAGACTTGAGTACACGGGTATGGGCACTCCCCTTGGCTTGTGCCAAGCTTGGGGGAGGTGCCCCGGTATCATATCACCATCACTTTTATTACCTTTACCTATTTTTAGTTCGATCTTTAGTTATTTCATGATTTAGTTGAATAAAAGTTTAGTATGATCTATTTTCGAGGTCTAGTTTCGTGATCTATCTATCTATGTAATCAAGTGAGAGCTATATAATAAAATCTAGTTTGAGTTTTCGTCTCTTAACTTCTATGTTTCAATCAAAATAAAAAGAAATAAATGAAAAAGATCATATGCTAATCTTATGGTAAGTAATGACATCACATAAGGAAAAGTATAAGTGGTAAAATTTGTTGGAAGTTGACAAACATAGCATTGGTCAATGATGCAATTCATGAAAGAATTAATAAGGGAAGACAAGATTCACATGCAAATACACTATCTTGGACATCTTTTATGATTGTGAGCTCCCATTAAATATTATATGCCAAAACTGTTGACGTTGGACAAGGAAGACAACGTAATGATTTATGTTTGTTCATATTCACATAGAAGTTATATTGTCATAGATCCTTCAACATGTGGTGCTTGCTCAATATCTTTGCTAGCCAAAAATTCCGCACTAAGTAGAGATACTACTTGTGCATCCAAAAACCTTAAACCCAAACTCATGTTTTGAGACTCCACCATACCTACCTATGGATTGAGTAAGATCCTTCAAGTAAGTTTTCATCGGTGCAAATAAGGCAATGAAAATTGCTTCTAAATGTGTTTGATCATTTAGTGTAAGAGAAAATTTAGCGTTGTACGAACTTGTGATGGCAAGGTAATAAAAGCGTCAGACTGCATAATAAAGATTGCTATCATAAGGGGCAATATAACGTGATGTTATTTTGCATTAAAAGATTGTGCATACAAACCAAAAAGCGCATGACAACCTCTGCTTCCCTCTGCGAAGGGCCTATCTTTTACTTTATGCATTTACTTTTTACGCAAGAGTCAAAGTATTCTTCCCTATTCCTTTTTATTTTCTCTTTTTGGAAGCATCATGTGGTGAGGAAAGATCTAGGCACATACATCCAGTTGAATGTGAGTGATCATGAGTTACTATTGTTGACATCACCCTCGAGGTGAATAAGTTGAGAGGCGAAACTATAAGCCCCTATCTTTCTATGTATCCGGTTGAAACTTTTTGCTCATATGTATGCTGTGAGTGTTAGCAATCATAGAAGATTAAATGATGGTTGAGTATGTGGACTTTCCAAAAGGCTCTGATACGAGACCCTTCCTGAAAATATGATGAATTGTAGTTGCAAAGTTGACTGAGAACATAGTTTGTTGGTTTTCAATCAAGTTTATGCTTTCTACTTCGATGTTGTGATGAATTGTTACTTGTTCATGAGAAGTTATATGATAAAGCTTTATGATAAAGTTTGTTGTTGTTATAATAATAAGCATGATGCTACTATGTCCGTATTTTGTTTTTATCGACACTTCTCTCTCAAAACATGTGGACATGATTTTCGATATCGGCTTTCGCTTGAGGACAAGCAAGGTCTAAGCTTGGCGGAGTTGATACGTCCATTTTGCATCATGTTTTCCTACTGTTATTTATAATGTTTTTATGCATAATAATGCTTTATGGAGTAATTCTAATGCCTTTTCTCTCATAATATGCAAGGTTCACACAAAGAGGAAGAATACCGGCAGCTGGAATTCTTGACCTGAAAAAGCTACGTCAGAGATACCTATTCTGCACATCTCGAAATGAGCTAAAAATTTACGGAGAATTATTTTGGAATATATAAAAAATACTGGAGCAAATAACTATCGGAGGGGGTCCACCTGGTGACCACATGACACCAGGGCGCGCCAGGCGCGCCCTGGTGGGTTGTGGCCAGCCCAGCCCACCTCCGGTGCCCATATTCTGGTACATAAGGTCTTTTGACCTAGAAAAAACTAGGGGAGGACTTTTGGTATGGAGCACCGCCGTCTCAAGGCAGAACTTGGGCAGGAGCACTTTTGCCCTCCGGCATAGCGATTCTGCCGGGGGAACTTCCCTCTCGGAGGGGGAAATCAAAGCCATAGTCATCACCAACAACCCTCTCATCTTTGGGAGTCCAATCTTCATCAACATCTTCAACAGTGCCATCTCCTCTCAAACCCTAGTTCATCTCTTGTGTTCAATCTTTGTACCGGAACCTCAGATTGGTACCTGTGGGTGACTATTAGTGTTGATTACATATTGTAGTTGATTACTATATGGTTTATTTGGTGGAAGATTATATGTTTAGATCCATTATGCTATTTAATACCCCTCTGATCTTGAGCATGAATATCATTTGTGAGTAGTTACTTTTGTTCTTGAGGTCACGGGAGAAGTCATGTTGCAAGTAATCATGTGAATTTGATATGTGTTCGATATTTTGATGATATGAATGTTGAGATTCCCTTAGTGGTGTCATGTGAATGTCAACTACATGGCACTTCACCATATTTGGGCCTAAGGGAATGCATTGTGGAGTAGTTATTTGATGATGGGTTGCTAGAGTGACAGAAGCTTAAACCCTAGTTTATGCGCTACTTCGTAAGGGACCGATTTGGATCCATCTGTTTAATGCTATGGTTAGATTTTATCTTAATACTTTTCTCGTAGTTGTGGATGCTTGCGAGGGGGTTAATCATAAGTGGGAGGTTTGTTCAAGTAAGAACAGCACCCAAGCACCTATCCACACACATATCAAATTATCAAAGTAGCGAACGCGAATCAAACCAACATGATGAAAGTGATTAGATGAAATTCCCGTGTACCCTCAAGAACGCTTTGCTTATTATACCAGACCATTTTGGCCTGTCCTTTGCCACAAAAGGATTGGGCTACCTTGCTGCACTTTATTTACCGTTACCGTTACTTGCTTGTTACAAATTATCTTGCTATCAAACTACCTGTTACCGACAATTTCTGTGCTTGGAGAAATTACCTTGCTGAAAACCACTTCCCATTTCCTTCTGCTCCTTGTTGGGTTCGACACTCTTACTTATTGAAAGCACTATGATTGATCCCCTATACTTGTGGGTCATCAGTGTGTGACCAACTCGTGCGGCGAGGTGGGACTAAAAACCAGCTGCGGCCAGCTCTAGTCTCCGGTGGCTTTGGGTGGCTGCGGGCAGATGTTTTGGGAGGATTTAGGGCTGGGGTATGGCTACAAAACTTTAGTTAACACATGCTAATCAATGCTCAAAGCCCTCATAGGATGCGCTTATCGACATTGTACGTTAATAATAGATAGTACTAGTAATTTGCTCCAAAACTATTATGTAGTACCGGTAGATGCTCGTAATTAATTATACAAACTTACGGGCGACACACGCACTAACTACTTCTCACATGCTGGCATCGGGGCATGCTGGCCAGACGCTGTCGTTCTCCTTCCCGGCCTTGTCGGCGGCAGCCCACCGTGCTTGGATCTCCGCTGAGCTCTCCTCAGCATGGCGTGCGGCCTCTTCTTTCTTGCGGCGGCGGGACTCTCTTTTAATGATTGCTTTGTCTTTTCCACTCCTACTGTGCGGCTTTGGCCGCCTCTTGATCCATCGCTCATTCGGCCATGGCGGCATCAAAGTCCGCGCACGTAGTTGTGCGACTGTGGATGGCGATGAACTAAGCGCGGCGGGATGCCATCGCATCCTTACCATGTGTGCAGTCACGGGCGGCGAGGAACGCGGCGCGGCGGGATGCCATCGCTTCCTTACCAGTTACTGTGCGGCGCGATGCCATGAACGATGCTTGGAGAGAGCTCTGGGACGGAGTGGCCGACAACCGTACAGTGCAGTGGTTTTTCAGAGCTCAGGACAAATGACGAAGGAAATTTGGCTTCCCTTACAATCTTGGTTATTCATTATCGCACACGGTTCATCTTCGTCGCCTCCAGAAATAGTGTGCACAGCACCTACTGTGTGTTGCATTATGATTGGCCAGAACCCTAGCCACGCGGATCAAGCATGTGCACCGTAGGATGCACCGCGATCGAACGGCAATCCACATCCTCTCATCACACCCATGCAGCCGTAGCTGGACTGGATTTATCTATGCAAAATGCCTAGAAAATGCACATAATCACCTAAATATGGTAAATGAGCCCGAAAAAGTGCCAAATTTGAACATAGTGAATTGCAGGGTGTCTGTTCATCGTAGAAAAAAACTCAAGGACAAATGACGAATGAAATTTGGATTCCCCTTCAATCTTGGTGATTTCCCTCTCAAAACCATGAAACTTCCTCGGTGATGGTTCGATTTATGAAGGGCATGCATGACAACATAAGCCAAACCTTCTCAAATTTTTACCAGGGCATGGTCAGGCCATACCATGGCACCATGCCAGGAGTCATGTTTTTCAAGCATGTATTTCATTTCTCTATAGTTGAAAAACCAATAAGCGACACGTTTGTGGTTGAATCTTGCCACACATATCCTTGAAATCTCTGCCCATTCCTTGTAAAAGGCACTAGAATTTACTAAATAGCACGAGCATGGTTTTCCAGAGCATTTTTGTGCACCTTTTCATGCACCGATTGTTTGAATCTGAATTATGTGCATTAATGCCTAGAAAATGCACATAATCGCCTAAATATGGTAAAGGAGCCTAGAAAAGTGCCAAATTTGAACACAATGATTTGTAGGGTGTATGTTCATCGTAGAAAAAAAACTCAAGGACAAAGGATGAAGGAAATTTAGATTCCCTTCAATCTTGGTGATTTCCCTCTCGAAACCATGAAACTTCCTCGGTGATGGTTTGATTTATGAAGGCCGTGCATGATGACATAAGCCAAACCTTCTCAAATTTTTACCAGGGCATGGTGAGGCCATACCATGGCACCATGCCAGGCGTCATGTATTTCAAGCATTTATTTCATTTTTCTATAGTTGAAAAATCAATAAATGACACGTTTGTGGTTGACTCTTGCCACACATATCCTTGAAATCTCTGCCCATTCCTTGTAAAAGGCATGCGAATTTACTAAATAGCATGAGCATGGTTTTCCAGACCATTTTTGTGCACCTTTTCATGCACCGATTATTTGAATTTGAATTATGTGCATTAATGCCTAGAAAATGCACATAATCGCCTAAATATGGTAAATGAGCCCATAAATGTACCAAATTTGAACACGGTGATTTGCACGGTGTATGTTCGTTGTACAAAAAAACCAAGGACAAAGGACGAAGGAAATTTGGATTCCCCTTCAATCTTGGTGATTTCCCTCTCGAACTCATGAAACTTCCTCGGTGATGGTTCGATTTATGAAGGGCGTGCATGACGACATAAGCCAAACCTTCTCAAATTTTTACCAGGGCATGGTGAGGCCATACCATGGCACCATGCCAGGTGTCATGATTTTCAAGCATGCATTTCATTTCTCCATAGTTGAAAAACCAACAAACGACGTGTTTATGGTTGACTCTTGCCACACATATCCTTAAAATATCTGCCCATCACTTGTAAAAGGCATGAGAATTTACTAAATAGCACGAGCATGGTTTTCTAGAGAGTTTTTGTGCACCTTTTCATGCACCGATTGTTTGAATTTGAATTATGTGCAATAATGCCTAGAAAATGCACATAATCTCCTAAATATGGTAAATGAGCCCGGAAAAGTGCCAAATTTGAACACGGTGATTTGCAGGGTGTCTGTTCATCGTAGAACAAAACTCAAGGACAAATGATGAAGGAAATTTGGATCCCCCTTCATTCTTGGTGATTTCCCTCTCGAAACCATGAAACTTCCTAGATGATGGTTCGATTTATGAAGGGCGTGCATGACGACATAAGCCAAACCTTCTCAAATTTTTACCACGGCATGGTGAGGCCATACCATGGCACCATGCCACGTGTCATGTTTTTCAAGCATGTATTTCATTTTTCTATAATTTAAAAGCCAATAAATGACACGTTTGTGGTTGACTCTTGCCACACATATCCTTGAAATCTCTGCCCATTCCTTGTAAAAGGCATGAGAATTTACTAAATACCATGCTCATGGTTTTCCAGACCATTTTTCTTGCACTTTTTCATGCACCGATTGTTTGAATTTGAATTATGTGCATTAATGCCTAGAAAGGTCATATAATCACCTAAATATGGTAAATGAGCCCAAAAAAATGCCAAATTTGAACATGTTGCATTGGAGGGGGTATGTTGATCATAGAAAAAAACTGAATGACAAACTAGGAAGGAAATTTGGATTCCCCTTCAATCTCGGTGATTTACTATCGCACATGGTTCATCTCTGTCGCCTCAGCGAACCATGTGCGTTCACCCACACATCATCCCCACCCACTCACCGCGTACTCCTCCACAACTCTGCACCTCATCAACTTCTATCGGGGCGGCCACCGTAAGCTCGACGGTTGTCATCGGCGGGCGGAGGTCGCACTCCAAACGGCACGGGATTTCGCCCCTACCGGTTGCCGCCACCTATTTGCACTGACTTGCACCGACTTTCTAGACTTTGGTCGATTGGGGTTTTCTACGGGATTGGGCTGGGGTTTTTTTCTCATGGAGAAGGTAATTAATTTGGAAAAATATTCACTCGTCTCTTATCGCAGTCCGTCCGTCGTTGTTAATCAACCGACAGAAATCGCCGTGGATTCATTTTTCTTCTAGCTAATTCGAGGGTTTTCATTACGTGTCGAGAGTGCGAGCACAAATCGGGCAAGTGTGGTCACGGCCAGTCAGAAATGAAGTTCTATCTCACCATTCCAGATGACTTCAGGTAGTGCTCGGTATGTTCGACCTCACCCTAGCACAGTCGGTATGGCCTAAATTTATGAACATATACCATGTATTGCTACATTTGGATAAAAGGTATGGTGCCACATGCAGCCTAGACGTCGAAGACGATTTTTTTCTAAATTAGGAAAATTAATGATGTATTATTCATTCAGTTACTCTCATATTTACATCAAATCTTAGTTACATTATCTAATTTTAATTATATATTTTTGTACTTTGGTTTCAGCTATATATTGTTTTGTTCTATCGGTTACTCCCATATTGCATGTTGCTCTATTATTTCAATATATCTAATTTACGATCTTAATTTTCATTTCAAGCAGTACATCCCTTGCTTTGCAAGAACACGAGTAGAAGGAAATCTTGGTCTTTACTTTGTTGATGACTCCATGGATGTCATATTGACAACGCAACATGGATTTACAATGAAAGTTAGCGTAAAACTTAATAAAGATGGTCACTCCTATTTTGATGCGGACCTTTGCAGAAAAATTTCTAAGTTTTATGAACTGAAAGATGGCAATAAAATTCTAGTGCGTGCACCACAGCCTGGTCTAATTAACATGGATGTTTACTTCCCCAACGTCATCAGCCGATCACAGTCTGATCGAGGTTAGTGTTCTTTCAACTTTCTCCATGTTGGCATATTACTTAGCAAAATCGGGGTATTTGTTCTGACTAACTGATCACTATTTAAGCAACCAATTGTGATTTCATTTTCTGACTCTGTTCCTAGGCAGTAACAAATTCTATTTACCAATTTATGCCCACTATAGATTCTTCTTCCATGTTCTGAATAAATAATACCTTTCCACCTGTTAAGCAGGATATGTTGGATGCATAGTTAATGATCTGTATGTTACTCGGCGTACCAAATTTCATTGGAAATAATTGAAGCATGTCATAAAATTTGTTGATAATCTAACAGAGATAGCACAGCGTATGAACGTTGGATTTTGGATGGGATTAATTCTACCTATGGTGCACACATTGAACAAGACCAATTGTGTGCACAAAATGGTGGTACAAAGTCTTATTTATATGTTGATGTTCATAAACTATATATATCTTCAACGATATGTTACAATTGGTTTTTATTCTACATTGCAACAGAAATTGCCCGCTGCAGTTGTTCCTGAATTGATTTCCCGGCGTGGTCGAATTACACTTGTGCCTGCTAATAACGCCAAAGTGATTGCTAGTTACTGCATTTCCCGCAGAAATGGAACCATTCAAATTAACAAGTTCTCACTTGTTGTGGCAATGCATCCACATTGGAAAATTGGAGACATTGTTCTACTCATGCTCTACTAAGGCACAGGAGGTTTCTTCCTTTTCATTGATGAGATGCCGAGTTGCCATGATGAAGCTGCTTCCAGTGGATAGTTGTGGTTGTTGGCCCTCGGGCTCTTAAAATATGCTAGTTGTTACCATGTTAAGTATGTAGATATGGACCATATGATTTTCAAAATTGTTAAGTACCGTGTTACCAAGATCCGCCTCTTGTCGAATAGTGTCACCACTATATATATATGTTACTCAAATGTTGTCAGCCAAGTTCTTAAATTTTCACGAAAAGTATTAGTATCGTACACAATTAATTCAGTTTAAGCGTGTGCCGGGTAGAGTAGAGGATGTCCATGTTTTCAAAGTGGCGATCAGCACCGATGTCCAGAAGGCATTTTCATATTAATTGTCCATATTGCAAATTCAGATAATATATAGATAGGCCAGCCCATACAATTGACATATTTGGCATGCATGAAGAAATCAATCATATATATATATATACCGCACGCACATCAGCCATCGTCCATCAGTGTGTCGATCATGGGCTCCAAGTTGATGACCTACATACCTCGATCTTGACATCGGGGATCGCCGGTACTGCCTAGGGCGCAGTGCTCACCAGAGCTACCGCGACTGCCGGGTCTGCCCCGGTGACGTCCGGTGAGACAATGTTGGCTCTCACCAGGGCTGCCGTGACGGCCCCCAGGCAAGCCCCGGCAACTTCCGGCACTGCGCCCTCCTCCATTTCGGACATAAGCCGGCGCCACATGCGGCGGCCGCCATTGGCGCAATTATCCTTGCGTCGTCGCAGTTCCTGCTCCGTCGCCCTCACCATTTGCTGCACTCTGTGTCGAGCCAGCAGTATCGCCTGCTGGCAATCCCTGTTCGCTTTTAGGACGACCCTAGCTAACCTGGCGGCTTGCTCGTATTGCATTTACTGCTTCCTCTGGCCATCGTCGGGAGAGGCGGTGGCATGGCCATCGACCGCTAAGCCGACCATCGTGCCTTCAACCTCGATTCCACCGTCACGCAACTTCATCCAGTCATCGGCGGTTGGGGGTGTGCCGGTATGTGTGGGTAACTAGCTAGCAAGTGGATCAGTAGCGAGTCACCACAGCTGGGCATTGTTGTGGTTATTTATAGCTAGCAGCTGGCTAGGGGATTGGGGATTTTACAATTCACCCCTGTGGAGCGCGGGAAGCCTTCGCTGGAGCGCGGGAAGACTAAGTGGAGCACACAACCTGACAACCGTATGTGGTGTCATGTGTTATCACACATGTGTTAACATAAGGAAACGTATGTGCAACTTACTAATCATCGCACATGAGTACTCGCACACGCATCGTGTGCGCTACTCCGCCATTCCAAGCAACTAGTTTGCATTTTTCAAAGTTTTTTCTACACACAAAATCGCACACGAATTAAGTGAAGTAACCATCTGTGTTATATTTTCTCATCGCAAACAGTTCATCCGAGTGAACTGTATACCGTATATCTCACACACCTTGATCTTGCTGACCATTTCTGTTGTGTTCCCTAATCTGAAACAGTTCATCCGAGTGACTGCATGCCATATAACGCACACACCTTGATATGGTTGCCTGTTTCTGTTGTTCTGGCTCATCGCAAACAGCTCTTCTGGATTAACCGTATGCCACACATCGCACACACAACTATAATCTGAATCATGTTTGATGTCTTCATCATCGCAAATGTTTTTTTATCTTTTTTGATTGTTTTTTTACATCACCGTTTGCGATTAATACATCACACACAGTTTCGTCGAA
Organism: Thinopyrum elongatum; assembly: GCA_011799875.1. Taxonomy (NCBI): domain Eukaryota; kingdom Viridiplantae; phylum Streptophyta; class Magnoliopsida; order Poales; family Poaceae; genus Thinopyrum; species Thinopyrum elongatum. Next base: position 393,000,841 of record CM022299.1, read on the forward strand.
GGGTCTCTGATTGTAGTGTCGCGTTTGGACCATCCTACATAGTGACTTATCACAACAAAAATGCTACAACAGCCCTATGCACTTGCAAGTCATCAGTACTCATCCCACGAATCAGCGGCCGTGCCATATGCAAGCATCCGGAGTGCGGCCGTGCACGTCTGGTAACCGAAGAATCCAATCGTTCCCATGGCGTCCTTCTTCAAGATGAAGTAGTCATTGCTACTTCTTGAGCTTGTGTTGGTTTTTCCCTTGAAGAGGAAAGGGTGATGCAGCAAAGTAGAGATAAGTATTTCCCTCAGTTGAGAACCAAGGTATCAATACAGTAGGAGGAACACACAAGTCTTCATTAATTGCACCTACACAAACAAACAAATACTTGCACCCAACGCGATAAAGGGGTTGTCAATCCCTTCACGGTTACTTGCAAGGATGAGATCTGATAGTGATAGATATAAAAGATAAGTAAAAGTGCAAAATAAAATATAAGTAAATAAATTGCAGCAAGGTATTTTTGTGTTTTTGATTTTATAGATCTGAAAATAATATGATAAAAGATAGATCTAGGGGCCATAGTTTTCACTAGAGGCTTCTCTCTTGAAAGAAAGCATACGGTGGGTAAACAAATTACTGTTGGGAATTGATAGAAGAGCAAATAATTATGACGATGTCCAAGGCAATGATCATGTATATAGGCCTCACGTAAAAGATTAGTAGACCGACTCCTGCCTGCATCTACTACTATTACTCCACACATTGACTGCTATCCATCATGCATCTAGTGTATTAAGTTAACAAGAACGGATTAACAGGATTGCTTGTATCTACGTTGGAATTTTCCCCGAAGAGGACAGGATGATGCAGCACAACAACGGTAAGTATTTTCCTCAGTTATGAAACCAAGGTATCAATCTAGTAGGAGGATCCACCAAACTATGTAAGCAGTACCTTCACACAAATAACAAAAACTTGCAACTCAACGCGTAAGAGGGGTTGTCAATCCCTCCTCGGTATTGAGATAGAGTAAATAGTATAAGATTGGATAAATAGATCTGATGAAAACACAAAATAAAATAAATAAATAAAAACTACAGCAAGGTACTTTTGGGTTTTTGGATAAATAGATCTGAAGCAACATGATAGAAAATAGATTTGGGGGGCGTAGGTTTCACTAGAGGCTTCTCTCGAGAAAATAGCATACAGTGGGTAAACAAATTACTGTTGGGCAACTGATAGAAAAGCAAATAATTATAACGATATCCAAGGCAATGATCATGTATATATGCATCATGTCCAAGATTAGTAGACCGAAACGATCCTGCATCTACTACTATTACTCGACACATCGACCGCTATCCAGCATGCATCTAGTGTATTAAGTTCATGAAGAAACGGAGTAGTGCAATAAGAACGATGACATGATGTAGACAAGATCTATTCATGTAGGAATAGACCCCATCTTTTTATCCTTAATGGCAACGATACATGCGTGTCATGTCTCTTTCTGTCACTGAGATTGAGCACCGCAAGATCGAACCCATCACAAAGCACCTCTTCCCATGCCAAGAAAAATCAATCTAGTTGGCCAAACCAAACCAAAGTTTCGGAGAAGAAATACTAGGCTATAACAATCATGCATATAAGAGTTCAATAAAGTCTCAAATAATATTCATAGATAGATCTGATCATAAACTCACAATTCATCGGATCCCAACAAACACACCACAAAAAGTCATTACATCAAATAGATCTCCAAGAACATCAAGGAGAACATTGTATTGAGAATCAAAAATAGAGAAGAAGACATCTAGCTACTGCCTACGGATCTGTAGGTCTGTGGTGAACTACTCATGCATCATTGGAGGAGCACCAATGAGGATGATGAACCCCTCTGTGATCGTTTCCCCCTCCGGCAAGGTGCCGGAAAAGGCCTCTAGATTGGATCTTGTGGTTCTAGAACTTGCGGCGGTGGAAACTCTGATCTCTCAACTCCCCTAGGGTTTCTGGAATATTTGGGTATTTATAGAGCTGAGAGGCGGTGGAGAGGGGGCTGGTGGGCCCCACTACCCACCAGGGCGCGTTAGGGGCCTCTGGCGCGCCCTAGGGCCTTGTGGGCCCCACGGGCCTCCCCTCCGATACTTCCTTGGCTCCCACGTTGTCTTCTGGCCAGAAAAAAATCTCCAAAAAGTTTCGTGTCATTTGGACTTCGTTTGGTACTGATATTTTGCGAAGTAAAAAACAACAACTAGCACTGGGAACTATGTCAATAGGTTAGTCCCAAAAAATGATATAAAGTTGCTATAAAATGAATATAAAACATCCAAGATTGATAATATAACAGCATGGAACAATAAAAAATTATAGATACGTTGGAGACGTATCAGCATCCCCAAGCTTAATTCCTTCTCGTCCTCGAGTAGGTAAATGATAAAAATAGAATTTTTGATGTGGAATGCTGCCTAACATGTTCATCTCATAATCTTTTCTTTTGTAGCATGGACATTTGGACTTTGAGATGATTCAAAGCAATAGTCTATATTTGACATGAGGACATCAATACTCAAGCATACACTGGTACAACGACCTGCTATACAAACTGTTTTTAACCCCTTTCCGCGACGGCATTTTGAACCGTCGCCAAGTGACTGTGTGCGATAGGGGGGTCCTTCCCACACAACCGAAAAACCGTGGGGGATAGGGAGCCTTGATGCATGCAGTTGTCCCTATAAAACTGTTTCTGATATCTGGAATATCCCAAACGCTCCATCCTTGCTACTTGTTTGTGCTTGCATTGCCATCGTAGTCGGTATTCTGTGGTGCTACGTTTATGATGTGCGGCCCATCACAAATAGTTCATGATTATAGAACGTGTATGATAAGCAGACAATCACACACATTCACTTTTCACGAACCGTATGCGATAACCAATTAAGAAGATTAGCTAATCATCGTATGAGTGTCGGATAGGACTATGAAATGTCAGACTGTCGTAACATCGTCGTACATGATAACTATCGCACACACTATTCTGTGGTGCAACGTTTACGATGCATACCACATTAGAAACAATTCATGATTGCAAATCATGTACGATAAGGCATCTATCACAAACGTTTAGTTCTCCCGCACCGTTTGTGATATTGTCTGACATCACACACGCTTTGCAAAAGGCAACTATGTGCATGCTCGCACATGTTTCCTCTCTGTGAACTGGGTTGGATTATGGTGTATATCACAAACGTTTGTGTTTTACCGACCGTGTGCACCGTAACGACCTGCAGAGCATAATTTCACCACAATTTAATTCCTGCTATTTAAAATTGTACTGGATTTGAATTTGAAAGTATGCTATAGCTTTATTCATATCCATCAGGTTCAAACAACCAGTGCATTATTTGATTCACAGGTACATATGTTCAAGAATTAAATAAGCACCAAATAAAGAATGATGAACCACAGTTGTATACTTGTACTATTAAGGAGGGTAAAGAAAGAGGCGAAATACATTATGGTTGCTGAACAAGGTGAAGCGGAATGCCCATATTGTGCCCTCCTCCATGCAGAAGGCACGCACGACTCTAGTCCAACCCCTTGTGATGGCCGACCGCCCATCCGTCACTGTCTTCATGAACACATATAGATAGTCATCGTGTTCTGGTAGAAATACTTTAATATTTGCATGCCCACCAATCATGTAGTTTGAGAGGTAATCTTGAGTAAACTGCTTTGGGAACCACTGCAGAGGAAAAAGATTCAGACATTGTCATCTAACACAACTCATTATGGGCAGTTAAAAGAAGGCTGCAGAGTTCTTACTTACCATCCTGCAGTTCGCTGTTGTCTTGGATAAAGTGTAAACAAATAGTTTAATTGCCATGTTTTGACCCATTTTACTAACAATCTTTATGAGCTTCCTCACTTGATGCTGGTTCATCAATATCTCATTGCCCCATACGCAGAAAGGGTCGAAGCGTGGATCTTTACGAATGACATATGTACCTAAAAGCCCCAAGTTAATATTAGAAGCTAAACAGCAATTGCACAATGATGTAGTACAACACTCCCTCTGTCTCATTATATAATATCTTATAACATCCAATATACTCACATATTGGATGAATTAACATCTTATATTATGGGCCGGAGGGAGTTTATTGCATTTTTACAAATTATCGGCTGATTAACTGCTGCTGTGTTGTTGTTGCTGTTGCTCTTCTACGTATATCTAGACATCATCAGAACATTAAGGGAACACTCTTCCTTGTTGCTATGTAGCCTAGGATTGCATATTTAGACATTCAGTACAATGCATGTTGCTATGTAGCCTCAGATATATTACATATGGCCCTAGTTAACCTAACGATAAATGGGTTACAGATATATTCAGTTAAAAGTCTGATTCATCGATTAGTCCCTTATCAGCCTCGGCCTATATGGTACGAGCTACCGATATCCTGAACAGTGAGTATATATAAGCCATGGGGTGAAACTTACCTTGATGGAAAACATCAGTCGTTCCCAAAATTGTCCTGTGTAAGTACATCGAGAGGCATGTTAAGCACAACAGGCTAAACATCAACCAAATATATCCATGGCAGACAAAATAATCTCCAAAAGATAGCTTCAGTGTGCAGGTTTAAGCACGCTAGTTAAGCAAAATAAGTGGAAAGGTGTGTTAACTGCAATAGGCCTAACAGTTAACAACAAGCAAATATAGTCATTCCAACTGGTATTGTGCCGGTCTAAGTACACTGGTTATTGTTAAATAAAAATGGAAAGGCGTGTTAACTACAACATGCTTAACATCAACCAAATGTAGTCATTCATAGTGGTATTGTTGAAACTGGTATAGATGAAATTGAACTGCACAGTTCATACTTGCACATATAGAACATCACGTTGTGAATAACTGGAATAAACAAGGCATACTACAAACAACCAAACATAGCATTTGAAACTGGACATATGCTAACTACAAACAACCGAACAACCAACAAACTTTAAAAGAGGCATATGCTAGCTATAACAGGCTTAACAGCAAGCAAATATATGCATTCCTATCGGTATGTTTAAAACTGGTATTGATGAAAATGTACTGCACAGTAAATAGTTGCACATATAGAGCATCACATTGTGAACAACTGAAATAAACAAGGCATACTGCAAACAACCAAATATAGCAATTAAAACTGGACATATTCTCACTACACTACAAAAGGGACTCGACAAAACAAATCATGGGTTCCCCCTATGAAGAGGCACGGCAAAACAAATCATGGGTTTCCTCACTTGTCACGGATGGGCTCGTTCCCGTGGGAAGAGCACGGACCCTGGGTGCGCTCCATGTTGTCACAGATGGGCTCCTTCCCCTTGGAAGAGCATGGTTGTAGGGTGCCCTTCCTGATGTCGCAGATGGGCTATTTCCCCTTGGAAGAGCCGGAGAGGGTGCCCTCCTTGTGGTCGCCGTCGATGAGGTCTGACATGGCAGCTGTGGATCCCAAGCCAGCGTTGCAGAACGTGTCCTTCAGAAATGAGAAAAGGGGCTCGACAGCGATGTAGGATGGCGAATTCTTGACAGCGAGCCAGAGGAGATCAGCGGCGGGGCCATGGATGAGATCGGCGGCGGTTGAACCCGAGGGGTTGGGGGTGGGCCACTTAACATGTGACATAGCCCGTGCCAGGCTATCACTGTCGACGACCTCGATGTCATAGCTGGCGTCCGCGACATACCCGCATACTCTAGCCTGATGATTGAGAGCCTGCGGCCAGTAATGGTCGTCAGCTTCCTCGGCGGCCACCTTGGCGACGTCGGGCGAAGAGGTCGTGATACACCTCTTTTGGGCCAGTCGCTCCTCGAGCTCCACGGGAAGCGTAGCCAGGCTTAGGCTGCGATGCTCTGGAGTGGGGGATGGGGATGGGGATCTTGCGAAAAGGGGGCGTTTGGCAGGCGTCATCTAAGAAACTCAGGGCGGCCTGCGTATGGAGATCGGTGGGTAAGCTGCACGGGCAAACCGGCAGATGTTGACAATGGAGGCCTTGCGGCGGCGGCGGTGGCCTTGCTAGGGTTTCGAGTGAGGGAGGGGTTGAGATGTGTGTGTGTGTGTGTGCGCGCGCGCGCACCCGAGGAGTTTTTGGGGTGTGTGTGTGGAGGGGGTTGTTTGAGGAAATGACACGGCTACTAAAAATTTTACTACGCGGTAGTAAAATTCCAGGGCTATTGAAAATTTGGATGATGCATCGCACATGGTCCCGAAATAACAACCGTGTCTTATGAAACAGAAAAACCCTCGAGCCGGGCAGATATTTTTGAGGGATGCAGGCGGGAGCGGGAACAACAAACATCACACACGGTCAAAACATAATAACCGTGTGTTATCAAACAGAAAAACCCTGCAGGCGGGTAGATATTTTTGGGAGGGGAAGCCTCGTGGAGCCCAATGTACTGTGCTGATCTGCGTGACAGGGGCACCGGCGTGGCACATGGTTAGTGTGAGTGAACCGTGTCTGTTGCGTCATTCGACTTGTCTAATGTTCGTAATTTGGCGAAAATGATGTGGGAAAGGGTCAGAACATGAACACACTTGCATGTGGACCAAATATATGTATGAAAAGGGTGGTTTGGTGTTCAAATACCAAATGCACAACTTCGATGTAGCACCTATCACACAAAGCGCATGGTATTGCTTGTCCCCCCCCTTTGTGTCGGTAGGAGGGGAATCCTAAGCTATGAACGCATGCCCTCACCCATGAAGGTTCACCGAGCAAAGTGCGAAGTAGTAGCCCCCCTCCCCATCAAACACACACACACTTTCAGTCAGCGGTAGAGGGCATCTTACCAAGATGTATCGTAAAACGGACCAAGAATAATCCACCTTGGTCGTACAACCTCTCTCTTGTTGTTGGTCAAAGTGATGGACATCCATGCGACCCCAGAGATGGGCTAGCTCGCCAATAATCAAGCAAGTAGCTAGTCCCCGAAGACAACCACTGCCTGCATGTGGCCCAAACATATGTATGGACTGTTGATATTTGAATACACAATGGAACAACTTTGTTGTGGCACCGTGCTTTGGAACCAGAAATCCCCACACGAAGCGAGGGTTAGTTGACGACGCATTGTTTATATGTATGTCACACCACACTTCGAGCCGATGACGGGGATTGATGCATGCATGCATAGTATGCACTCAAACTTAGGTCTGAATCTCACCATGACCTTCTACGATAACACGAACCAAAGGAAGAATCCACCATGGTAACCTATCTCGTTGTCGGTCAAAAAGTGATCATGGATGTCCAAGCGGGCCCATGAATATATAGACTTGTCGCTGATAACCACGTGAGGGAGTGTACCATTCGAAGACAACCACTACATGCATATGTATGTATGGAGGTGATGCGTGCATGCATGTTTGAATACCATTCACAACATTGATGTGGCGTGTGCGTCGAAAATTGTACAGTCCCCACACAGAGCGAGATCGGTTCATGACGTGTCGTGGTACTGCCCACTTCGACTCGATAGGAGGGATTCATGCGTACACATGCATGTGTGCTCAAACTATATCATGTCATCCCGGAGCATGACATATATACCGTAATACAAACCAAAAAATAATGGGCCATTTGCATTTCTGCCCCTAACTCGAACCACCTACTCAGATTTGCCCCTAATTTCAAAGCATGCTCAAATTTGCCCCTCTGCCATTAAGTCACTACTCAGAAATGCCCTTCCGTCCAGTCAAAGGCCTTTGACCGTCAGAGTCCCATGTGTACTGTAGCAGACGGAAAGTGCTACAGTATTGGACGGAAAGTGCTACAGTACTGTACGGAAGGGCATTTCTGAGTACTGACTTAACGGCGGAGGGGCAAATTTGAGCATGCTTCAAGATTAGGGGCAAATCTGAGTAGTGGGTTCGAGTTAGGGGCACAGATGTAAATGTCCCAAAAATAATCCCCTCCTAAGTCAAATTAACCTCTCTCGTTGTCGAGCAAAGTAGTGATGGACCAAGCAGGCCCACAGATGGAAAGCATCGATACCGCTGATAACCGCGTGAGTGGGTGCCAGAAGACAACCACCATCGCTTTGCATGTGGGCCAAACATATGTATGGAGAGGTGTGTGTGGTTGTGATGTTTGAATACCCAAAATGCACAACTTTGATGTGGCACATGCCTCGAAAATCGTAAAGTCCCCACACAGAGCGAGGTTCATGAAGCATACTACATATGCTGGTCCCCTTCCCCCTCTTCGACGCATACTATATGTTCCTACCGTAAAACAAACCAAAAAGAATCCTCCTTGATGGTGAAATTAATTAACCTCTCCTGATGTAGGTCAAAGTGATGTATGCATCGACGACGACCTCACGGGCCCACAGATGGAAGCGTCACACGTGAGTATCCTAGGATAACCACCGCATGCATGCATGTGGCCCAAATAGGTGTTGTGTGATGTTTGAATAGCCAATGCACAACTTTGATGTGGCACGTGCCTCGGAAACTGAAAAGTCCGGACACTGAGTGAGGTGTGTTCACGGACGCGTATGTAATATATATGCTAGTCCCCTCCCACCTCTTCGACACATACTATATACTCCCACCATAACACAAACAAAAAAGAATCAACCTTGCTGGTCAAATTAACCTCTCGGCTGGCTGTTGGTCGAAGTGATGGACGACGACCTCGCGAGCCCATAGAAAGCGTCACACGCGAGTGAGTGTCGTGTAGGACAACCACCGACTGCATGTGGCCAAAACATGTATGTATGAAAGGGTTGTGTAGTGCTTTCAATAACAAATTCATGACTTTGATGTGGCACCTGCCTCACAAAACAGCCAACCCACACGGTGGCTCACGACTCGTAGTGTACTGTCAGCCCCCCCCCCACCCCAGACGCGCACACACACACACACACACCGCGCATCCACCGCAACTATGATGCATGTTAAATTTTCCCGCAGTGAACATATGCTACCAAAGGAGGGACATTTTAATTTTGAAAAAAAATAGAGATCATTAAGACGTTTTAGTACATTGATTGATTTTCTAGGGGTATAATGTGCAAAAATCAAATTTGAGCTACATGCACACATGACAGTGCACCTAAATGGATTGGAAAAACACATGTGTCTCACTGGGTGCATGTTTACTCCCCATGCAAGAAATTTCAAACATTGAGAATCTTGATTTTTAAAATCTAGTACATCCAAAACTTATTTGAAATTCATGAAACTTATCGTGTTGTCATATGGACACCAATACACAGTGGTATTATACTTCTTTTGTCAAATTTGAGACAAGTTTTAATGTAATCTTTATCTTCTTACAAACGGGAGATTATTAATAATTGGGAACCAATATCGCATGCGGATTATTTATTCGAACCGTGGGCATTAGACCAACAATGGATACGTGCCATGCTTCGGTTAAGCAAAATATGGCAGCATTAATCATCAAAATAGAAAAACAATATACATGCCGCCACGCGACGCGTGTGCCGTGCGAGCAGGCGTGAGTTGACGGGACGCATGCGAGCAGTCCGCCGCGCAGGCAGACCGGGAGGCATGCGTGCAGGTGTGTGAATTGATGGGAGGCGTGCTCGCTGTGCAGTGTCATTGGGAGGCATGCGAGTATCTGTGTGAAATGAAGGTACGCATGCCAGTAGTACGGTGCGCAGGTTCACCGGGAGGCGAGCCAGTGGTTTGACCGCCACCCGCCTCTCTCACACTACTCCATATCAATGGCGCGCCCGAGCGGCCGCACCCCCCATCCTCGCCACACACAATCCTCTCTCTCCGCCTACATCCTCGACGCCGCTCTCAGTCCTCAAAGTCGTCAGTGTATGAGGATGCCGTCGAAGTGCCCCATCGAAGGGAGTAGCGACGCCGAGGCTGCTGAAGCACCGGAGCACGGCGTGAAGATGGAGACAGAGGTTGCCGTCGCCGCCGACGAGGTATCATTGCACCTTGACATCGTCGACGGTGTCGTGCTTCCACAGTCGGAGCCAGAGGTCCACACCGACTCGGGCGACGACTCCGATGACGACTCGGGCGACGACTCTGACGACGACAAAGAATCGGTTAGTCATCTATACCCATTTATGTGTCAAATACATCCTAGGGTTTCTCTGGTTACTCCTGTCTCCCCCTTTTTGGAATAGAAATCCTATGGTTATGTTCTCTCAATCCATGAAATCTGAGTAAGTTTCGTTAGATCCGTGTAGTGTATTGATTGTTTGAATGGTACAAATGATAAGTGATTAGTTGTTGCATCTGTGCAAATGATTTCTGCTAATAATCCGACTAGGGTTAGTGCTCGTGCTAATAATTCCTAGCCAAGTCTTGACAATTGATTTTGAATGACCTACATATATGTTTGTGCCATTTTTTTCAAGATTGGTCTGTACATAGACGATTGTGCTTAAAAGCCATAAATTCCTAATCCTACTTTACGGCATGTAAACATTGATTTGATGCCAAATTTTGGCAACTACCAAATGTTCGCTAGAGATTAGTTTGTATTCCAAATTTGACTCCACATTTTTTTACTATATGTATAGGTTCTATCTGACGATGTCGACAGCGAGGATGAAGATGGCCAGAGGAGGTATAAGAAGCAAATTTGTAACACCCCCAGTGGTTAGCTACAATAATCCCCGTTTTGATAATGCCATGTCATCATGATCAACAGTGCTTAAACATCATTTGGAACATATCTCATTTCAAATTCAAATTCAAATGGAAATTCAAACTGAAAGTGAAAATAAAAGTTTTTCAAATCCAGGAACTAAAATGTTCATAATATTGTAAATAATCCAGAGACAATTCTAAAACTATAATCAACATATACTAAATTAATTAAGTGACTCTAACAGCAACAAAACAGAGATATTTAATCCATATTCATTTAATTAAAATCCAAATGAAATCACTGTGGCTTCAAACCATTTTCTGGCAGTGGCAAATAATGTACCATATTTAATAAGCTAAGTCACATATTTTGCAAAACTCAATTGGTGGCTAAACTATTTGCAAAAAGAAAAACAAAAGAAAACAGAAATAAAAGAAAAGGCAAAAGCCCGCAGCGGCTGGGCCCAAGTGGCCACAGTGGCGGCCCAGCCCTTCTAGCACTTTCCCCCACCTCCCGCTGTTCATCCCAGCGTGCTGTCGTCGCCCGCGCGCACCCCGCAGCCGGCCCCCCTCCTCCTCGCGCGACAACGGCCGCTACAGGCGCCCGCGTCAGCCACTTGACCTCGCCTGTGCCCCACTGAGCTTCCCCAAGCCATCACTCTCCCTCTCTCACTCGTTTCCCCACCGCATCGAATGCAGCCATGGCCGCGCCACCATAAATGATGCGGCCCCCGACCTCGTCTCGCCGTTCCAAGCTGTCCGGCGGCTTCCCCGTGGTCGACTCCATCGTCCTGGTGCTCTGGATCGTCTCGAGGAGTAACATGACGACCGCATCAAGCTTCTTCCCCATACCGTGTTCTGGCCGCCGCCATGGCCATGAGCACCATGCTCCCAGAGCCGCTCGGCTCGTTCCAACAGCACCGACGTGCTCCTGGCGAGCTGCAGAAGCCACCACGCCCTTTGCTTTGCTCGTTAGCCCTACGTAGGCGTGCGCCCATTCCGATTCGAGAGCGACCGCTGCCAAAGCTCGACACCGGCATCGTTCTGGCCATCTCCGGTGCCTGCTGAGGGCACCAACGCGCGCACGACGACGGGCCGCGTCGAACGCGCCTAACCCCGGGTCCGGAAACCCACCGTAGCCGAATCCCGCGCAACGCCAGAGCTCGCCGCCGTGTTTTGAGCTCGCCGGAGCTACCCCGGCGCCGGCAGCCGATGTGGTGGCCACGTGGCATCGCCTGTGTCGCTGGCAGCTCGGTCCCGCGGGCCCAGTTGACCAGTCAACCCCGCTGACTGGGCTGACTGGGCCACTGACACGCGGGCCCCACCGCTAAAATGTTTTAAAAATAAATGAAAATGTTAATTAATCTGTTAGTTAATTAGTTAACTAAAGCTGACACTGACAGTGGGTCCCACAAGCTAATTACGTTGATTAGTTAAATTTAACCCTCTGATAATTAGTATTGTGAATGACATGTGGGCCCCACCTGTCATAGTTGACTCTGGTCAGCTGGGTTTAACCCGCTGATGTCATGCTGACGTCATGCGGATGTCAGCTGCTACTATTCTGGATAATTCGTATTTAATAATTAAATTAATTCTAGAAAATGCTAAAATCTTTAGAAATTCATATAAAATAAACAGTAGCTCGGATCGAAAAACTTTCTACATGAAAGTTGATCAGAACGACGAGACGAATCCAACCGTGCCATCTGTTTCCGTGTCGGGACCCTCTACAGAGGTGAACCCATAACTTTTAGTCTGTTTCTGATAGATGAATAGTGCATAACCACCGGTTACTAAATCCAACTTTAATCCTAAAAGAACTGTTATGACTTAGACATGCTTTTAGGCAACCCTGCACTGCACGTTAGCATAGCCTGCTCTGTGTTGCATATGTTTGCCATGTATTTATTTGTTTCCTCCCCCTCTTCTCTCTCGGTAGACCGCGACACCGACGGAGTTCCCGAGACTGACGCAGCTCAGGAGCCCGACGACACCGTTGACGACCTTGCCTTTGCCGCCGAGCAACCAGGCAAGCACCCCCCCCTTGAGCATGCCTATATGGCCTATTCTTTCTCTCTTATGCTTGCATTAGAATTGCTACTGCTACTATTTATCCTATTCTGATGCATAGCTTGTTTTTGTAACTGCTGTTGATACCTACCTGCTTATCCTAAACTGCTTAGTATAGGCTGGATAGAGACCCTAGTGACCCCACTTGTCTCAGTTGCCCCGCTGGATCATCAGAAGACTCGACGACCAGGCCCAACACCGCACATCACACCCCTTTTACCTGTACGACACTGCAGCGTTACTATCGAGTGCCGAGGGTGATACCTCATTTAGCACTTCTGATGTTAACTCTGTAGAGTAGCTATTCGGTCGTGGTCATCGAGGGTGATTCCTCCTTCACCACTCCCGATAACGACGCCGTCGTGCAACACCTCAAGTGTGAACCCATCGAGGGTGATTCCTCCAAGTTCACCTTGACGGTTACATCGAGTAGGAATCCAACGAGGGTGATACCTCAGATTCCCTTGATGTTATGGACACACGGATACTTGGACTTTACACTGTTATTTGGAAAGGCTGGTCGACCCTGAGGGGTACCCGCGTGGGCCTAAGTGGCGAGTGTTGTGGAGACGGGTTGACCTGGAGGGTGCCCGAGATATGAATACGAGGAGTGATCGGGCATTCTTAGCCCTTGCCGCAAGTCCTCGAGATGGGGCGACGGGGTCACATCGATCATGAGTCTCTGCTCGTTACCGCACTACCATTACACTAATGATTTGGATATGTGATCTGAGTGGGCCTCTGGCCCGATAGCACTAACCATCACGCGGGAATAAATATGGGTACTCTGCATCGTGGTATCAGCCGACGGCTCTGTCAGATGTCCAGTTCAGCATTGTGGCCGGGTCGGATCCTGCCATTGGTGCTGGTATCCACCCTGCTCGCAACAACCCAGAGTGCATAGGGCTACGGCCCAAGACCCCTGAGCGCTTAGGATGTAGACCAGAGGGGACCTCTCTGCTGAGCTCTAGGTAGGGTTGTGGTGTGTCGTTTGACCGAGGTCGGGCATGACCTGGAAACATGTGTCCAGCCAGAGTTAAGCGAGCGTGGTGGGTAAGTTGGTGCACCCCTGCAGGGAAGAACTAATCTATGCATAGCTGGATCCTCGGTAACGGACGGTCGGAGTTGTATCCCGATCGATACAACTAGAACTGGATACTTATGATGAATGAAATGGATAGTATGGCTCTGGGATTGCTTTCTCGCAGGTAGTCAAGAAAGGATCTCTGGCCGAGGTTGATACTGATTACTACTACTTTATGTTGTACTAATCTACACTCTTCTAATGCTGCAAGACCGCTGAAGATGCTAGTCTTCGATAAGCCTAGGCCTTCTCTCTATTCTGGCATTTCTGCAGCCCAGTCCACATATACAGCCTTTCTTTGATAATGTTGCATATGTAGTGTAGATCCTTGCTTGCTGAGTACTTCGGATGAGTACTCACACTTGCTTTGCTTTCTCTTTTTCCCCATATCCTTTTGATGCAACCAGATGACGGAGCCCAGGATACAGCTGCCCCCCGCCGACGATCGCTACTACTACCCCGAGGGTGGCTACTACTTCGAGCTTGCCGACAACCAGGAGTAGGATCGGAGGGTCCCAGGCAGGAGGCCTGCGCCTTTCGATCGTAGTGTTTTCTTTTGCCCCGCCTTCTAAGGGCCTATCTATGTTTTCTTTTATATCTGTACTCAGATATCTGATGCTTCCGCTGACCCTTGTATGCGAGCTTATGTATTCGAGCCCTCGAGGCCCCTGGCTTGTAATATAAAGCTTGTATGACTTTATTTATGTTTTAGAGTTGCGTTGTGATATCTTCCCGTGAGTCCTTAGGCTTGATCATGTGCATTTGCGTGTATGATTAGTGCATGATTGAGCCGGGGGCATTACAAGTTGGTATCAGAGCCGACTGCCTGTAGGAACCCCCCCCCCCTCTTCCAACTCTTTGGCCGAAGTTGAGTCTAGTCATTGAAAAACTTTTACTAACATGGCTGTGTGGCTTACGGGCCCACGTCGCCGAATGGGTGGTATTAGGATCTTTTATTCCTCGTCTATACTCTGGGATCTGATCTCTCTTCCTTTCGGGTTAAAATTTTACCAACTCCAACATTAGGTTCTCGTGATCACATCCACCCGGTGTTCTGAAATTCCCCCCCCCCCCCCCCTCCTTCAAGATTGCGGGCCAGGTTCTGCTTGCAGGATCCTTTTATCGAGGGCACCCTGTGTTGTCACTTACAGATTCCTCGCCCCAGCAGTTTTCTCCGACGTGGATGTAGGCTTTGCTATGTCTCGTTGTGTGCTTCCTTACCGCGTGCCTGCGCGCCGCCTAGTTTGTCTAGCTGTGAGCGTTCCCGGGCGCATACTATCCATTTGAATTCAACTCTGTGCATGGATTGGTATGTCTTTAACGACTACTATCATATATCTAATGCCCTTCTTGTTCATTACTCATGTTACATCGAGAATGGCCTCATACACATGCAGTTTTTCTTGCTAAACTGCCCCTGTTAATTTGGCAGGATGGCTGACGATCCTCCACCTCCACCCTATATTGCCGCAATGATGCAGCAGTTTGAACTGAACCGTCAGGTTATGACCGGGATATTGGCTCAGTTCCCAAACCAGAATGCTCATCAACAGCCTACCCCAATAACACTGCAAGAATTTGTGCGCCTCAACCCGTCTGTTTTTCGCAACTCCACCAATCCTATGGATGCTGATGATTGGCTTCGTGACATTCTGTTTGAGATGGAATCAGCTAATGTTGCTCCTGACAGTTACATCACCTTTGCGACATTTCACTTGAAGGGTCCAGTTGCCCAATGGTGGGAAAGCCACAAGGGTATGCCGCCTGCTGAAACTGTAACCACTTGGCAGGAATTTCAGTCAGACTTTCGTGCATGGTATATTCCTCAAGGTCTGATGGACTAGAAGAAGCAGGAATTCTGCAAACTCACCCAAGGAACAATGACTGTGGATGAATATCAGAGGAAATTTCTTGAATTATCCCGCTATGCTGAAGATGACATCTGCACTGATGCACGCAAGCAGGAGAAATTCCGTGAAGGACTGCGTACTGATATAAACCTTGCACTTGCTGTCCATGATTGCACAGACTTCGCAACGCTTGTCAGCCAATCTTTCCAAGTTGAAACTGCTCTGACTAAATACCAAGAGTCGCTCAAGCGTACTCGAGATGTCAGCTTGTCTTCGGGTCAGCCTGCTCGGAAACGTCAAGTCTGGATCCCACACAATGTTCATCATCGACCTGCTCCAACACCAAGGCCGCCTTATGTTGCCCCTCGTTTGCCTTCACCGCCGAGACAGCTAATGATTCAGGGTGGACAGTCCAATGTTGTGGCTCCATCCCATAATGATCAGAATGCATCTTGTCCTCCTGTTGGTCGTAAGAAGAATTGTCGAAACCGCCGATTCAGAAACCATAATGTCATACCATCTACTATTGTACTTGGCCATGCCAATCACGTCAATGCTAAAAAGGCTCAAAAGGAACCGACTATCATGCTGGGAACACTCTCTGTGAATTCAGTGCCAGCTTCTGTTCTTTTTAATTCAGGTGCATCACATTCCTTCGTGTCCCAGCAATTTACACAATTGCATGGGTTAGCTATGAACTCATTACCCACTCCTTTAGAAATCATCACTCCCCGTTCCAGGTGGCAAACCAAAATGGTAAGTCACAACAATCAGATCAGAATTGAAGGGTTGATGTTCTCTGCTTCCCTTATTGCTCTTGGACCTTCCGACATAGACATCATTCTCGGTATGGACTGGTTGACCGCCCACAATGCTTTGATTGACGGTGCCGCTAAGAAAGTCCAACTTACCCATCCTTCTGGACAGACAGTCAAATACTCAGCCCGAATAGCTCAGGATGTTGAGAGCCAGATATATGCTCTGAATGCATTGAATGCTTCACCTCTTGAAGGCATCGAGAACGTTCCCGTTGTTCATGATTTTCAAGATGTCTTTCCAGAAGAACTTCCAGGAATACCCCCTGTTAGAGCTGTCGAGTTTGTCATTGACTTGAAACCAGGCACAACTCCTATTGTGAAGTGTCCTTATAAGATGCCTCCGCACCACCTCCTCGAGTTTAAGGAAGAAATCGACAAGTCACTTAAGAAGGGTTTCATCCGCCCCAGTTCCTCTGCTTGGGGAGCACCTTCACTCTTCGTTAAGAAGAAGGATGGAACTAACCGATTGGTTCAGGATTATCGGCCCATTAACCAAGCCACAATCCAGAACAAATATCCGCTTCCCCGGATCAATGATTTATATGATCAACTTGCTGGATCATCGGTGTTCTCTAAACTCGACTTGAGGTTGGGTTATCATTAGATCTGTGTTCGTGAAGAGGATATTCCCAATACTGCATTTGTTACTCGCTATGGCTCCTATGAGTACACCGTCATGTCATTTGGCTTAACAAATGCTCCAACTACCTTCTCCCAGTTAATGAAATACATCTTCATGGATTACCTCGACAAGTTCGTCGTGGTGTATCTAGATGATATTCTGGTCTATTCAAAGAATAAAGAAGAACATGCTGAACACCTCCGTCTTGTACTGGAAAGGCTCCGAGAACACCAGTTTTATGCCAAGTATTCCAAATGCGAATTCTGGCTTTCTGAAGTAACCTACCTTGGCCATGTGATTTCCAAGGATGGAATTGCTGTTAACCCGGAGCGGGTTCAGGCTATTCTGGACTGGACTCCTCCGAAGAACATCAAGCAAGTGAGAAGTTTTCTCGGCATTGCAAGCTATTGTTGTCGATTTGTCGAGAACTTTTCCAAGATTGCTAAGCCCCTGACTGATCTGCTTCACAAAGGCGTTAAGTTTGAGTGGACAGACAAATGTTAGGAAAGTTTCCAGACCCTCAAGGACAAGCTAACTTCTGCCCCTGTACTTGCTCCTCCAGATTGTCGCAAGGACTTCGTGATTTATTGTGACGCATCCCGTGAAGGATTAGGCTGTGTCCTAATGCAAGAGCATAAGGTGATTGCTTATGGCTCTCGACAGTTGCGTCCTCATGAAGAGAACTACCATGTCCATGATCTAGAACTAGTTGCTGTCATCTATGCATTGAAGTTGTGGCGACATTACCTCCTCGGTAATCGTTGCGAGGTCTACACGGATCATAAAAGTCTGAAGTACTTGTTCACTCAGCCATCTCTGAACCTCCATCAGCAAAGATGGATGGAGGCCATTACGGACTATGATTTGGGTATTTCTTATACCCCTGGCAAGGCTAACATGATGGCTGATCCCTTAAGCCGCAAGTCCTATTGCGACAACCTCATGGTTAGGCGAGCTCAACCTCGTCTTTTTGAAGAACTGCGCAAGCTGAATCTGCGTATTGTTCCACAGGGTTCTCTTAATAACCTTGTGATACAACCAGATCTTGAGAAAGCTGTTAAGAATGCGCAAGCTAAAGATGCTGAAATTGATCTGATGAAGAAAGATCTTCACCTAGAAAAGTATAGGGATTTCTCGCTGTCTGAAGATGGAACCTTGTATTTCAGAGACCGCATTGTGGTACCTCGCTTCGAGCTTATGACTGATAAGGTCATGAAGGAGGCACATGATACACCGCTGTCTATTCATCCGGGTAGCACCAAGATGTATCGTGATCTCCGTCAAAGGTACTGGTGGTCTAAAATGAAGTAGGATATTGCTCGCTATGTTGCTGAATGTGATGTTTGCCGTCGCGTTAAAGCAGAACATCAGAAGCCTACTGGAATTCTGCAACCGTTACCTATTCCTTTATGGAAATGGGATAAAGTTCAAATGGATTTCATTACCGGCCTTCCCAAGTCACAGAAGGGTCACGATGCTATTCTTGTCGTCGTCGACCAACTCTCCAAGGTTGCACACTTTCTGCCTGTCAAGGAGACTATCACTGCTAGTCAATTAGCAGAGTTGTATATCTCCAGAATTGTTTCACTCCACGGCATTCCGAAGGAGATTAGTTCGGATCGTGGAGATCTTTTCACCTCAAGGTTCTGGGAAATTTTCCAAGAAGCTATGGGAACTCATATTACCTAGACTTCAGCTTATCACCCCCAATCCCAAGTCCAAGTCGAGCAAGTAAATCAGGTCCTTGAAGACATGCTTCGGGCTTGTGTTATATCGTTCGGTAAGAAGTGGGAAGAATCTCTTCCTTATGCAGAATTCTCATATAACAACAGCTATCAAGCCAGCTTGAAAATGGCCCCCTTCGAAGTACTTTATGGACGTTAGTGTCGAACCCCTCTGAATTGGTCAGAAACTGGGGAACGACCGCTCGTGGGTCCGGATATTATTCAACACGCCGAAGAGCAAGTCCGTATCATCTGTGAAAACCTCAAGGCGGCTCAGGACCACCAGAAGAGCAACTATGATCACAAACGATGGGGTTTGACTTATGAACCTGGTGATCAAGCTTATTTGCGATTCACTCCTATGAAGGGCACTCACCGCTTCGGAATCAAGGGCAAGTTAGCTCCATGCTACATTGGTCCTTTCTGCATTGTTGCAAGACGTGGTCAGGTGGCGTATAAATTGGAGTTGCCAACGCAATTCTCTCATATCCACGACGTCTTCCATGTGTCGCAACTTCGTCGATGCTTCAAGGAATCTCCGCACCGAGCAGTGGACCATGAAATGCTCGAATTGCAAGATGATCTTTCTTATAAGGAGCATCTGATCCGCATTCTCGATGAAGCTGAACATCGGACCCGTCAGAAGGTTACCAAGTTCCTCAAAGTGCAGTGGTCAAATCATACTGAAGATGAAGCCATTTGGGAATGCGAGGATAATCTTCGTGCGGAATACCCCGATCTTTTCCCTTCTACCTCTTAATTCTCGGGACGAGAATTCTTGTTAGAGGAGGAGATTTGTAACACCCCCAGTGGTTAGCTACAGTAATACCCCTTTTGATAATGCCGTGTCATCATGATCAATAGTGATTAAACATCATTTGGAACATATCTCATTTCAAATTCAAATGGAAATTCAAACTGAAAGTGAAAATAAAAGTTGTTCAAATCCAGGAACTAAAATGTTCATAATATTGTAAATAATCTAGAGACAATTCTAAAATTATAATCAACATATACTAAATTAATTAAGTGACTCTAACAGCAACAAAACAGAGATATTTAATCCATATTCATTTAATTAAAATCCAAATGAAATCACTGTGGCTTCAAACAATTTTCTGGCAGTGGCAAATAATGCACCATATTTAATAAGCTAAGTCACATATTTTGCAAAACTCAATTGGTGGCTAAACTATTTGCAAAAAGAAAAACAAAAGAAAACAGAAATAAAAGAAAAGGCAAAAGCCCGCAGCGGCTGGGCCCAAGTGGCCACAGTGGTGGCCCAGCCCATCTAGCACTTTCCCCCAACTCCCGCTGTTCATCCCAGCGCGCTGTCGTCGCCCGCGCGCACCCCGCAGCCGGCCCCCCTCCTCCTCGGGCGACAACGGCCGCTACAGGCGCCCGCGTCAGCCACTTGACCTCACCCATGCCCCATTGAGCTTCCCCAAGCCATCACTCTCCCTCTCTCCCTCGTTTCCCCACCGCACCGAACGCAGCCATGGCCGCGCCACCATAAACGACGCGGCCCCCGACCTCGTCTCGCCGTTCCAAGCTGTCCGGCGGCTTCCCCGTGGTCGACTCCATCGTCCTGGTGCTCTGGGTCATCTCAGGGAGTAACATGACAACCACATCGAGCTTCTTCCCCATCCCGGCTACCGCAACCTCTCCGCCGCGATTCGTCGCCGGTCTGCAGCTACTAAGCTTGTCGCCGGCCTCCCTGAGCCGCCCGGTGAGCTCCGTTTCCCCTCCTTCCCCTTCCCCGCTTGCTGTAGGGCCTAGGTCGCGCGGCCACCGTACCGTGTCCTGGCCGCCGCCATGGCCATGAGCACCGCGCTCCCAGAGCCGCTCGACTCATTCCAACATGATGAGGACATCAATACCATTGTTACACCCACAGCCCCTACTGCTACATATACTGGACCAATTACTAGAGCTCGCGCACGCCAATTAAATTATCAGGTACTTTCGTTTCTTGGTAATGATTCTAATGTTCATGAGAATATGATGCTGCCTAAATTGGATACATTTGTATTGATTACTAATGAAGGGCCTAGCATGAACAAGAGGGATGAACACTGGAGCAGGATCAAGCATGGAGATGAAGGCGTGCGTGAAGGGATCCAGAATGGCGTTTCTAGTGCATATTTAAGCACTTTGAAGCCTCCGTGATGACCTACAAGGACATGGACGAAATATACAAGATGCCCCTTCATAAATTTCGTCCATAGCTTATTTTAGGTGCTGCGCCACCTTATTTTTGGGCCAGGCCCATGTAATTTCGAAATACTTAAGTATAGGCTGTTTTTAGAGTCCGTACGTGTGGGGAAACAAAGTTAGGGTTGGTTTCGGACCCCTCCTACAAGGGGCCACGAAATTCACCCCTATTCCTCCATATATACAGCCCTTAGGGCGTCGTTTAGACTTTGGGTTTTGTTTAGATTAAAAGTTCGCCATAGCTGCAACTTCGCGTACTTCGTTTGTGTTCAATGACCAGACAAAGGCGTCACAGAACCCCACCTTCATTAGTAAAGCTTTCCTCTTATATTCGCAATATCCAGATTGCAATCTCAGTTTCTTGCTTGTTCTTCGTTTGCTCGCAGGAAATAGACCCTCGTGGTTAGGTTGATCGTGCTCCGGCGTGGTCAATAACCCCTTGGAAGTTGGTATAGCGATTGCTAAGGCGCGACGTCTCACATGTTCGTAGTCGGATCGTCAAGGTCGACTCCCATAGAAAACGATAGCCACCATCTCATCGAAACATCGGGACACCTTCGCCTCTATCAAGTGGTATCAGATTTTCAGGTTGCTCGGTGAATTGAGTGGCTCTACAATATTCTCCAAAGTTGATTTGCGTAGTGGATACCATCAAATTCGTATGAAATTGGGAGATGAATGGAAAACAGCATTTAAAACTAAGTTCGGTTTATATGAGTGGTTAGTCATGCCTTTTGGGTTAACTAATGCACCTAGTACTTTCATGAGATTAATGAACGAAGTTTTACGTGCTTTCATTGGACGATTTGTGGTAGTTTACTTTGATGACATATTGATTTATAGCAGATCTTCGGAGGAACATTTGGAACATTTACGTGTTGTTTTTATTGCTCTATGTGATGCATGTTTGTTTGGTAACCTTGGGAAGTGCACCTTTTGCAACGATCGAGTATCTTTTCTTGGCTATGTTGTTACTCCACAGGGAATTGAAGTTGATAAAGCCAAGATTGAAGCTATTGAGAGTTGGCCGCAGCCCAAAACGGTCACACAAGTGAGGAGTTTCCTTGGCCTCGCTGGTTTCTATAGGCGTTTTGTGAGAGATTTCAGTACCATTGCTGCACCTCTCAACGAGCTTACAAAGAAGGATGTGCCTTTTGTTTGGGGTACCGCACAGGAAGAAGCCTTCATGGTGTTGAAAGATAAGTTAACACATGCTCCTTTACTCCAACTTCCTGATTTTAATAAGACTTTTGAGCTTGAATGTGATGCTAGTGGAATTGGATTAGGAGGTGTGTTATTACAAGATGGCAAACCTGTTGCATACTTTTCTGAAAAATTGAGTGGGCCTAGTCTGAATTACTCTACTTATGATAAGGAATTATATGCTCTTGTTCGGACTTTGGAAACATGGCAACATTATTTATGGCCCAAAGAATTTGTTATTCATTCTGATCATGAATCTCTGAAACATATTAAAAGTCAAGCCAAACTGAACCGTAGACATGCTAAATGGGTTGAATTCATTGAGACTTTCCCTTATGTCATTAAACACAAGAAGGGTAAAGAAAATGTTATTGCTGATGCATTGTCTCGTCGTTATACTATGCTTTCACAACTTGACTTTAAAATATTTGGTTTGGAGACCATCAAAGATCAATATGTGCATGATGCTGAATTTAAAGATGTATTGCAGAATTGTAAAGAAGGGAGAACATGGAACAAGTTCGTCGTTAACGATGGATTTGTGTTTCGTGCTAACAAGCTATGCATTCCAGCTAGCTCTGTTCGTCTTTTGTTGTTGCAGGAGGCGCATGGAGGAGGATTAATGGGACATTTTGGCATGAAGAAGATGGATGATGTACTTGCTACACATTTCTTTTGGCCAAAGATGAGACAAGATGTTGAGCGTTTTGTTGCTCGCTGCACTACATGTCAAAAAGCTAACACTACTGGAATCAGCTGCTTTGCCGTCTGCCATAGCAGACGGCAAAGGCATGCTTGGCGGACGGCAAAGGCTTTGCCGTCCGCTAGCAGACGGCAAACACTCCGGCTGAACTGATGCCGGTAAAGGCCGCTTTGCCGTCTGCTGGCGGACGGCAAAGAAGGAAAGTTCTTTGTCGTCTGCTGGCAGACGGCAAAGCTTGTGGACGGCACAAAAGAACTTTGCTTCTTTGCCGTCTGCCAGCAGACGGCAAAGTGCCAATATTGCCCCATTTAATTCTGCTTTTTCTTATATCAATTCATTTTCACAGAGAACCAAACACAGATATATATATATATATATATATATATATATATATATATATATATATGACCAATATAGGATATCCAACACATATTACCAATAGTCATGAACACATATATATCCAACACATATCAAACACATGTTACCAATAGTAGCAAGTTTCATCCATACATATACATAGTTTCTTCAATATTACACAGTTTCATCCATAGGTAGCAAGTTTCACAAAGTCAAAACAAAAACTAAAGACAAGCACTAAAAGAGTAAATTAAAAACTTTATTAATAATTGGAATAGGTAATACAAAGTCATATTATAAAGAATCAGAAATGACCTAAAACCAAATATCTATTTTCCTAAAAACTATCTTATTACTAAGTTTTTTTCTGGATCTTCTTCTTTTCTTCCAACCTGCATAACAAAAACACTAAGAAAGAGAGAATGGGTTAGGAGTAGAAATGTAGCATTCCACTTGGTGAAATGCAATGTTGTAGGAGCTATTCCTTGAAATCAAGACTATCTCAGTCAGGATTTCTAAATACCAAATGACCTTATTTCAGAAAAGCCAAATAGAGGAAAACCATTATCAAGAGCCAAATCAGAGAACCAGCCAAGAGCCAAGTCAGGAAGCCATCAACTGCCATATATCAAAGATCATTAACAGAAATAGCTCCAAAGGATTAAGCCCAACTAAAACTAGTGTTTAGAGCCAATGATTACACTCTACCACTACAGCCAACTTTTGTCCAGTGACAATGAGATATGTCACTGAGCAATTCAAAACAAAGCTCCAGGAGGAGATATACATCAAACCAGCCGGCCAGACCAAGTCCCAAGCCCAATGAGAGACCCAGCAGCTTACTAGATAACTAGAAGACCTCAAGGTATACTTGAGGATTGTGTGCTCAGCTAGCCTGGAGATGCCAGGGCTAGATCATCACAGCACAGGGATAGCCACATGTAAATTAAGCCTAAGAGAAGGGGGCTCAGACCAGCATCACTGCCCAAATCAGATGTAGTATCTGTCTTATGAGTAGAAAACTAGGAAGTAACAGCCAAAACCAAGTATAGCATCTGTTCATAGGCTATTAGAAAGAGACCAATAGGAATAGCCAAACCAAGTGGTATCTGTTCATATCAGTATTAGAAGTAAAACAACTAAGAACAAGTGAGTATCTGTTCATGAGTAAAGTAGCTATAGCATAGAAGAAATAGCAGGGTAGCACCCCAAATGATTATCTGCTTTTGCAGAACACAGCACCACACTTGCACCTAGTATTTTTCTGCAATTAGGGCACTGCACCCACAAGCACAGTGGGCTAGTACCATTATAAACTGCTACTGCAAGTAATAGCAGCAGCAGCAAATAACAACAGAAGTGATAACTAATTTCCAAAGGTTAAACAGACCAATGGAAAAGAAAATGTAACACTAGAGATTCAGTTAACTGAATTAAGTTACCATCAACAGCTAGTGAGATAGCTAACAGTAGCAACAAAAAAATACAGGGAGAGATCCCAGTCCAGTAGAGCACAGGTTAGCCACCGATTTAACAACACAGTCAGAGCTACCACATATGCACAGGAGTACATCTACACACATGAACAACTACTGACCATATTAGCCAATCCAGGAGCACATATGTAAGCAGATACACATAAACAGTCATTGACCAAAACCCTGACACAGCAAGAATCCATCACAGAGAGCTCCAACACAAGTTGATGCTCATCTGGAGCATCTAGCAGCAGCTAATAGAGTTTCTCATCCAACTAGATCAAGAGCTAAAGCTATGCATTAGAGAGATCAGAGGAGGGGAGTAAGGAGAAGCTCACCAAGAGGAGTTGTAGCCGAAGCAGGATGCAGCCACACCATCACTATGGTGTGACCAGCAGCACAACCAACACCACCACGGCGGTGCCATCGAGAGCACGCAGCACGAAGGTGGCCAACCCAGGGGCACCGCAGCACGGAGGCGCCAACCCAGGGGCACCCCCGCGCCACGGCACGCCCAGCACCACCGGAGCACCTCACGGCCACCGGAGCCCCACCGGAGGCAAGAACCACCCCAACACCGAAATCCTAGCGGAGAGAAAACTGAAGGGAGCGACCACAGGAGGCAGGGAAAATCAGATCGAGATGGAGGGATCGATAGAGCTCGACGAGAGGAAGAGATGGGTAGCCAAGGTGTTGCCGGAGACCGTCGGAAACCGCCGGAATCGGCCGAAAAACGTGGCGGCAGCAAAGGGGATCGAGAGATAGAGAGAGAGAGCTGAGCGGCGGGGGCGCCGGGCGGCGGTGGCTCCGGGGCCGCAGGGCTCCGGGGCGGCGGGGAGGTGCGGCGGCGGCGGCGGGGTGTCCGGGCGGCGGTAGTGTTCGGGCGGCGGCGGTGCGGGCGCGGGTGAGGTGCGGTGCGGGAGAGCGAGGGGAGAGAGGGGTGGGGCCGGGCGGAGAGAGAGGGGAGAGAGAGAGAGAGGAGCTAGTGGGGTTGGGCCGGAGGGAACGGCCATTAGGTTGGCCACTTTCTTTGCCGTCTGCTAGCAGACGGCAAAGAAAGTGGCCGTTAGGTTGTTCTTGTTAGTGGGCTACCCTCCCTCTTTGCCGTCTGCTAGCTGACGGCAAAACTTCTATGCCGTCCGCTAGCAGACGGCAAAGAGCTGGCTGACGGCAAACATGATCTTTGTCGTCAGCTCTTTCTTTGCCGTCCGTTTTCTGTAAGCTGATGGCAAAGACCTTCTTTGCCGTCTGCTAGCAGACGGCAAAGAACTGGCAGACGGCAAATTCCCTGATTCCAGTAGTGTAAGTCATGACTCAATCCTCATGGTTTATATATGCCTTTGCCTATACCTAGTGTTCCTTGGGAGGATATATCTATGGACTTTGTTCTAGGTTTACCTCGAACAAAGAAGGGGAGGGATAGCATATTTGTTGTCGTGGATAGATTTTCGAAAATGGCACACTTCATACCATGTCATAAAACCGATGATGCTGCTAATGTTGCTGATTTGTTCTTTCGTGAAATTATTCGCTTGCATGGTGTGCCAAATACTATTGTTTCAGATCGTGATACTAAATTTCTTAGCCACTTTTGGAGATGTTTATGGGCTAAGTTGGGGACTAAACTGCTTTTTAGTACTACTTGTCACCCCCAAACTGATGGACAAACTGAAGTAGTCAATAGAACATTGTCTACTATGCTTAGGGATGTTTTGAAGAATAATAAGAAAATGTGGGAAGAATGCCTGCCTCATATTAAATTTGCTTATAAGCGTTCATTGCATTCTACTACTAAGATGTGCCCTTTTGAAATTGTGTATGGTTTCCTACCTCGTGCACCCATTGATTTGTTGCCTCTTCCATCTTCGGAGAAGGTTAATTTTGATGCTAAACAACGTGCTGAATTGATCTTCAAAATGCATGAGTTAACTAAGGAAAATATTGAGCGCATGAATGCTAAATATAAACTTGCTGGCGATTAGGGTAGAAAACCTGTTGTCTTTGCACCTGGAGATCTTGTTTGGTTACATTTGCGTAAGGATAGGTTTCCGGATTTGCGCAAGTCAAAGCTAATGCCACGTGCTGATGGTCCTTTTAAGGTGTTAGAGAAAATAAATGATAATGCATACAAACTTGAGCTGCCTGCAGATTTTGGGGTTAGTCCCACTTTTAACATTGCAGATTTGAAGCCTTATTTGGGTGAGGAAAATGAGCTTCCGTCGAGGACGACTTCATTTCAAGAAGGGGAGGATGATGAGGACATCAATACCATTGTTACACCCACAGCCCCTACTGCTACATATACTGGACCAATTACTAGAGCTCACACACGCCAATTAAATTATCAAGTACTTTCGTTTCTTGGTAATGATTCTAATGTTCATGAGAATATGATGCTGCCTAAATTGGATACATTTGTATTGATTACTAATGAAGGGCCTAGCATGAACTAGAGGGATGAACACTGGAGTAGGATCAAGCATGGAGATGAAGGCGTGAGTGAAGGGATCCAGAATGGCGTTTCTAGTGCATATTTAAGCACTTTGAAGCCTCCGTGATGACCTACAAGGACATGGACGAAATATACAAAATGCCCCTTCATAAATTTCGTCCATAGCTTATTTTAGGTGCTGCACCACCTTATTTTTGGGCCAGGCCCATGTAATTTTGAAATAATTAAGTATAGGCTGTTTTTAGAGTCCGTACATGTGGGGAAACAAAGTTAGGGTTGTGTCGTGGTATTGTCACGGCAGATGTCCTAGAGAAAGGACTTAGTCGCGGAGCCATCACGATGGGTTAGCTTAAAGGGGTTAAAGCGGACAAGGGACGCAGAGAGTTTATACTGGTTCGGCCCCTTGCGGTGAAGGTAAAGGCCTAATCCAGTTGTTGTGGAATTGCTAGGGTTTCGATGACCAGGGAGCGAATCCGCTATGCCTGGCTCTCGAGTTGTTGTCCGTCGTCCCCAAACCGCCGCCGGGTCGTCCCCTTATATACACGGGTTGACACCCATCGGTTTACAGGATCCCGAGGCCGGCTCATGAACATGTCCGGCTCGGTCTCTACTCTTTCTATCTTATAGCACAAGTTTACATATCAATGTCGGTTTATGTCTACAGGCCTTAATCCGCCGTTGGGCCCTGGGCCTTCATAAAGCGCCTCCAT
This sequence comes from Thinopyrum elongatum, assembly GCA_011799875.1. Classification (NCBI taxonomy): domain Eukaryota; kingdom Viridiplantae; phylum Streptophyta; class Magnoliopsida; order Poales; family Poaceae; genus Thinopyrum; species Thinopyrum elongatum. Next base: position 393,028,757 of record CM022299.1, read on the forward strand.
CTTTGTCTTCGTGGGCTTCAAGTATAATAACTCATTATGGGGATAACCCTGGCCTCTCCTGGCCGGTTTATACCCAGTAGTAATATCCCCAACATTAGGCCCCAGATTGATTTGAACTTGTTCATGTCAATCTTCAATTTGAGAAAAATTCTTCTTTCAGCATCTTCGCATAAATCTTGTAAACCGCCACGACGTCATCTTCCAGCATCTTGATAAACCGCCATGACGTCACCTGTTATTAAAAATGGTATATCTCTCACTTTCATTAATGAGCCTCCGACAATCGAGGCGACAGCTCTGCCACATATCCAGCTTTGGGCTCCTCGATTCTCGCGCCTGTCACTTATCCATTCACCTTATAATTAAAGCCGAAGGGTCCCTTTCATTTTTTTCCTTCGTGCCCCTTCACATCGTCCTCTTCCTCGCGTCGCCCGAACGTTGGAGCTCCGCCGCCGCCGTCGACCTTCGCATCTGCCCCAACAAAGGCCGCTGCATCACCCTGATCGTACCAGAAAGCCGTGATGCCTCTCCGCTGTTCCTTTGATACTGGTAAGCCTTCTCTCCTTGCACCCTAGATCTTATCATTAGGGTTTGTACTCATCGGAGTTCTTCGAAGTTCTACAACTGTTCTTCCCTGTTCTTCTCAGTAGCGCAAATGGCAAGTTAGATCTGATATTTTCCGGTGCCTTTGTAGTTAAAGCTCCCTTTTTCCCCATTAGAGCATCCCTTTCATATAGAAAAACTCATCTGAACCTGATGAACTGTTTAAGTACCTGAAGTTTAGGTCTGAGTATATTCTAGTTTTCTGTCGCACTGCAGATCTGAAATTATCATATCACTTTGTGAAACTTGTTTTTCCCTCACTTAGGTATTTTAGATCTGTATCTTTCATACCAATATAGGCGGTTTAGCTTTGTCAGAGAACAATATTCTGGTAGGCATCATTAGTCCCCTCTTAAACTGCCGATTCATTGATCTTTGCACCTTCTCCATTGTCAGACTCCGGTTTAGTAATATCAAACTCCGGTTTAACAATATGCATATACCTCTGCTTCTGCTTATCTTGCATTGCTTTATGCTCGCCCGTCATAAATCTTAAACCGGCAATAAATATGTTTCAGCTTCCCATTGAAATGGCCAAACAAGTTTATGAGTGCAACTGGGTTCCTTCCCGGGTTACTGAAGAGCAATTAAACAGATGTGTCACAACTGGAGCTTTAGCCAAGAAAGAAGTCATCCACTGGAGGGCCCCTGGTCCGGAAAATCCTCCTGAACCCAAGGACGGAGAAGTAGTTGTATTTACTGACCATCTGGGTCGAGGCTTTAGCCCTCCTGGTTCAAAAAAATTCCAGGATGTGCTGGCCAGCTTCCAACTCCACCCTCAAGATATTGGACCAAACTCTGTGTCCAATATTTGCAATTTCCAAGTATTTTGTGAGGCCTATCTTCAAGAGGAGCACACAGTTGAACTGTTCAAGGATTTCTTTTATTTAAACCGTCGCACAGAGTTCACAGACGGACCCAACACTGAGCTTGGTGGAATGGCAATTCAAAAGAGGAAGGATGTCAGCTTCCCTCATGCCAAGCTTCGTAGTCACCCCAAGGACTGGAATCAGACTTGGTTTTACTGCAAAGACACATCTCCAACTGATGAAAATCCTCTGCCGGGTTACCGTCCCCACCGGCTTAGCAACACTTATCCCTTCCCTCAAAGGCTGACTGCCAAGGAACGGTCCAACTATGCACCACAACTGTCAAAGCTCAAAGCCTTTATGGCAAACGGTTTGACAGGTGTCGACTTTGTTCACTGTTGGATATCTTGGAGCATTCTGCCCTTAAGCCGGTGCCCCGGTTTAATGTGTGAGTACACAGGGGATTTGAAAGACCCTCAACGACACATCGACATCCAGCTAACAGAAGCCGAAGTTACTGAGGCTGTCAAGAAAATACTGAATGAACCGGAAGCTGTCTGTAGCCAGACCGGGTTAAGCCCTTTCTGCGTCTCCAATAAACCGCCAACTGTAAGAATCACAACTTTCTTGTTTTAGTTTACCCCTTTTCAGATAGTCTCAAAATTTTGTCCATCTTTCACAGGGCGATGACCCATTCTGGAAGAAAAAACCACAAGATAAACCGGCCAAACCACAAGATAAACCGGCAAAACCACTTCGCCCGAAGACCAAGGTCACCAAGAAACCTGCCAAGAAGAGGACCACTGAATCTTCTGAACCAAATGCTGATGCGGATCTGGCTAATCCGGACTCAGAGGTAGAACTTGACTCTCTTGGTTCTTTTTTCATACACCTTATTGACAATGACTGTTATCAGGACGACGCTGAAGGCAGCCAGGTTGATGATGCAGAGGTAATTATCCTTTCTTCCGGTTCAGACCCTCTGCCAACACAGAAAATCCGTCAAGCAAACCGGAAAATAAAATTTTTTCACCCCTTAGCTCACTTGGACCCAAACTTTCTTTTGAAGAAGCAGCAACACGAAGCCCGCCGCACAACCCAGCACAGTGGCCAGGTAGTTACCTCTGCCGGTTTACCGAACACTCCGGTCCGGAAACGTCGATCAGAGGTCTCTTATACTCCTGATATTTCTTGCCCCAAGGCGGGTTGTTTTCGACAGCCTCTTAATCCGTCTGATTCAAATTATCAGGGAACACCTAATTCGTCCTCTGGCGAGTCAACGGCCACACAACTTCCAACCCTCAAGACGGTCCCTGGGTAGGTTATGCTTTAATCTTATCCTTAATGTGTTATGTTTGCATACTGTACTGATCTTTATGTTTGTTCTTCTCAGTGCCAAGCCTAGACCCAGTAAGAAGGCCTGGTTAAATAAACCGTCTGATGACAATGTGGATGTTGAACCGGAGAAGACTCCAGATCTGGAAAGAACAAATATTGATGTTACACATGATGATCCACTGCCTCAAGATTATAACTTCATAGTTGAACAAACAGAAGTTGACACCACAGGCCACACTGATAAACCGACTAGCCCGGCTCGCGCGGATGATAAGTCGGCCAGCCCAGCTAAGGCTGCTGATAAACCATCAACTCCCGTGAAGGCTGCTCATGATAAAGAAGATGATATTATGATTACTGGCGTCGACCACACCGCTCCTGGCAATCCTGTTGCTTTATCGAAGCATAGTGCCAAGGACGAGGTTTCTGCTATGGGCAAAGGCAAATGGAACACAGATTTGTCAACCTATGCTCACCTCAACGCCCAAGACATCCATTCTGGTTTTTTAAACCGCATGTACACAAGCCGCGACTTTGAAGCCGGTTTAGTGAATATAATGAAGGAGCGATATGAGGTAACTGCATAACTGCTTCTCTCTTGTGTTCAATTCCAAATATTAACTCCAGTAGCCCCCAAGTGCCGGTTTATGATAGTAATCTAAACTGGGACTTTGTAATATCTCAACTTTGCATGCTTAGCCTCCAAGGGCCGGGTTATCTTTCTAAGATGAACCGGTACGTTAGAATTGCAATATTACAACTTTCGCCGGTATAGTCCCCAAGGGCCGGTTTAACTAATGAAGATGCACCGGGACTTTTAGAAGAATACTCATAATGTCACTTTGAGCAAGCATACATTAGCCCCCAAGTGCCAAGAGTAATACTTGTATTGCACTTGGGACTTGTAGAAATTTCTGATTACGAGCAAATATGCATTAGCCCCCAAGTATCAGGTCCATAACTTGTTATGTGCTTGGTACTTCAAATATGCACTGCCAACTCATGATATGTTTGTCTCTTATAGGCTGAGCTGAGCAAAAAGGAAACTCAAACCGCTGATCTGCAAGAAAACATCAAGTCCCAGCAGGCAGAAACCTCCAAAACCAAAGATGAGCTGACCAGTGCCTTAGCCTCTATGGAAAAGCTGAAGGAGAGTTTCAACAAGGAGCGGGCGGATTGGGACAAAGAAAAATCCGCATTGCAAAAAAGAGCCGAGGACGCAGAAGCAGCTCTTAAACCGGTGGTAGACGAGCTAACTGGTGTAAAGCGGCAAATCCATGCCATGACTGCTGCTGTGTTTGGTAAATATCATGTCTTTAAATTTTCAACATATCATCCCATACATTGCCGGTTTACTGATGTTTGTAATGGCGCAGGAACTCGCATTAGTCATCTGGGCTCTGACGTACAGAAGAAGCTGAAGGCTGCCTATACTCTTATAGAGCAGTTATATACCGGCGCGCAACGGATCATCTGCACTGCTTCTCACAACAAGCCGCCCCCAACTTTAATTAAGGAGACCTTAGAAAGGTTGTCAATGCTGCCTGTTCGGGTAGAAGAGCTAAAGAGATCTACTGCCAGGGCTGGTGCTCTGACCGCACTAACCCGGGCAAAAGCATGGGTGCCTGATCTTGATCCGGTGGATGTGGCTAAAGGCTATCCAAGCTTAAAAGAAGACGGATCAGAATTTGGCAATGAGGAAATCCGAGCAATAAACCGGGAAGTACGTCCACTGGCTTGCCAACTGGCTGAAGAAACTGATCTTTCATATTATCAGGCGAGTTATGATGTCAACAACAAATGGGTTGCTGCACCAACCCCTGAGGCTCAAAATCTTATCTCGCCAATCCGTAAGCACACCTATGCCCCTGACGTTGAACCGTCTACACTTATAAGCGATGAAGCCGTGTTCCAAGCCTTAACTGGGATCGATTGGGCCACCATTAACTTCCAGCCGCTGGGTAGAGAGGAAGAGGATGAACCGGCGCAAGGCGATCCACAACCGTCAGGGCAGCCCGGTGACGAGTCATGATCCGGAGGCCGATTTAACCTTCTGCGTGCTGCAATACTTGCCAAAAAACAATTACTCTTTTGGGCACTGAAACGCCTTGTAATAGGCTAGTTTAAACACTTGGTCTGCTATGCCATCGTGCATATTTACTTTGCTTGATACCATTAATTCACCATGCTTAAGATATATGATGTTCATAATCCAGAGCAATTTATTCAGGCTGTTCCTGCATACAAAAAGTAGAACTTGTCCTGGCGGTTGACCACCGGACGGGTCATGATGCCCAAACATATAGCCTGGGTTTATAAACAAGGCTATTAAAAATAACCAAATATGAAAATAAATGATACCTGTGACATTGAATCACATCGTAGGTTGACCAACTTTTGTAGTAAGGGCGATACCCCTAATCATGAGTATTGATAACTCCTTCCATATTGTGCCGGTTTATGATAAACCCGTACCGGGTTGTGAAAAAACACCGGATTACTCATATATAATACTGGCGACTTATAGTCAAAACCAGACCGGGTTAATAAGCACCGGATTATGACTAATCATGTACTGACAACTTGTAGTTGAAAGCCGAGCCGGGTTGATTAACGCCGGTTTACCAAAATCATCATAAATCTCATCAAAGGAGAAAAAACTTGGCAAATAAAAGCATATGAAAACTTGTAGTCGAGGCTTTTCACGGGCTGCCAGGCCCCAAATTCGAGGCTTTTCATGGGCTGCCAGGCCGCTGAGTTAAACCATTTTACAAAGCCTTTTAAGATGGACCTCAATCTTTAACCAATTGTCGTTTTAACTTTGACAAGTTCAGGGTCTTATGAGATTGACTTGTCGAAGTTCGACGGGTCATACCAGGTTTACCTGGACGGAGTGACTTACTTAAAAAAGGCAGGCTCACCCGGGGTTTTAGGCGTATACACCAGGCTTCCAAGCCGTGGCTTGATAGCCTATTACAAGTGTAGATTCTTTGTTCATTGCGATAGCAAAGAATCCCCAAGCAATATTTTGAGCTATGCTCAGTGGGTGCCTATGTTTGAGTTGTTCTTTTGGAACACTCTCTTTGGCCCCTAAGTAATTTTTCTTTTTGGCTCTGAGCCAATCAAGAGGTGTAGCTATGGTTTGAATATGACCAAGCCCCCAAGTGATTTTTCTGGTGGCCTTGCGCCTATCAAGAGGTGTAGCTAAGGTTCGAATACGACCAAGCCCCCAAGTGATTTATATATATGGCTTGATAAGCCGAATCAAGGGGTAAACCGGACGCCGCTTTATAAACAGAAACCTCCATGTAACCCCACATGATGTAAGAAAAAACAACAGATACCCCACTTTAGCTGAGGCTCCGGTTTATTATATTGATCATAATATATACATTGTCATAACTATGTACATAAGCAGAGCCTAGGGCTCAGGTATAGTAAGGCCGTAGATGAGCGATATTCCACGGCCGGTGAGTCTCCTCCTCCGATTTACGTGAGTCTTTGTGCTCTCGAACATCGATTAGGTAGTATGACCCATTGTGCAGGTTCTTGCTGACCATGAAGGGTCCTTCCCAAGGCGGGGATAACTTGTGCATATCAGTCTGATCCTGGATGAGTCGGAGCACCAGATCGCCTTCTTGAAAAGTTCTGGTTCTAACCCGGCGGCTGTGATAACGACGCAGATCTTGCTGATAAATCGCCGAACGGGCTGCTGCAATGTCACGCTCCTCATCTAACAGGTAAAGTGCTTCCTGCCGTGCCTTCTCATTATCAGCTTCAACGTAAGCCGCTACACGAGGCGAGTCATGACGGATGTCACTCGGGAGAACTGCCTCTGCTCCGTAGACCATGAAGAAAGGTGTGTAACCCGTAGACCTGTTGGGCGTGGTATTGATGCTCCATAACATAGAAGGTAACTCCTCCACCCAACAACCCAGCGTCCATTGCAAAGGAACCATAAGCCGGGGCTTGATGCCTCTCAAGATCTCCTGATTGGCTCTCTCCGCTTGACCATTAGATTGGGGGTGAGCCACTGAAGATACGTCAAGTCAGATGTGCTCACGCTGACAGAACTCTTTCATAGCACCTTTGGACAGATTAGTACCATTATCAGTTATAATGCTGTGCGGAAAGCCAAACCGGAAAATCACCTTCTTGATGAATTGAACCGCCGTAGCTGCATCACACTTACTGACTGGCTCTGCCTCCACCCACTTAGTAAACTTATCAACCGCCACCAAAAGGTGGGTCTTCTTGTCCTTGGATCTCTTAAAGGGCCCAACCATATCCAGCCCCCAAGTTGCAAACGGCCAAGTGATTGGAATCATCCTCAATTCCTGGGCCGGAACATGAGCTCGGTGTGAAAACTTCTGACAACCATCGCACTTTTTCACCAAGTCTTCCGCATCAGCATGAGCCGTCAGCCAATAAAAACCGTGACGAAAAGCTTTAGCTACCAGGGACTTTGAACCGGCATGGTGACCACAATCCCCTTCGTGGATCTCACGCAGGATCTCATGGCCCTCTTCAGGAGATACACAACGTTGAAACACCCCTGTTACACTGCAGTGATGTAATTCGCCATTGACAATAGTCATTGACTTGGATCGCCGGATTATCTGTCTGGCCAAAGTCTCATCCTCTGGTAACTCGCCCCGGTTCATGTACGCCAGATATGGGACGGTCCAATCCGGAATAACATGAAGTGCTGCCACCAATTGAGCCTCCGGATCAGGAACAGCCAGATCCTCCTCTGTGGGAAGTTTAACCGACGGATTATGCAGCACATCCAAAAAGACATTGGGTGGAACCGGCTTACGCTGGGAACCCAAACGGCTTAAAGCATCCGCCGCTTCATTCTTCCGCCAGTCCACATGATCAACCTGATAGCCTTTGAAGTGACCTACAACAATATCCACCTCTCGACGATATGCAGCCATGAGCGGATCCTTAGAATCCCAAGTCCCAGACACTTGTTGAGCCACCAGGTCCGAGTCACCGAAGCACTTAACCCGGCTCAAATTCATCTCCTTAGCCATCCGAAGACCGTGGAGTAAGGCCTCATATTCAGCTGCATTGTTAGTGCAAGGGAACATTAAACGGAGAACATAACAAAACTTATCACCTCGTGGGGAAGTTAATACGACTCCAGCCCCCGAGCCCTCCAATTGCCTGGACCCATCAAAATGAATAGTCCAATAAGTATGATCCAGCTTCTCTTCTGGCACCTGTAACTCTGTCCAATCATTGATGAAATCCACCAATGCTTGTGATTTGATTGCCGTCCGAGGCACATAATTTAACCCGTGAGGTCCAAGCTCAATGGCCGACTTGGCAATCCGGCCAGTCGCTTCCCTGTTCTGGATTATTTCCCCAAAGGAGCAGAGCTAACCACAGTGATGGGATGACCCTGGAAATATTGCTTAAGCTTCCGGCTCGCCATAAAAACTCCATACACCAGCTTCTGCCAATGTGGGTACCTTTGCTTAGACTCAATAAGTACCTCACTGATGTAATAAACCGGCCGTTGAACCGGATACTCCTTTCCAGTCTCCTTGCGCTCCACCACAATAGCCACGCTAACTGCCCGGGCGTTGGCAGCCACATATAACAGCAAAGGTTCTTTATCAACAGGAGCAGCAAGGACAGGCGGCTCGGCTAGCTGCCGCTTTAAATCCTCAAACGCTTCATTGGCGGCGTCGCTCCAGACGAAATTATCCGTCTTCTTCAGCATCTGATATAAAGGGATAGCCTTCTCCCCGAGGCGACTGATAAACCGGCTCAAGGCTACAATCCGGCCTGCCAAGCGTTGAACATCATTGATGCACTTCAGTTTAGCCAAAGAAGTTATGGCCTTGATTTTCTTCGGATTAGCTTCAATTCCCCTGTTAGACACCAGAAAGCCCAAGAGCTTGCCTGCCGGTACACCAAAGACACATTTGGCCGGATTAAGCATCATCTTATAAACCCGGAGGTTATCAAAGGTCTCCTTCAAGTCATCTATCAATGTCTCCTTCTCTCTGGATTTCACCACAATATCATCCACATAAGCATGAACATTGCGGCCGATCTGATCATGAAGACAGTTCTGCACACAACGCTGATAAGTCGCCTGGGCACTCTTTAGCCCAAAGGGCATAGACACATAGCAGAAGGCTCCAAAGGGAGTTATGAAAGCTGTCTTCTCCTGGTCCTTAACTGCCATTTTGATCTGATGGTAGCCAGAATAGGCATCCAGAAAACTCAAACGCTCGCAACCCGCTGTAGCATCAATGATTTGATCAATACGAGGGAGGGCAAAAGGATCCACTGGACAAGCCTTGTTCAAATCTGTGTAGTCCACACACATTCGCCAAGTGCCGTTCTTCTTAAGTACTAGCACCGGATTAGCCAACCACTCAGGATGAAATACCTCAACAATAAAGCCAGCTGCCAAGAGCCTGGCCACTTCCTCACCAATAGCCTTGCGTCTTTCTTCATTGAACCGGCGGAGAAACTGCTTGACCGGTTTAAACTTGGGATCAATGTTAAGAGTGTGCTCAGCGAGTTCCCTCGGTACACCTGGCATGTCAGAAGGCTTCCACGCAAAGATGTCCCGGTTCTCACGGAAGAACTCGATGAGCGCGCTTTCCTATTTCGGATCCAAGGTAGCGCTGATGCTGAACTGCTGGGATGAATCACCAGGAACGAAATCAACCAGCTTAGTCTCATCAGCCGGCTTAAACTTCAAGGCCGGATCATGCTCTGTAGTTGGCTTCTTCAAGGAAGTCATATCTGCCGGATCAACATTGTCTTTGTAAAACTTCAACTCCTCTGTTGCACAAACCGACTCAGCATAAGCCGCATCACCTTCTTCACATTCCAAAGCGATCTTACGGCTCCCATGTACCGTGATGGTCCCCTTATGACCCAGCATCTTGAGCTGCAGATAGATATAACAGGGCCTCGCCATGAATTTAGCATAAGCCGGCCGCCCAAACAGGGCATGATACGGGCTCTTGATTTTCACCACTTCAAAGGTCAATGTTTCTGATCTCGAATCATGCTCATCACCAAAAGCAACGTCCAGAGCTATCTTACCGACCGGATACGCCGATTTACCAGGCACCACACCATGGAAGACCGTGCTGGACGGTTTAAGATTTTTATCTGTTAACCCCATGCGACGGAAGGTTTCATAATAAAGGATATTGATACTACTCCCCCCATCCATGAGTACTTTAGTGAACTTGTAACCTCCCACCTGAGGTGCCACCACCAATGCCAGATGACCCGGATTATCAACCCGAGGTGGATGATCCTCTCGACTCCACACAATGGGCTGTTCCGACCAGCGTAAGTAACGGGGCACCGCTGGTTCAACGGAGTTCACTGCCCTTTTATGAAGCTTCTGATCGCGCTTGCACAGGCTGGTGGTGAAGACATGGTACTGTCCACTGTTTAACTGCTTCGGGTTGCTCTGGTAACCCGACTGATGCTGCTGCTGTTGGTTCCCCTGATGATTATAACCACCTTGGTTGCCTTGATTGCCATGTCCGCTTTGATTACCATGGAATCCTGAACCGGAACTGCCTCCACCATAACCCGGCCCATGAGACCCGGGGCCTGAACCGCCAGCCGGTCCATTATCATTCCGGAAAAAATCTGAATCTTTGAACTCTCGCATAATATAACAATCCTTCCAGAGGTGCATGGCCGGCTTGTCCCGCGATCTGTGCTTTGGGCAGGGCTGGTTCAACAGGTAATTCAGGCGCTCCGGATTGGGACTTGGTTCTCTTCCACGCGGGGGCGGTTTACCCTTCCGACACTGACCATTACCCTGCGCTTTGGTATTAGCTAAAAAATCTGAACTGTTATCCGCTTTACGCTTACCGCTATTTCCATGCCCCGCCGAGTTATGCTGCTGCCCTTTGGTGCTGCCACCCTTCTTTCCCTTTCCTGTCTTGTCATCATCAGATTCAGGGTCCTTGGTACTATCAGAGTCGGCATATTTCACCAGAGCTGCCATAAGTGTCCCCATGTCATTGCAATGGCGTTTGAGCCGTCCCAGCTTCAACTTAAGAGGCGTAAGCCGGCAATTGCCTTCCAACGTCAAAACGGCTGTATCAGCGTTGATGCGGTCCGATGAATGCAAAATCTCTGAAACCCGGCGCACCCAATGGGTTGTTGACTCTCCTTCCTCCTGGACACAGGCAGCTAAATCCACAATTGACATGGGCTGTTTGCACGTGTCTTTGAAATTCTGAATAAACTGGGCTCTTAGCTCGGCCCATGACCCAATGGAGTTAGCTGGTAGGTTTTTCAACCAAGTGCGAGCTGTCCCTTCCAACATCATGGTGAAGTACTTAGCACATGCCGCATCATCTACGTCCAGCATCTCCATCGCCATCTCATAACTCTCCACCCACGACTCGGGGGATAAATCGGCAGTGTAATTCGGCACTTTACGTGGGCCCTTGAAGTCCTTGGGCAGCCGTACATTGCGTAATGCTGGGATGAGACACGGCACCCCCAAAGAACTGGAGGTAATCCCTGGTTCCACCGAAGTTGTTGGACGAACCGGAGTAAGCTGACGGGCCGCGTTCTGTGCTGCTAACTCAGCCTCTCGACGTGCCCTAGCACGGTCCACCACATCCTGAGCATCAACACCGCCACCCGCCGGGTTATGGCCTCGTGGCGGATTACGGTTGCGGGCACTACTAGACACAGCTGGTTCATCAACATGCCTGCTGTAACTCCGGCTTGGGCGGGGGGTGGAATGAATCCTCTCGCGACTGTACGAATAAGCCTGTTGCTGAGTCAAAGCTGTCTGAAGGAGCTCCCTAGCCCTTCGCGTCTCCACCGCTACAGGGGACTCACCATTGACTGGAAGGGCTGCCAATCATGAAGCGGCCGCGACTATGTTATCCAAGGGGTTGGAGTAATGATCCGGAGGCGTGGGCACATGCTGGGATGGGATATTCTGAAGAGGCGGATCCATTGCGCGTGGCTGAACCGGCGTCCCCGTTCCAGGCACTTCTACCCGGTTTACCACAGGCTGGTTGCTGGTTCCGGCCCCTGGCGTATTGAAGAGATTCCTGGCTTCGTAAACCGGAGGCAGGTGAGATCGGTACCTTCTCCTCATTACATCATTTGACGCGTTCTGATCCAACGTAAGCCGATAGGCCTGTGCATCTAACTCGGCCCGCTCTACAGCCATCCTGGTGTTTTCAGCTGCCAAATCCACCTTGGCTTGGGCTATCTGATCCTTCACCTTCGCCACTTCTGCATTGTGCCGCTCCTGATCCGCCGGGCTGACTTCAGCTGCTAACAGTGCTGCCAAGGTGTCGAATAAATCGGACAGAGCCTGAGCCGGCGGTGGTGCAGGGCCTCCTGCCCCAGCTGCCATCGCCGCTGCTGAACCGGAGATCATCGCCACAGCGGTCAAAGATTGTGGCGCTGATTGTGTACCGGCCATGAAGATCGCAACCTGGCTTTGCGGGTCAAGAGAGTCCGGAATACTGTCGCCATCGGAACAACCACCAAACCGGCCATCCTGCAGCTGGTACAATGACTCGGTCTCTCCAGTAGATGACTCGTCACCGGAATAAACAACGGTTTCGCCATCATATTCCGATCTATCTTCAGATTCCACTCCGTGGATGACTCCCACGAAGGCACGCTTCATGACAGGCTTAACCCGGGCAGATCTCGCATGCTGAGCCGTTTCGACGATGTCGGTGCAGATGTCCGGCTCAGGGCCCGGTTCGCCAATCTTGCCAATGAACACGTGAATGCTGCCGAAGGGGACCCGGTACCCGTACTCAATTGAACCGGCCTCGGGGCCCCAGCCTGCGTCGTCGATGTAGAGCTTGCCGTGACGACTTTTGGTCATCCGGCCCAGAGCGTATCCCTTGAGTCCTTTGAAGCTGCCCTCTAAGAACTCGAAACCATCGTGCGATAGCCCCACGGTGGGCGCCAATTGTCGTGGTATTGTCACGGCAGATGTCCTAGAGAAAGGACTTAGTCACGGAGCCATCGCGACGGGTTAGCTTAAAGGGGTTAAAGCGGACAAGGGACGCAGAGAGTTTATACTGGTTCGGCCCCTTGCGGTGAAGGTAAAGGCCTAATCCAGTTGTTGTGGAATTGCTAGGGTTTCGATGACCAGGGAGCGAATCCGCTATGCCTGGCTCTCAAGTTGTTGTCCGTCGTCCCCAAACCGCCGCCGGGTCGTCCCCTTATATACACGGGTTGACGCCCGTCGGTTTACAGGATCCCGAGGTCGGCTCATGAACATGTCCGGCTCGGTCTCTACTCTTTCTATCTTATAGCACAAGTTTACATATCAATGTCGGTTTATGTCTACAGGCCTTAATCCACCGTTGGGCCCTGGGCCTTCATAAAGCGCCTCCATCTTTGTCTTCATGGGCTTCAAGTATAATAACTCATTATGGGGATAACCCTGGCCTCTCCTGGCCGGTTTATACCCAGTAGTAATATCCCCAACAGGTTGGTTTTGGACCCCTCCTACAAGGGGCCACGAAATTCACCCCTACTCCTCCATATATACAGCCCTTAGGGCGTCGTTTAGACTTTGGGTTTTGTTTAGATTCAAAGTTCGCCATAGCTGCAACTTCGCATACTTCGTTTGTGTTCAACGACCAGACAAAGGCGTCACAGAACCCCACCTTCATTAGTAAAGCTTTCCTCTTATATTCGCAATATCCAGATTGCAATCTCAGTTTCTTGCTTGTTCTTCGTTTGCTCGCAGGAAACAGACCCTCGTGGTCAGGTTCATCGTGCTCCGGCGTGGTCAATAACCCCTTGGAAGTTGGTATAGCGATTGCTAAGGCGCGACGTCTCACACGTTCGTAGTCAGATCGTCAAGGTCGACTCCCACAGAAAACGATAGCCACCATCTCATCGAAACATCGGGACACCATCGCCTCTATCACAACAGCATCGACGTGCTCCTGGCGAGCTGCAGAAGCCACCACGCCCTTTGCTTTGCTCGTTAGCACTACGTAGGCGCGCGCCCGTTCCGGTCTGAGAGCGGCCGCCGCCAAAGCTCGACGCCGGCGTCGTTCCGGCCATCTCCGGCGCCTGCTGAGGGCACCAACGCGCGCGCGATGATGGGCCACGTTGAACGCGCCTAACCCCGGGTCCGGAAACCCACCGTAGCCGAATCCCGCGCCACGCCGGAGCTCGCCGCCGCGTTTCGAGCTCGCCGGAGTTACCCCAGCGCTGGCAGCCGATGTGGCGGCCACGTGGCATCGCCTGTGTCGCTGGCAGCTGGGTCCCGCGGGCCCAGTTGACCAGTCAACCCCGCTAACTGGGCTGACTGGGCCGCTGACACGCAGGCCCCACCGCTAAAATGTTTTAAAAATAAATGACAATGTTAATTAAAATGTTAATGAATCTGTTAGTTAATTAGTTAACTAAAGCTGACACTGACAATGGGTCCCACAAGCTAATTAGGTTGATTAGTTAAATGTAACCCTCTGATAATTAGTACTGTGAATGACATGTGGGCCCCACCTGTCATAGTTGACTCTGGTCAGCTAGGTTTGACCTGCTGATGTCATACGGATGTCAGCTGCTACTATTCTAGATAATTCGTATTTAATAATTAAATTAATTCCAGAAAATGATAAAATCTTTAGAAATTCATATAAAATAAACCGTAGCTCGGATCGAAAAACTTTCTACATGAAAGTTGATCAGAACGACGAGACGAATCCGACCGTGCCATCTGTTTCCGTGTCGGGACCCTCTACGGAGGTGAACCCACAACTTTATTCTGTTTCTGATAGATGAATAGTGCATAACCACCGGTTACTAAATCCAACTTTAATCCTAAAATAACTGTTATGACTTAGACATGCTTTTAGGCAACCCTGCACTGCACGTTAGCATAGCCTGCTCTGTGTTGCATATGTTTGCCGTGTATTTATTTGTTTACTCTCCCTCTTCTCTCTCGGTAGACCCCGACACTGATGCAGTTCCCGAGACAGACGCAGCTCAGGAGCCCGACGACACCGTTGACGACCTTGCCTTTGCCGCCGAGCAACCAGGCAAGCACCCCCCCTTGAGCATGCCTATATCGTCTATTCTTTCTCTCTTATGCTTGCATTAGAATTGTTGCTGCTACTGTTTATCCTATTCTGATGCATAGCCTGTTTTTGTAACTGCTGTTGATACCTACCTACTTATCCTAAACTGCTTAGTATAGGCTGGATAGAGACCCCAGTGACCCCACTTGTCTCAGTTGCCCTGCTGGATCAGCACAAGACTCAACGACCAGGCCCCAGCACCGCACATCACACCCCTTTTATCTGTACGACACTACAGCGTTACTATCGAGTGCCGAGGGTGATACCTCATTTAGCACTTCTGATGTTAACTCTGTAGAGTAGCTATTCGGTCGTGGTCATCGAGGGTGATTCCTCCTTCACCACTCCCGATAACGACGCCGTCGTGCAACACCTCAAGCGTGAACCCGTCGAGGGTGATTCCTCCAAGTTCACCTTGACGGTTACATCGAGTAGGAATCCAACAAGGGTGATACCTCGGATTCCCTTGATGTTATGGACACACGGATACTTGGACTTTACACTGTTATCTGGAAAGGCGGGTCGACCCTGAGGGGTACCCACGTGAGCCTAAATGGCGAGTGTTGTGGAGACGGGTTGACCTAGAGGGTGCCCGAGATATGAATACGAGGCGTGGTCGGGCATTCTTAGCCCTTGCCGCAAGTCCTCGAGACGGGGCGATGGGGTCACATCGATCTTGAGTCTTTGCTCGTTATCGCACTACCATTACACTAACGATTTAGATATGTGATCTGAGTGGGCCTCTGGCCCGATAGCACTAACCATCACGTGGGAATAAATATGGGTACTCTGCATCATGGTATCAGCCGACAGCTCTGTCAGACGTCCAGTTCAGCATTGTGGCCAAGTCAGATCGTGCCGTTGGTGCTGGTATCCACCCTGCTCGCAACGACCCGAAGTGCACAGGGCGACGGCCCAAGACCCCTGAGCGCTTAGCATGTAGACCGACGAGGACCTCTCTGCTGAGGTCTAGGTAGGGCTGCGGTGTGTCATTTGACCGAGGCCGGGAATGACCCGGAAAAGTGTGTCTGACCGGAGTTAAGCGAGCGTGGTGGGTAAGTTGGTGCACCCCTGCAGGGAAGAACTAATCTATGCATAGCCGGATCCTCGGTAACGGGCGCTCGGAGTTGTATCCCGATTGATACAACTAGAACTGGATACTTATGATGAATGAAATGGATAGTATGGCTCTGGGATTGCTTTCTTGCAGGTAGTCGAGAAAGGATCTCTGGCCGAGGTTGATACTGATTACTACTACTACTTTATGCTGTACTAATCTACACTCTTCTAATGCTGCAAGACCGCTGAAGATGCTAGTCTTCGATAGGACTATGCCTTCTCTCTATTCTGGCATTTCTGTAGCCCAGTCCACATATACAGCCTTTCTTTGATAATGTTGCTTATGTAGTGTAGATCCTTGCTTGCTGAGTACTTCGGATGAGTACTCACGTTTGCTTTGCTTTCTCTTTTTCCCCATATCCTTTTGATGCAACCAGATGACGGAGCCCAGGATACAGCTGCCCCCGCCGACGATCGCTACTACTACCCCGAGGGTGGCTACTACTTTTAGCTTGCCGACGACCAAGAGTAGGATCGGAGGGTCCCAGGCAGGAGGCCTGCGCCTTTCGATCGTAGTGTTTTCTTTTTCCCCGCCTTCTAAGGGCCTATCTGTGTTTCCTTTTATATCTGTACTCAGATATCGGATGCTTCCGCTGACGCTTGTATGCGAGCTTATGTATTTGAGCCCTCGAGACCCCTGGCTTGTAATATAAAGCTTGTATGACTTTATTTATGTTTTAGAGTTGTGTTGTGATATCTTCCCGTGAGTCCTTAGGCTTGATCGTGTGCATTTACGTGTATGATTAGTGCATGATTGAGCCGGGGGTGTTACAAAATCCTCATGGAGCTTTATGCGGGAATGCATAACAAGCATATTAGGACCTGGAACGGGGGCTATCGATGCCCATTTTGCAACCAAAAGCTTCATGACGCATATCCAAGTGTTCTAGCGCATGCAAGAGGACGAGCCGCTGGCTCCTTCGGGCAGAAGTATTCTCGCAGGGTGTCGCACACCGCGTACGCTGAGTACCTATAGAAGCTTCATGATCATGCCGGTAGATGATTTGAGATGTGGGATTGAACTATGTATGGCTATGTAGTGTCTTAATTATCAATGTGCTTGAGTATGCTTAATGATGGTTGAACTATGCTTGTGTACGACTTATTATCTATGCCCGAGTATGTTTAATCTATGTTTACGTATGTCTAAATGTGGGATATGGATGCACTCAGTTTGGTTGATGGAATTTTATGCATATTAGGGTGCATGTTTAGCGTGGGTAAAACTTTTAGATTCAACCGACGAAGGAAAAGTGGAACCACCCTGAAACATGGTTATTTTCCCAAATTGAAACCGTGCGCAATGACTTCCATTTTCCCAGTTACGTCAATCACACACGGTTGGCTCTAGCAAACTGTTGCCTCTGAAACTCTTTGCTGGACAGAAAACCCTCACCACCCAATTCAAAAAGGAAAAAAGAAAACCCTCACGATCCCCACGTCACAAAAACCCTCACCCCGCCCGCCACCCCCTCCGGTCCCCATTCACACCTGCACAAGCTCCTCCGCGACTCTGCATGGCACCGCCTATCGCTGCGGCAACCACTTAGCTCGACGTGTGTCTCCGCAGCCAGGCTGCTGGCAAACCCCACCGCATTTTGCCACTTCCGCTTGTCGCCACCTATCGCCATCGACTTTCTCGATGCTGCTCGCCGTCGACCTAGCTCCGCCCGATTGGGGAATCCACCGTATTGAGGGTTTTTTCTCATGGACAACAAGGTAACTAATTTAATGACATATTCTCTCATCTCTTATCCCAGTTCATCTGCCTCCTTTAATCACCTGGCTGAAATCGCCATGAATTCATTTTCATTCGAGCTGATTTGAGGGTTTTCTTTCATTCATAGAGTGTACAGTGCACGGACACATCAGGACTTTGCGGCCTCGGCCAGACATCCATGGAGTTCCATCTCACCATACCAGATGACTTGAGGATGCGTGCGGTATGTTCAATCTCACCCTAAATCGGTTCGCATGGCCTACTTTCCTGAACATATACTATATATTGCTACATTTGGATAAAAGGTGCCACATGCAGCATATACGTCAAAGGGGATTTTTTCCTCTTCTTTCTATATTAGGGAAATTAATGATGTATTGTTCTTTTGATTACTCTCATATTTCCATGACATCATGGTTACCCTATATGTTTAATTATAGATTTTTGTCCTTTGATTTCAACTGATGTACAGCTCTTCCAATTTCGCCCATATTTGCATGTTACCATATTCTTTAACAATCCTAGCATTTTCTGCAGCACGTCCCTTGCTATGCAATAGTTGATGAATGTGGTCACTCCTATTTTGGCACGGGCCTTTGGACAGCAATTTCTAAGTTTTATGTACTGAAAGCTAGCACTAAAATTGCACTGCACATAAAAAGAGCCTGGTTATGAGATATATGCTAACTTCCCCGACGATATCATCCGTCCAGACTTTGTTCGAAGTAAGTGTTCTTTTCAAGTATCTGCATGTTAACTTACCCAGCAATATCAAAGGAATTGTGCAGTATTTAAGCAACCAATTGTTATTCCATTTTCTTACTCTATTCCTACCTACTAACTTGTAGTTACCAATACACTTTTCTTTTGCCCTATTTTAACTAAATATTCCCTGTACTCCCACTTCTATCAGAAAGCGCCGCTGACGAGGAGACTCTGGAGGTGGAGAACGGGGTTGCCAACAAGCGGAGGCAGGTCAAGCAAGAACCACAAGCGACTCCAGCAGGCCTAGACTTCATCAGCAGCCTCCCCGATGATATGTTGATAGTCATCATCTCCCTCCTCCCCATCAAATATGGGGCGCGGACAACCGTCCTTTCCCGGCGGTGGCGCCCCCTATGGCACTCCACCCCTCTCAACCACATCGAAACCCATGAGCTCTTCCATGGCTATCACAAAAGCTTGGATGCGTTCTCCCAGATCCTCGGCAGTCACCATGGCCCAACCAGAGGCCTTAGCATGGGCAAGTTCCATTCCAACGGCAAGGACTGAGCCAAGCTTGACGAGTGGTTCCAATCCCCCACCCTAGATCAGCTCGAGGAGCTCACTTTTAATGATGGGCATATGCGCTTGCTGCCAACGTCCGCACTCCGCCTCGCGCCCACGCTACGCGTTGCCAAGTTCATGAACTGCCATCCCCCCCTTAATGACGCACCTGCTCTTATTCTACCACGACTGAAGCACCTCGAGCTCGTCGCCGTCTGCCTCCCAAATGGTGACATGGAACGCCTGCTCCGTGGTTGTACTGCAATCGAGTACCTTCGTCTTCAGGCGATCAATGGGTTGAGTAGCTTCCACATCACCTCCATGACTCTCCGGACTATTTACGTGTGTTGCTGGTGCTGCAACAAGACATCACAAAATGTGTACCACGGTATGGTCATTGAGGACACACCTTCACTTGAGAGATTACTTGTAGTTGATCAAGAAGGTCCAACAAGAATCAATGTCATTTCTACGCCGAAATTGACAGTGGTGGGCTACTCATCTGACAAATACTCCGAACTTGTTATTGGATCCACACCCGTTCAGGTACAACAGTCGCCTTCTACCTCTCATTCTTGAAATTAACATTATTTCTAATTTTGAAGATGCCTGGTCGTCTGTCATCCAGAAAATGACTCCGACAAGCTTGACCCCGAATCTGCGCACAGTGAAGGTCTTGGCACTAGAATCTATCGGCCCCAACCCGGACCAAGTTGTCAGTTTCCTGAGAAGCTTTCCGTGCTTGGAGAAGCTATATATCGAGGTGATGTTCCTTTCCTGTTAAATGTTAAGCATAAGGGAGTTCAATTTTTGACACCTTTTCCCAAGTTTACAATGCCAATGTAGAATGTACTACGATTTCTGAAGGAATTTTGGAGGATTTCAGTACATACATGTTTTCCCCCCGTATTGGTTGCTTGATCCCTATGGTTACAATCCATAAGCATTTCTCCTTTGGATTCATCTGTACTAGTTTTCTTAGGGAATTTTTCATCCACTCCAACCTTGTCGGGGTACACAAACAGGGTTGTATGTTTCCCCTGACTTGTGCACGGACGGATAACTTCCTCCCTGGCAGCCAAGGCCAAGCCAGAGAAGCAGCTCTTACTGAGGTCAAAGAGCGGATCAAGAAGACCAAGAATAAGCATGACAGAAGAATATCACCTTGGGAAAGCCTCCCCTGCCGGGCAGGAGGGCCTGGCCGGGTCGAGGCCACCCCAAGGGCAAATTCAAGACTCCCCCGGCAAAGCTTGCCGGGTCCACCAAGTGCGGAATCCCCGCCAAGGCACCACCGCTCCACCGCACGGCGATGCAAGTCACTTATCAATGCGGTGTCGAGCCCCTGAGCGATTAAGTGGCCTCTGCTAAGCATGTGGCGGCCCGTTGGAAGACAAGATTTATCCAAGTGACACCCGTCTAGAAGCGTGTCAAGATGATAAGCAAAAGATGGTTAAGCGGCTCGGCAGGCCTACCGGGCTTCATCCTCTGCTTGACACCTAGCAGTGCATTTTATGCGCTTTGTCCCAACTGCCAGAGTTAGGTATGATAGCACTGTTGGCTATCTAATCAGTAGATAAAGACTGTTTTGCCATTGTGGTTACCCCTTAAGCTATAAAAGGAGGTCCAAGGTGACCTAGCAAAGGATTTGGACCCTCACACACTTGTACGCGCATAGCTCCACTCCCCGAGGCATCCTTGCCGGGCTTGAGAGCTGCGTGCTCGTTGTGTTCTTCCACTCAATCCACCAAAAAGCAGGAGTAGGGTTTTACGCTATCCAGCGGCCCGAACCTGGGTAAAAAACACCAGTGTCACCATCGTCGAGTTGTTTCATGGCTTCTGCTCTTTGTGCAACTTGATCCCCCTTGCCGAACCACAATGGGGTTCATGGCCCCATAGGTGATCGTGATCCACCATGACATCTTTGGCGCGCCAGGTAGGGGAGGTCGCTTGTGTGAACCTGAAGTTGTAAACAACGCGTCGAGCTCCATCATCAATCATCATCATTGTCATCATCATCTTCATCAACATCCTCTCCATTCGCGGCTTCGAAGAAGAACAACGCTGCTCACTCTTTCTGCGCTACCCAGATTCTGTCAATCGTTTCTGTCGCAGCCACGGCAGCAACGGGAATAGAGGGCAGTGGTGGTGCGACAACCGCGGACGGCTCGGGTGGCGTGGTCATCATGCCACCTGCATCCGGAAGAAGAAGCAAAACATGTGGCGATATCGCCCTCCTCGCGAGCTCCCGTCAAGGCGTACCCTATGCCGGAAAGTGTCATTTGGACAAGCAAGACTAATGGTGCATGGTCGGCCTCCTCCTCCCTTCCCACTTGTCAATAATTGAGCCATGCAATGGTGGCGTTGTCAACGTCGATGAGCCCGCGTGGAACTCAGTCCAGTATTTATCCCACCAAGAGTGAATCCTGAGTGGAGCGCTGGTGCGAATCCGTTGTTCGACCCCCCAGCAGACGTGCTCCAGCAAGGCCGGTCGTGTCGGCACGGCCTTCATGCCTGCCGATGTGGGATCATTGACAATGTGAGAAAAAGGGAGAGGAGCCGACCCTTCCTTCTCGCCATACATCGACAGCTGCGAGCGTTACATTAGCCCCTCTGGCTTTTGCCGGAGGGTGGATGCATAACTAATAAACTGCCAAGTCTTTCCCTTGCACACCTTCTCGTTTGTTGTCTTTTCAGAACAAGGATGGACACACGAACAGGGGGGAACAATCGCAAGCAGGAGAGGAGGTGTTATACGAGACCTAATGCATACCCGGCAAGCAGGGGAGCATTAACGAAAGATAAGTTAACATGATCACTAATTCTTCATCAAGCGCTTACGTTGTTTATCCTTCGGACAACCAGGATCTTTGTATGACAAGCCTTTCGTATGATGGTACCTTACTGTATTTGTCTGCGCCCCCGCTTTGTTTCGAGCCTACTCAACAAAGTGGGTGGCTGCGTCAAAGGCCGTTAAGGAAAAACCCACCGGGGCATACCCTCGCCAACTGAATGATAAGGACCCGCTCCTCACAGCAATCGCGGCAGCATGCTACTAGCAGGCAACCAAAATACGCTAAGAAAAGCTAACCATACGAACATCAATGGGTAAACAAAAGAAGGATAAACGTGCATTGGCATAATTAAAACATCAGTTCAACGAGTGCAAAAACCAGAAACAGTATGAGGTCTAAACACAGGACGCATGATTGTTTTGTTATAGGGTACCACGGCAAGAAAAACGGTTCAAGGCTGGGCGTACTGGTCTCTGGGGACCCTTGGGACAGAAAGAACCTTGTCGGCAAGGGGACTGGCCTTCGCCTCGGCAGCAGAAACGTCAGCACCCGGTGGCAGTCTCTTGAAGCCGTTGGAGAGGTTAAGGTCCGGGTGACGATAGGCAAGGTTACTCAAGACCATAAAGAGGGCATCGCGGGGAAGCTTTTGGGATTCCACCGCGAAGCATTCGGCCCTATCTTCCTCGTACATCCTCAGCCCTTCGATCAAACCATCAAAGAAAAGCGTCAGCTTGACACTTGAAACTTCATGGTCACCGACAGAGAAGGCCCAGCTCTTCATGTCCATCCTCGAGATTTGGGCAGTGAGGCGCTCGGTGATATCAACCAAGCTTTTGATCCAGAGGTCGCGTTGCTCGATCTGGTTCTGCAGTTTGTCCTCTGTGTCTCGCAGAAGAATTCTTGTGTTCTCCAAGTCCTTCATCAGCAACTTCTCACGAATGCCAGCGGATTCAATCTCACTTTCCAGAGTGCCAATCCGCGCTTTCATGTTGGTGATGCTGCTGTTGGCGGTGTCAAGGTTCTGACTCTTGGAAGAAAGCTGTGATTGGGTCTCTTTCAGGAGAGTCTCTACTTTCTGCGCTTCTCCCTTGAGGGCCACGATTTCCTTGGCGCTACAGGCAAGGTCCTCTGTCAGCTTGGCCACCTGTTGATCAAGATCAGCTTTGGTTGTAGATGCAGCGGCAAGTTCACCGGCAATCTTCTTCAGCTGGGCAGCAGAGTCGAGGGTGAGCTTGTCAAGAGCCGCCCTGTGCTTGTCCTTCAGGTCCTTGGTGCGCTACTGGACAAGAACCCCTAGTTCTTCATCCTTGCCGCGGAGGGTGGCCTCAAGGTTCCCTTCCCGGGAAGGGATGTCTTTCTCTTTGGCGTCCAAAAGCGCTTCGCGCTCCACCAGGTGAATCCCCTGGGCTGCAACGTCCTTCTTGGCCATAGGTATCACCTCCTGTTGCTGCAGAAGGGATTGAAACTGTTTGCTGTGCCACTCGTGTAGTTCCCTGCCCTTGTCCCTCAGCTTCTGATCCATGAGACTAGCGGAGTCACGCTGCTTCTTGATCGCCTGCCACTTTAGGCTGTATCTGCTCTGCATATCCTTGATACCTGTTGCCACTGACTCCAGGAAGGACAGGTCCATGGCTGCACTAGCGGGATCATCAGTCTCTTCGGTTCGCTGGGACAACGGTGCCAAGAGGCGCTGGATCTCTTCATCAAACTTCGCGCTTGCTGCAATAGATGAGCTAGGGGCTGCGAGTCCAGGCAGAGCAAGGACCAGTGCTAGTTTGCTTGAAGGTGGTTGTGGGACTGCTGCCGATGTACCAAACAAGGGATGAGGCCCCATAGTTTGCAGAGGGGTTTTCTCCTCCACAAATGCATCATGGCCGGATGTGCTGCCGGGGGCCTTCTCTGTTCCCTCAGGATATTCTTGTATGGTCCCGGTAGACTGACCTTGGCCTTCCGCGGCAGCAATTTTGACGGCCTCCTCAGCAGCATCCTTACCAATGCTAGCCACTTCTTCTAGCAGCTCTGGCTCCTCGGCCAACGAACCTACAGATGAAATTAACAAGCATTAATGAAAGAATGATACAAATTGCTAGGTCGAAGGCTTGGAAGCAAGGTATTTCAAATAAGAAGAGACGAGGACAAGCGGATTACCCGCTGTCGTTTGCTGCGGGGGGATATCAGCTTCCCCGGCAATATCAGTTGCCGGGATGCGACTCGTATCCATTCCCCCGGTGGCCACATCCTCAGTGTGGATCGACCCCTTGGTGGAAACCCCTGGCCACGACTTCTCCACTTGGACTTGGGATGGGGTGGACCCTTCATGGTGGGCCCCGCCCTGATGGGTCTCCTCTCCTTCCTTGGCAGGGGATGGTGCGCATTCATCCGCGCCTCTCCTGGCGGGCGAAGCTTGCTCCATGCTTCCGCGCTGAGGACTAGGCTGGGGGCTAGGCACAGGATCTTCTACGCTATCTCCCGCCAGGCCCGTGCCCACCAAAGGCCCCGGCGATGTCACCTGCTTGGTTCTTTTGGCCCGGTGGATGAGGGGTTCTTTGTCCCTGACAAGACAACAAGCCAAGTTAAGTCAAACAATTCAACAAGGAAAATTAGTTTTTCCCCTTACTACGGGTCGATGAGCATGGAGCCCAGTGCGTATCCCGCAGGTGGCGGGGTCGCTCTTCCCCTCTTCAAGGTTGGGGGAGCAGAACTTCTCGGCAGCTCTGAGCCCTTTTGAGGAGCTGGGGGCTCTGGCGGGATCAAACTGCGAGAGGACGCTGGACTTGACTGGGGGCTGGGATCAACCCCCTTGACCGTCTGTCGCTTGACGGGTGGGGTCTTAGCCTCGGAGAGGCGGGTGGAATGGCGGCGCACCACATCGGGCTTGTCGTTCTTGGAGGCGATCTTCTTCACTCTCTTGGTGGCTGGCGCGGGAACGGGGGCTGCTGTTCCCCGGCTGGCTCGCCTGCGGGGACGCTGATCTAGATCTGGCTTTGGAGCTTGGGGACCCATTGCAAGCCACTCTTCCTCAGGCTGCTCTGTTTCCTCAACTTCGTCTCCTCCTTGGGCCTCTGCTGCTGCGGCCTGAAGAATTTCGGCCCTGGCAGGGCTAATTCTGGTAGCTTCTTCTGCGGCGTGCCCCTCATCCCTTTCATCTGAGGAGCCTTCGCCTTCAGCCTCCACTTCCTCCTCTTCCTCCTCCTCCTCCTCTTCTCTAGGCCTTGCCTTCCCGGCAGCCCGAAGCGCCTTATCCTCTTCGATTCGCCTCCTGATAAATTCTGCCTCTGCTTTAGAGGTATGCTTGAACATGTTGCTCTCCACCCTGGTATCCCTTTCTTCCAGACTGGAGACCCACTCCATCTCTGCATCAAGCTCGGGGAGCTTCCAATCGCCGGCAACCCCATAAGCGTTGCAGTCTGGCATCCACTTCAAAATTTTGTCCCGAGTAGAATTGATGTGCAGTGGGATGACCCTTGCCGGCAAAGGAAATTGCCCAAGGCTGCCGAACAGCTGTTCGCACAGCCAGCCATGGCCATATATCAACAAATTGTTGACAAGGCCTGGGTACAGCCGCATTCTGTCAGCAGTATCCCCATACTCCCAGGCGAATCTGTCTCTCTTCTACAGTGGTGCAATGCGAAGCCGGAGGAAATCGGTCCCCACCTGCTCGATGGTTAGCCCGGCAGCCTTAAGGCGCGTGATTCGATTCAGCGCAGGGTGAAGCCTATCATCGGTGAGGCCCGGCTTGCCCCATTCACTGCCGCGCATGACGCATTCTGTCCGCGCCCCGCAGTACTCTGGGGCATCTTCTTCCTGGATCCAGCACCAGTCCGCCCTCCATTCCTCCCATCTGCCGCACTGCTGGCCTGGGAGATAATCCCAAATCTCCCTCTTGCCTCGTGGAATCCAGTTTATATTTCCAGAGCGGTGGGTCTTGTCCTCCACCCGCAGAACGAAGAAGTGCCTGAACAAATCCACGTTGGGGGCGACTCCAACGAAGTTCTCGCACAAATGGGCAAAGATCGCCATGCACGCCATTGCATTGGACGTAAAATCCAGAAGGTGGAATCCATACACCACCATCATGGCTTCAAAGAAATCAGAGAAGAGGGAAGTGAGGCCGCAGAGGAAGTATGCACAGAAAAAACGGTACGAGTTCGGCGAGTCCTCCTTACCCACCGGCAGAACCACAGGCGCTCTGTTCCCCTTTGGGACTTCCCTCCCCCACATATATGCATACCTTGCCCTCAGGGATTGGCTGTCCAGACTCGATTGGGAAAAGACCACGTCCTCCTGCCGCTTCCTGTCCAGCTCTGCCGCTCTTTTCTTCTTTACTTTCGCCGCTGCTTCCTTTGCAGTGGTCGCCCGCTTCCCCCTTGCGGCAGCGGCTTTCTTCCCCATCCTTTGGGATCGCCGGAGAGGCGGAAGGTTTGGTGGGGTGATGGAGGCGAATGAAGGCGTGGGAGCAGTTGTTTGGCTTGAGAAAGAAGATGATGGAAGGAGGAACAAATGCGAATGGGCAGCCCCCCTTCTGCATTGCCTTTTTATTAGGAACGGGTGCAGGGGGCTGGCTCTTCGCTATCTTTTTCTCAGGAAGTTGCCGTTTTACAAGCGCACTACCCATTAACTGCTACAGTCCCACGACCCCACGACCTGTGGTAATTACACGGAGTGGATGTTGGATTGACTGTTCATCATGACAATCGCTGCATGCACAGCATCTTTTCGACGCGTGTCCGTGCACCGTTTGGGGCCTAACCCAACGTGCCCAGCGACACGTATGGCTTAGGCCCGGGGGCTTCTATCGGGGTACACAAACAGGGGGGTGTATGTTTCCCCTGACTTGTGCACGGATGGATAACTTCCTCCCCGGCAGCCAAGGCCAAGCCAGAGAAGCAGCTCTTACTGAGGTCAAAGAGCGGATCAAGAAGACCAAGAATAAGCACGACAGAAGAATATCACCTTGGGAAAGCCTCCCCTGCCGGGCAGGAGGGCCTGGCCGGCTCGAGGCCGCCCCAAGGGCAAATTCAAGACTCCCCTGGCAAGCTTGCCGGGTCCGCCAAGGGCGGAATCCCCGCCAATGCACCACCGCTCCACCGCACGGTGATGCAAGTCACTTATCAATGCGGTGTCGAGCCCCCGAGCGATTAAGTGGCCTCTGCTAAGCACGTGGCGGCCCGTTGGAAGACAAGATTTATCCAAGTGACACCCGTCCAGAAGCGTTTCAAGATGATAAGCAAAAGATGGTTAAGCGGCTCGGCAGGCCTGCCGAGCTTCATCCTCTGCTTGACACCTAGCAGTGCATTTAATGCGCATTGTCCCAACTGACAGAGTTAGGTATGATAGCACTGTAGGCTATCTAATCAGTAGATAAAGACTGTTTTGCCATTGTGGTTACCCCTTAATCTATAAAAGGAGGTCCAAGGCGACCTAGCAAAGGGTTCGGACCCTCACACACTTGTACGCGCGTAGCTGCACTCCCCGAGGCATCCTTGTCGGGCTTGAGCGCTGCGTGCTCGTTGTGTTCTTCCACTCAATCCACCAGAAAATAGGAGTAGGGTTTTACGCTATCCAGCGGCCCGAACCTGGGTAAAAACCACCAGCGTCACCGCCGTCATGTTGATTCATGGCTTCTGCTCTTTGTGCAACGTGATCCCCCTTGGTGAACCACAAAGGGGCTCATGGCCCCATAGGTGATCGTGATCCACCACGACAAACCTCTTGTGAAGAAGGCTACATTTTTCTAGATTGTAATCAAATGCCCATGTTAATCTTGTTGGATCGAAGATGGCACGTTAGTACATTTTACAAATCCTGCAAACCAAATAGGCATGTAGTAGTGTTTGCTACTTCTTGAGCTTGCGTTGGTTTTTCCCTTGAAGAGGAAAGGGAGATGCAGCAAAGTAGAGATAAGTATTTCCCTCCGTTTGAGAACCAAGGTATCAATCTAGTAGGAGGTACACGCAAGTCTCCAATCTATGCACCTGCACAAACAATCAAACACTTGCACCCAACGCGATAAAGGGGTTGTCAATCCCTTTACGGTCACTTGCAAGGATGAGATCTAATAGAGATAGATATAAAGATTACTAAAACATAAAACAAAATAAAAGTAAATAAATTGCAGCAAGGTATTTTTGGGTTTTTTGGTTTATAGATCTGAATATATATGATGGAAAATAGACCTGGGGGCCATAGGTTTCACTAGAGGCTTCTCTCTTGAAAGAAAATAATACGGTGGGTGAACAAATTACTATCGAGCAATTGATAGAAAAGCACAAAGTTATGACTCTATCCAAGGCAATGATTATGAATATAGGCATCACGTCCGTGTCAAGTAGACTGACTCCTGCCTGCATCTACTACTATTACTCCACACATCGACCGCTATCCAGCATGCATCTAGAGTATTAAGTTCACAAGAACGGAGTAACGCCTTAAGTAAGATGACATGATGTAGAGGGATAAACTCAAGCAATATGATGAAAACCCCATCTTTTTACCCTTGATGGCAACAATACAATACGTGCCTCGCTACCCCGACGTTTTCACTGGGTGAGGACACCGCAGGATTGAACCCAAAACTAAGCACCTCTCCCATTGCAAGAAGAACCAGTCTAGTTGGCCAAACCAAACCGATAATTCGAAGAGAAATACAAAGATATCAAATCATGCATATAAGAATTCAGAGAAGATTCAAATAATATTCATAAATAATCTGATCATAAATCCACATTTCATTGGATCTCGACAAATACACCGCAAAAGAATATTACATCGGATAGAACTCCAAGAACATCGAGGAGAACATTGTATTGAAGATCAAAGAGAGAGAAGAAGCCATCTAGCTACTAGCTATGGACCCGTAGGTCTGTGGTAAACTACTCACGCTTCATCGGAAGGGCAATAGAGTTGATGTAGAAGCCCTCCGTGATCAAATCCCCCTCCAGCAGGGTGCCGGAAAAGGCCCCAAGATGGGATCTCACGGGTACAGAAGGTTACGGCGGCGGAAAAGTATTTTGGTGGAAGCTTCTGGTCGTTTGGGAATATTTGGGAATTTATAGGCCAAGAATTAGGGCTGGAGGAGTCCCGTGGGGCCCATAAGCCAGGGGGCGCGCCCTGAGGGCTTGTGGAGCCCTTGGGACTCTTCTGGCCCCCTCTCCAAGTCTGCTGGGTGTCTTCTGGTCCAAGAAAAATCATCGCAAAAGTTTTATTCCGTTTGGACTCCGTTTGATATTCCTTTTCTGTAAAACTGAAAAACAAGGAAAAAACAGAAACTGGCACTAGGCTCTAGGTTAATAAGTTAGTCCCAAAAATAATATAAAATAGCATATTAATGCATATAAAACATCCAAAATAGATAATATAATAGCATGGAACAATAAAAAATTATAGATACGTTGGAGACATATCAAGCATCCCCAAGCTTAATTCCTACTCGTCCTCGAGTAGGTAAATGATAAAAACAGAATTTTTGATGTGAAATGCTACCTAACATATTTATCCATGTAATTTTCTTTATTGTGGCATGAATATTCAGATCCATAAGATTCAAAACAAAAGTTTAATATTGACATAAAAACAATAATACTTCAAGCATACTAATAAAGCAATCATGTCTTCTCAAAATAACATGGCCAAAGAAAGTTATCCCTACAAAATCATATAGCCTGGCTATGCTCCATCTTCATCACACAAAGTATTAAATCATGCACAACCCCGATGACAAGTCAAGCAATTGTTTCATACTTTTGATGTTCTCAAACTTTTTCAACTTTCACGCAATACATGAGCGTGAGCCATGGATATAGCACTATAGATGGAATAGAATATGGTGGTTGTGAAGAAGACAAAAAGAAGGAGATAGTCTCACATCAACTAGGCGTATTAACGGGCTATGGAGATGCCCATCAATAGATATCAATGTGAGTGAGTAGGGATTGCCATGCAACGGATGCAGTAGAGTTATAAGTGTATGAAAGCTCAAAAAGAAACTAAGTGGGTGTGCATCCAACTCGCTTGCTCATGAAGACCTAGGGCAATTTGAGGAAGCCCGTCATTGGAATATACAAGCCAAGTTCTATAATGAAAAATTCCCACTAGTATATGAAAGTGACAGCATAGGAGACTCTCTATCATGAAGATCATGGTGCTACTTTGAAGCACAAGTGTGGTAAAAGGATAGTAGCATTGCCCCTTCTCTTTTTTCTCTCTTTTTTTCATTTTTTTTGTTTGGGCTTCTTTTGGCCTGTTTTCTTTTTTGTAAAGTCCGGAGACTCATCCCAACTTGTGAGGGAATCATAACTTCCATCATCCTTTCCTCACATGGGACAATGCTCTAATAATGATGATCATCACACTTTTATTTACTTCCAACTCAAGAATTACAACTCGATTCTAGAACAAAATATGACTCTATATGAATGCCTCCGGCGGTGTACCGGGATGTGCAATGATCAAGAGTGACATGTATAAAAAAAATATGAACGGTGGTCTTGCCAGAAATACTATGCCAACTACATGATCATTCAAAGCAATATGACAATGATGAAGCATGTCATAATAAACGGAACGGTGGAAGTTGCATGGCAATATATCTCGGAATGGCTATGGAAATGCCATAATAGGTAGGTATGGTGGCTGTTTTGAGGAAGGTATATGGTGGGTTTAATGCACTGGCGAGAATTGCGCGGTACTAGAGAGGCTAGCAATGGTGGAAGGGTGAGAGTGCATATAATCCATGGACTCAACATTAGTCATAAAGAACTCACATACTTATTGCAAAAATTTATTAGCTATCGAAACAAAGTACTACACGCTTGCTCCTAGGGGGGTAGATTGGTAGGAAAAGACCATCGCTCGTCCCCGACTGCCACTCATAAGAAAAGACCATCGCCCTGAGGGCTTGTGGAGCCCTCAGGACTCTTCTGGCCCCCTCTCCAGGTCTGCTGGGTGTCTTCTGGTCCAAGAAAAATCATCGTGAAAGTTTTATTCCGTTTGGACTCCGTTTGATATTCCTTGTAAAACTCATAAACAAGGAAAAAACAGAAACTGGCACTGGGCTCTAGGTTAATAAGTTAGTCCCAAAAATAATATAAAATAGCATATTAATGCATATAAAACATCCAAAACAGATAATATAATAGCATGGAACAATAAAAAATTATAGATACATTGGAGACGTATCAGTGTTCAAAACTGCATGTAGGCACTGACACGTTTTCTTCTTTTGCAGATACAATTAGGCCTGGTGCTGGATAATGCGATACAATATAACAATCACATCGAATGCCTAGATCTGCATCTCTCAGAAATTACTTTGAACTCATACCGAGGGACCTTACCGGAGATTATATTCACCAGGTTCTTTGTTGTCAGAGCAAGGGTGCTGAAGGTAATGAGGTTTGCCCTACATTTATTTCGCAAAAATGAATGGTTTGTTGATCAGCACCAGCGGCTGCGGCAGAATGGAAAAGGCTTCGAAAAAGCTGAATTTCATTTTGGAATTTCAGATGACAGAGTAATCGGAAGTCATTGTGTCAACCCCATACATGACTTCTCAGTGGCTGATCCCTTTGCAAAAATGACGAGGTTTCGAAACCAGCCTTACAAGTGGTAATATTAGTTTGAACCTCTCTTATATCCATGTTCAGCGGATCAGCGCGGGCGTTTGCAGCTGAATGAGCTGAATTTCATTTCTAGTATCAGTTTGAACCTTGTAATCTTCGAATTTGAGCCATATAACTCTGGAATTTGAACCTTGTATTATTTCAAGCTTTTGTGGTACAATCGTTGAAATGGCATCGTATGAGACTCGTATATTGGTAGTACTATTTTGACCTTAATATGCAATGGACTTAGATTTTATTAACCATTCTCGAATGTGTTTCCTTTGTCGATCTCATTGCAAACGATCTATATAGCTAACTCGACTACGATCTTCAACATTATTGCACACAGTTGGTTTCTTCAACCGTGTGCCCTGTAGAGTGCAGAATTAATTATCGCACTCGAGTGTCCATCAGCACCCTTCTGTGTAACTTTGACCTCATCAGCCACGGGTAAACTTATGATCGAAGTAATTCCACACACTTCGTTTTTACAAAGCTATTTGCCAATAAATGCCCATGATTTGCCCCTCTTCTAGCCGACGCGTGGCCAAACTAGCCGGGCGGGAAGCTTGCGCGGTTGCGCGGGAACAGGCTCACCAACGATACATTTGGCACCTCTTCGAGCCCACGCGTGGTCAAACAAAATGCGTGCGGGGTGCTCAAGCGTGCACTGGAATCCTCCGCTATGAACGCGGTGACAAGACGTGAGGATTACA
Source organism: Thinopyrum elongatum (assembly GCA_011799875.1). Lineage (NCBI taxonomy): Eukaryota > Viridiplantae > Streptophyta > Magnoliopsida > Poales > Poaceae > Thinopyrum > Thinopyrum elongatum. Next base: position 393,060,814 of record CM022299.1, read on the forward strand.
GGCCGGCCGTCCCCCATTTATTACAGTGGCCATTTAACCCTTGTGCCTCTTCAACCTTTCGATCGCGCCCCAGTATTGCAAGAAGCACACCCACCACGACAAATTCTTAGAGGATGGCGCTTCGAGCGGCTGACGACGAGCAGCAGTTCACCATGCATGCCGTGGTGGACACCCACAGAAGGTTCACGGAGCTCTCGGTGGTGTACACCAACAACCCGGTCTGGGTGGAGCACTCCATCCACATCAAGGAGTTGTTGCTTGCTGAGGAGAAGTACAAGGTGGTCGGGTTCGACCTCGAGTACACCCGCGCTCGTGCCGGGTCTCGTCCCAAGGTCACCGTCTCCAGCTGTGCGTGCACAATCGCGTCCTTGTCTACCACTACTGCCTGGCCACAAGGCCTTGCGAGCATTTCGCCAGGTTTGTCGACAGCCCCCACTATATGTTTGCTATGGTGGACATCACCAACGATGTAAAGGTGCTCAAGAATTCGGGCATCACCTGCCAGAATCTTGTCGACATCCAGGGCCAATACAAGATCTGGGGCAGCAAGAAGCATGAGAAGGACTCGTTGGTTCACCTCGCCGAGGTCATCATCGACCCCTACTACAGAGACATGAAGGATTCCTGCAACAAGGACAAGTGTGCCTGGCACTCGGCCTGGATGGATAAACTCGACCAAGCTCACGTCGTGTACATGGCCAAGGAGGCGTACACGAGCTACGAGATGTACAGGCAGATCATTGACATGAGGAAGCGCCTCCTTCCCCAAAACGGCCAGGGATCCGGCCGGAAGCAGGGCAATGGCAAGCATCATCACAATAAGAAGTAGATGATTAGATCCTCATTTCTCCTAGTTTAGTATGCATGTAATTGCTTACTTTGGTGTGTGGAAATGTTATGTGTGTAGTGACTTGTGTAATTGTATGCTTAATTTGGTTATGCAATGTTGTTCTTATAAGTATATATGTTGATGCTCTGTAGACAGAGCGTAGATGTTGTGCGGACAGAGCAAATCACATCGCACATGGACTAAACAGTGGAACCCATCGGAGATGGTTTCATCAATCACTCACAATTGTATACCAGCAATCGTTTGCTCACAACACACACGGCTTGTTAACAGGAATCGCCTGTGTTCTTATTGGTCTTCCCACACATTTCTGATTACTGGCATGTTTCCTGCATATCACACACATCTTGTAAAGTTAAACCGTTTCTATTGTGTTGGCTAATCGCAAACAGTTCATCCGAGTGAACTGTATGCCGTATGTCGCACACACCTTGATCTGGCTGACTATTTCTGTTGTGTTGCCTAATCACAAATACTTCATCCGAGTGAACTGTATGCCGTATATCGCACACAACTTCATCTGTCTGACCGTTTCTGCTGTTATGCTCATCGCAAACAGTTAATTCGAGTGAACCGTATGCCCCGCATCGCACACGCAACTAAAATCTGAACCGTGTTTGATGTATCTGCCATCGCAAACGTTTTGCATCTTTTTTGACGGTTTTTTTACATCTTCGTTTGCGATTAATGCATCGCACATAGTTTCGTCGAAGGGTCTCTGATTGTAGTGTCACGTTAGCAGCATCCTGCAGTAGTGATATCAGCAAGCAACCATGTCTTTCAAAATATCAACACTAAAGAAAGCTATCCCTAGCCCATTTGCTCAATCATTGATCCATTCATGAAACACACTCAAATATTAACTATGCTCAATGCATAAGTATGATAATAGTGTTCCCTAGTTGGTGCTTTATAAGAGAAGGTGGAGACTCAACAAAAATAAAAATTGCATAAAGTAAATAGATAGGCCCTTCGCAGAGCGAAGAAGAGATTTGTAGAGGTGCCAGAGCTCAAAGCTTAAATTAAGAGATAAAATTATTTTGGATGGCATGCTTTTCCATCCAACGAAAACGACCGAGAATTCCCAATACTTTCCATGCTAGATAAATCATAGGCGGTTCCCAAACAGAAAAAAAGTTTATTCCTTTTTCCACCATTCTTTCACAATCCATGGCTAGCCATATCCACGGGTGCCCTCCATACCAACACTTTTCAAGGAATTTATTATTGAACAACATAAATATTTTTTTTGCATTTCGGGACTGGGCATCCCTATTACCTTTGCCACACTCTCGTGCAATGACAAGTGAATAAACACTCATCTTGAGAATAAAATATCTAGCATGGAAAATATTGGCCACCCCTGCCGCTTCATGAGCGGTACGAACACACAAAAAGGAAATTTATTTTGAACATTAGAGTTGGCACATACAAATTTACTTGTAACAGCACGGAAATACCGCATATAGGTAGGTATGGTGGACTCATTTGGCACAACTTAGGTTTAAGGATTTGGATGCACAAGTAGTATTCCTACTTAGTACAAATGGAGGCTAGCAAATAGATTGAGAAGCGACCAACCAAGAAACGAAAACGATCATAAAAGAGCATTAAACATAACTAACACCGAATAATCCACCACAAGTAGGATGTAATTTCATTGCATAACTATTGACTTTCATGCTTGCATAGGGAATCATAAACCTTAACACCAATATTCTTACTAAAGTATAATTACTTACCAACATGACTCACATATTACTATCATCATATCTCAAAACTATTACAAGGAATCAAGTTTTTAATTTCCAATGATCTTCATGAAAGTTTATATTATATCCCTCTTGAATATTTATCACTTTGGGACTAATTTCATATATTGCCATTGCTACTAGCAAAGCTCTTAAACAAATATAAGTGAAGAAGAAGAGCACATATTTCTTCAAAATAATTTTCATCTCTCAAAATAGTATAAGTGAAGCATGAGAGGGTATTCCTTTAAAATTCTACTAACACTCAAAATAATCTAAGTGAAGCACGAGAGCATATTTCTTCAAAATATAGAACACCACCGTGCTAGAAAAGATATAAGTTTAGTACTAGAGCAATTCCATAGCTCAAAAAATTTAAGTGAAGCACATAGAGCAATTCTAACAAATCATAGCATCATTATGGCTCTCAAATAGATGTGTCTGCAAGGATGATTGTGACAAACTAAAAAGCAAAGCAAGCAAAGACTCATATAATACAAGACGCTCCAAGCAAAACTCATGATATGTGATGAATAAAAATATAGCTCCAAGTAAAATTACCGATGGTCGTTAGAAGAAAGAGGGGATGCCTTCCGGGGCATCCCCAAGCTTAGTTTCTTGGTTCTACATGAATATTACCTTGGGGTGCCATGGGGCATCCCCAAGCTTAGGATCTTTTTACTCGTTATTCCTTCATCCATTGTGATCTCACTCAAAACTTGAAAACTTCAATCACACAAAACTCAACAAAAACCTTCGTGAGATCCGTTAGTATAAGAAAACCAATCTTTACTTGAAGTACTATTGCAAACCCATTCATATTTTGTTATTGCATTATACCTACTGTATTCTAACTTTACCATGGCTTATCCCCCCCGATACAATCCATAGATTCATCAAAATAAGCACACAATGCAAAGAAAATGAATCTGTCAAAAACAGAATAGTCTATAAAGACATGAATTTTACTCATACTTATGTAACTCCAAAAATTCTGAAAAATTAGGACAACGTAGGCAATTTGTATATCAATATTTTGTAAAAAAATTAGAATGTTTCATTGCTTCTGTGAATTTTAACAATTCTGCTACTGGACACAAAAGTTTCTGTTTTTCAACAAGATCAAATCAACTATCACCCAACATGATCCCAAAGGCTTTACTTGGCACAAACACTAATTAAAACATAAAAAACAAAATCATAACAGTAGCATAATTGTGAAAACACTCAAGAACAGAAAGAAAAAGACAAAAATAAATTTTATTGATTGGGTTGCCTCCCAACAAGTGCTATTGTTTTATGCCCCTGGCTAGGCATAATGCATAGATTCAAGTATTGTCTTCTTTGTTCTTTATTTCCGTAGATGTGTTTTAAGTAGGAGGCTTCTCGAATATAAATTGAAACACATTATCCATAGAAATTTTAGCATTATCAAGTTGCTCATTTGCAAATCCTCTTTCATTATCGGCTACAATCCAAGAATATTGTTGATTAACATCATTGAAAACTTGTTGGATCATATCTAAAACTGGAACTACCTTTTTAAGATTATCATCAAAGATTTGATTATTGCCAAGAAAATGTCATAAAACATAATCACTATTGTAAAGAACCTCATCTATCACCGGTTTTTCATGGTTCATACCATAAGAATCAAAGATCTCCCTAGCTTCCCGCACTATGTGATCAATTCATTCATTAAGACAAGGGTGGCTATCTTTTTAGCTCTGGGATCTTTTATAACAGGTAATTCATAAAAAATTGTTTGCAATGTAGGATGAGTACGGATAAATCTATTCTCAAGTTTCAGAACTAGTGCTGAGATAGCTTCTGCATAAGTTTTAGTTCTTTTAAGTATAGGAGTATCATCACAAGTCAAAGTTCCAACACAATTAAAGAATTCTTGGATGGTTTCTTTTCCTATAACATTCCCCTGTCCCAAGACAAAAGTTTTAGCATCCAGATTACCAGAACATCCAATTTTAGGAGTTCTGCCATCATCTATTTCTGCCATACCAAAGTCACTCATGATGACAGGTTCAAAGGGGCAAACAAGCAAACAAAAGATCTAGCGAGAAAAGGCGAATGAAAAAGAAGGCCAATATTTTTCTGAAGTGGGGGAGATGAAAATGAGAGGCAAATGGCAAATAAAGTAAATTGCAAGGAGATGAGATTTGTGATTATGTACATGATAGATCTGGACTTGTTCTTCCTCAGCAACGGCGCCAGAAATTCTTCCTGATTGCTTGTATATGCGTTGGTATTTTCCCCGAAGAGGAGAGGATGATGTACCACAGCAACGGTAAGTATTTCCCTAAGTTGTGAAACCAAGGTATCAATCCAGTAGGAGGATCCACCAAACTATGTAAGCAGTACCTTCACACAAATAACAAAAACTTGCAACCCAGCGCGTAAGAGGGGTTGTCAATCCCTCCTCGGTATTGAGATAGATTAAATAGTATAAGATTGGATAAATAGATCTGATGAAAACACAAAATAAAATAAATAAATAAAAGTGCAGCAAGGTATTTTTGGGTTTTTGGATAAATAGATCTGAAGCAATATGATAGAAAATAGACCCGGGGGTCGTAGGTTTCACTAGAGGCTTCTCTCGAGAAAATAGCATATGGTGGGTAAACAAATTACTGTTGGGCAATTGATAGAAAAGCAAATAACTATGACGATATCTAAGGCAATGATCATGTATATAGGCATCACGTCCAAGATTAGTAGACCGAAACGATTCTGCATCTACAACTATTACTCCACACATCGACCGCTATCCAGCATGCATCTAGTGTATTAAGTTCATGAAGAAACGGAGTAATGCAATACGAATAATGACATGATGTAGACAAGATCTATTCATGTAGGAATAGACCCCATCTTTTTTATCCTTAATGGCAACGATACATGCGTGTCATGTCTCTTTCTATCACTGGGATTGAGCACCGCAAGATCGAACCCATTACAAAGCACCTCTTCCCATGGCAAGAAAAATCAATCTAGTTGGCTAAACCAAACCAAAGTTTCAAAGAATAAATACGAGGCTATAACAATCATGCATATAAGAGTTCAACAAAGACTCAAATAATATTCATAGATAGATCTGATCATAAACTCACAATTCATCGGATCCCAACAAACACACCGCAAAAAGTCATTACATCAAATAGATCTCCAAGAACATCGAGGAGAACATTGTATTGAGAATCAAAAAGAGACAAGAAGCCATCTAGCTACTGCCTACGGACCCGTAGGTCTGTGGTAAACTACTCACGCATCATCGGAGGAGCACCAATGAGGATGATGAACCCCTCCGTGATCGTTTCCCCCTCTGGCAAGGTGCCGAAAAAAGGCCTCTAGATTGGATCTCGTGGTTCTGGAACTTGCGGTGGTGGAAACTCTGATCTCTCGACTCCCCTAGGGTTTCTGGAATATTTGGGTATTTATAGAGCTGAGAGGCGGTGGAGAGGGGGCCTGTGGGCCCCATTATCCACCAGGGTGCACCATGGGCCTCTGGCGTGCCTTGGTGCCTTGTGGGCCCCAGAGGCCTCCCCTCCGGTACTTACTTGGCTCCCAAGTTGTCTTCTAGGCAGAAAAAAATCTTCAAAAAGTTTCGTGGCATTTGGACTTCGTTTGGTACTGATATTGTCGGGGCCGGGACACGAAATCCCAGAAATTAACCCCGCGTGTCATCACCAGCCCAGGATTACTGTTACTGGTGGACACGTCCTTGTTACAGATTACCAAGCTATTACAAGAATTGGATACAAGACCATAAAGGTCTAATGATACAACAGTGACTCCGGTGGTGGATGACGGAAATGACTCGTGGTTCTCCAACGTCGATGGGGCTCCATTCCCACAGGAACAGCTGACCTGGATAACTCCTATCCGCGTGGCTGCTATCCTAGGCTCCACGTGGACGTCGTGGTGGTACTCCTTGTGGGAATCCAGACCTGGCCAAGTAAATAGCCAGGGACAAGCCTGTGAGTATGTTTGAATGTACTCGCAAACATCATGAACAAAAGATATACCGAATGCAGCAGATAAAAATATATGATCATGATGAGCCAAACAATATGCATATGCTCATGCTGGCTGAAATTTAAATCATGACAATAAATGATATGAACGTGAGCATAGCATGTTAGTCATATTCAAACTTATTAGAAATAAAGCAAATGAATGCCACGGGTAGTCTAGCCAGCCCAAGTGACATTCAGCAAAATAAAAGAAATGCCAGTCGGGTGTCAAGTGACACCACGGTCGGACTTGAAGAGAAATGCCAGTCGGGTGTCAAGTGACGCCACGGTCGGACTTGAAGAGAAATGCCAGTCGGGTGTCAAGTGACGCCACGGTCAGACTTGAAGAGAAATGCCAATCGGGTGTCCACAAGAGTAGTGGCGGAATAAACCGCCTGTTAACTCGAGAGACGCCACGAGAGGTCTTGAAAATAAAATTGAGTGCCCGGGGTAGTCTAGCCAGCCCCTGAGACACTTAGGAAATTCAAAATGTGAGAAACGGGTTAGTCCTCAATAATATGCATAACCATAATAATATTAACATGCATATAATATTCATGGTAGCATCAGGGTGACAACAATTATCCTGCAAAATAATTCAGGCTCAACTTAATTATTTTCCTCCGAAGACCGACACTAAGACCGACACTTGACCAACCCAGACTGTAACCCTTAACCGCGGACACGGCTATTCGAATAGGTTTAAACTCTGCAGAGGGTGTACTCTTTACCCACGAGTAAGGGATTTCTTTAGTCAGTACCGTGACACTGACTAATTCCCATTACGGTCTTTAGGTTGAAAACACACCTGACAAGCACACACCAGATTAACTTTCCGGATGCCAGGAATCACCCAAAGCATCGTTCAAGAAAAACTTTAAGATGGAGAGACCAACGTCCTGCATGGGATCACTATTCATACACGCGGATTACAAGGGGTGCCCCCCTCTCAGTCACAACTGGAAACACCCATGCCCCTGACCCGATGACAGGATTTAGTCCACCAACATGGAAACCCTCATCGTAGCCCTCTATGTGGTGTGTGCATGGAAAGGGGTTAACAACTTACTAAACCATACCCCACATGTGGCAGGGACAAGTGGTAGCACGAATCAAGTATGGGGGTTACCGGAACAAGACTCGATCTACGGTCGACTCAGGAGGTTTAATTTTTGCTGCAATGGTTAGCACAATATGATTCCTCGGTAGTACCCAACAGGGTAACCACCTGACATGTCCTGACATGCCCTTACTGATCATTCTCGTCACCACGAGAATTCAGTCTCACGGTCACTTTACTCGTGACTGATTCTTCCTGCAGATTAGTCCGGACCGGCACAGGCATATGTGACAAATAAAATAGCCATGCTTACTCATACTACAAAGATGTCAGCAAAATGGTCATGGATCATGCATGCCAAAATAGTTGTATGCCAAATTTTATTTGAATTCAAATTATTCATAACACCACTATTCATGCAAATAACCAACCATGCATTCACCATATCAAGTGTTCAAGATGCTTGCCTTGGGCATGCAGAAGTATTGGGTGCACTCCAAAAGTTTTGAAAATTTCATCTTCCCTCCATTTCCTATTTTCAAAAATACTTAAATTACCACATATAGCAACAACAGTGCTAAAAAGTTGTTTGGAAATTTTTGAAATAAATACCAAAATAAACTAGATGAAAAATAAGAAATAAAAGAAAAAGATTCAATTCATTTGGAGTTAATATGAATTACTTAGGGAATTTCTAAGTTGAAATAATTAAAGAAATGGACTATTTAAAATGTCCAGTGGAAACAGAGTTTAGGAAAAATCTTCACCTAGGCTGGAATAAAAGAGCATGATGTTAGAAGTATTTAGAAGTTTGAATAATCAGATTTGGATTTGAATTGGTGGCTGCAGAATTATTTGAAAACTGCTGAAAAAAAGGAAAAGGAGCAGAGAAGCGCCCTGAGCGCATTTTAATCTCTGGCGTTCACTGGGCCGAGCCCAGCCGTTCAGCCTCGCGGATCGCTGCGCCCTGAGCCGCTGACAGACGCGGCCCACCAGTCAGGTTTGACTGGTGGCATCGTCTTCCTCCCGCGACCGACGTCAGCAGCGGGCACCGGCGGCGATTTCCGGCGACACGGGCCACCGTTCAAGGCGCTCTGGCCACCAGAATGCTCAGGGAGGTGAGCCGCATCCCTGGGAGGTGGAAACAGCCGTTGAGGAGCTCGGGTTCGAGTGGTGCTTCGCCCATGGCGGAGGAGAGCTACTGTGGAAGAGGGATTCCTCCCGTAGGCCGTCTCTAGTGGAATTGGTGGCGGGGATGGTGCTGTGGATGCCCGAGGAGACTATTGGTGAAGAGAATGGGGACGGGGAAGCCATGGTTGCGACGGAATGGTCAGAGAGGTGGCGACGGCCGTGACCACCGAAGATGGAGAAGGGAAGGGTTTCCCGTCGTTTTTCTTGCACCGTAGGGAGTATTCGGGGTGGGGGAGTGGAGCTGGTGCGCTAGGGGAGCTCGGGCTGCTATTTTATAGTGAGGAAGAGGTGGTTCCTGTGGCTGCCCGAAGAAGACAACGGCGGCGGCCATTAATGGCAGTAGGAGGTAGCCGTTGAGGCCGGTGGGGGGCGGTGGCGAGTCAGCGTGGACGGCGGGGTCAGTGCAGTCGATGGCCGCCCGCGGATGAGCTCGGGTAGTTAGTCATTAAGAGGGTAGAGACGTGGCAGAGGGAAATTCATCGGGCGGCGACTGTGGCGGCTGTGGTCGGCGGAGGACGGCGCTAGAGGCCAAGGAGAGATGTCGGTGAGGCTTAGGGGTGGCTTGCTGATCCAGGGGGAGGATTTGGATGAGCGGTTGGGCAGCAGGGAGGGCAGCACGCGGCGGGGCCGACGCCTGCAGTTATGACGCTCCGAGCGCGCTCTGGACATGCACGAAACGTGTTCGACGTTTTGCTAATAGCATCCACAGTTATCCACACAAGTTGATATTTTGGCCAGAGGAGTAAGATCCTAATGTAGTTTAAAGAGGTTGCCAAATTCTGTCATGCTCACAGGGTGTTTGATGTAATGCTAGGGCTACCTAGGGAGTTTTGTTGGGTGTGAGAATTGGCAGCTTGATGTCTCATTAGTGGTTATAGATGATGGTGGAGTTGGTTTGGCAAAAAGAGAAACTAGCCAGTGCTAGTTTTACTGATATTCATTTCTGGACAAAAAGTTCAGAGGAATATTTGGTGAACTAAAATGATTCCAATGAAGCTAAAATTTTGGACTTAAGGGTTTGGTTGGAAGGAGTATAAGTGGGAAAAAATTCACAATTTTTGGATCAAGGAAAATAGGGGCTGTAGTTATAACCTAGGAAATGGACAGAATTGAAAAGAGGATGTTTCACTCAAAATTTCCAAAATACCAAGTTGGGTTTTTGCATAAAAGTGATATGTAGGCATCACATGACCTCTCATAATTTTTCTGGAATTCAAAAAATAATTATTTAAAATGGTTGTAGTGCAACAGAGGCATTTAAAGAATTGAAAATGCTGTTAAAAGAATTGTTTTGGGCAAAATTTTATTATGAAAATGATTCCTACTGTTGTTAAAGTAATAATGAAATGGTTTAAGAAAACTCCCAAAGCCACAACATTATTTTCAAAATCTATATATGGAGGGAAGAATATTGAAAAACAGAGGGCAGAAAATACTCTGAAAATAACAAAAGACTTAATATAATTCAAAATTTTATTTCTGGCCAAATTTTTATTTAGTAAAAACATGATTAAATTTTTGGGGTGTTACAGATATTCTGCGAAGTAAAAAACAAGCAAAAAACAGCAACTGCCACTAGGCACTATGTCAATAGGTTAGTCCCAAAAAATGATATAAAGTTGCTATAAAATGAGTATAAAACATCCAAGATTGATAATATAACAGCATGAAACAATAAAAAATTATAGATACGTTTGAGACGTATCATAACGCCTTAACCAAGATGACATGTTGTAGAGGGATAGCTCCAATCAATATGAACAAACCCCATCTTTTTATCCTTAATGGCAACAATACAAATACGTGTCATGTCCCTTTCTGTCACTGGGAATAAGCACCGCAAGAATGAACCCATTACAAAGCACCTCTCCCATTGCAAGAAAAATCAATCTAGTTGGCCAAACCAAATCAATAGATCGGAGAGAAATACAAAGCTATATAAATCATGCATAAAAGAGTTCAGAGAAGACTCAAATAATATTCATAGATAATCTGATCATAAACCCACAATTCATCGGATCTCAACAAACGCACCACAAAAGAAGATTACATCAAATAGATCTCCAAGAACATCGAGGAGAACATTGTATTGAAGATCAAAGAGAGAGAAGAGGCCATCTAGCTACTAGCTATGGACCCGTCAGCCTGTGGTACACTACTCACACATCATCGGAAGGGCAGCAAGGTTGATGTAGAAGCTCTCCATGGTCGAATCCCCCTCCGGCAGAGTACCAGAAAAGGTCTCCAGATGGGATCTCATGAAGACAGAAACTTGCGGTGGTAAAAAAGTTTTTTTGGTGTGCCCTTTGGTCTACGGGGAATATTTGGGTATTTATAGAAGAAAAATTAGGGTTGGAAGGGCCATGGGGGCCCCACAAGCTTGGGGGGCATGCCCCTGAGCTTGTGGCCATCCCGTGGCTCTTCTAGCCTCCTCCCGAAGCTTCTAGGGTGTCTTGTGGTCCAAGAAAAATCGTCAAAAAGTTTCGTTCCATTTGGACTCCGTTTGGTATTGATTTTCTATAAAGACAAAAACAAGGAAAAAACAGCAACTGACACTGGGCACTAGGTTAATAGGTTAGCCCCAAAAAATGATATAAAATAGCATAATAATGCATATAAAACATCCAAGATTAATAAATATAATAGCATGGAACAATAAAAAATTATAGATACGTTGGAGACGTATCAAGCATCCCCAAGCTTAATTCATGTTCTTCCTCGAGTTGGTAAATGATAAAAACAAAAAATTTGATATGGAATGCTACCTAACATGTTTATCATGTAATTTTTCTTTATGTGGCATGAATATTCAGATCCGTAAGATTCAAAACAAAAGTTTAATATTAACATAAAAACAATAATACTTCAAGCATACTAAAAAGCAATCATGCCTTTTCAAAATATCATGGCTAAAGAAAGTTATCCCTACAAAATCATATAGTCTTGTCATGCTCTATCTTCTTAACACAAAGTATTTATCATGCACAACCCCGATGATGAGCCAAGCAATTGGTTCATATTTTTTAACGCGCTTCAGCTTTTTCAACTCTCGCGCAATATATGAGCGTGAGCCATGATATAGCTCCATGGGTGGAATAGAATATGATGTTGGAGGTTGTATGGAGAAGACAAAAAGGAAGAAAGTCTCACATTGACAAGGCTAATCAACGGGCTATGGAGATGCCCATCAATTGATATCAATGCAAGGAGTAGGGATTGCCATACAACGGATGCACTAGAGCTATAAGTGTATGAAAGCTCAAAAGAAAACTAAGTGGGTGTGCATCCAACTTGCTTGCTCATGAAGACCTAGGGCGTTTGAGGAAGCCCATCATTGGAATATACAAGACAAGTTCTATAATGAAAAATTCCCACTAGTAATATATGAAAGTGACAAAATATGAGACTCTCTATCATGAAGAACATGGTGCTACTTTGAAGCACAAGTGTGGAAAATGGTAGTAACATTGTCCCTTCTCTTTTTTTTTCTTTTTTGTTTGTTGGGCACTTCGGCCTCTTTTTTTCTTGGGCTCTTTTGGCCTCTTTTTTTCGTCCGGAGTCTCATCCCGACTTGTGGGGAATTATAGTCTCCATCATCCTTTCCTCACATGGGACAATGCTCTAATAATGATGATCATCACACTTTTATTTACTTACAACTCAAGAATTACAACTCGATACTAGAACAAAAATATGACTCTATATGAATGCCTCTGGCGGTGTACCGGGACGTGCAATGATCTAGCGTGACATGTATAAAAAATATGAATGGTGGCCAAGCCACAAATACTATGTCAACTATATGATCATGCAAAGCAATATGACAATGATGGTATGTGTCATAATAAAACGGAACGGTGGAAGTTGCATGGCAATATATCTTGGAATGACTATGGAAATGCCATAATAGGTAGATATGGTGGCTGTTTTGAGGAAGATATAAGGAGGCTTATGTGTGACAGAGCGTATCATATCACGGGGTTTGGATGTACCGGCGAAGTTTGCACCACAACTCAAGGTGAGAAAGGGCAATGCACGGTACCGAAGAGGCTAGCAAAATGCAGAAGGTGAGAGTGTTTATAATCCATGGACTCACATTAGTCATAAAGAACTCACGTACTTATTGCAAAAGTTTATTAGCCCTCGAAGCAAAATAGCACTACGCATGCTCCTAGGGGGATATATTGGTAGGAAAATACCATCACTCGTCCCCGACCGCCACTCATAAGGAAGAAAATCAATAATAAATCATGCTCCAATTTCATAGCATAACGAGAGACCATACGTGCATGCTTCGGGAATCACAAATCTTAACACAAATATTCTTACTAAACCACAATTACTCACTAGCATAACTCTAATATCACCATCTTTATATCTCAAAACAAATGCAAGGAATCAAACTTCTCATATATTCAATGATCTTCATGAAAGTTTTTATTATATCCCTCTCGAATACCCATCATATTAGGACTAAATTCATAACCTAAGAAAATTGCCATACTATTTATAAGACTCACAAAATAATATAAGTGAAGCATGAGAGTTCATCAATTTCTTTAAAATATAACCACCGATGTGCTCTAAAAGATATAAGTGAAGCACTAGAGCAAGTGAGCAACTATCTAGCTCAAAAAATATAAGTGAACTACATAGAGTATTCTAATAAATTCATGATTAATGTGTGTCCCTCTCAAAAAGGTGTGTTCAGCAAGGATGATTGTGTCAAACTAAAAAGCAAATAAAGCAAAGACTCATATAACACAATACGCTCCAAGCAAAACACATATCATGTGGTGAATAAAAATATAGCCTCAAGTCATTTACCGATGGATTGTAGACGAAAGAGGGGATGCCATCCAGGGCATCCCCAAGCTTAGACGTTTGGTTGTCCTTGAATATTACCTTGGGGGTGCCATGGGCATCCCCAAGCTTTGGCTCTTGCCACTTCTTATTCCTTAGCCCGTCGAAACTTTACCCAAAACATGAAAACTTCACAACATAAAACTCAACAGAAAACTCGTGAGATCCATTAGTATAATAAAACAAACTCCACTTTTAGGTATTGTTGCAAACTCATTTCAATTTTATATTTGCATTATATCTACTGTATTCTAACTTCATCATGGTTCATACCCCCCCGATACGACCCATAGATTCATCAAAACAAGCGAACAACACAATGAAAACAGAATCTGTCAAAAACAGAACAGTCTGTAGAAACCTGAATTAAGGTTATACTTCTATAACTCCAAAATTCTGAAAAATTAGGACGACGTAGGCAATCTGTATATCAATCTTGGGTAAAAAAATTAAGAATTTTTTCATGTTCCAGAAAATTTTAACAATTCTGCTACTGGACGCAAAAGTTTCTGTTTTTTCTCAGAATCAAATCAACGATCTTCCAAATCATCCCAGAGGTCTTATTTGGCTCAAACACTAATTAAATCACTAAAACACAATCATAACAGAAGCATAATTGCATATTTATATGAAAAACATAAGAAAAAGCAAAAACATAAAATAAAATTGGGTTGCCTCCCAACAAGCGCTATTATTTTACGCCCCTAGCTAGGCATATTGCATAGATCTAGGTATTGTCATCTTTGCTATTCTTTCCCATAGATGCATTTTTGTTGGGAGGTTTTTAAAATATAACATGAAACACATCATCCATAGAGATTTTAGCATTGGCAAGTTGCCCCTCTGCAAATTCCCCTTGATTACCGGCTACAATCCAAGAATATTGTTGATTAACATCATTGAAAACTTGTTGGATCATACTCAGGAGGAACTTCTTTTTTAAGGTTCTCATCAAAGATGAGATCATTACGCATTAGATGCCTTAAGAAATAATCACTATTATAAATAATCTCATCTATTAACGGTTTCTCACGGTTCATACCATAAAAATCAAAGATATCCCTAGCTTCTCGCACTATGTGATCAAACTCATTCATAAGGACAAGGGTAGCTATCCTTCTAGCTCTAGGATTTTTTATAACAGGCAACTCGTAAAACAATCTTTGCAAGGTAGGATGAGTGCGAATAAATCTTCTCCCAAGTTTAAGAACAAGTGCGGAAATAGCTTCTGCATAGGTTTTAGTTCTTTTAAATATAGGAGCATCATCACAAATCAAATTTCCAATGCAATTAAAGAATTCTTGGATGACACTTTTTCCTATAACATTCCCTTGTCCCAAGACAAAAGTTTTAGCATCATGATTAGTGGAACTTCCAATATTAGGGGTTCTACCATCATCTATTTCTGCCTTACCAAAATCACTCATGATGAAAGTTTTCGAGGCAAGCAAACAAAAAAGCAAACGAAAAAGCAAACGGAAAGAAGGCGAATAAAAAGGCAAATATTTTTGTGTTTTACATAAAATGTTTTAGAAGTGGGGGAGAGAAAAACGAGAGGCAAATGACAAATACTGTAAATACAAGAGATGCGAGTTTATGATGGATACTTGGTAGGCTTGATGTAGATCCTCCCCGGCAACGGTGCCAGAAATTCTTCTTGCTACTTCTTGAGCTTGCGTTGGTTTTTCCCTTGAAGAGGAAAGGGTGATGCAGCAAAGTAGAGATAATATTTCCCTCAGTTGAGAACCAAGGTATCAATCCAGTAGGAAGAACACACAAGTCTCCAATAATTGCACCTATACAAACAAACAAATACTTGCACCCAACGCGATAAAGGGGTTGTCAATCCCTTCACGGTTACTTGCAAGGATGAGATCTGATAGTGATAGATATAAAAGATAGGTAAAAGTGCGAAATAAAATAAAAGTAAATAAATTGCAGCAAGGTATTTTTGTGTTTTAGTTATATAGATCTGAAAATAATATGATAAAAGATAGACCCGGGGGCCATAGTTTGCACTAGAGGCTTCTCTCTTGAAAGAAAGCATACGGTGGGTAAACAAATTACTGTTGAGCAATTGATAGAAAAGCGCATAGTTATGACGATATCTAAGGCAATGATCATGTATGTAGGCATCACATCTGTGACAAGTAGACCGACTCCTGCCTGCATCTACTACTATTACTCCACACATCGACCGCTATCCAACATGCATCTAGTGTATTAAGTTAACAAGAACGAAGTAATGCCTTAAGCAAGATGACATGATGTAGGGGGATGGATCCAATCAATATGAACAAATCCCATCTTTTTATCCTTAATGGCAACAATACAAATACATGTCATGTCCCTTTCTCTCACTGGGAATAAGCACCTCAAGATTGAACCCATTACAAAACATCTCTCCCTTTGCAAGAAAAATCAATCTAGTTGGCCAAACCAAATCAATAGATTAGAGAGAAATACAAAGCAATATAAATCATGCATAAAAGAGTTCAGAGAAGACTCAAATAATATTCATAGATAATCTGATGATAAATAATCTCAACAAACGCACCGCAAAAGAAGATTACATCGAATAGATCTCCAAGAACATCGAGGAGAACATTTTATTAAAGATCAAAGAGAGAGAAGAAGCCATCTAGCTACTAGCTATGGACCCGTAGGTCTGTGGTAAACTACTCACACATCATCGGAAGGGCAGCAAGGTTGATGTAGAAGCTCTCCGTGGTCGAATCCCCCTCCTGCAGAGTACCGAAAAAGGTCTCCAGATGGGATCTCACGAAGAAAGAAACTTGTGGCGGCAGAAAAGTATTTTTGGTGTGCCCTCTGGTCTAAGGGGAATATTTGGGTATTTATAAAAGAAAAATTAGGGTTGGAAGTGCCACTGGGGGCCCACAAGCTTGGGGGCACCCCCCTCGGGGAGCGCGCCCCCTGAGCTTGTGGCCATCCCATGGCTCTTCTGGCCTCCTCCCGAAGCTTCCAGGGTGTCTTGTGGTCCAAGAAAAATCATAAAAAAAATTCGTTCCGTTTGGTATTGATTTTCTGTAAAGACAAAAATAAGGAAAAAAAAATAGCAATTACCACTGGGCGCTAGGTTAATAGGTTAGTACCCAAAAAATAATATAAAATAGCATAATAATGGATATAAAACATCCAAGATTGATAATATAATAGCATGGACCAATGAAAAATTATAGATACGTTGGAGACGTATCAGTCATCATAGGACCGGACACCATGGTACAAACGATCGAAGACAGTCTTGCCCATCCGAAAACGCCGGCGAAAATGGTCAGCGAAGAGTGCATCAGGGGGCTAAATAGTCGGCCATCAATGCCAAATTGCCACACGCCCTGTTGCGGTTGAGCCGTTGAGTACTTGATAACAGGAGGCAAGAGAGAAAGAAGAAAGGAGAGAAAATGGGGAGGATGGAGGTGCGGGGTCTGGGATGGGTTTTGAGTGGGCCGGGGATGTCGGAGTCCTACGTGCCTTCTGCTTGGACTCCGAACCCCCCCCCCCCCCCCCCGCCGCATTTGTCTCGAGTTTGGCGAAAAAAGTATGTCCAAACCGATACAGGTCCGCGTTGGATGGATTCCGCGGTCCGAACGTATGCGGGCGGTTTGAGGGTCAGCCTTAGAGATGCCCTAATGATGCTCATTTGTTACTCTCATCGTTCCTAAATATAAGTCTTTAGAGATTCCAATGTGGACTACATACGCAGCAAAGCCCCCCCCCCCCCCCCCCCTCCGTCGTATTTGTCTCGGGTTTGGCGGAAAAAGTACATCCGGACTGATACAGGCCCGCGTTGGATGAACGTATGCGGGCGGTTTGAGGGTCGGCCTTAGAGATGCCCTAATGATGCTCATTTGTTACTCCCTCCATTCCTAAATATAAGTCTTTTTAGAGATTTCAGTGTGAACTACATACGGAGCAAAATGAGTGAATCTACACTTTAAACTATGTCTATATATTCTGCACATTTGCACCGACCGGTGTTTACTTGGAGACATGAGCCACTGCTCGTTGCTTGTTGCCATTAACCACTCCTGAAGTCTTGCAAACTTTTGGTAGTACAATAACTAGGAAACTGACGTTTCAACGATCATCATCGCGTACGCTTCTTATTGAGTCGCTGCCACTGTCGGATCATGTGTCGATCAGCTGGTTCGGTGCTTCCCGTCAGATCACTTCAGCATCGTTAGCACTGGAGCAAATAACTCCAGCGTCAAACCAATCCTGCTGTCCTTTTGAAGAAAACATGGCGCGTAACTACACGTTTGGCGGTTTGGGGCAGGACAAAAACATCAACGTGGGCACTGCTAAACCACCGTGTAGTTCTGAGCTTCATTTTATTTACCTTGTTCTATATTTTTAGGTAAAAACGAGTTTTATTTTATAATTGACACTCGAGAGACAAAACATCCTCACCACATACATAGTGGTCCTTGGTGCAATCACACAGTCATGGTGCACTCAATACGACTATAATTTACCAAGCGATCGGGTACTCTATTTTGATCCCTACTAATTTTTTATGGAACAAACTCTATCGATTATCAACGTTTTGATCTTAACACTTTAGCAACTACTCCTTCTGTAAACAAATATAAAAGCGTTTAGATCATTATTTTAATGATCTAAACGCTCTTATATTTCTCTTATATTTCTTTACGGAGGGTGATCTAAACGCTCTTATATTTCTTTACGGAGAAAGTAATACGTAGATGTCAAGAAAGAAAACCCGCAAAAAAAAGAAAATAGCCTCTAAGCATGTACAGAATTCGGAGACTATCCAGCAATTTGCAGCTACTGGTATCATACACCACCGTCCGTCCGTCTCCATCTGATAGATCAGACGATCACCACATCCTGTCCAAGTAATAATCTCTTGCCGCGTCGTCGCTGAGGTCGGAGCGGCGCGTGTGGGTGGCATCCGAGGAGTGGAAGCAGAGGCCGCCATGCTGCGTCCGCGTGCACGTCGACTTCCTCGGCCCAGCATCCCGCTGGGTCAGGCTCGCCCTCGGCGCCTCCGCAGGCTGCCTGGGCGCGCTCTGGCACCGCAGCCTCGCCGCCGACGAGGCCGTGCCCGCCATGTACCGCGGGCTCGCGAGCAGGTCCCGGTGCCAGAGCGGCCGCGCCGCTAGCCCGTCCACGCTCTTGGCAGGCGAGTCGTACGTGTACGGCGGGTCGGCCCCACCGAAGCGGGGCGTGTTCTGCGCCGTCTTGGCGTGCCTGACGGGCTCACGCCGGGTGGACAGCCGCGGGGGCTGCTTGACGGACCGCGGCGAGAACGGCGGGGCCAGGTCCGGGGCGAGCCGGCCCGACGAGCGATCGGCGGCGTAGCGGCCGCTCACGATCCGGCTGGACCGGGAGCGTAGGTGGCACGTGTCCATCTCCACGATCCGCGGGCTGCGCTCGTAGTTGGAGTCCGTGCTGTCGGACAGCCTCCGCCGGTGCCCCGGCTTGGCCGGCGGCGTCCTCATCCGGGCATCTTGCGCGACAATCCTCTCCTGCATTGCGAAAAATGCACCGCAGCAAACATATCAAACTCAAAATTCATCCGTCGACGCGCGATCGTTGATCAACACGAACGAAGAGTTCAAATTCGAGGCATGGTGTAAGTGAAAATGCCTGACCTGCTCCATGGATTTCCGGTAGGAGGCACTTTTGAAGGCGCGGGAATCGGCCTGCAGCCGCATGAGCGCCTGCAACCTGTGCAGAGTCGTGGCCGCCTGCTTCCTCACGAGGTAGCCTCGAACCAAGGCCTGCAGCTTGACGAGTGATCTGAGAGCGCGAAGCGCCTTCCTAGCCTGAAGCCATTATTGTCACGGAAGATTCAAAACTTAAACCAAAACAACTTGCATTGGACCAAGGACTAAACAGCTCAGCTTAGCCAAATAGGCTCATGTCACACTGCGTAATCAGTAACCACTACACTGACACCGAACCAACATAGAGCTTATTATACAGAGAAGTCGCTGCTGAAGGCCCGAAGCAGAGTAAAGAACTGCTCAGCCGAGGAAGAGTTAACAACTAACAACTGTCTGTAATGGAAAGGAAGGACAATGACAAACAGTGACATCACATACAGCGAAGTTTAGCCTACTAATCCAAACAGATAGTACCAAGGTGTGGATAGGTTTCAGTCGAGTGAGACTTAACCATGTCTAAGTCAAGTGATATAGTATGTAAGAAGAAAAAGAAAAAAATGAAAAGAATTTTTTGCACGAATCTCAATACAAAAGCAAAGGAAGATACTATCGACTGAGACATAACGAAGTCTAAGTCGACTGAGACTTAGCAAAACTGTAGTACAAAACGAGCTGACGGGTCTGGCATAAACAGTGAACCTATCCACTAAAATAATTGATATGGAAATCTGCATCGTTAACGTCAGAATTCAAGTGCACGCCGAATAACACGAAATGATGAACATAACCGAAACTTTGACACGCACGCGGTCAGCAGTGTCTCAACCAACTTATACAGAGATGACGTACGATGGAGATATGAATCAATGGGATGATGGTCGAGTTCATACCAGGTAGCCTCTGAAGGCTTTCTGAATCACGACGGCCGCCTTCTCCTCGCGTTCTCCCACCTGCTCGCCGCCAGCACAGTGGCATGGCTTCGCCTCCAGCGCGGCGGCGAGAGGCTCTGAGGGCCGCTTCCCGGCGTCAACACCGCTCTTCCTCTGCTTCACGAAGCTCCATCTCCTGGTGGACTCCTTGACCGCCGCCGCGTCATGCCAGTCGGTCGCGGCATGGATCTCCTTGCCGCCTCCGTGCGCCTCCTTCCTGCCTGTGAGCAGCCTCTTGAGCCACCGCATGGCACGCCCCATCTCTGCGGACACGAACGAACGCGAGGAAGAAGCTAGCGCGTCAACGCAACGAAGCGTCAGTAAGATGAAAAATCTCAGAAGGAGAGGGCAGTACTTAGCCCACTTTGCCCGAGGGCGCGGCGCACTGGCGCAGAGGCTCCTCCGACTTGAGTTGAGTTGAGAGAAATGGAGCTTTTGGGGACAGGAAGCTATGGAAGGAGAAACCTAGAGGAAGGAAGGAAGCTTATATACAGCTTGTCGACTCCGTACGCGACATCACGGCTCGTGGAGTATTAATTAGAATGGAAAAGGCAAGCGCGATTTGTACGCGAAATCCAGGAGAAATGAACGGGGCCGACTGGAAAATGAGAGAGGAAAGGCACGAGATCAAAGCAGGCAATCAACCTGCGGTTGCGGGGCAGGTAAGGAAGCAGCGGCAAAAGATGGAAAGGCCGGTGGCCGGAGCGGAGCGGCGAAGTTTACGTGAGTCCAGTCCAGCCAGCCGGAAGAGGAAACTTTGCAGCGCATCAACCTCGAACGGATAACCGCAGCGGCGGCGAGCGGATTACTCCTACTACTTCTATACTCTAGCGGGCGGGGAGGGAGAGGGAGAGGGATAGGTGGGAGAGCGAGCCCAACTGACGCGTGGGTCTCGGCACCACCAGATCACGAAGCAGACTAGTAGCGCCACCGCCGAGCGCGCGCGCGCAAGCCAACAAATGCGCAGGCCAAAAGACCAACTCAAGTCCACATATGTACGTACGTACAAGAGCAGTACCGACATGCGCCGCTGCTGCACGATCGAGTAGAACAACAACAAGCCGCCGTTGATCGGGCAACCTGGCAGTACACGGCAATGCACAATCATTCACTCACGACCGCCTCCAAAATGGATCGGTCGGGATTCGGGACCATGCCACTCATGCAGCATGGACTCACGTACGTACGTACATGAACAACAGTCACGAACCGCTTCTGTTTCTCGGAAGCTCTGCTCCACACAGCGGCGGCCTTGGCCCTTGGGTACTTCCCTCTCGGGCAACCCTTGTTCGGCGACTTGTATACCGGCATGGAGGAACGCCCTCCACGAGACGAGGGTGGATAAATTATTGCGGTTTCGGAGAGATGGAGTACGTAGCGGTAGCACCAGGTAGGTACGGACACCGGGGGCGTAGCGGATCGCGGTGCTGCTCGCTTGTGCGTTTCCACTGTTTCTCGCACAGAACGGAGCAGAACGGGGAGAGGGATCCACAGTTGCCGTCAAGGTCACTGCTCGATCTGGGTTCAACCTTTGGGACCACGGATGAAGCGGCCAAACTTACTCCTACTCGGTCTGGATTCCTTCTCGGAATGGAGGAGAGCGGCGCTAGCCCTACCTTAAATTTCGTTACTACTCAATCTGGACTCATGGCTATCAGTGCGGTTAGTGACGCTTTGCCCTGCGCCTCACGATTTAATTCGTGGCTCTAACATATGCTATGTAGCTCGTCTTGACACCACGACAACGCATGGACATTCTCGGTTTTCTACGGGGTGGTCAGCTTCTTTTGTGCTCTCGGGAGCTTCAGGCGGCGTGGAAAGATAGTACCTGGTCATCGCTATCAGTTCTCCTGTGCAGCTTTTAAGTGCGAGATGTGCCAAAGTTTTGTGTTATCGCTATTTAATATAGAGTCCGACTGTTGATCAGTCGACTACAAAATTTCACAGACCACACCGCTCATCTGGTAAATTGTCTCGAGTTTACAATATCAAGACAGTTTTTATTATTTCGAAACGGGGACACAAGATTTGCCTCATTTATTGATTATCAGATTATAAGAAGATAAGTTTTTGTGTTACAGAGGCCCCTGACTCAACGCATGGGTAATTACTCTCGCGACATGATTGACCCTAAGTTTCATGGCACCCGCGGTTACCAAAAGTTTTGCGTTGGCCATGATGGCGTTGAGGAGAATTGGCGGGGAGGCACTCTTGTGACGGAAGATGCAGGAGTTCCTCTCGTTTGAAATTGTTCACGACACAAGCAGAGTGAGAGAAGTCATGGCTTTCCTATTAGGGTTGACACAATCGTTAACAAAGTCTTCAACGTGTGAGAGAGTTCTGGACTAAGGGGTCCTCGGGTTGCCGGCCTATCTCTTATGGGCCGAACAGGTGGGCTGTTCTGCAACTACTAGAAGGCCGAGCTATAAGGCGACTCCATGTCCGGACAGGAAATCTTCGAAGCCTTGCGTGTCCTCCAAGTCAAGAAGGAAGAATCGGCATATTTATTCCCTTGTTATAACCAACCATGTGTAACCCTAGTACTCCTGGTGTCTATATAAACCAGGGGTTTAGTCCGTAGAGGCTCGAAAAAGAACCATCATCCTACTCGCCTAGGGTTTAGTTCATCTAATCTCGTGGTAGATCGACTCCGTAACCATCATATACACTTCAATATAATCAAGCAGGACGTAGGGTTTTACCTCTTCGAGAGGGCCCGAACCTGAGTAAGCATCGTCCCCTTCGTCTCCTGTTCCCCATTTATCCAAGATCCACATCTCAGGAACCCCTACCCGAGATCCGCCGGTTTTGACACCAACAACGTGCCAAATAGAGGTGTCCATATGCGTGAGGCCTAGTGCTACTTCCGTATGAGATGTTGGATTCTCCAAAGAGAAAAGGTGATGTAGCACAACAACAGATAGTATTTCTCGCAGTAAAGAACCAAGATTTATCGAACCCGTAGGAGGCACCAAGCTATCAACATTAGCAACCCTTACACACAAACCAAAAAAAATTGCTTGAACCCAACAGTAGCAAGGAGGTTGGCAATCCCCTTGTTCTTGCTAGTTATAAGATTAAAAGCGAATATATATATATAGTGATAGAGCAAACGACAAGAAAGTAAAAGAACAAATTGTAGGAGCTTTCGTATTAATGGAGAATAGACCCTGGGGCCATAGGTTCACTAGTGGCATCTCTTTCGAAAGCAGGTAATAGCATGTTAACAAAAAACTGTTGGGCAATTGACAGAATAGCGGCATAATCTCACAACGTCGGTTATAACTTGACATAACGTCGGTTATAACTTGATTGTTAATCCAACTGCATCTACTACTATTACTCCACCCTAAGACCGCTATCCAATATGCATCTCAAAATATTAAGTTTACAAGAAATAGAGTAACGTAATAAGCAAGATGACATAATGTAGAAAGAGCTAAATCTAGCAAGAAGATTAATCCCCATCCTTTTCTCCTTAGTAGCAACAATACAATACGTGCCTTCGTCCTTTTTGTCTGTGGACAAGATGACCACAAGATTGAACCCACTACTATGCACCACTCCATCTGAAGAAATAATCATCTATCTTGGCCAAAGAAGACTCATAGCTCGGAAAGCATACATAGCTATAAAATTACTAAGCAAAGAAACTTCAAGAGATTCAAATATATTCAATGAACAATCTGTTGGGAAACGTATTAGAAAACAAATAAATCGCATTATGATCAACCAGGAACACTATGAAGATGCAATAACTCTTGGATCTGATCTTTACCAACTCCGAGTTGCAGCGGAAGAAGACGAGTCGATGTAGATCGTACTTGAAGTCCCTCAAACTGTCGATGAACGATCCCTCGAATGAAAGGCCGAAAGCACGACCTCTCTACAGATTGCAAGCGTACGGTCTTTACGATCTGGTAGCGCTTCGCCGTTCAGAGCTAATTGTCGCCGAAAAATTAGAGGGAGGAGATTAAAATCACACTAGGCTTCTAATTATGAGGATTAGAGGATCTAGGTCTAGCTGTAATTGGATCAACTAGAACTAGAACTAGAGAAGGCTCCAAAACTTGTGTATTCAAAAGTGCCAAACCATGTAGTATATATATATATATATAGGTTGGAGGGAGAGGAGGGGGCGCCACAAGCGGGAAGGAACTCTCCTCTTTGCGCCAGCCAAGAGGAGGGGAGTCCCCCTCCAATTTGGCCTTCCTTTCCTTCTCCATGAGGAAAAAGGGGCGCCTCCCTTATTTGGCTCAAGTGGCCCAAGTAGCTTTTCACCACTTGGCCTTTTAAGACCCGTGGATATTTAAATAAATATAAAAGCCTTCTAATCATATTTAGAGCCTTTTAATATTAATTTAACATCACCAGAAACTATTTCCACCTATATATAATTTATCGGTATTACCCGGTAAACCCCAAAACCCTTCCGGTGACCCTAAAAAGTTTCCGGTTCCTCCCGAAACTATTTTGAATATTAATGAAATTATTTCATAAATATTTTCTAATTGCTTCTGTCCTACTAACACTTAGCAGATCGTGATTACTTTAAGCTTGTGATCCTGTAGGTTCGGTAAAGCATAGACATGAACAAAACCCCTTTCATTCAATGACCGATAGCGGAACCGTGGACGTTCATAACGATCCCAATGAGTGCACGAATGACATTCGAGTGAACATTTGGTTATCATGTGCTATTCCCTTTGCTCTGCGATACTTTACAAAACCTAAGCTGAGATATATCGATATCCTTTTGAGTCATACACATGCTCACTATACCGGTCTCCTTGTTACCGGTTTTGTTCTTCTTTCTCTTTGACATGTTCTGGTATCCTCGTGACATAGTCACTTGTGTTTGTCCAGACAACGTTGAGTCGGAAGCCATTAACCACTCATAAGGTAACACTTCACTCGACGGCCTTGCTTGACTCGGCAAATCTGTCACCACTCGGTCAGCGAAGACCAGGAGACTCTCCAGGGTCACAACGGTCAGGACGTGCGTCCACCTTCATCAAGTGTAGTTAATACACCCGTTACTAGTAACTGGCGTCCT
Organism: Thinopyrum elongatum; assembly: GCA_011799875.1. Lineage (NCBI taxonomy): Eukaryota > Viridiplantae > Streptophyta > Magnoliopsida > Poales > Poaceae > Thinopyrum > Thinopyrum elongatum. The sequence continues at coordinate 393,086,196 of CM022299.1, forward strand.
TAAACCCTCCTCTTAACCCTTGGTTCTGGAAGCATTCATGAGGGGCTGGCGGACTGTATATAAGTCATCCCTCAACTCCATGGCAAGGGTTCGCATCTCTTGTAAACCATACACTCAATCAATAGCTCCAGAGCACCGAGACATAGAGCTATTACCTCCGCCGTGAGGGGCCCGAACTCGTAAATCTGACTATAACAACTGTGCCGTAGCTAGGCTCTGCCCTCTAATTGGTACCCCCATACACTATTGTCAGACTTATACCCGCGACAGTTGGCGCCCACTGTGGGGCAGGCGTCTAGCGACTTCCGGCGTAGTTGCGATTTTCCTATCTTCACCATGGTTTCAGGCGGCGGACTGACGCTTGGTGACGAGATCCGTTTTGGCGTCCTCAGCTTCATCGCTGACAGTTCGGTGTGGCTCCAAGAGGCCCCACTAGACGTTGAGGCGCTGCCATTTGCGGCGCAGCACACTTCCGCACGAGTACCTTCGGCATTCTTCTTCGTCAACCGTCGACCCCATACCGGTCGACACCCCCTCGCTCCACCGGCCGCCGTCACAAGCGCTCTGGGCACTCCTGGCTCCTGCGGTGGATCAAGCACGCAGTGGCTCTTCAGGTTGCAGCCCCGTAGATCGCGGCGATCGAGCCCGATGAGCCCATCCTTGATTTGTTCGCCTCCTTGCATGAGGGCTCAGATGACGTATCCGAGTGTGAGAGCAGCGATCCCGCTGCGGAGGTGCTGATGGCCAATTCCTAGCACAGTCCGCCTGGGTATGCCCGGGGCAGCAGGGGAGTCGATGGCCCATCGCACGTCGACATCAATGGTAGCGAGAACCACCGCAATGACGAGTACTACCCCGAGCCTCTCTCTCATCAGCAGAGAGAAGAGCTGTAGCGCAGGAATGAACAGGCCCTCCGGACACCCATCATTGGGACGACTCCCGATGCTCAGGCTTTGGAAGCCGCACGCCAGGCCAACTTGGCCGAGCGCACTCGTCTAGAGGAGCTACAGAAGTCACTCGACGATCGAGCGCGCCGGCAACAGCAGCCCAGTTCTAGTCGTCAGCAGCGACAATTGTTCTGAATGGCCCGCAACGAAACTACCAGGTATTCCGGACTCCCATACAGGATTTGGCAGCGGCCACTCGGATAGCAGATTCCATTCGGCCATCTCAGTCAGAGGCAGGAGAGGGTCTCCGGCAGATCTAGGCCCTGCTCAAGGTGGCTGAAGAGCAGAATTCAGCTCTCTCCCAGTCGCACAACAGGATTCACAGTAGATCTGTCAGGGCTGACACTGTCCAGTCGGCTCACAGCCCAGTCGCCCCAAGAAGGAACAGACAATCGCCCCAGTGGCTAGATGATCGAGACCATCACCGGGATCAGTACTCGGAGCAGGCTCGCGATCGGTTCACGCCTCCATGGCGCCATGATGATCATCACCGTATGCCGACACCCCCTCCGCGGGATGGCTCGTACGCGCCCCGGTTGTACGATGACAAACGTCCATTCGGCGATGACCGGAGGGCCAGCCCCCCCGCCATGGAGACGGCTATCGTCAGAGGGAACTAGTCGACCTCCGGGACCCACGGTTCAACGCGAGATCTGTTCTCACTCAGAACCTGGTTGACAGAGGCAGAGCTCACAGAGAAAACATGGACAAAGATCGTCCGAGTGGAAGCGGTTCCTTCATCTCCGGGCCCGAATGTTTCAGCAGGGTCATCAGGGCCGCAGAGATTCCTCCCAATTTCAGATTGGTAGCAGGCATAAGCAAGTTCATGGGCGAGTCCAAGCCGGAGACATGGCTACAAGACTACCGAGTGGCTGTTCAGATTAGGGGTGGCAATGATTATGTGGCTATGAAGCATTTGCCTTTGATGTTGGAAGGATCAACCCGAGCCTGGCTCAACCAGCTCACTCCTGCTAGCATCTACTGCTGGGAGGATCTGGCTTGAGTGTTCATCAAAATGTTCAAAGGCACGTGCAAGCGGCTTGCCGGATTGACCGAGTTGCAGCATTGTATTCGGAAACTGAATGAAACCTTGAGAGAGTACATTCAACATTGGACTACACTGCATCATGTCGTGGAGAACATCATCGAGCACCAAGCTGTTTGCACCTTTAAGGCAGGTGTCAGGTATCGGGAGCTCATCCAGAAATTTGGTCCGTTGGAGCCTTTGACCATGAGCTGAATGATGGAAATCGCCACTCGGTACGCGAATGGAGAAGAAGAAGACCGTCTCCGTAACGGTAAAGGAAAGACCAGTGAGCCCGGTCCTGGAAACAATAACCCGAGTCGGAAGTAGAAACGCAAAACTGAGGGTTCTTCCCGGGCTGAAGCTGCAGCTCTGGCCGGACAGGCTGATATGTCTCCATCGTATCTACTTTTCCTAATGCTTTTCCTCTTGTTTTGGACTCTAATTTGCATGATTTGAATGAAACTAACCCGGACTGACGCAATTTTCAGCAGAACTACCATGGTGTTGTTTTTGTGCAGAAATAAAAGTTCTCGGATTGGAACGAAACTTCGCGAGGATTTTTTATATAATAAAAGAGAATTTCTGGAGCCAAGAACCACAGGAAGGGGGCACCTGGGTGGGCACAACCCACCATGGCGCGCCCCCCTCCAGGCGCGCCCAGGTGGGTTGTCCCCACCTGGTGACTCCAACCCTGATGCTATAAAGTCATATTTTCGGAGAAAAAAACCAGGGAGAAAGAATTATCGCGTTTCACGAGACGGAGCCACCATCTTCATCGGGAGGCCAGATCTGGAGTCCGTTTGGGGCTTTGGAGAGGGGGCTCTTCGATCTTCGTCATCACCAACCCTTCTCCATCGTCAATTCCATGATGCTCCCCACCGGGAGTGAGTAATTCCTTCGTAGGCTCGCTGGTCGGTGAGGAGTTGGATGAGATTCATCATGTAATCGAGTTAGTTTTGTTAGGGCTTGATCCCTAGTATCCATTATGTTCTGAGATTGATGTTTGCTATGACTTTGCCATGCTTAATGCTTGTCACTTTGGGCCCGGGTGCCATGATTTTAGATCTGAACCGTTTATGTTATCACCATTATATCTATGTTCTAGATCCGATCTTGCAAGTTATAGTCACCTACTACGTGTTATGATCTGGCAACCCCGGAGTGACAATAGTCGGGACACTTCCCGGTGATGACCATAGTTTGAGGAGTTCATGTATTCACTATGTGTTAATGCTTTGTTCCGCTTCTCTATTGAAAGGAGGACTTAATATCCCTTAGTTTCCAATAGGACCCCACTGCCACAGGAGGGTAGGACAAAAGATGTCATGCAAGTTCTTTCCATAAGCACGTATGATTATTTACGAAATACATGCCTACATTATATTTATGAACTGGAGCTAGTGCCGTATCGCCCTAGGTTATGACCGTTATATGATGAATATCATCCAACGAATTCACCAATCCAATGCCTACGAATTTGTCTCATATTGTTCTTGCTAAGTTACTACTGCTATCATTACTGTTACACTTGCTACAAAATCATTGCTATCACGGTTACTGTTACTATTGCTGTTGCTACTACTATCAAAACTATCGTATTACTTTGCTACTGATCACTTTGCTACAGATAATTAATCTCCAGGTGTGGTTGAATTGACAACTTAGCTGCTAATACTTTCAAATATTCTTTGGCTCCCCTTGTGTCGAATCAATAAATTTGGGTTGAATACTCTACCCTCGAAAACTGTTGCGATCCCCTATACTTGTGGGTTATCAAGACCTTTTTTTGGCGCCATTGCCGGGGAGCATAGCTATATTTGTTGAGTCACTTGGGATTATTATCAAATTATCACTATGAAGAATCTGAAGGATGCTAAGACTAAGATTTTTCCCTCTAAGACGAGGGGAGGTAAGGAACTGCCATCCAGCTCCGCTTTAGATTCACCTTCTGTTATAAGTAGACTTGCAACACCACCACATACTATCAATTCTGATATGTCGCAAGTTATTGATGATGCTACTTCTGCTATGAATGCTACTCATGATGATGCTAGTACCTTGCTTGATGATAATGTGCCACTAGGTGAATTTCTTGATGAACAACTTGCTAGAACTAAAGCTTTTGAGAATGCTGAAACTGATGAAATTGTTGAAACTGATGAAGAGCTTGAAACTGAAAATCTTGAAACACCTATTAGACCTAGTTCTCCTAGATATGAATTGCCAAAGGTACCGGAAGGTCATGTTATGGATGAGGGGACAACTAGAGACATTCTTGCTTGTAAGGATAGAGATGATCTGGAAAAATTATTATGCAAGTATAAAGAAAAGACTTTGCTAGAATGAAATGTGATCCTAAGTTTGCTACTTCACCTATCTTTGTTGATGATAAGGATTATGAATTCTCTATCGACCCAGAGTTAATTACTTTGGTTGAATCTGATCCTTTCCATGGTTATGAAACTGAAACTGTTGTGGCACATCTTACTAAGTTGAATGATATAGCCACCCTTTTTGCTCATGATGAGAAGATTCGGTATTATTATATTCTCAAATTATTTCTGTTCTCATTAAAGGGTGATGCTAAGGCTTGGTATAATACTCTTGCTCTTGGTTGTGGGCGTAGTCCCCAGGATATGATTTATTACTTCTCTGAAAAATATTTTCATGCTCATAAGAAACAAGCTGCCTTACAGGAAATATTTAACTTTGCGCAAATTGAAGAAGAGAGTCTCCCACAAGCTTGGGGGAGGCTTCTCCAATTGCTTAATGCTTTGCCTGATCATCCTCTTAAGAAAAATGAAATACTTGATATCTTCTATAATGGACTAACCGATGCTTCTAGGGATTTCCTAGATAGTTGTGCTGGTTGTGTTTTCAGGGAGCGAACTGTTGAACAAGTTGAAGAATTATTGAATAACATATTGAAAAATTATGATGATTGGATCCTTCCTGAACCACCACTTAAACCTACTCCAAATAAGAGGGGTATCTTATAACTCAGTCCTGAAGATATGCAAGAGGCAAAGAAATCCATGAAGAAAAAAGGTATTAAAGCAGAGGATGTTAAAAATTTACCACCTATCGAAGAAATACATGGGCTTGAAACACCACCACCACCTAAGGTGGTAGAGGTAAATTCTTTACTAAAGTTCGATGAAGGTGATATTCCTTATAATAAACATCCTAGTCAATGCCTTTATGAGTTCGATAGTTACATTAGAAAACAAGATCACTTCAATGCAAATGTTATGAAACAATTGAAATACAATTTTGATATGATTGCTCGCTTAAGTGACTTGTTATTTAGAATCTCAAATGATGTTAGAGGTGTGGGAAAACAAGCTTCTATGGTTCAAACTCAATTAGAACAAGTTGCTAAATCTCAGAGAGAGTTGCTTGATGAAATGAATAATAATATCAATGATCATGCTGTTAGAGTAATGACTAGAGGAGGTAGAATGACTCAAGAACCATTTTATCCTGAGGGACACCCAAAAAGAATTGAACAAGACTCTCAAAGAGTTGAAACTAATGTACCTAGTCCTTCTAAAAAGAAAAAGAAGAAGAAAAATGATAGGACTTTGCATGCCTCTAGTGAACCTGAAGTTGAAAAACCTCCTGATAATGATAATGAAGTCTCTATCTCTGATGCTGAAACTCAATCTGGTAGTGAACACTCACCTTCTGAAAATGAAAAAGACAATGATGAGGTTCATGAAGACACTCAAACAAATAATAAAGAACCAGATAATGATGTTGAGATAGAACCAGCAGCTGATCTTGATAACCCACAAACCAAGAATAAAAGATATGATAAAAGAGACTTTGTTGCTAGAAAACACGGTAAGGAAAGATAACCGTGGGTTCAAAAACCTATGCCCTTTCCACCTAAGTCAACCAAAAAGAAAGATGATGAAGAAGAATTTGAACGCTTTGCTAAAATGCTGAGGCCAGTCTTTTTGCGTACTCACTTGACTGATATCTTAAAAATGCCTCCTTATGCAAAGTACATGAAAGACATCATCACCAATAAGAGAAAAATACCGGAAGCTGAAATCTCCACCATGCTTGCTAATTATACTTTTAAGGATGGAGTACCTAAAAAACTTGGAGATCCGTGAATACCAACTATACCTTGCTCCATCAGAAGAAATTATGTGAAAACTGCTTTATGTGATTTAGGAGCTGGTGTTAGTGTTATGCCTTTCTCTTTGTATAAAAGACTTGATTTGAAAAACTCACACCTACTGAAATATCTTTGCAAATGGCTGATAAATCAACTGCTATACCTATCGGTATTTGTGAGGATGTGCCCGTTGTTGTTGCTAATGTTACTATCTTAACTGACTTTGTTATACTTGAGATGCCCGAGGACGACAACATGTCGATTATCCTCGGTAGACCCTTCTTGAATACTGCAGGGGCTGTTATTGATTGCAATAAAAGCAAGGTCACTTTTCATATCAATGGTACTGAACATACGGTGCACTTTCCGAAGAAACAATTCCAAGTGAATGGTATTAATGTTATTGAAAAATCTTTGACAATCACTATTGGAAGTTTTCAACTATCTCTACCTACTGCCAAAAAGAAATATGAAATGCTTATTGTCGGGGACATCCATATCCCCATTGAGGTAACTTAGTGTTTTACGAAAGTTCATCGGTTTCATGCTAATCGGAAGTGGTTGTTAATAAGACTTGATCAACCTTATTAATAAATCATTTTTGAGAGGTATGAAGTTGATGAATTCAGTGAGCACTACCTTCTGTCCCTACCTTTTTGCTTTCTATTTTTATTAGTTAAATAAAATAAAATGCCATGCCTTGCCTGTTTTCTGAGTTTTCCGTGCAATAAAAAAATGACCCAAAAATAAAAGTTCTCAGAATGCTCTGAAAATTTAATATGATTTTTTTCTGAATATTTAAGAATATTTAGTGCAAATAACATCAGAGGGAGGTGCTCCCGGTGGGCACAACCCACCTGGGCGCGCCAGCACCCCCAAGCGCGCCCTGGTGGGTTGTGGTCCCCACGTGGGCCCCCTCACTTACCTTTTCACTCCACATCATCATCTACTTCCAGAAAAAATTCACCATTGCTCTCTCTCTCTCATGTTCTTGCTTTCAAACCCGCGGATTTCGATCTCTTTGCTCGAAGCTCCGTTTCCGAAACTGTTTCGGGGGATTGTTGCTTGGTATGTGACTCCTCCACTGGTCCAATTAGTTTTTGCTTTAGTGGTTTATATTTAGAATAATTAGTGACTCTTGGTGCTGCTGTAGATGAGCTTGCATCTTGAATTCTTAAGAGTTCTAAGTTGTTTGAATGCTTGATATGGCCTCTATGCATCCCTATGAGTAGTTGCTATCAATCTTGTGAAGTTTTGTTGAGAAAAATTTTGTGAACTAAAAATTTCAGAATTTTGTTCATAGAAAAAATATGAGTATCTTTAGGAAGTTTGCTTCCAAGAAGAACTCCAAGGGAGTTATTGGGGAGTCATCTGACAGTGATCTCAGCACCCGGAGAATGGTGGAGGTACGGCTGTGCGAATGGCCGCATAACCCATTCATGGAAGGGGCCGGAATCCTTCAAGAGTTTGCATAATATGCTGCTAATGCCGGCCTCACCGACTTCATCGCAGCTGAATGTGAACAGTATCATCTCCTCACAAATTCCTTTGTGCAAAGTTTTCATTTCCTAGTTAGGAATAATCCCCCCGAGGTGCAGTTTAACTTATATGCCGAACCCCATCAGATACCGCTTACAGAATTTTGTAACATATGCTTGCTCCCTTCTGATGGTGGTTTAGTAGAGCCTAGGCCCGCGGGGTTTGATGGTTTTTACCGTACTCTGACAGTGGGGGATGAGAGAGGGGTGTCAGGTGTCACTGCCACTAGCTTACACTTTCTTCCTGTGCATTATTTTGCTCTATTCATTGTGAAGTGTTTGCTTGCTAGAGAGAAGGTAGGTGCACTCAGTGCGCCTGACTTTGCTGTTTTACGTCGTGCACTTTACGATGACAACACTTATAGCTTGGGAGCTATTATGGCACATCGCCTCCACATTAACAGATCCAAGGGTAAGATACATGGTGGTATTTATGCTACTCGCTTGGCGAGTCACTTTAACAATCAGATACGCCAGCATGATTATCCTTTCCCCAAGGTTTATTTAGATTGTCAGGCTATGGCACACCACCAGTTTATTGATAGCGAGAACACCACTATGGATGTTCCATATAATTTGGTCTTCAGCGAGATTACCCGTGATGTTATTCCTTTGCCTGCACCTGCTTTGTTTGATCCTATTGCCAGGGGCGGATACAGGATTATGCCTGAGGACATTGTCGCCTACCGGAACAACCTGGCTGCGGCACAGGAGGAGCCTCAGCAATGGGACCCTCAGGTGCCCGCTCCCCAACACTTCAACATAGGACCCCATGGCTTCTTCGAGTGGTGATTACCAAGTTAGGCCAAAAGCCTAAGCTTGGGGGAGTACGTATTTCCACCGACATTACTTTCATGTTCACACTTTTCATTCCAGTTGTCGGTGTCCACACTTTTTCATTGTATTATCCATGCTAGATTTATTTTCTCGCCTTCTTCTTGTGTGTTAAAAAAAACTTTGAGAAAATACAAAAATATTTCCTGCTTCTCTCTAGTATAACTAGCTGTAGTATTTAAAAAGAAAACCCAAAAAGATTTCCTTGTTCTTCTTTTGCTTGTTGGGAGCTCTCCCGTGTAAATAGTTTTTCTCGTTTTTGTTTTTCCTTTCTTAAATTCTCTTTCTTTTAGAAAACCAAAAACTCCAAAAATATTTCTGTGTGTTTCTCTGAATTTCTTTTTATTGAGTCATACCGAGGAGAAGACCACGATGAAAATGTTGAGTGGCTCTCATATGCATTATGGTTGATCTAACAGAGAGCCCATATTACCTTGTTTTCTTCTTTTTGAATAAAATGTTTGCAGATTCCAGCTTAGTCCATGGCACTCTTGCACTATTATTATTTTCATATCATTCGGTCGTGCAAGTGAAAGGCAATAATGAAGATATCTGATGAACTGGCTGTGGCAGAGAGAAATGGGTATGAACTCAACTTGTTCTATTTTTGTAAATATGTTTAACCTAGTATCCATGATTCAGCTCATTATGATCAAGCATGTTTGCAATGACCCTTAGAGATTATAGTTTCTCATGTCATGCTTAAGTAGCTAGGAGTGGATAATGTTTTATCTTGGATGTCAACATTGCGTCAAAATATTTGTGATGTAGTATGATGATATGGTATCCTCCTCTGAATGTTCGAGTGGCTTGACTTGGCACATGTTCATGCATGTAGTTGAATCAAAACCAACATAGCCTCTATGATATTTATGTTCATGGTGTTCATATCCTACTCATGCTAGTATCCAATGTTACTTATGTATAATGCATGTTCATAACCATTTTCGCTCTCTAGCTGGCCGCTTCTCAACCTAATTGCTAGCCTTCGCCTGTACTAAGTGGGAATTCTGCTTGTGCATCAAAACCCTGAAACCCAAGTTATTCCAGATGAGTCCACCATACCTACCTGTATGCGGTATTACCCTGCCGTCCTAAGTAAATTTGCATGTGCCAACTCTAAAAACTTCAAATAAATATCCTTTTTTGTGTGCCTGGATTGTTCATAGAGCGACAGGAGGTAGTCAGTATCATCCATGCTAAGCGGGTCATTCTCATGACGAGTGTTTATTCACTCATCCTTGCACAAGAGGGGCGGTAATAGGGATTCCCAATCCCGAATTCAAATTGCAAATAATTAAACAAAACTCCCCCAGGAATGTTGTTGGTATGGACGGCACCCGTTGTTTCGGACAAGCCGTGGAGGGTGATTGTTGGTGGACGGGGAGTAAACCTTTACTTTTATCGCTTGGGAACCGCCACTAATGTGTTTAGCATGAAAGATACCGATAACTAATGGTCGCGAAGTAAATAAGAAGGGTGCATTTCTCAAAATTTCATTTACCTCTGTTTTAAAACTTGAGCTCTGGCACCTCTACAAATCACTGCTTCCCTCTATGAAGGGACTATCTATTTACTTTTATATTGTGTCATCACCTTCTCAAATAAGCGCCAGAACCTGAAAGCACTATTGTCTTCCTCATGCATTGTGTGTAGCTAATGTTGGATGCATCATGACTGGATCTTTTGTACCATGAATTACAATGTTTAGTCGCTGCTCGGACTTTCGAGGTGCTCAGCATTTATGTTTTGTGGTCTCAGAAAGGGCTAGCGAGATACCACTATTGTCATATTATATCATGGTTGCTTTGACAAAGTGTTGTTGTTTGAGATATCTTATTATTGCTCGCTAGTTGATTATGCCATTGTTATGAGTTAATATAATTTTTAAGAGTTATTGTCGACATGGTTAGTTATAATCTTTGCTGAAAACCTGGGTGCTACTTAAGCTTATTTATGTAAACAAGAGCAAAAGAGTTCGTAAAAGTTTTTCTTTTTCACTTTCAGTTTATCAACTGAATTGCTTGAGGACAAGCAAAGGTTTAAGCTTGGGGGAGTTGATATGTCTCCGTCGTATCTACTTTTTCTAACGCTTTTCCTCTTGCTTTGGACTCTAATTTGCACGATTTGAATGAAACTAAATCGGACTGACGCTGTTTTCAACAGAACTACCATGGTGTTGTTTTTGTGCAGAAATAAAAGTTCTCGGATTGGAATGAAACTTCGCGAGGATTTTTTATATAATAAAAGAGAATTTCTGGAGCCAAGAACCACAGGAGGGGGGCACCTGGGTGGGTACAACCCACCAGGGCGCGCCCCTCTCCAGGCGCGCCCAGGTGGGTTGTCCCCACCTGGTGGCCCCGCAGACTCCAACCCTGATGCTATAAAGTCATATTTTCAGAGAGAAAAATCAAGGAGAAAGAATTATCGCGTTTCACGAGACGAAGCCGCCGCCACCTCCTGTTCTTCATCGGGAGGCCAGATCTGGAGACCGTTTGGGGCTCCGGAGAGGGGGATCTTCGATCTTCGTCATCACCAACCCTTCTCCATCGCCAATTCCATGGTGCTCCCCACCTGGAGTGAGTAATTCCTTCGTAGGCTCGCTGGTCGGTGAGGAGTTGGATGAGATTCATCATGTAATCAAGTTAGTTTTGTTAGGGCTTGATCCCTAGTATCCATTATGTTCTGAGATTGATGTTGCTATGACTTTGCCATGCTTAATGCTTGTCACTTTGGGCCCGGGTGCCATGATTTCAGATCTGAACCATTTATGTTATCACCATTATATCTATGTTCTAGATCCGATCTTGCAAGTTATAGTCACCTACTACGTGTTATGATCCGGCAACCCCGGAGTGACAGTAGTCGGGACACTTCCCGGTGATGACTGTAGTTTGAGGAGTTCATGTATTCACTATGTGTTAATGCTTTGTTCCGGTTCTCTATTAAAAGGAGGCCTTAATATCACTTAGTTTCCCATAGGACCCCACTGCCACGGGAGGGTAGGAAAAAAGACGTCGTGCAAGTTCTTTCCATAAGCACGTATGACTATTTACTGAATACATGCCTACATTATATTTGTGAACTGGAGCTAGTGCCGTATCGCCCTAGGTTATGACTGTTATATGATGAATATTATCCAACGAATTCACCGATCCAATGCCTACGAATTTCTCTCATATTGTTCTTGCTAAGTTACTACTGCTATCATTACTGTTACACTTGCTACAAAATCATTGCTATCACTGTTACTGTTACTATTGCTATTGCTACTACTATCAAAACTATCGTATTACTTTGCTACTGATCACTTTGCTGTAGATAATTAATCTCCAGGTGTGGTTGAATTGACAACTCAGCTGCTAATACTTTCAAATATTCTTTGGCTCCCCTTGTGTCGAATCAATAAATTTGGGTTGAATACTCTACCCTCGAAAACTGTTGTGATCCCCTATACTTGTGGGTTATCACAGGCCAAGAACAAAAGGAAGGCCAAAGAGAAGTGGGTTAGAAAGAAAAAGAAAGATCAGTCGGGCCAGGATGTTCTGGATCTACCATGCCATATTCATACCCAAAAAAGATGAAGAGGGTAATCTGATATTGCTCAAACATACCACTCGGTAGGCAGATTGCTAATACAACAGTTTTGGGAGGGCCAGTCGAGTGAAAGGAATCCAGACGATGACGATGATGAAGACAAGAATGAGGCTTATCCTAACGTCAATGCCACTTTGGTGATCTTTGCCGATGTTGAGAGCAAGAGTCGATTGAAGGTTATCAATCGAGAAGTGAACATGGCCAGGCCAGTGACAACGAAATTCCTGAATTGGTCGAAGACTCCGATCACTTTTGATCAGTCGGGTCACCCTGCCTACATTGCCACCCCTGGGCCTGTAGGCACTGGTGGTTGATCCCATAGTGGGAGGCACTTGGCTGCGCAAGGTCCTCATGGACGGTGGTAGTGGACTGAACATACTCTATGCTGAGACCCTAAAAGGAATGGGCATCCTGATGTCTCGCCTCAGTGAGAGCAGCATGCAGTTCCACGGAGTGATCCTTGGCAAGAAAGCAAAGTCACTCGGACAGATCACCCTGGATGTGGTCTTTGGAGATGAAAAGAACTTTCGGAAGGAAAGGCTGACCTTTGAAGTAGTCGTCTTCCGCAACACCTATCATGCCATCCTTGGTCGGCCAGCTTATGCATGCTTCATGGCCCGCCCATGTTATGTGTACCTCAAGCTTAAGATGCCCGGCCCGAAGGGCGTGATCACTGTCATTGGCAATAGGCAGCGTGCTGAGGAGTGCTTGCAGCAAGGATCCAAGATTGCAGATGAACACATGGCGTTGTCGAGTTGGAGGAGTATAAGAAAAATGCTGATCCGAATGATCTACTGTGCTCCAAAAAAACTGACTGTAGAGTCTGCCTTTCAGTCGGCCGGTGAGACAAAGCCAGTGCATATTCATCCGGAAGATCCCAATGCCGCGCCCACCAACATATCAACAACACTCGATAGCAATAGGAAGCCACGCTCATCTAGTTCCTCCGTGTGAACTGGGACATCTTTGCATGGAAGCCATCCGACATGCCGGGTGTACCCAGGGGGCTGGCTTAGCACCGTTTGTGAGTCGACCCGGAGGCCAAACCTGTGAAGGAGCATCTTCATCATTCAGCCGTGGAAAAGAGGAAAGTTATTGGCGAGGAAGCTGCTTGACTCCTGGCAGTCGAGTTCATCCGTGAGGTGTACCACTCCGAGTGGCCCACCAAAGTCGTCATGGTTCCTAAGAAAGACAAGTCTCTTCGGATGTGCATTGATTTCAAGGACATCAACTGAGTCTTCCCCAGGGATCATTTCCCACTCCCTCGCATAGATCAAATTGTAGATTCCACTGTGGTGTGTGAGCGACTGTCTTTTCTGGACACGTACTCCGGGTACCACCAGATCTGACTGTATGGGCCAGACGAAATAAAAACGACTTTTATCACCCCTTTCGGGTGCTTCTGTTATATCACCATGCCATTCGGTCTCAAGAATGCCAGCGCCACCTTCATGCTCATGGTTCAGAAGTGTTTACAAAAGCAGCTCAGTCGGAATATTGAGGTGTACATGGATGACCTTGTAGTCAAGTCCAGAAAAGGTTTCGACCTACTGGCTGACCTCGCTGAGACTTTCGCAAATTTGCGAAGATATGATATCAGGCTGAATCCAGTGAACTGCACTTTCAGAGTACCAGGCGGCAAGTTACTCGGATTCCTCATTTCCAAACGAGGGATAGATGCCAATCCTGAGAAGATCGATGCAATAGTACGAATGAAGCATCTAGAACGACTTCATGATGTACACAAGCTCATGGGTTGCCTCGCAGCTCTGAGCCGATTCATTTTCCGCCTCGGTGAGAAGGCACTTCCCCTCTACCGATTGATGAAGAAGTCTGATTTGTTCGAGTGGACTTCTGAGGCCCAGGCAGCGTTTTTTGAACTCAAAGCCCTGCTTTCCACCTAGGCGGTGCTTGCTGCTCGGAACAGGAAAGAGCCATTACTCTTGTACATTGCGGCCACTGGTCAAGTTGTTAGCATCGTCCTCACTGTGGAGCGGTAAGAAGAGGGAAAGTGATGCGACACCATCTTTAGAGAAGAGGGTGTACAAGGGGAGGTCCGATCTTCACGGGTAGGATCGATAATGGATGGGGTTAACTAGCTGCAAGCAGCCGAAAAACGGAAACTAAGAGATTATGACCCGACGAGGAGGATGCTCACCGAAGCCTGCAATCCGAACATTCGCCGATTGACAACCCTCAATACTACCCCACACAACCACGCTCAAGTCGTGGAGCACGGGATAGGTGTAATCCGCAAGGGAAACCATGAACTCTAACCCACACAACATGATCTAGTTGTGGAGCATGAATTAGGAGCAATTTCTCAAGGGATCACGAGAATAAGGATAACAAGAGCTCTCCAATATCAGGAGGAGTCTATGTCTTTGGTCTTTGATAGAAATGGCAAAAGTCCCCAACGAAGGGAAGAGCTAGCCTATTTATAATCGGGACAACCCCCTGGATAGGTGTGAAATCAAACTAGCTTTGGGAACTAGCTTAGGTGTGAAAGAGAACCAGCTTTGGTTTGACTAAATGGCTTCGAGACTTAATGAGGTAGCTTCTGGAAAACTCTCGTTGGAGGTGGTTGGTAGTTCCCAACCAAACATTGTTCACTGGAGTCGAACAATGTTTCCTTCAGCAGAAAAGTTGAGTTCTGGAAACCCTTTGCAAGTTGGGATATCCAAACTTGTCCAAAACATTGTTTCGTCAGAATTGGAACACTGTTTCTTTAGTAGATGACTTATTTCTTCATGAACTCCTAACTTTGTTTCTTCTCCATAAAACATTGTTTTGCATGGACTGAAATGTGTTTGGCCTTCTCCGATATTGCACCTGAGTTCAACCAACAACAAGGTAGATGAAAGTGCAGCCATGCGTTCAAGATTATAGTAGGAACTTAAGTTAGCGTTCACCTCGCAATGTATTTGTTTGACACAAATTACTATGATTTCTCCTTTGATGATCGAGGGTGCATAAATGTTTCCATGTCCTCATCATCCTCCCCCTCTTGAAAAGGAGTCATCCTCGACTCTAAGGGTTCAATGGTTCTCATGTTATCATCATCCTCCCGCTCTTGAGAAGGTGTCATCCTCGACTGCAGCTTTGCAAACTTTGAATGCTTGGTTCAACTCAACAATTCCTTCCGACTAACATTTCCATGGAGTACAAACTTGTAATCAGGCACATGCATGTTCATATGATCCTCCCTCTCTTGAAGAAAAGTCGCCTCGACTTCCTTCGGTCTACAAAATGATAGCACGAGGACAATACAAAATATCTTGGCAAAGTAAGAGTTGAATATTGATGCCCAAGTTTTAGTTTTATTGGCTCTTTTATACTCTCTACAAGATTAACAAAATGGTGTAGTTGCATTGATGATATACCAAACATCTTTTCTCTGATTTGATCATGCCAATGCTTTAAGAGTTCATAAGTGCATACCTCGGGTTGCTTCAAGATGAATGATCTTTTTTCTTTTACCTCATTGAGTACTTCCATGCCTTTTTTAAAATCACTCACCACAAATGTTGTTTGTTTGGAGGTACTCCAAGTGCCCCATATTTGTTCTTTGATCTCATCTTCCCATCGTTGTAGAAGGGAAGTGATGTATGATTTTTGCGTCTGCAAATACTTCAAATAAAGAGAACTTTGTGAATGGTTAGTAATCGAATAGTCTTCTCTCCCTTCATTCGGTGGATCACTCAGCTCTTTGATATTGTGTGTGAACACCACAAGCTCAGATTTGGTGGACTCACACAAGTCACTAATCCTCTCACTTTGATGGTGTGGTATGACACTCATCTCTCTAATCTCATGTTGGACGACCTCAACCTCACATTTGGCGAACTCACATAATTCACTAATCATGTCTTGCTGATTCTGTGGTATATTTGTGTGGAAATATTTTATCTCTCTAATGTCGTGTTAAACAATTTGATCCTCACGTTTGGTGGACTCACTCACCTCACCACTCTTATCGCTCCCAATATGTGGGATTTTGGGTTGTGGATACTCTTCCTCACATTTGGTGGAGTCACTCAAGTCACCCCTCTTAGCACTCTCAATATGTGGAATTTTTGAAAGTGGACACTCTTCCTTGCATTTGGTGGAGTCACTCAACTCACCTCTCTTGTCACTCTCAATATGTTTATTTTTGGAAAGTGTACACTCTTCCTCACATTTGTTGGAGTCACTCAACTCACTTTTCTTGTTACTCTCAAGTTGTGGGATTTTGGGTTGTGTGCGCTCTCACTCATATTTGGTGGAGCCACTCAACTCTCCTTTCTTGTCACTCTCAAGATGTGGGATTTTGGGCTGGGCAAGCTTTTGCTCACATGGGTGTGGTAAAATTCTATCCTCCATAGACTGAAAAGGACCCATGGAAATAGGAGTGGATCCATCAAACTTGTCGTCATGGTAAGAAAATTCCTTGTGGGTAGCAGCATACCCACGAGAGTTATGCTCGATGAAGTCTCCACAGCCTCATACAACTCCCATGACCGGGGCACCATTGGCAGGGGCATCAACAACCCATCCACGACCACCATGGGGGTCATGGTTGTTGTGGCGTCGGTGGTTTTCGGTGGCCGGCGAGGTAGCGGGGCTATGTCGGTGTTGATCCCCATTACCCGCGATAGGAAGACGGCCTCCGAACATCCTTCGCAAAGTTGCAACTATACTTTCTTCAATCATATCACCAAGTGTTGCCCGAGTTTTTGGAAATCATCCTCCACATTATAATGTCCATGTACACTCGAGTTGGATCCTATCATGTTATGTCTCAAAAATAGTGGACAAAGGAACAATATATGTGGAAAACACTCAGCTCACCTTCTTGCTTACCCAAATTCTAATGATTCCTTGGCGGCTGTGCGGTGGTAGAAATTTAGGAGTGGACGGGCGAATGAAAGGAAAGAAGCTAATGGTTTCTAGGTGGTTCTGGGTGGGGTAAAATGAGGAGGGCTAGTGCTGAGATCCAATCGATGCAAACCAAATTAAGAAGAAAAATTTGTAGATCCTTGCACCATGTTTGAGCTGCAACACTTGCCACTACAAATTCTGAAATTTCTAACCCAACTATGATTGCACACTTGCTCAACACTTCCTCTTCTCTCTTTTTTCCTTCCTTTTTTGCTCTTTTTTTTGCAACACAACATATCCAACAACAAGACTCAAAGAAAAATAGTAGCAACTTCGGATAGAAATTGGGGCAAACACAAAGAGGAAAGCAAACAACTAGATCTCAGCAAACAAAGGCTTGGATTTTTTGTGGCTTTTGTGGCTTTGGACTTTAGGACAGGAAAAACCAAACTAAAAAGGATAGATCTAGCTACAAGGATATGATCCTATAGTGTAAACCTTGCTCTGAATACGAGATGATGCGACACCGTCTTCGGAGAAGAGGGTGTACAAGGGGAGGTCCGATCTTCACGGGTAGGATCGATAATGGATGGGGGTAACTAGCTGTAAGTAGCCGAAAAACGGAAAATAAGAGATTATGACCCGACGAGGAGGATGCCCCCGAAGCCTGCAATCCGAACATTCGCTGATCCAAAACCCGCAATACTACCCCACACAACCACGCTCAAGTCATGGAGCACGGGGTAGGTGCAATCCACAAGGGAAACCACGAACTATAACCCACACAACATGATCTAGTCGTGGAGCACGAATTAGGAGCAATTTCTCAAGGAATCATGAGAATAAAGATAACAAAAGCTCTCCAATCTCTGGAGGAGTCTATGTCTTTGGTCTTTGATAGAAATGGCAAAAGTCCCCAACGAAGGGAAGAGCTAGCCTATTTATAATCGGGATAACCCCCCTGGATAGGTGTGAAATCAAACTAGCTTTGGGAACCAGCTTAGGTGTGAAAGAGAACCAGCTTTGGTTTGACTAAATGGCTTCGAGACTTAATGAGGTAGTTTCTGGAGAACTCTCGTTGGAGGTGGTTGGCAGTTCCCGACCAAACATTGTTCACTGGAGTCGAACAATGTTTCTTTCAGCAACAAACTTGAGTTCTGGAAACCTTTCGCAAGTTGGGATATCCAAACTCGTCCAAAACATTGTTTTGTCAGAATTGGAACAATGTTTCTTCAGCAGATAACTTATTTCTTCATGAACTCCTAACTTTGTTTCTTTTTCATAAAACATTGTTTTGCACGGACTGAAATGTGTTTGGCCTTCTTCAATATTGCACCTGAGTTCAACCAACAACAAGGTAGATGAAAGTGCAGCCATGCGTTCAAGATTATAGTATGAACTTAAGTTAGCGTTCACCCGACAATGTATTTGTTTGACACAAATTACTATGATTTCTCCTCTGATGATCGAGGGTGCATAAATGGTTGCCATGTCCTCATCAGCAAGGCTTACAAAGTTCAGCGTCCAGTCGATTACATTTCTGAGGTTCTGACTCTGTCCAAGCAGAGATATCCTCATTATCAGAAGCTCGTCTATGGTATTTATGTGACTAAGAAGAAAGTGGCTCATTACTTTCAGGAACACACAGTGTCAGTCATCAGTGACGCCCCGCTGTCTGAGATCATGAACAATCGGGATGCAACTGGTCGAGTGGAAAAGTGTGCAATTGAGCTCTTTCCCCTGGATATCAAATTCGAGGCAAAAAAAAGCAATCAAGCCCCAAGCATTAGCTGATTTCCTAGCCGAATGGATTGAACAACAGTAGCCGACTCAGAGTCACCCGGAACACTGGACCATGTTCTTCGACGGCTCCAAAATGTTGAATGGTTCAGGTGCCGAAGTAGTCTTGGTGTCTCCAAAAGGTGATCGACTAAGCTATGTCTTGTAGATCCACTTCAATTCCTCCAACAATGAGGCCAAGTATGAGGCAATCCTTTATGGGTTACGTATGGCCATCTCACTCAGCGTCCGTCGGCTGATGGTCTATGGTGACTCGGATCTTGTTGTGAATCAAGTGATGAAAGAATGGGACATCAGAAGCCCTGCCACGATGGGATATTGCAACGCAATGAGAAAGATGGAGAAGAAATTTGAGGGCCTGGAACTTCATCACATCCCCCGGGCCAAGAACCAAGTGGCTGACGATCTGGCAAAGATCAGATCCACTCAGAAATCCATACACTACTGCAGGATGGTCCAAATGCGACAGTCCAATCAGAGACCCTTCGATGAAACTGTGTGTGATGCATTTTATCGCAAACGGTGATGTAAAATAACCGTAAAAAATGATACGAAATGTTTGCAATGGCGGAGACAACAAACACGATCCAGATTGTAGTTGTGTGTGCTATGCATGGCATACGGTTAATCCAGAAGAATTATTTGCGATGAGCCAGAACAACTGAAACGGGCAGCCATATCAAGGTGTGTGTGATATACGGCATACAGTTCACTCGCATGAACTGATTGCGACTAGGGAACGCAACAGAAATAGTCAGCGAGATCAAGGTGTGTGTGATATACAGCATACAAGTTCATTTGGATTAACTGTTTTTGATTAGGCAACACAATAGAAATGATTCAACTTAACAAGATATGTGTGATATGCGGCATACATTTCACATAGATGAACTACTTGCTATGAGCCAAAATAACACAAACTATTCAAGTAAACAAGATGTGTGTGATACACGGCAAACAGCCCACTCAGATGAACTGTTTGCGATGAGAAAATATAACACAGACGGTTACTAGAGTTAATTCGTGTGCGATTCTGTGTGTACAAAAACTTTGAAAAATGCAAACTAGTTGCTTGCGATGGCTAGGAGTATTGCACAGGATGCGTGTAAGAGTCCTCGTGTGCGATGATTAGTAAGTTACACATACATTTTCTTATGTTAACACATGTGTGGTAACACATGACACTGCATACGGTTGTCGAGTTGTGTGCTCCACTTAGTCTTCCTGCGCTCCAGCGAAGGCTTCCCACGCTCCACAGGTGTGAATTCTAAAATCTCCAATCTGTAGGATTCAGGGCTCTGCAGACCTCGAAAGGTTCAAACTCTGGGGTGCGTGCGAAGAGCTCAATCTCCCCAGCCTACCGACTCGTCGATCTCACCGCCTAGCTCGATGAAGAGGAAAGGAAAGGGACTCAGCAGTTTACCCAGGTTCGGGCCACCTTGCGGTGTAAAACCCTACTCCTGCTTTGTGGTGGATTGGCCTCGAGGTGGGCTGTGGATGAACTAGTACAGAGGGAGAACACCCTCAGGAGGAGTGTTCTTGTGCTGGTGTGTGCTGGTGAGTATGATCTGGTTCTCGTCCCCTCCTATGGTGGTGGCCTAGCTATATTTATAGTGGCCTCGGTCCTCTTCCCCAAAAATGAAGGCGGGAAGGGATCCCACAACAGCCATGTTTGAAGGGAGACAAGTAGTACATCTTATCCTGATGAAATGTGGTCTTCGCCTGCAAAGCTTCTGGTCATGACGTTGTGGTGGGCTCGGCGATGACCTCCGTCCTGCCGTCCTGGTCTTGTAGCACGGGAATGGAAACCTTTGGCTGATTCCTTGGGACTCTGCGTCTACGCTTGCTTCCTTAGCACCGAAGAGGAAACCTGCTGTACTGCGCCTACTGGCGCCCGCCTGGCCTTGATCATCATGGCTTGCGTCATCTGAACCTCATGAGGTGGGGCTTGCATGGAAATCTCCGCTCCTCAGTAGCCGGCCTGGGGAAGCCGCTCCCTCCGGAGGTCTTGGCATCGTCCGCCTCGCGAGGCTTGGCCCCTCGCGAGGGTCTTGTGTTATCGATGCTGGAGAAGGACCGTACCAGGCCGCTGATGAAGCCACGTTGTGGGCCGCAGGTAGGCAAGTCTGGGTATCCCGGTTCCCAGAACGCCGACAGTAGCCCCCGGGCCCAAGGCGCGTTCGGACTTGGCTTCGAGGCGAAGCCAAAAGGCAAGAGCGAAGCGCCGCGGGCCCTAACCGCCTGCGGACCCGGTCGACGCGTGGCGCTTGATGGGACGTGGGTGTCTCCGCTTCCCCACGCTGCCTCGGCAACCGTCCGACTTGACAATAACCTGCTGCATACAAAAAGATCATCATTACCGGAGATTGTGGAGGCCGGTGGTTGGCCTCCCTTTGGTTATAAATGGGAGGAGGGGCGGATCCCCCTGCTCATCTTCGTCTTCCCGCTACTTGCTTCTTCTTCTTCCCCCTCGTCTCGCCATCTCGTCGAAGCACCATGGCGCCGGGGAGGAGGTTTTCTGCGGCGGAGAAAGGGAAGGCCCCCAAGGAGGGGCCCGACTCGCCGCCGCCCAAGAGAGGCCGTGGGAGACCCCGGAAGCACGCAGCAACTCCGGCGGTGGCCTCTCGAGGGCGCGGGCGCGCTCCTCCGATAGCCGGCGCCGCCTCCGGCAGTCGCGGTGGAGCTTCTTCCCGCGGCAAGGGCTACCACGGTCGGGGCGGCTTCGGTGATGAGGGGAGGCGCGCGGTGGTCGTCCGGCCGCCACGACCGTGCTCCCACTCAGCCGACGCGCTCCCGGAGTTCGTCGTGTGGTCGGAGAGTCCTGTGGGCATCTGGTTCCAGCTGCCGCACTCCTTTGCGAGCGCGCTGCCGGCCGGAGGGCCTGGCAGCCTCTGGCTACAGGCCGACGGCTGCTGCAGCAAGGCCTCCTGGGTGGATGTCGAGGTCACCGCCGGCGGCAACGTGTTCCTGAACCGCGGGTGGCAGCCGTTCGCCCGCGCACGCGGCCTGCATGGGAGGTGCACCCTGCACTTCAGGTACGACGGTGCTGCGACCCTCTACGTCAGGGTCTTCGGGGAAAGCGGCCGGCGCCTGGGGTGTTGCCCGAAGACCGACAACGACGACGAAGATGATGGCGACAACACCGTTGCTGGCGGTGAGCTTGCCCTTGGCGACGGCCGCGCCGGCTCCAGCAGCGGGCAAAGTACGAGCAACGGCGACTGTGACGAGCCGCCACGCCGCCGGGCTCGGACCGGGGAGGGCGACGAGCCACATCGCCGGCGCGCCCCGGTGAAACAGGAGGAAGACTCCGACTGAGCTTGGGTGTCGCCGGGGCCGAGCCTCAGGAGTCGCCGTAGTCGCACAGCTTGCTTTTGTTTCTGTTTTTTCTCCTGCATTGAAAGAAGTAGAGGGCCCTGTTGGGGCGTGTAATGAACCCTGGCGCTTGCGCCGTTATGCTATGCTCGTTGTTTTCATATCATGTTGTGATGTCCATGTTTCTACTAGGTGCGTTCAGGGTAACTTAGCTCGATGTGCTCGTGGTAGATTTCCATGTCATGAGGGCATGCCCTTCCAGGGGCGTCTCGCCAAGCCTCGAGAGGCGTCGTGTAGCTGCAGGGTTAGAAAAACTCATGAAGCATCTCGTCCTACCTCGCGCAAACCCCTGAGCATGGGTTGGTTGTAGCCAGCACACCGCGTCACTATGCCCGGAGGCATGGACTTAAGATGGTGCACATGCCCATGAGCTCGTTCGAGGGCATCACGCGAGGATTAAGGCGCCGAAACTAGGGCAGCAAGGTTTTGGCGAGGTGTGGTCACGGGCGAGCCCGGGCGCACACACACCATACCTAGCCCCCGCGCGCGGGGCGCGTGAGGAGGAGTGACGGGCAACTGCCGCTCTTCCTGGGACAAGGTTGGAGAGGTGAACACTGCGAAGAGAGAAGAAGAGAGAAACTTTCCAACTCTTGCAAACGAAAGACGCGAAAGCTCCAAATTTCACTCAAGATGTTGAAAACCAGCTACAGAAAGCAAGCAAAAGAAAAGCCGCGTCCGGCACCTAGACTAGTCTTCTTGTCTTCCCACCAGTGCGGAGCATGGGGCCTCCACTAGGACGTGGGTGGGTGCCCCCGTGAGGCCCAGGGGCGGCACTCAGGAGACTCCGGGGCGTGTACAGCCCCAACTCATTATTACGTGAGAGTGTCACGAGCGGAGACCTTCACAGGCCGGAGCCTTGCTTCATGGGTAGAACTTCCGGAGGTGCTGGATGTTCCAGGCATTCTGGATGGGGATCCCGTCCTGCGTCTCCAGGCGCGTGGTGCCAGGCCTGGAGACACGGGCGATCCTGAACGGGCCCTCCCACATGGGCGAGAGCTTATGCGGCCCTTCCCTAGAGAGCACCTGCCTCAGGACGAGATCACCCACCTCGAGCATCCTGGAGCAGACGCTACGGTAGTGGTACCGCCGCAGTGCCTGCTGGTACCTCGCTGCCCGGAGCGAGGCCTGGCGGCGGCGTTCATCCCCCAGCACGTGATCCATCCCCCGCAAGGCGTCCTGGCGTGCCTCGTCAAATGCCAAGACCCGCGTGGAGCAATGCCTGACCTCGTGAGGGAGGACCGCCTCGGCTCCGTAGACGAGGAAGAACGGTGTCTCGCCGGTCGGCTTGGTCGCGGTGGTGCGGATGGACCACAACACAGACTGGAGCACGTCGAGCCAGCCCCTGCCACAGGCC
The DNA here is from genome assembly GCA_011799875.1 of Thinopyrum elongatum. Lineage (NCBI taxonomy): Eukaryota > Viridiplantae > Streptophyta > Magnoliopsida > Poales > Poaceae > Thinopyrum > Thinopyrum elongatum. The sequence goes on from CM022299.1 coordinate 393,109,654, forward strand.
TCGAGCTTCTTCTTGAAGGTCCTCGCCTTGAGGCCTCTTAGGACTTCTGCGTTGGCGCGCTTGTCCTGGCCGTTGCTCCGAGGGTGTGCCACCGAAGCGTAGCATATCTGCGTTCCAAGGTTAGCACAATATGTTTTGAAAAGGTTGCTGGTGAACTGCAAGCCGTTGTCGGTGATGATGCGGTTAGGGACCCCGAAGCGGCTCATGAGGCCCTTGATGAACTTGACGACCGACCGGCCGGGATGGTGCGGACGGCCTCCACCTCCGCCCACTTGGTGAACTTGTCGATGGCGACGTAGAGGTAGCGGTAGCCCCCGGGCGCTCGAGGGAATGGACCCAGGATGTCCAGCCCCCAGACCGCGAATGGCCATGAGAGAGGGATGGTTTGGAGTCCCTAGGTAGGCTGGTGAATCTGCTTGGCATGAAACTGACAGGCCTCACAAGATCTTACCAGCTCGGTGGCATCATTGAGTGCCGTGGGCCAATAGAATCCGCTGCGGAATGCCTTGCTGACGAGGGTGCGTGATGAGGAGTGATGCCCACAGTCTCCGCCATGTATGTCGGCCAGTAGCTCGCGTCCCTGCTCCTTGGAGATGCATCGTAGAGAAATATCGTTCGGCCGCTTCCGGTAAAGCTCACCGTCCTGAATGCAGTACGCAGTGGCCTGGCGGGCGACTCGCTCTGCGTCTTCCTCCTTCTCTGGCAAGGTGCCCTGGAGCAGGTACGTCTTGAACTCCTCGGTCCAGTACCCCTCCTAAGGCTCGAGCGCGAGGAGCAGGCGGGCTCCCGAGGTCGGGCCGCAAGCTGGGGCGCCTGAGAGGGGCGCCTGGGGAAGCTCCTCCTGAAGCGGTGCTGGTGCTGCAGCAGGCGGAGCCGCCGATGGTTTGAAAAGCCGCTCCTCAAAGATGCCGGGCTCCTGAGGTAGACGTCGGGACGCCCTCTTGGCGATGTCGTCCGCCTCCTTGTTTGTGCCACGCGGTACATGCTGCAATTCCAAGCGGAAGAATCGTTTCTCAATTTTCCGTACCTCCTCGAGGTATGCCTCCATGTGCTCGTCCTTTGGCTTGTACGCCTTGTTGGAGAAGTTGATGAGGAGTTGGGCGTCACCCCTGATGGTGAGGCGCCTTATCCCTAGGGCCGCCGCAGCCTTGAGGCCGGTGATTAGGCCCTCGTATTCCGTGATGTTGTTGGAGACCTTCTCGCCGTGCTGGAAGCAGAGCTGCATGGCGTAGTAGAGCTTGTCTTGTGTGGGCGAGCTGAGCACGGCTCCAGCCCCCGCGCCGTGATGCGCAAACGCTCCATCGAAGTACATGGCCCAACCATCTGGTGTTTCGCTTCCGGGTGCGAGAGAATGGTCTTCAACCACTTCCCGGCCAGGGGCGTCAATCCATTCTGCCACAAAGTCAGCGAGTGCCGCGCCTTTGATGATCCTGGTGGTGCTGAACTCTAACTGGAACGCCTACAGTTCGATGTTCCATTCGACGACCCTTCCCGCGGCGTTCGGGCTCTGGAGCACCCTCTCCAAGGGGTAAGCTGAGATAACCTTGATGGGGTGACCTTGGAAGTAGTGACACAGTTTTCGAGAGGCGACGAGGAGTGCGAGCAAAAGCTTCTGCGGCATGGGGTAACGCGCCCGAGCATCGCGCAGCACCGTGCTGACGAAGTATACTAGGTGCTCGATGAGGGCGGAGGCATTGGCGGGGTCTTGCACCTCTTGAGGCTGAGGGACCTTAGGAGCTTGGTCGTTGGTCGAAGCAGCCATGGCCTCCGGAGCACCATCCTCAGGGGCTCGGCTGACCGGTGGGGTGGCCGAGGCCTCAGGAGCGCCATCCTGAGGCCGCGGCGCGTTGGCCGGGCGCGAGGTGCTGCTCCATGAGCCCTTGATGGCGCGCTCCTCCCGGACCGCCACCAGCGCTGCACAAGCAGAGTGAGGGGTGGCGGCCAGGTAGAGCACCAAGGGTTCGAGGGGGCGCGACGCCACCATCACCGGTGGGCTGGTGAGGTACCTCTTGAGGTCTTGAAAGGCCGCATCAGCCTCCGGAGTCCACTCGAACGGGCCCTTCTTTTTCATCAGCTTGAAGAAGGGGAGGGTGCATTCTCCTAACTTGGAGATGAAGCGCCCGAGCGAGGTCACGCAGCCCGCCAGCTTCTGCATCTCCTTGAGGGTTTGGGGCAGACTCATCCTTTCTATAGCCTTGACCTTCTCTGGGTTGGCCTCGATCCCTCGGTGCGACACCAGGAAACCCAGCAGCTTGTCGGATGGGATGCCAAACATGCATTTTTTCGGGTTGAGCCGCAGGTTTACTTGGTGCAGGCTGGCGAACGTCCCTTCCAGATCTTTGATAAGGGTTCTCGCCTCCCGAGATTTCACCACTATGTCGTTGACGTATGCCTCAGCGTTCCTCCCGAGCTGCTGCCCCAGGGCGATGTGCATTAACCGTTGGAAAGTTTCCCCTGCATTACGCAGCCCGAACGGCATGCAGGTGTAGCAGTACACCCCGCACGGGGTCAGAAAAGCCGTCTTCTCAACATCCTGCACCGCCATCTTGATTTGGTGATAGCCCGAGAAGGTGTCCAGGAAGCACAGTAAAATCACACTCGGCGGTGGAGTCGACAATCTAGTCGATGCGCGGGAGAGGGAAAGGGTCTTGAGGACAGGCCTTGTTGAGATTGGTGAAATCAACGCACATGCGCTCCTTCCCACCCTTCTTGGGGACGATAACTGGGTTTGCGAGCCAATCTGGGTGCCGCACTTCCCGAATGATGCCGGCTTCCTGCAGCTTCTGGGTTTCCTGGATGATGAACGATTGCTTCTCCGGGGCTTGCCGTCGTGCCTTCTGCTTCACTGGGCATGCGTTGGGGCACACCCTCAGGTGGTGCTCGATTACCCCACGCGGAACCCCGACCAGGTCCGTAGCTTTCCACGCAAAAACGCCCTTGTTCGCGCGGAGGAAGCTGACCAGTGCCTCCTCCTGGTCCGGAGGGAGGTCGGCGCCTATGGTGAAGGTAGGGCCGGCCCCTCCGTCTTTGTCGACAGGCACCTGCTTCGTTTTAGCCTTGTCTTGAGTGAACAATTGCTTCTTCTTTGTTGGCGCAGCCCCCGGGCCCTCCGGAGCCTTATCCTCGACCGGCTACGCGGCCGCCGCGGCCTTGTAGGCGAGCTTGAGGGCCGTGAGCGCGTCCTTGGTGTCCCCCGCCACGGTGAGGACGCCGCTGCTTCCCGACATCTTCATGAGGTAGTAGCCAGGATGGGTTGCCACCATGAACTTAGCCAGGGCCGGGTACCCAAGAATGGCATTGTACGGGAGGCCGATGCGAGCGATGTCGAAGTCGATGAGCTCGGTGCGGTAGTTGTCGCGCGTGCCGAAGGTGACGGGGAGGCGGATCTGCCCTAGGGGGCAGGTGGAGCCATCATTGACCCTAGAGAAAGACTTGGTGGGGAGGAGCTGGCCGTAGGGCATGTGAAGCAGGCCGAACGCCTCCGCAGAGAGGACGTTGAGGCCGGCGCCACCGTCGATGAGGGTCCTGGTGACTGCTACGTTGCAGATGGTGGGGGTGCAGACCATAGCGAGCACGCCGGCGCCGTCCGTGGTCTTGGGGTGGTCCCCTGAGTTGAAGGTGAAGTCGGCCTTAGGCGCCGCCCAGCCCGGAGGAGCTCCCCGCTGCGCGCGCGCGGCACCCACTTGGCGGAAGAACTGCTTGACATGGCAATCCGAAGCTGGTGCCTGCGACCCGACGAGGATGGCCGGGACGGCGTGAGGCGCTGGCACCGCGGGGCGCTCGATGGAGAGGTCGTTAGCGCTCACCGGTGCCGTCTGCGTGATGTGGGCGGCGAGAGCGGCCCGGCGCTCAGCACGAACTCGAGGAGCGTCGGCCATGGGAACGGTGGAACAGCGGTGAATCGGCCGGCGGAAGAGAGGCTCCGACGCACCCCTACTTGGCGCGCCAAATGTCGGATTAAGGGCTCCGCAGACCGCGAAAGGTTCGAACTCTGGGGTGCGTGCGAAGAACTCAATCTCCCCAGCCTACCGACTCGTCGATCTCACCGCCTAGCTCGATGAACAGGAAAGGAAAGGGACTCAGCAGTTTACCCAGGTTCGGGCCACATTGCGGTGTAAAACTCTACTCCTGCTTTGTGGTGGATTGGCCTCGAGGTGGGCTGAGGATGAACTAGTACAGAGGAAGAACACCCTCAGGAGGAGTGTTCTTGTGCTGGTGTGTGCTGGTGAGGATGATCTGGTTCTCGTCCCCTCCTATGGTGGTGGCCTAGCTATATTTATAGTGGCCTCGGTCCTCTTCCCCCAAAATGAAGGCGGGAAGGGATCCCACAATGGCCATGTTTGAAGGGAGACAAGTAGTACATCTTATCCTGACAAAAGGTGGTCTTCGCCTGCAAAGCTTCTGGTCATGACGTCGTGGTGGGCTCGGCGATGACCTCCGTCCTGCCGTCCTGGTCTTGTAGCACGGGAATGGAAACCTTTGGCTGATTCCTTGGGACTCTGTGTCTACGCTTGCTTCCTTAGCACCGAAGAGGAAACCTGCTGTACTGCGCCTGTTGGTGCCCGCTTGGCCTTGGTTGTCATGGCTTGCGCCATCTGAACCTCACGAGGTGGGGCTTGCATGGAAATCTCTGCTCCTCAGGAGACGTCCTGGGGAAGCCGCTCCCTCCGGAGGTCTTGGCGTCGTCCGCCTCGCGAGGCTTGGCCCCTCGTGAGGGTCTTGTGTTATCTATGCTGGAGAAGGGCCATACCAGGCCGCTGATGAAGCCACGCTGTGGGCCGCAGGCAGGCAAGTCTGGGTACCCCGGTTCCCAGAACGCCGACACAATCCCCTACCCAACTCCTAGCTAAAAATAACCACAACAATGGCCACCGGTGATGACTCGCTACTGATCCACTTCCTAGCTAGTTACCCGCACATACCAGCATACCCCCAACGGCCGACGATAGGATGGAGTTGCGCGACGGGAACGGGTGTCGGAGATCATAGTTTAGGTTAATTAATTATACCTCATGAGCCGGATGATTCCGGCTCTGGAGGTATAATTAATTAACAATAACCTGATATCAAATAACTAAAGCTTCCCCAATGTGATCGTGCGCCGGACCCAACCGCTAGCAGAGCACGCGCGGAGGGATGCGACCCGAGCGCGCCTTGGCGCCTAAAAGGCGAGCAGAGCGCGCGCGGAGGGACGCGACCCGAGCACGCCTCAGCGCCTAAACGGCGAGGAGAGCGCGTGGAGGGATGTGAGCAGAGCACGCTGCAGCCGCCTAAACAGCGAGCAAGCACATGCATAATTATTGCATATAGCAGATGAACATAGTCGGGAATAGCCATCCAACAATATTATTTTCGATGACATGCATTAATATATCCTTAGTTAAATCAAAGGTCAAAGTTTGGTACTACAAAATACTAAGGGGGCCAATAAACCATGACGGAGGTAATACCTATACGAACACGGACGCCAAGTGCAGAAATTAATGACGTTGTACACGTGTCCCGCAATCCACGCCAATGCTTCCCGCCTCTTCCCTCATCGGTTTCCCACCACCAGCAAGTGGCTCGCTCCATATGACCCAGGCGGCAACGCACCGTAGCGACAGTGTGCGCAGATCTAGTCCACACCCATCTACCATTAGTTATTCCAAGCATGCCAGGCACCGACGAAAGCTTCAACGCCGACCCATTCCTGTGTTACATCTTCGGCGAGGAGAACGAGCCGGAGCAGGTCGGGTAGCAAGAGCTTCATCGGCCAGTGCAGGTGCCATGGCCCATCGGTAGCGATATCGCCGTGCCAGTCCTTGAGGGAGCAATGGACATATTGTAGAGGAAGTGTGATGAGAAGTTTTCCATCCACCATGCAAAAGATGCAGAGCTGCTAGGCGGCATGATCGACGACCCACCCGAAGAGTCGCCGTCACTGGTGCTCATCGAGAGCCTGATGCCCCGCAAGGAATGGGCAAAGGACCTCTGCAATTCAGTTATGAGATAGCCAGCCTGCAGCTTAATCATTGCCGGCAGCGGCCGTGTCAACCTCAATCCCGACGATGTGGTGGCCAGGCTCGAGCGCATCCTTGGTGGAGTTGACGTTCCCGATGACGTAGAACATCACCAACGTAGTATCTTGAGGATGCAGGTGATGGACGAAATTTGCCACCAGGGCAGAGACATTGAAATAGAGCGGTTCCGCGGGCATGTCATGCGCGTGATTGCACGCTGTCAAGCTCTTCTAGATGAGGCCCAGTAGCCCTAAGAGCCTCCCAATGCCACCAGCTCCGTAGGCAGTGACGGGTAACGTGGCCGCGGGTCGCGACACTCAGAATGAGCGGCCGCAAGGGTGCTATGCTGAGTCCAAGAAGACCATCATCGGAAGGCCGCCAGGTCAGCCTTTCAGCCTACATTTTATTATAATTGTATGCAAATGTCGCATATCGACATTTTAAGTCACTAAGCATATGTAGCTCGTGTGTGTTTTGGGCGTTGCCGCATGTGGCATTTTAAATTATCCTGAATATGTAAGACAATTATTAACCGTTGCCATTGTAAATTTGCCTCAATGGCGAGCGAAACGCGCGGACGGATGCGAGCAGAGCACGCCGCGGCCGTCTCAATGACGAGCAGAGCACGCGGGGGGCCGAGAGCAGAGCGCGCCGCGGCCGCCGGAACGGCGAGCAACCACACCTGCATATTGCAATTCTGGTCAACCTTCTGGCACCCCATGGGAGGTGCAACGACCCATCCATCGGACACGATGGTGATATCTGGACCGTGTGTGATAGTGTGCAGACACGTACATCTCCAAGAATGCGGGCCCGCGTACGCCATCCGGGAATCGTTTTGGGCTTCGAGCCCAGAACCATCAATAAATTTTGAGCTTGTTTCTCGTCACATTCAGAATTACCACGAAGTAATTGCAAATCTGTTCACACCGATCCAACCTAAACATGTTCCCACTTAGTCCAACTCCAACGCGCGACCCCAAATGGACATACGTTTTGTCTGAATTTCGTACGTTTGGGGGTGGGGATGGGGCCGTGTCCGCCCGGATTTGTGGATCCGTCGTCCGGGCGCCCAATGCGCGGCCGCATCTTCGACCGCATCTTGTCCCCGTGCATGCAAAAGTGAGAAACCAAGGATTTAAGCCGCGACCGCGGTTCACACTAGTTCATGCTGGCCGGCAACACAGCCGGCGGCCTACAGTCGATGCCGGCAACAAAGCCAGCGGCCGGCACAGGAGCCAGCCTTTAGAATGGACATGTTTTGTCGCCGGCAACAGAGCCAGCAGCCGACACACTAGCCAGCCTTCAAAAGAGACAAGTTTTGTAGCCGACAACAAAGCCAGTGGCCGGCACAGGAGCCAGCCTTCAAAGAGGACCACCATCGCGGCCATCGTGGCCGAGGTCTCACCTAGATCAGGCCGTCGCGGGCGAACATCTCTTTCTACCGGTTCGTGAACCAAGCCTTCCTCTCCAGTGACATGTTGTTCTTGTCGATGATCATCAAAGCTAGTGCCACCTCCTTGGATTTTGTGTCGGCATTGGTGGCCTCGATCTCTAGCTTCTTGAGTTGAGCGGCCTCCTCGATGTCAAGCTTCCTCTTCTTCACGACCTCCTCCATGTCAAGCTTCTTCGTTTGAAGATCTAGGTATATCTTCATTCACCAGGATTCGCCTAGTCGGCCATGGTGGATGGAGGGAGGGGAAGGCTGGGGGCATGAGAGAGTGGAGGGCGGGGGGCGGGAGGGTTTTGGAGGAAAGTGAGGGAAAGTGGCTGGCTGTGCCATCGATGGGCGGGCCAGGGGAGGACATGGGCACACGTCCCGGCCGTCCGCGCGATGTCCGTTCGGCCGCAAACTCGGCTCAAACTTGGGCTGGGAATGGGTCGAAAATGGACAACGGTCCGTTTGCGACTGCGCATTGAGAGGCCTGCTTTGTCCGTTTACCCCCAAACGGATGCGGGCGGACAGGATGGGGTCGCGCTTTGGAGTTGGCCTTAGCGCTGGGCTATAAAAACTACCCACTCGAAATTTTCTTCACAATTCCTCTCCTCATCACCAAAAAATCAGGTCTTTGCCATGATCGGTAGGAGGAGTTTCGGGTCGATATATAACCAGGGAGCAAAGACCAAGGCCGCAGAAGCACTAGAGAGGTCCCGCCGCTACGCGGTAGCCGCAGCAACGATGTCCTGGCGCGCCGCGGAGCCCTCGAACAATCTCTCACCGGTAGGCGAGGGCTCTCACAAGCGCACTTGCCGCGTCGGCGATCGCGACGAGCTGGCGGTGCTAAAGTCCTTGGCCAGCGACGACGACATTCTCACTGGCCTAATTAAGCAGCAGGAGCTGGTCGACGGCTTGATGAAGTTGCTCAAGAATAGTGATGCCTCGGTTGAGAAGGCGACCGGCCTCGACGAGCAACTCATGGGTGACAATGCAAAGCTCCTCAAGGTGCTCGCCAAGAAGGAGGAGGAGGCCGCCGGCTGGAAGAAGATGCATGAGCAGAGCAGTGCCTCAGGGATGACGCTAAAAGTGGTCATCGAGGAACTGATGGGTGACTTGAGAAAGCTCCACATCGATTGCAAGCTGGAGGTGGAGGAATTTGTGGCTGCTGTCAAGCAAAGTCGTGAGGGATTGAAGGAGCTAGAGGATCTCGTTGCCTGGCGATCCATCGAGGTGTAGAGGCAGTACGTAGCGACCCAGATCATTGTCTGTGATTTCCTTCTTCTCTTGCCCCTGTGTCTTCCGGGCGTTGCCTTATGTGGCATTTGAAATTATCCGGAATATGTAGGACAATTATTATCCGCGCCATTGTAAATTTGTCGTCGTATTATCCGTTGCCATTGTCCAATTATCGTTTTGCCCACAAGAGGGGCAAGTTTCCCTACCGGAACCACAAGGGTTGCGGGAAGCTCCAATTTGTAAGAGGCTTCTAATAAAGCTTGGCTCGAATTGGACAATTTTTTTACCATGACATATATGTGGCATCTCGTGACACCATGCCAAGTTTCATGATTTTCTGGTGAGTTTTGGATTTACAGAGATTTAAAAACCGAGATTCCCAATGTTTGAGGCTGAGCTAGGATGCCGAGACGGTTGAATTCATTCCTGTTCCTTGCATGGGACCTAAACATGCACCCAAGCACTGATGTATGATTTTTCTAGCCATTTTGGTGCAATGGAGCATGTATTTGCAGTTCAGATTTGAATTATGGACATTAAATGCCTAGAAAACTCAATTAATGTATAAAAAAGGCCAAAAAAACCTTGAATAATTTCAAAGTTCAGCACGAATCTCCCGTTGTTCCATGTTGCCTGTAGAAAAAAATACAAGGCGAGAAGAGGGAGCGATTATCGTTTCGCCCACAAGGGGGACACGTTTCCCTATCAAAGCCACGAGGGTTCTTGCGACAAGCTCCGGTTTGTAAGAGGTTTGTAATAAAGCTTGGCCCAAATTGGACAATTTTTTTTACCACAACATATATGTGCCATGTCGTGACACCATGCCAACTTTCATGATTTTCTGGTGAGTTTTGGATTTACGGGGATTTAAAGACCGAGATTCCCATTGTTTGAGGACGAGCCAGGACGCCAAGACAGTTGCAATTCATTCCCATTCCTTGTATGGGACCTAAACATGCACCCAAGGACACATGTATGATTTTTCTAGCCATTTTGGTGCACTGGAGCATGTATTTGTAGTTCATATTTGAATTATGGACATTAAATGCCTAGGAAACTCAATTAATGTATAAAAAGGCCAAACGAACCCTGAATAATTTTAAATTTCAGCACGGATATCCTATCATTCCATGTTGCCTGTAGAAAAAATACAAAGCGAGAAGAGGCATCGATTATCGTTTCGCCCACAAGGGGGACACATTTCCCTATCGGAACCATGAGGCTTCTTGAGAGAAGCTCCGGTTTGTAAGAGGCTAGTAATAAAACTTGCCCCAAAATGGAGAATTTTTTTCCAAGACATATATGTGCCATGTCGTGACACCATGCCAAGTTTGACGATTTTCAGGTGAGTTTTGGTTTACGGGGATTTAAAAACTGAGATTCTCAATGTCTGAGGCCGAGCCAGATGCCGAGACGGTTGTAATTCAGTCCCATTCTTTACATGCGACCTAAACATGCATCCAAGGACACATGTACGATTTTTGTAGCCATTTTGGTGCACTGATTTGAATTATGCACATTAAATTAATGCTTATAACACTTAATTATAATGTAAAAAAAAGGCCAAACGAACCCTGAATATTTAAAGCAGTTCTGGTCAACCGTCTGGCACCCGTGGGTAAGCACTGTGCGCATGCGTCGTGCTAGCTCGCGCTTCCGTCTTTACTAAGTTTTTCATATTAATGGTGTTATATATCCAAACACGCTACCGTTTCCCGCCACTCCTCCCATCGGTTTCTCGCCTCTTCTCCCATCGGTTTCCTGCTGCCAGTGTTAGTTCTCATAGAAGGCTAGGCGATGACACACCGGCCATGTAAAGAATGCACACAGTTTCTAAAAGCACAAACGTGTGTGATAGTAGGGAGTAGGTCCCATACGGTGACCAGCGTGAAACGCCTTAAAGGCAAGGAGGCAAGTTTTATCAGCAAGGGGCGGCTTCCCATCCGCTAGCCGAGTCCAATAGAAGGCATAAGTTAAGCATGCTGGGGCTGGAGGAGTGTAAGGATGGGTGACCCGGTGGGAAGTTGCATATCTCAAGCTTCATTAAAGCGCCATGATACGGTCATTACAGGCATTTATCATCTAAATGTGTTTGTAGTGACTTGTCATGACGATTATATAAACCTTGGGATCGTTGTTTTGATAATTTGTAGAATATGTTTTTTTGGTTATTTCTTGTTCTAAAAAATCAGAGAATGATCGAGATCTGTAGGCCCACATAATCTATCCCTTTGACCCAACGTACGAGAAGGGTTTGACCATGACGGTTTCCTCTTGCTCTGTGTGCCATGTTAGACCAAATCAAGTTTGATCACATGCGTTAGACGACACCCCCTACCCCCCACCCGCCTCGAAGTTGCGGAACCGACATCGTACGTCTTTAACCTGGCTAGGGGATACGATGTTCGGTTTGTAATTAATGTTACTAATGTAGTTGGTGCCCCATCAAAGTTGTGCATTGGGGATTTGAACAAATCACACACCACACCCATACATTGTTTCGAGCCGCATGGAGGGTATAGGGGGTCTTCTGATCGAGCACGTCTCCCTTGTGTGGTTTATAGACGACACACATATATCTATGGGCTCCCCGAGGTCTATTTATATCATCCTTGACCGATAATGAGGGGGCCCCACACAATCTATCCCTTTGACCCAACGTACGAGAAGGGTTTGACCATGACAGTTTCCTATTGCTTTGTGTGCCATGTTAGACCAAATCAAGTTTGAGCACATGCGTTGGACGACACCCCCTCCCCCCAGCCACGATGTTGGGGAACTGGCATCATACGTCTTGAACCTGGCTTGGGGGTACGGTGTTTAGTTTGTAATGTAGTTGTGCCCCATTGAAGTTGTGCATTGGGGATTTAAACAAATCACACACCACCCATACATATTTTCGGGCTGCATGCAGGGTAAAGAGGGTCTTCTGATCGACCAGGTCTCCCTTGTGCGTTTTTTTTGTGACGACACACATATCTTTGGGCTCCCCGAGGTCTATATATATCATCCCTTTGACCGATAACAAGGTGGGTTTGGCCATGAATGGATTCCTCCAAGTTCGTGTTAGGGCAGGTCACTGTCACATGTTCGAGCAAAGTTTGAGCTCATGCGTTCTCAGGATTCCATGCCACACGCTCAGATTGGTGGGTTGGACCGACACCGTACCCTACGTATCTCGTCCTTAATTACCTGTCTTTCATGGTGGTTGTCTATATCGAGAGGCAGGCGCCACATCTAAATTGTACATTATTTGATATTGAAAACACATCACCCCTTCCAACGTACATCATTTTGGGCCGCATGCAGGCGGTGCTGGTTTTGTGGCCCCTCTCGTGCGATTTTTTATGATGGTCCAATCTATTGGCCCAAGTTGTGTGTATATATATACTCTATCCATTTTTTATCGACAACAACAGAGGTCATTTGACCAAGCGATAGATTCACTGGTCCGTCTTATGGTAGGTCATGGCGACATGCATGTATGATGAAAGTATCAGTACGTGCATCCGTCCCATCGACACGAAGTGGGAGGTGGGGCAAGCACCTTATGTCATTATAGATATATCCAAGGGGGCTTTCCGGTTTGTGAGGCAGGTGCCACCAAAGTTGTGCATTGTGTATTCAAACATCACACCCTATATTCCTACATATATTTGGCCACTTCCAGGTGGTTGTTGACTTCTGGCCCCTCTCATCGATCTTCGACGACGCGCCCAACCATGGGCCCACACGGTCAAAGTTGTGCATTGGAAATTTGAACATCACACACCACCCTTTTCATTCATTTATATTTGGCCACATGCTGGTGTGGTTGTCTTCTGACCCTCACGTTTTTTGCTACCAAATGGTGCTATATATGAAGTCTCGGATGACCCTCAACGGACACGAGTGCACTGGCTTAACCGTGTGCGATGCTAGTGCGCTGTGAAACCACCACGACTGCGCAAGCACGGGCAAGGGTGGAGGTACAGGCTTAACCATGTGTGATGCTAGTGTGCTCTGAAATCACCACAACTGTGCAAGCACGAGCAAGGGTAGAGGTAGTGGCTTAACCGTGTGCGATGCTAGTGCGCTGTAAAATCACCACCTGCGCAAGCTAAAGGTGGGTAGTTTATTTAGGATGAACTCCACGTCTGCGTTTGAAAATTAGGATGAACCGTGTGCGATAGACCAGCTAGCTAGAAATCTAAAAACAAACTACCGGCCTTGAGTGATGCAAAAATCGGTGGTTCCGCCGCTTTTCCTTATTATCATACACGCATATTCTTATTGGACCGTGTGCGATCTTGGGTGCTCCCGCCCCGCATCAATTCCTTTACCCAAATTTTAGTAGCCGTGGTATTTCAACCATCGCCCCCACTCCTCCACCACCGACCTTATAGTAAAATTCCAGTAGCCGAGGCATTTGAACCGTCGCCCTCCCTCGTCTACCACCATCTCCACCCACCATTACTAAAATTTTCAGAAGCCGCGACATATCCTCAAACACCACCACCCCCTCCACAGTCCCCCACCCCCCGCTCGAACCCTAGCTCGCCACCGTCGCCGCCACTTACCGGTCTACCCGTGCCTCCTAGCTTAGATAATAAAGTTCAGGTTACCCAGCGATTCCCTTACCGTCGCCCCCCTGAGTTTTTAGATGAGGCCTGCAGTGTCCCTCCCGCCAGATGCACATCCCCTACTCCAGAGAGTCGCAGCCTAAGCCCGACCATGTATCCCGAGGAGCCCGACGAGCGTTCGGCCAAAAAGAGGTTTATCATGGCCTCTCCGGCGGACGTTGGCGAGGTGGCCGCCGTTCATCCCAACCTGTCGATCCTGGAGCAACACCTCGCCGCAGAAGCCGGCGAGGACGTTGACTACATTGCCATGCCGAAGGCTTCACGTCAGCGGGCTAGCGTATTACTGTATCTCGAGAAAGCTGGCTACGACATCAAGCTCGTCGACAGCGATGGCTTCACGCGGGCCATGTCACAGGTTAAGTGGTCCATCCCCAACCCCTCTGGCTCAACCACCGTCGATCTCTTTGAAGGCCCTGTCGCTGATCTCCTCTGCCACACGGTCAAGGATTTGCGATCCTTGTACGCCATCGAGCCCATTTTTCATTTCTGAAGGACACGTTCTACGACGGCGGCTTGGGATCCTCAATTGCCAAGTCAGATCTCATCGACTACGACCACGAGAAGGGCACCCATAAAGGGTCTTCCAAGGTGTAACAGCCCATCTGCGACATCAGAGAGCGCACCATGGGTCTGTGCTCTTCCAACTGGAAGGATCCCGTCCATGACAAGTGAGGCAACATCCTATCAGCAAATCTTACTTTTTCTAGCTAGCCAACCCGTAACCTTTGTTGTAGTAGCTATTGCCATGCGGTGTTTTAACCGTGCCATCTTTAATTATTTCAGTTATGCAAAAATGTAATGTTCAATAGGGCTATGTGATGTTTAAGTATGAATTGTCCACTTCAGTTTCACGAATGGCTATATTTGGTTGTTTATAGTGAGTAGATGCCTTGTTTATTTGTATTTTGTTGTTCGGTTGGTTGCAGTGAGCATTTGTCCAATTATCAAGAAGATGCCTTGTTTGTCTGTATTTGGTTGTTAGGTTGGTTGCAGTGAGCATTTGTCCAGTTTTCAAGCAGATGCCTTGTTTATCTGTATTTGCTTATTAGGTTGCTTAGTGAGCATTTTTCCAGTTTTCAAGCATATGCCATGTTTATCTATATTTGCTTGTTAGGTTGGTTGCAGTGAGCCTCTATCCAGTTTTCAATGGCTATATTTGGTTGTTATACTGATCATTTATGCCTTGTTTATTTCAGTCATTCACAATGTGATGTTCATTACATGCAAGTCGGAACTGTGCAGCTCGATTTCATCAATGCCAGTTTGAACGGCTATATTTGGTTCCAGTTATTCCTGGTGTAGTTAACACATGCCCTTTATTTCAGTTTTACACATTTATCCATTGTGATGTTTAAGCATGAGCTACGTTCTATTCATTTTCAATAATACCAGTTTGAATTGCAATATTTGGTGGCTGTTGATACGTCTCCAACGTATCTATAATTTTTTATTGTTCCATGTTGTTATATTATCATTCTTGGATGTTTTATGATCATTTTATAGCAACTTTATATCATTTTTTGGGACTAACCTATTGACATAGTGCCCAGTGCCAGTTGTTGTTTTTTTCTTGTTTTTTACTTCGCAGAATATCCCTATCAAACGGAGTCCAAACACAGCAAAACTTTTTGGAGATTTTTTTAGACCAGAAGACAACTTGGGAGCCAAGGAGGCACCTTGGGGGAGGCCCATGGGGCCCACAAGACACCAGGGTGTGCCAGAGGCCCCTGGCGCGCCCGGATGGGTTATGAGGCCCACGGGGTTCTCAATACAATGGTCTCTTGGAGATCTATTTGATGTAACTCTTTTTTGTGGTGTGTTTGTTGGGATCCAATAAACTTTGAGTTTATGATCAGATCTATATCCATGAATATTATTTGTGTCTTCTTTGATCTCTTATATGCATGATTATTTATAGCCTCGTATTTCTTCTTTGAATCTTTGGTTTAGTTAGGCCAACTAGATCGATTTTTCTTGCCATGGGAAGAGGTGCTTTGTGATGTGTTCGATCTTGCGGTGTTCTTTCCCAGTGACAGAAGGGGCACCAAGGCACACATGTATCATTGCTATTAAGGATAACAAGATGGGGGCTATTCCAGATGAATAGATCTCGTCTACACCATGTCACCGTTCTTATTGCATTACTCCGTTTCTCCATGAACTTAATACACTAGATGCATGCTGGATAGTGGTCGATGTGTGGAGTAATAGTAGTAGATGCAGGCAAGAGTCGGTCTACTAATCTTGGACGTGATGCCTATATATTGATCATTGCCTTGGATATCGTCATAATTATTCGATCTTCTATCAATTTCCCAATAGTAATTTGTTTACCCACCGTATGCTATTTTCTCGAGAGAAGCCACTAGTGAAATCTATGGCCCCAGGGTCTATTCTTTATCATATTTGCTTTGAGATCTATATTTATTCGCTTTTATTTTCAGATCTATTATTCCAAAAACCCAAAAATACATTGCTGCACTTTTTATTACTTATTTTATTTCGCATTTTATCGAGAGCTATTTATCCAATCTACCACAAATTTATCTATCTTTTTACCGTGGAGGGATTGACAACTCCTCTTACGCGTCGGGTTGCAAGTATTTGTTCTTTGTGTGCAGGTACCGTTTACATAGTGTTGCTTGGTTCTCCTACTGGATTGATACCTTGGTTTTACAACTGAGGGAAATACCTACCGTAGCTGTACTGCATCATCCCTTCCTCTTTGGGGAAATACCAACGCAGTTTGAAGCCGCATCAAAAGGAATTTCTGGCGCCGTTGCCGGGGAGACATCATCAACATCTATCAGGTTCCTAATCAGAAGTCCCATCTCCTTGCAATTTGCATTATTTACCATTTGCCTCTCATTTTCATCTCCCCCACTTCACAAAAATTTGCCGTTTTAGTCGCCCTCTTTATCGTTCGCCTTTTTCTCGTCAGGTCTGTTCTTTGTTTGCAATCTTGTTTGCGTAGCCACGATGTCTCAAGAAAACACCAAGTTGTGTGATTTTTCCAATAACAATACTAATGATTTTATTAGTACTCCGATTGCTCCTCCCGCCACTAGTGCGGAATCTTGTGATATTAATGCCGCTTTGTTGAATCTTGTTATGAAAGATCAATTTTCCGGTACTCCTAATGAGGATGCCGCGTCTCATCTAAACACATTCGTAGAATTGTGCAATATGGAAAAGAAAAAAGATGTGGACAATGATATTGTGAAGCTGAAATTATTTCCTTTCTCATCGAGGGATCGTGCAAAAATTTGGTTTTCTTCTTTGCCTCGCAATAGTATCGATTCCTAGGATAAGTTCAAAGATGCTTTTATTACTAAGTATTTTCTGCCCACGAAAATTATTTCCCTTCGAACTCAAATCATGAATTTTAAGCAACTTGAGCATGAACATGTTGCACAATCTTGGGAAAGAATTTAAATTGATGCTAAGAAATTCTCCTACTCATGGTTTAAATCTTTGGATGATCATACAATTTTTTTATGTGGGATTGAATTTTGTTTCTAGAAATCTTTTAGATTCCACCGCGGGTGGTACTTTTATGGAAATTACTTTGTCTACTTTGATTGAGCAAAATAGTGATCCCGTAGATGTGCATTTTGTCTCGCGAAACAATTTTAATAACAATGCTTATAGAGGTAATTTTAATCCTAGGCCTTTTCCTGGAAATCCCTCTAATAATTATGGAAATTCCTATGGTAATTCTTCTTACAATAATAATAGGAACCCCTCTGATCTTGAGAATAATATTAAAGAATTTATCAATGCGCAAAAAGTTTTCAACACTACGATAGAAGAAAAATTGAATAAGATTGATGATATGTCTAGAAGCATTAATAGAATTTCTCACGATGTAGAAAATCTCAAGTTGAAAACTTTTGCACCCAAGGTTGATGAATCAATTAAAGCTTTATATGTTTCTATGGATGAAAGTAAGAAAATAACCGCTATGCTTAGAGCTAAAAGAGAATTTTTAGAAAGAGCGTTTTCTAGTGATTGCTTTCATAAAAATGATGAAGATCTTAAAGTGATTGGTGTTCTTCTATTGATTACTTGTTTAGTAAAATTAAAATTGATGATAAAGGGACTGAAGAAGAGTCAACTTTAGCTAGAGGGCGTCCCGATAATTTGGAGGGCGAAAATCTTGATGAAAAAATTGATAAAAGTGAGTTTGGAGAGGTCAAAACTTTAACTAGTGATGTACCCACTCTTTTGGATTACAAAGACTTTAATTATGATAATTGCTCTTTGATTGAATGTATTTATTTGTTGCAATCCATTATAAATTCACCCCATGCTTATGAACAAAACAAAGCTTTTACTAAACATATTGTTGATGCCATGATGAAAGCTTTTGAAGAAAAGTTGGAATTCAAGATTTCAATTCCTAGAAAATTACATAATGAATGGGAACCTACCGTTAAAGTCAAGATTAAAAATTATGAGTGTTTTGCTTTATGTGATTTGGGTGCTAGTGTTTCCACAATTCCAAAATCTTTATGTGATGTGCTTGGTCTTACCAATATTGAAGAGTGTTCTTTAAATCTACACTTGGCGGATTCTACTATTAAAAAGCCTTTGGGAAGAATTAATGATGTTCTTATTCTTGCAAATAGGAATTATGTGCCCATAGATTTTATTGTTCTTGATATTTATTGCAATCCGTCTTGCCCAATTATACTTGGTAGATCGTTTTTACGCACTTTAGCTAGGTGTCGTGATTGATATGAAAGAAGGCAATATTAAATTTCAATTTCCACTAAGAAAGGGTATGGAACACTTCCCTAGAACAAAAATTACGCCACCATATGAATCAATCATGAGGGCAACCTATGGATCAAAACCTAAGGATGACAATACTTGAATCTATGAATTATGCCTAGCTAGGGGCATAAAACGATAGCGCTTGTTGGGAGGCAACCCAATGAATAAAATTTATTTTTTCCTTTTTCTTTCTGTTCTTGAGTGTTTGCACAATTATGCTACTGTTATATTGTGTTTTTTATGTTTTACTTAGTGTTTGTGCCAAGTAAAGCCTTTGGGATCATGTTGGGTGATAATTGATTTGATCTTGTTGGAAAACAGAAACTTTTGTGTCTAGTAGCAGAATTTTGAAAATTCACAGAAGTGGCAAAAAACTATAAATTTTTACTCAAGATTGATATACAAAATTCCTACATTTTCCTAATTTTTCAGAATTTTTGGAGTTACAGAATTATGAGTAAAGTTCGCGTCTTTATAGACTATTCTGTTTTTGATAGATTCAGTTTTCGTTGCATTGTGTGCTTATTTTGATGAACCTATGGATTGTATCGGGGGGTATAAGCCATGGTAAAGTTAGAATACAGTAGGTATAATGCAATAATAAAATATGAATGGGTTTGCAACAGTACTTAAAGTGAAGATTGGTTTTCTTATACTAACGGATCTCACGAAGGTTTTGTTAAGTTTTGTGTGATTGAAGTTTTCAAGTTTTGGGTGAGATCACGATGGATGAAGGAATAAGGAGTGAAAAGAGCCTAAGCTTGGGGATGCCCCATGGAACCCCAAGATAATATTCAAAGAGAACCAAGCAACTAAGCTTGGGGATGCCCCGGAAGGCATCCCCTCTTTCTTCTAACGACCATCGGTATTCTACTTGGAGCTATATTTTTATTCATCGCATATCATGAGTTTTTCTTGGAGCGTCTTGTATTATATGAGTCTTTGCTTGTTTTGCTTTTTATTTTGTCACAAGTATCCTTGCTGGATACACCTATTTGAGAGAGACAAATTTATGCTATGATTTGTTAGAATTGCTCTTTATGCTTCACTTAATTTTTTTGAGCTATGGAATTGCTCTAGTGCTTCACTTATATCTTTTTGAGCACGGTGTGCTTTAATATTTTTGAAGAAATGCTCTCATGCTTCACTTAGATATATTTGAGAATTAGTAAATTTTTGAAGAAATTCTCTCATGCTTCAATTATATTATTTTGAGAGATGAAAATTTTGATGCTCATGTTCTTCACTTAAATTTATTTGAGCTTGTCAAAAGCAATGGCAATATATGTAACTAGTCCCAAAGTGATAGATATTCTAGAGGGATATAATAAAAACTTTCATGAAGATCACTGGACAAAATAAACTTGATTCCTTGTAATAGTTTTGAGATATGATGATAGTAATATGTGAGTCATGTTGGTAACTAATTATGCTTTAGTAAGAATATTGGTGTTAAGGTTTGTGATTCCCTACGCAAGCATGAAAGTCAATATTTATGTAATGAAATTACATCCTACTTATGGTGCATTATTCAGTGTTAGTTATGCTTAATGCTCACTTATGTGAATTTTCATTTTTTGGTTGGTTGCTTCTCAATTTTTTTACTAGCCTCCACTTGTACTAAGTAGAAATACTACTTGTGCATCCAAAATCTTTAAAACTAGTTTTGCCACATGAGTCCACCATACCTACCTATATGCGGTATGCTCGTGTCGTTCTAAGCAAATTTGTATGTGCCATCTCTAATTTTCAAAATGAATTTCCTTTTTGTGTGCTCGTACCGCTCATGAACCGGCAGGGGGTGGCCAATAATTTCCATGCTAGATGTGTTATTCTCAAGATGAGTGTTTATTCACTTGTCATTGCACGAGAGTACGACGGTAATAGGGATGCCCAATCCCGAAATGAAAAGAAAATTTACTTTATGTTGACAAATAATAAATTTCTTGGAACGTGTTGGTATGGAAGGCACCCGTGGATACGACTAGCCATGGAGTGTGAAAGAATGGTGGAAAAAGGAATAAACTTTATTTTTGGTTTGGGAACTGCCTATGATATATTTAGCATGAAAAGTGTTGAGAATTACTCGGTCGTTTTCTTTGACGGGAAAAGTATGCCTCTCAAAAATTTTATCTCTCAATTTTAGCTTTGAGCTCTGGCACCTCTACAAATCCCTACTTCCCTCTGCGAAGGGCCTATCTATTTACTTTATGCAATTTTTATTTTTATTTGAGTCACCATCTTCTCTTGTAAAGAACCAACTAGGGAGCACTATGATCATACTTGAGCATTGGATGTAGCTAATATGCAAGTGTGTTTCATGAATGGATCAATGATTGAGCATGATGGGCTAGGGATAACTTTCTTTAGTGTTGATATTTTGAAAGACATGGTTGCTTGTTCATATGCTTGAGTATTTAAATCTTCATGTCAAAACTAGACTATTGCTTTGAACCATATAAAAGTCCAAATGTCCATGCTACAAGAGAAAAGAATATGTGATGAACATGTTAGGCAGCATTCCACATCAAAAATTCTATATTTTGGGACTAACCTATTGACATAGTGCCCAGTGCCAGTTGCTATTTTTTGCTTGGTTTTTTACTTCGCAGAATATCAGTAACAAACGGAGTCCAAAAGCAGCGAAATTTTTTGGACGATTTTTCTGGACCAGAAGACACCGAGTGGTCCAAAGAAGTACCAGAGAGGAGGCCCATGGTGGGCACAACCCAGCAGGGCGCGCCTAGGAGCCCAGGCGCGCCCAGGGGGGTTGTGCCCCCCACGGAGCCCCCAGCACCGCCTCTTCGCCCTATAAATCCCGAAATATTCTAGAAACCCTAGGGGAGTCCACGAAACACAATTCCAGCCGCCGCAAGTTCCAGACCACGAGATCCAATCTAGACACCATCACGGAGGGGTTCATCATCCTCATTGGTCCCTCTCCGATGATGTGTGAGTAGTTCACCATAGACCTACGGGTCCGTAGGTAGTAGCTAGATGGCTTCCTCTCTCTCTTTTGATTCTCAACTTGGAGATCTATTTGATGTAACTCTTTTTTGCGATGTGTTTGTTGAGTTCCGATGAACTTTGACTTTATGATCAGACCTATATCCATGAATATTATTTGAGTCTTCTTTGATCTCTTATATGCAAGATTATTTATAGCCTCGTATTTCTTCTTTGAATCTTTGGTTTAGTTAGGCCAACTAGATCGATTTTTCTTGCCGTGGGAAGAGGTGCTTTGTAATGGGTTCGATCTTGCGGTCTTCTTTCCCAGTGACAAAAGGGGTAGCAAGACGCGCATGTATCGTTGCTATTAAGGATAACAAGATGGGGGTATTCCTACATGAATAGATCTCGTCTACATCATGTCATCGTTCTTATTGCATTACTCCATTTCTCCATGAACTTAATACACTAGATGCATGCTGGATAGCGGTCGATGTGTGGAGTAATAGTAGTAGATGCAGGCAGGAGTCGGTCTACTAATCTTGGACGTGATGCCTATATATTGATCATTGCCTTGGATATCGTCATAATTATTCAATCTTATCAATTTCCCAACAGTAATTTGTTTACCCACCGTATGTTATTTTCTCGAGAGAAGCCACTAGTGAAATCTATGGCCCCGGGGTCTATTCTTTATCATATTTGCTTTGAGATCTATTTTTATTCGCTTTTATTTTCTGATCTATTATTCCAAAAACCCAAAAATACCTTGCTGCACTTTTTTATTACTTATTTTATTTCACGTTTTATTGAGAGCTATTTATCCAATCTACCACAAATTTATCTATCTTTTTACCGTGGAGGGATTGACAATCCCTCTTACGCGTCGGGTTGCAAGTATTAGTTCTTTATGTGTAGGTACCGTTTACATAGTGTTGCTTGGTTCTCCTACTGGATTGATACCTTGGTTACACAACTGAGGGAAATACCTACCGTAGTTGTACTGCATCATCCTTTCCTCTTTGGGGAAATACCAACGCAGTTTCAAGCCGCATCAGGGTCTCCTCCACCGCCTCTCAGCTCTATAAATACCCAAATATTCCAGAAACCCTAGGGGAGTCAACGAAACACAATTCCAACCACTGCAAGTTCCAGAACCACGAGATCCAATCTAGAGCCCTATTCCGGCACTCTGCCGGAGGGGAACACGATCACGGAGGGGTTCATCATCCTCATTGGTGCTCCGTCGTTGATGCGTGAGTAGTTCACCATAGACCTACGGTTCCTTAGGCAGTAGCTAGATGGCTTCTTCTCTCTTTTTGATTCTCAATACAATGGTCCCTTGGAGATCTATTTGATGTAATGACTTTTTGCGGTGTGTTTGTTGGGATCCGATGAAGTTTGAGTTTATGATCAGATCTATATCCATGAATATTATTTGAGTTTTCTTTGATCTCTTATATGCATGATTATTTGTAACCTCGTATTTCTTCTCTGAATCTTTGGTTTAGTTAGGCCAACTAGATTGATTTTTCTTGCAATGGGAAGAGGTGCATTGTGATGGGTTCGATCTTGCGGTGTCCTGACCCAATGACAGAAGGGGTAGCGAGGCATGTACGTATCGTTGCTATTAAGGATAACAAGATGGGTCTATTCCTACATGAATTGATCTTGTCTACATCATGTCATCGTTCTTATTGCATTACTCTGTTTCTCCATGAACTTAATACACTAGATGCATGCTGGATAGCGGTCAATGTGTGGAGTAATAGTAGTAGACGTAGAATCGTTTCGGTCTACTAATCTTGGACATGATGCCTATATTTATGATCATTGCCTTAGATATCGTCATAATTATTTGTTCTTCTATCAATTGCCCAAGAGTAATTTCTTTACCCACCGTATGCTATTTTCTCGAGAGAAGCCACTACTGAAATCTACGGCCCCCGGGTCTATCTTCTATTATATTTGTTTTCAGATCTATTATTCCAAAAACCCAAAAATACCTTGGTGCATTTTTCTTTACTTATTTTATTTCATGTTTTATTCAGATCTATTTACCGAATCTCATACAAACCAATCTATCTTTTTACCGAGGAGGGATTGACAACCCCTCTTATGCGTCGGGTTGCAAGTATTTTTTCTTTGTGTGCAGGTACCATTTACATAGTGTTTCTTGGTTCTCCTACGGGATTGATACCTTGGTTTCATATCTGAGGGAAATACTTACCGTAGCTGTGCTGCATCATCCCTTCCTCTTTGGGGAAATACCGGCGCAGTCTTAAGCCACGTCAAAGTAATTTCTGGCACCGTTGCCGGGAGACATCATCAACATCTATCAGGTTCCTAATCACAAATCTCATCTCCTTACAATTTACATTATTTGCAATTTGCCTCTCATTTTCATCTCCCCCACTTCACAAAAAATTGCCTTTTTATTTGCCTTCTTTTTCATTCGCCTTTTTCTCGTCAGATCTCTTTTTGCTTGCAATCTTGTTTGTGTAGTCACGATGTCTCAAGAAAATACCAAATTGTGTGATTTTTCCAATACTGATAATAATTATTTTATTAGTACTCCGATTGCTCCTCCCGCCACTAGTGCGGAGTCTTGTGATATTAATGCCGCTTTGTTGAATCTTGTTATGAAAGATCTATTTTCCAGTACTCCTAATGAGGATGCCGCGTCCCATCTAAACACATTTGTAGAATTGTGTGATATGCAAAAGAAAAAAGATGTGGACATTGATATTGTGAAGTTGAAATTATTTCCTTTCTCCTTGCGGGATCATGCAAAAATTTGGTTTTCATCTTTGCCTCGCAATAGTATCGATTCTTGGGATAAGTGCAAGGATGCTTTTATTAGTAAGTATTTTCCGCCCGCAAAAATTATTTCCCTTAGAACTCAAATCATGAATTTTAAGCAAATTGAGCATGAACATGTTGCACAATCTTGGGAAAGAATGAAGTTGATGCTAAGAAATTCTCCTACTCATGGTTTAAATCTTTGGATGATCATACAAATTTTCTATGCGAGATTGAAATTTGTTTCTAGAAATCTTTTAGATTCCGCCGCGGGTGGTACTTTTATGGAAATTACTTTGGGTGAAGCTACTAAATTGCTAGATAATATCATGGCAAATTATTCAGAATGGCATACCGAAAGAGCACCTACTAGTAAAAAAGTTAATTCGGTTGAAGAAATTAATTCCTTGAGTGAAAAAGTTGATGCTCCTATGAAATTGGTTGCTAGTAAAAATGCTCCTATTGATCTTAATGATGTGCCTTTGTCTACTTTTATTGAGCAAAATAGTGATCCCATAGATGTGAATTTTGTGTCGCGAAACAATTTCAATAGCAATGCTTATAGAGGTAATTTTAATCCTAGGCCTTTTTCCTGGAAATTCCTCTAATAATTATGGTAATTCCTATGGTAATTCTTCTTCCAATAATAATAGGAACCCCTATGATCTTGAGAGAAATATTAAAGAGTTTATCAATGCTCAATAGGTTTTTAATACTACGGTAGAAGAAAAGTTGAATAAGATTGATGATATGTCTAGAAGCATTGATAGAATTTCTCATGATGTAAAAAATCTCAAGATTAAAAAATTTCCACCTAAGGTTGATTTCAATGAATCAATTAAAGCCTTATATGCTTCTATGGATGAAAGTACGAAAAGAACCGCTATGTTTAGAGCTAAAAGAGAATTTTTAGAAAGAGCGTTTTCTAGTGATTGCTTTCATAAAAATGATGAAGATCTTAAAATGATTGGTGTTTCTTCTATTGATTCCTTGTTTAGTAAGATTAAAATTGATGATAAAGGGACTGAATAATAGTCAACTTTAGCTAGAAGGCGTCCCAATGAGTTGGAGGGTGAAAATCTTGATGAATTTTTTTGATAAGTGGGTTTGGAGAGGTAAAAACTTTAACTAGTGATGTGCCCACTCTTTTAGATTACAAAGAATTTAATTATGATAGTTGCCCTTTCATTGAATGTATTTCTTTGTTGCAATCCATGATAAATTCACCCCATGCCTATGAACAAAATAAAGCTTTTACTACACATATTGTGGATGCCATGATGAAAGCTTTAGATGAAAAGTTGGAATTAGAGATTTAAATTCCTAGAAAATTACATGATCAATGGGAACCTACCATTAAAGTCAATATTAAAAATTATGAGTGCTTTGCTTTATGTGATTTGGGTGCTAGTGTTTCCACAATTCCGAAATCTCTATGTGATGTGCTTGGTTTTACCAATACTGAAGAATGTTCTCTTAATTTGGCTTGGCAGATTCTACTATTAAAAAGCCTTTGGGAAGAATTAATGATTATCTTATTCTTTCAAATAGGAACTATGTGGCCATAGATTTTATTGTTCTTGATATTTATTGCAATCCGTCTTGTCCAATTATACTTGGTAGACCGTTTTACGAACTATAGGTGCCGTGATTGATATGAAAGAAGGCAATATTAATTTTCAATTTCCACTAAGAAAGGGTATGGAACACTTCAATAGAACAAGAATTAAGCCACCATATGAATCAATCATGAGGGCAACCAATGGATCAAAAACCAAAGATGACAATACTTGAATCTATGCATTATGCCTAGCTAGGGGCATAAAACAATAGCGCTTGTTGGGAGGCAACCCAATGAATAAAATTTATTTTTTCCTTTTTCTTTGTGTTCTTGAGTGTTTGAACAATTATGATATTGTTGTGATTGTGTTTTTCATGTTTTAATTAGTGTCTGTGCCAAGTAAAGCCTTTGGGATCATGTTGGGTGATAGTTGATTTGATCTTGTTGAAAAACAGAAATTTTCGCGTCCAGTAGCAGAATTTTACAAAATCACATAAGTGGCAAAAAATTCTTAATTTTTACACAAGATTCATATACAAATTGCCTACGTTATCCTATTCTTTTAGAATTTTTGGAGTTACAGAAGTATGGACAAAGTCCAGATTACTACAGACTATTCTATTTTTGACAAATTCTGTTTTCGTTGCATTGTGTGCTTATTTTGATGAATCTATGGATTGTATTGGGGGGGGGGGGGTATAAACCAGGGTAAAGTTGGAATATAGTAGGTATAATGCAATAATAAAATATGAATGGGTTTGCAACAGTACTTAGAGTGGTGATTTGCTTTATTATACTAATGGATCTCATGAAGGTTTTGTTAAGTTTTGTGTGATTGAAGTTTTCATGTTTTGGGTGAGATCATGATGGATGAAGGAATAAGGAGTGAAAAGAGCCTAAGCTTGGGGATGCCCATGGAACCCCAAGTTAATTTTCAAGGAGAACCAAGCAACAAAGCTTGGGGATGCCTCGGAAGGCATCCCCTCTTTCTTCTAACAACCATCGGTAATTTTACTTGGAGCTATATTTTTATTCGTCACATATCATGAGTTTTGCTTGGAGTGTCTTGTAATATATGAATCTTTGCTTGTCTTGATTTTTAGTTTGTCACAATCATCCTTGCTGGACACACCTATTTGACAGAGCCAAAATTATGCTATGATTTGTTAGAATTGCTCTATGTGCTTCACTTAAACTTTTTGAGCTATGTAATTGCTCTAGTAATTCACTGATATCTTATTGAGCACGGTGTGCTTTAATATTTTTGAAGAAATTCTCTCATGCTTCACTTATATTATTTTGAGAGATGAAAATCTTTATGGTCATGTTCTTCACTTAAATTTATTTGAGCTTGTCAAAAGCAATGGCAGTATATGAAACTAGTCCTAAAGTGATAGATATTCAAGAGGGATATAATAAAAACTTTCATGAAGATAATTGGACAAAATAAACTTGATTCTTTGTAATAGTTTTGAGATATGATGATAGCAATCTATGAGTCATGTTGGTGAGTAATTATACTTTAGTAAGAATATTGGTGTTAAGGTTTGTGATTCCCTATGCAAGCACAAAAGTCAATAATTATGCAATGAAATTATATCCTACTTGTGGTGCATTATTCGGTGTTAGTTATGCTTAATGCTCGTTTATGAGAATTTTTGTTTCTTGGTTGGTTGCTTCTCAATCTTTTTGCTAGCCTCCACTTGTACTAAGTAGAAATACTACTTGTGCATCCAAAATCCTTAAACCCAGTTTTGCCATATGAGTCCACCATACCTACCTATATGTGGTATTTCCGTGCCGTTCTAAGTAAATTTGTATGTGCCAACTCTAATTTTCAAAATGAATTTCCTTTTTGTGTGCCCGTACCGCTCATGAAGCGGCAGGGGGTGGCCAATATTTTTTCATGCTAGATGTGTTATTCTCAAGATGAGTGTTTATTCACTTGTCATTGCACGAGAGTGTGGCGGTAATAGGAATGCTCAGTCCCGAAATGAAAAATAAATTTACTTTATGTTGTCAAATAATAAATTCCTTGGAAAGTGTTGGTATGGAAGGCACCCGTGGATATGGCTAGCCATGGATTGTGAAAGAATGGGGGAAAAAGAATAAACTTTATTTTATTTTTGGGAACCGCCTATGATGTATCTAGCATGGAAAGTATTGGGAACTACTCGGTCGTTTTCGTTGACAAGAAAAGCATGCCTCTCAAAAAAATTATCTCTCAATTTAAGTTTTGAGCTCTGGCACCTCTACAAATCTCTGCTTCCCTCTGCGAAGGGCCTATCTATTTACTTTATGCAATTTTATTTTTATTTGAGTCTCCATATTCTCTTATAGAGCACCAACTAGGTTGCACTATGATCATACTTGTGCATTGGATGTAGCTAATATTCGAGTGTGTTTCATGAATGGATCAATGATTGAGCATGATGGGCTAGGGATAACTTTCTTTAGTGGTTATATTTTGGAAGACATGGTTGCTTATTGATATGCTTGAGTATTGAAGTCTTCATGTAAAAAATAGACTATTGCCTTGAACCATCTAAATGTCCAGATGTCCATGCTACAAAAGAAAAGAATATGTGATGAACATGTTAGGCAGCATTCCACATAAAAAATTCTGTTTTTATCATTTTCCTACTCGAGGATGAGCAGGAATTAAGCTTGGGGATGTTGAGAGGTCTCCAACGTATCTATAATTTTTGATTGTTCCATGCTGTTATATTATCATTCTTGGATGTTTTACAATCATTTTATAGCAACTTTATATCACTTTTTGGGACTAACCTATTGACATAGTGCCTAGTGCCATTTGCTATTTTTTGCTTTTTTTTACTTCGCAGAATATCCCTATCAAATGGAGTCCAAACACAGCGAAACTGTTTGGAGATTTTTTTTGGACCAGAAGACAACTTGGGAGCTAAGGAAGCACCTCGGGGAGGCCCGTGGGGCCCACAAGACACCAGGGCGCACCAGAGGCCCCTGGCGCACCCTGATGGGTTGTGGGGCCCACGGGGGTCTCCTCCACCGCCTCTCAGCTCTATAAATACCGAAATATTTCATAAACCCTAGGGGAGTCGACGAAACACAATTCCAGTCGCCGCAAGTTCCAGAACCACGAGATCCAATCTAGAGCCCTATTCCGGTAGTGTGCCGGAGGGGAACACGATCACGGAGGGGTTCATCATCCTCATTGGTGCTTCTCCAATGATGCGTGAGTAGTTCACCATAGACCTACTGGTCCGTAGGCAGTAGCTAGATGGCTTCTTCTCTCTTTTTGATTCTCAATACAATGGTCTCTTGGAGATCTATTTGATGTAATGACTTTTTGCGGTGTGTTTGTTGGGATCCGATAAAGTTTGAGTTTATGATCATATCTATATCGATGAATATTATTTGCGTTTTCTTTGATCTCTTATATGCATGATTATTTATAGCCTCGCATTTCTTCTCCGAATCTTTGGTTTAGTTAGGCCAACTAGATTGATTTTTCTTGCAATGGGAAGAGATGCTTTGTGATGGGTTCGATCTTGCGGTGTCCTCACCCAGTGACAGAAGGGGTAGTGAGGCACGTATGTATCATTGCTATTAAGGATAACAAGATGGGGTCTATTCCTACATGAATAGATCTTGTCTACATCATATCATCATTCTTATTGCATTATTCCATTTCTCCATGAACTTAATACACTAGATGCAAGCTGGATAGCGGTCGATATGTGGAGTAATCGTTACGGTCTACTAATCTTGGACGAGATACCTATATTCATGATCATTGCCTTGGATATCGTCATAATTATTTGTTCTTCTATCAATTGCCCAAGAGTAATTTGTTTACCCACCGTATGCTATTTTCTTGAGAGAAGCCACTATTGAAATCTACGGCCCCGGGGTCTATCTTTTATCGTATTTGCTTTCAGATCTATTATTCCAAAAATCCAAAAATACCTTGTTGCACTTTTTCTGTACTTATTTTATTTCGTGTTTTATTCAGATCTATTTACCCAATATCATACAAACCAATCTACCTTTTTATCGAGGAGGGATTGACAACCCCTCTTACGCGTCGGGTTGCAACTATTTGTTCTTTGTGTGCAGGTACTATTTACATAGTGTTGCTTGGTTCTCCTACTGGATTGATACCTTGGTTTCATAACTGAGGGAAATACTTACTATAGCTGTGCTGCATCATCCCTTTCTCTTTGGGGAAATACCGATGCAGTGTCAAGCCACGTCAGCTGTTAAGCCTGTTGTAGGTAACATTCCCTTCCATTTTATATCCGCTTTAACAGCATGCTGAAACGAACACATTCAAGCTATCATTTGGAGATGATGTTGTTTACCTTGGCTCTATTTGTTTGATGTTAAGGTTGTTGTACTTATCATGCCTTTCCACTACTTATGCAAGACAACAACGGGAGTGGCCAGCATTTTCCGCCGAGGTTAGTTTCATCCCTCGGCTTGTACTCTCCCCGTCGTTCCTTAATGTAGTGCATGCAGATCCAGGCCTGGACACTTTTAGCTTCTAATATTGACTTGTTGCTTGTAGGTACATATGTCCTTGGCAAAGATCCACGCATCGACCCTTTTTGTGTATGGGGCAATGAGATATTCACGAACCAGCATCAAGTGAGGAAACTGATAAGGGTTATTAGCAAAAAGATACGAATGGTGGCAATCAATTTCTTTGTTTACGCTCTATCCAATACAACAATGAGTTGTAGTATGGTAACTGCAAACTCTCTAGCCTTCTCTTTTTACTGCCCATAATGAGTTGTTAGATAACAATGTCTGAATCTTTTTCGTTTGCAGTAGTTCCCAAAGCAGTTTACTCAAGATTACCTCACAAAGTACATGATTGGTGGACACACAATGAAGGTTAAAGTATTTCATCGAGACTACAATGAGCATCGAGAAGTCCTAATGAAGACAGTGAAGGATGGGTGGGCAGCCATCACAAGGGGTTGGGCTAGAGTCGTGCGTGCATTACACATGGAGGAGGGCACAATATGGGCATTCCGCTTCACCTTCTCGAGCAACCAGAATGTCTTTCGCCTCTCTCTTTACAGTCTTTAGTACAACTATGGTTCATCATTCTTTAGTTGGTGCTTCTCAAGCTCTTTAGTATATGTACCTATGCATCGAATTATGCATTCGTGCTTGAACCTATATTTGTAATAAATATGGTTTGATATGAAATAAGTGATTGCCTACTTTCAAATTCAAAATCTGTGATTTTTAAATGCAGGGATTAAATTAGAGATAAATTAGGTTCTTCACACGGTTTGCGAAAGCAAAATGTCTGGGATAAATGTGGATATCAGACACGTTTCTTAGATCCACTACGTATGCGATGAATCTCTATAGCACACACGATCAGCCAAGAAAACATGTGAGATTAACAACAACAGCGCACACAGTTCCTTATTATTAAATGTTTGTGAAAGTCACCTTATCACGCACGCTTTGCAATTATGGACTATTTATCATGTCGTGTGCATCGTAAACATTTGCTCATAGAAGAATGCGTGCGATAGGCCCTCATCCGACGCGGGTACGACGGATGAATCGTGTGGGATATATTCAAGCTTCGCATACCGTTTTATAGGGATAACTGTATGCACTCTTACATGAATTGCATACAGTCCAGGAAAAGTAAATGTGTGTGATTATCTGCTTATCATACACGTTCTATAATGGTGAATTGTTTGTGATGGGGCGCGCACCGTAAATGTATTACCACGAAAGACCGACTGCGATGGTAATGCAAGCACAAATGAGTAGCAATGATGGAGCGTTTGGGATATGCGAGATATCACAAACAGTTGTCTAAAGGCTCACGTTTGGGATACATGCCGGCAATGCATACGCTTAGTTATGCAAAACGTATGCATTGCTACTCCCTATCCCCGACAGTTTCTGGGTCGTGTGGGAAGGACCCCCCTATCGCCCACACTATCCTGGTGACGGTTTAAAACTCCGTCGCGGAAAGGGGTTAAAAACCGTTTGTATAGAAGCTAGCTATACCAATGATACCCAGCAATGTGTTCCTTGAGCACCTTCATTCCCCAATGATGAAAGAATATCCCTTCACCGAAGAGCCCCCGCAGGTGGTCAGTCCCTCCGACCCGACTGAACCTGAGGTCCCGGGAGTTATTGACCTAGTCATGGAGATTCTGGAAATCACGCCCGATTGGACAGTGTCGTACATCACGTACCTACTCAGGTAGAAGCTTCCAGAGGACGAAGTCAAGGCACGCCTGATTATTCGCAACTCCAAGGCATTCACTGTGATGGGTGACCAGTTGTACAGAAAGAGAGTCACTAGTGTCGCTCGGTGCTGCATTTCTCCACAGGAAGGTTGACTGATCCTAGAGGAGATTCACTCGGGAACTTGTGGACACCACGCATCCTCTCGGACGATCGTGGCTAAAGCTTACCGAGCCGGTTTCTACTGGCCACGCGCTAACGAAGCTGCCCAAGAGATAGTCCAACATTGCACCAGTCGTCAGTTCTATGCAAACTTGTCACACAAGCCCGCGTCTGCCCTGAAGACCATCCCACTCGTCTGGCCGTTTGCAGTTTGGGGTCTTGACATGGTGGGGCCCCTCAGGACAGGGGCGAGGAGGGATTGACAACCCCTCTTACGCGTCGGGTTGCAAGTATTTGTTCTTTGTGTGCAGGTACTGTTTACATAGTGTTGCTTGGTTCTCCTACTAGATTGACACCCTGGTTTCATAACTGAGGGAAATACTTACTATAGCTGTGCTGCATCATCCCTTCCTCTTTGGGGAAATACCGATGCAGTGTCAAGCCACGTCAGCTGTTAAGCCTGTTGTAGGTAACATTACCTTCCATTTATATCCGCTTTAACAGCATGCTGAAACGAACACATTCAAGCTATCATTTGGAGATGATGTTGTTTATCTTGGCTCTATTTGTTTGATGTTAAGGTTGTTGTACTTATCATGCCTTTCCACTACTTATGCAGGACAACAACGGGAGTGGCCAGCATTTTCCGCCGAGGTTAGTTTCATCCCTCGGCTTGTACTCCCCCCGTCGTTCCTTAATGTAGTGCATACAGATCCAGGCCTCGACACTTTTAGCTTCTAATATTGACTTGTTGCTTGTAGGTACATATGTCCTTGGCAAAGATCCACGCATCGACCCTTTTTGCGTATGGGGCAATGAGATATTCACGAACCAGCATCAAGTGAGGAAACTGATAAGGGTTATTAGCAAAAAGATACGAATGGTGGCAATCAATTTCTTTGTTTACGCTCAATCCAACACAACAATGAGTTGTAG
Source organism: Thinopyrum elongatum (assembly GCA_011799875.1). Lineage (NCBI taxonomy): Eukaryota > Viridiplantae > Streptophyta > Magnoliopsida > Poales > Poaceae > Thinopyrum > Thinopyrum elongatum. The sequence goes on from CM022299.1 coordinate 393,142,354, forward strand.
TATGGTAACTGCAAACTCTCTAGCCTTCTCTTTTTACTGCCCATAATGAGTTGTTAGATAACAATGTCTGAATCTTTTTTGTTTGCAGTAGTTCCCAAAGCAGTTTACTCAAGATTACCTCACAAAGTACATGATTGGTGGACACACAATGAAGGTTAAAGTATTTCATCGAGACTACAATGAGCATCGAGAAGTCCTAATGAAGACAATGAAGGATGGGCGGGCAGCCATCACAAGGGGTTGGGCTAGAGTCGTGCGTGCATTACACATGGAGGAGGGCACAATATGGGCATTCCGCTTCACCTTCTCGAGCAACCAGAATGTCTTTCGCCTCTCTCTTTACAGTCTTTAGTACAACTATGGTTCATCATTCTTTAGTTGGTGCTTCTCAAGCTCTTCAGTATATGTACCTATGCATCGAATTATGCATTCGTGCTTGAACCTATATTTGTAATAAATATGGTTTGATATGAAATAAGTGATTGCCTACTTTCAAATTCAAAATCTGTGATTTTTAAATGCAGGGATTAAATTAGCGATAAATTAGGTTCTGCACATGGTTTGCGAAAGCAAAATGTCTGGGATAAATGTGGAGATCAGACACGTTTCTCAGATCCACTACGTATGCGATGAATCTCTACAGCACACACGATCAGCCAAGAAAACATGTGAGATTAATAACAACAGCGCACACAGTTCCTTATTATTAAATGTTTGTGAAAGTCACCTTATCACGCACGCTTTGCAATTATGGACTATTTATCATGTCGTGTGCATCGTAAACATTTGCTCATAGAAGAATGCGTGCGATAGGCCCTCATCCGATGCGGGTACGACGGATGAATCGTGTGGGATATATTCAAGCTTCGCATACAGTTTTATAGGGATAACTGTATGCACTCTTACATGAATTGCATACAGTCCAGGAAAAGTAAATGTGTGTGATTATCTGCTTATCATACACGTTCTATAATGGTGAATTGTTTGTGATGGGGCGCACATCGTAAATGTATTACCACGAAAGACCGACTGCGATGGTAATGCAAGCACAAACGAGTAGCAAGGATGGAGCGTTTGGGATATGCGAGATATCACAAACAGTTGTCTAAAGGCTCGCGTTTGGGATACATGCCGGCAATGCATACGCTTAGTTATGCAAAATGTATGCATTGCTACTCCCTATCCCCGACAGTTTCTGGGTCGTGTGGGAAGGACCCCCTATCGCCCACACTATCCTGGTGACGGTTTAAAACTCCGTCGCGGAAAGGGGTTAAAAACCGTTTGTATAGAAGCTAGCTATACCAGTGATACCCAGCAATGTGTTCCTTGAGCACCTTCATTCCCCAACGATGAAAGAATATCCCTTCACCGAAGAGCCCCCGCAGGTGGTCAGTCCCTCCGACCCGACTGAACCTGAGGTCCCAGGAGTTATTGACCTAGTCATGGAGATTCTGGAAATCACGCCCGATTGGACAGTGCCGTACATCGCGTACCTACTCAGGCAGGAGCTTCCAGAGGACGAAGTCAAGGCACGCCTGATTATTCACAACTCCAAGGCCTTCACTGTGATGGGTGACCAGTTGTACAGAAAGAGAGTCACTATTGTGGCTCGGTGCTGCATTTCTCCATAGGAAGGTTGACTGATCCTAGAGGAGATTCACTCGGGAACTTGTGGACACCACGCATCCTCTCGGACGATCGTGGCTAAAGCTTACCGAGCCGGTTTCTACTGGCCACGCGCTAACGAAGCCGCCCAAGAGATAGTCCAACATTGCACCAGTCGTCAGTTCTATGCAAACTTGTCACACAAGCCCGCGTCTGCCCTGAAGACCATCCCACTCGTCTGGCCGTTTGCAGTTTGGGGACTTGACATGGTGGGGCCCCTCAGGACAGGGGCGAGTGGATTCACTCACTTGCTTGTTGCACTTGATAAGTTCACTAAGTGGATTGAAGGCAAACCCATCAAGAAGCTGGACTCTCGAACATCAATCAAGTTTATGAAAGAGCTGGTCTTCAGATATGGCATACCCCACAACATCATCACTGATAACGGTTCAAACTTCGACTCAGAGGAGTTCAGGGCATTCTATGCCACCCAAGGCACTCGGGTTGATTACGCTTCTATGGCACACTAACAGTCGAACGGGGAAGCCGAGAGAGCAAACGATCTGATTCTTCAAGGGTTAAAGCCACGCCTCATGCGCGATTTGGAGCATGTTGCTGGAGCCTGGGTCACTAAGTTGCCATCAGTTCTGTGGGCCCTGAGGACGACCACCAATCGGTCTACTAATCACACTCCTTTCTTCATGGTGTATGGGGCGGAAGCTGTTCTGCCGAGTGATCTTCTCCACAATTCACCTCGAGTGGATTTATACTCTGAATCTGAGGCAGAGCAAGCGCGGCAGGATGTCGTTGACCTCCTGGAGGAAGAGAGGGAGATGGCCCTCATTCGGTCGGCCACATACCAACAGAACCTCTGACGTTTCCATGATAGACACATCAGAGGTCATGCCTTTCAGGAAGGAGATCTCGTGCTCCGAGTAGATCAATAGAGGCCACATAAGCTCACTCCTGCATGGGAAGGTCCCTTTATTGTTTCAAAGGTTATGCATAATGGAGCATACCGTCTATACAACCTCATGAAGAATGTAGATGAGCCCTGCGCTTGGAATGTCGATCTGCTTCGGCGATTCTATACATGATGTCGGATGTTGAGATGTAATAAACGCACTCGAGTGATGTTTGATGAATAAAAGCACGACTATTTCAGTACTTCATTGAGTTCACTTGTACACATTTTTGGGCTTAAAGCCCCTAGTGGGTCAACTTAGCTGTGAACCAGTTTTCACCTAAGTTAAAAACCTCTCCGAGTGACGAGCGTTCCTCTTACTCGGAGGCTTAGCTGCGAACTAGCCTTCGCCTAAGTTAAAAACCTCTCCGAGTAAAGAGCGTTCCTCTCACTCAGGGGCTTAGCTGCGAACCAGTTTTCGCCTAAGTTAAAAACCTCTCTGAGTGATGAATGTTCCTCTCACTTGGTGGCTTTGCTACGAACCAGCCTTCGCCCAAGTTAAAAACATCTCTGAGTGACGAGCTTTCCTCTCACTCGGGGGCTTAGCTGCGAACCAGCCTTCGCCTAAGTTGAAAACCTCTCCGAGTGACTGATACGTCTCCAACGTATCTATAATTTATGAAGTATTCTTGCCATGTTTACAACAATTTTATATGAATTGGGTGCAATTCTATATGATTTAAATGAAACTAAATTGGACTGACGCTGTTTTCAGCAGAACTACCGTGGTGTTGTTTTTTATGTAGAAATAAAAGTTCTCCAAATGCAGCGAAACTTTTTGACGAATTTTTTGGAAGAAAAGAGGCACTAGAAGCTTCATGGGAGGGCCATCAGAGCCACGAGGTGGCCACTACCCACTTGGGCGCGCCACACCCCTCCGACGTGTGGTGGTGGGTAGTGGGCCCCTCGAAGCCCATCTGGACGTGAGACCAACGCCAAAAAATCCTATAAATACAGAAACCCCCAGAAATAACCCTAGATCAGAAGTTCTGCCCCTACAAGCCTCTATAGCCATGAAAAACCAATCTAGACCCTATTCCGGCACCTTGCCGGAGGGGAAAATCATCACTGGAGGCCATCTTCATCATCCCGACGGCCACCATGATGAGGAGGGAGTAGTCCACCCACGGGACTGAGGGTTTGTACCAGTACCTATGTGTTTAATCTCTCTCTCTCTCTCATGTTCTTGATTTGGCACGATCTTGATGTATCGCGAGCTTTGTTAATATAGTTGGATCATGTGGTGGTTTCCCCTCTCTATCTTGTTGTGATGAATTGAGTTTTACCTTTGAGATTTCTTTATTATTGGATTGAATACTTTTATGGATTTGAGAACACTTAATGTATGTCTTGGCACTCAACTCGCGGATTCCCGAGGTGACATTGGGGTAATCTATGCATAGGGTTTGATGCACGTTTTCGTCTTTGTTTCTCCGGTAGAAATCTTGGGGCACTCTTTGAAGTTCTTTGTGTTGGATTGAGTATTATGCATCTGAATTTGTTTGATGCATATCGTATAATCAACTCATGGATACTCGTGGTGACATTGGAGTATCTAGGTGACATTAGAGTTAGTTGATGTGTATCATATGGTGTTATTTTAGTACGAACTCTTGGGCTGTTTGTGACGCTTATAGGAATAGATCGATCGAAAATGATAACTTTGAGGTGGTTTCGTACCCTACAAACAATTTCATCTTATGTTCTCCGCTAGATAAGAACTTTGGAGTGATTCTTTATCGCATGTTGAGGGATTGCCATATGATCTAACTATGTTAGCATTGTTGAGAGATTGCACTAGCGAAAGTATGAACCCTAGGCCTTGTTTTCAAGCATTGCAATACCATTTGTGCTCACTTTTGTTAATTGCTACCTTGCCGTTTTTTATTGTTACTATTACAAAAATCAATAACTACTATCATGACTACACTTGTATCACCATCTCTTCGCCGAAGTAGTGCACCTATACAATTTACCATTGTATTTGGTGTGTTGGGCACACAAGAGACTTTTTGTTATTTGATTGCAGGATTGTTTGAGAGAGACCATCTTCATCCTACGCCTCCCACGGATTGATAAACCTTAGGTCATCCACTTGAGGGAAAATTGCTACTTTCCTACAAAACTCTGGGCTTGGAGGCCCAACACGAGTCTACAAGAATAAGTTGCATAGTAGACATCAGTGACGAGCGTTCCTCTCACTTGGGGGCTTAGCTGCAAACCAGCCTTCGCCTAAGTTAAAAACCTCTCCGAGTAAAGAGCGTTCCTCTCACTCGGGGGCTTAGCTGCGAACCAGCCTTCGCCTAAGTTAAAAACCTCTTCGAGTGATGAGCGTTCCTCTCACACGGGGGCTTAGCTGCGAACCGGCCTTCGCCTAAGTTAAAAACCTCTCCGAGTGATGAACGTTCCTCTCACTCGGGGGCTTAGCTGCGAACTAGTTTTTGCCTAAGTTAGAAATTTCTCCGAGTGACGAGCGTTCCTCTCACTCAGGGGCTTAGCTACTAACTAGGTTTTGCCTAAGTTAAAAGGGACAATTGCATTTTTACCCCTAGTTGGTTCCTACCCACGGGTTTTGCCCATACTTTTCGAGCTTGCTCAGTTTTGCCCTTACTTTTTCCGTCGAGGTCCCTCGAATGCCCTTTGACCGTTTGACCAAAACTTTGAAAATTCATAACTAATTCATATGAACTCAGAAAAATGCAAATAAGATATCAAAATGTTCAGATAAACATTACCTTTATGTGCATATCATTTGCATTCAGGACAAAAGCACCGTTTAAACTACCCAAGGTAATTAATGTTATTAACATTACTAAAAATAAAAAGGTATAAACAATATTTTTATTCATGAAAACATCACCTACATTTGCATGTAATTTTTATTCATGAAAAAAATATTGTTTATACCTTTTTATTTTTAATAATGTTAATAATATTAATTACCCCGGGCAGTTTAAACGGTGCTTTTGTCCTGAATGCAAATGATATGCACATAAAGGTAATGTTTATCTGAACATTTTGATATCTTATTTGTATTTTTCTGAGTTTATATGAATTAGTTATGAATTTTCAAAGTTTTGGTCAAACGGTCAAAGGGCATTCGAGGGACCTCGACGGAAAAAGTAAGGGCAAAACTGAGCAAGCTCGAAAAGTAAGGGCAAAACCCGTGGGTAGGAACCAACTAGGGGTAAAAATGCAATTGTCCCAAGTTAAAAACCTCTTCGAGTGACGAGCGTTCCTCTCACTCGGGGACTTAGCTGCGAACCAGCCTTCACCTAAGTTAAAAACCTCTCCAAGTGATGAGCATTCCTCTCAGTTGGACGCTTAGCTGCGAACCAGCCTTCGCCTAAGTTAAAAACCTCTCCGAGTGAAGAGCATTCCTATCACTCGGGGGCTTAGCTGTGAACCAGCCTTCGCCTAAATTTAAAACTAATATGAGTGAAGAGCGTTACGCTCACTTGGGGGACTTAGCTCCGAACCATTTTTTGCCTAAGTTAAAAACCACTCCGAGTAAAGAGCGTTCCTCTCACTCAGAGGCCTAGCTGCGAACCAACTTTCGCCTAAGTTAAAAAACTACTTCGAGTGAAGAGCGTTCCTCTCGCTCAGGTGGCTTAACTGCGAACTAGTTTTCACCTAAGTCTTAAACTTTCAAAAACTCGAAGGAAAGCATTCGAATAACTCCCAAAGTTCAAAAGCAAATGTGAGTACTCGGGGCCAAAGCACAAAAGAGTTTAACGGATACAAATACACTCAGCATTCCCAGGCAAATAGATAAAGCTTAAAGTTTCTCTCATGCGTCAGTGGGACTGGCCGGCTCAATGAAGGTGTCCAGATCAATGCCATCTGCAATCTGAGTGGCCGCCTCGATGAATGTCTCCATGAAGTCTTTAAACTTAAGCTTCTTCGTGTTGGCGACCTGGAGAGACTTCAACTTTTCCTCCTTAGCATCCTTGCAGTGGACACGGACCAGGGAGATCGCCACATCAGCCCCGCAATGGGAGGCAGACTTCTTCCATGCTTGCACTCGGCTAGGAATTGATAACCCACAAGTACAGGGGATCGCAACTGTTTTCGAGGGTAGAGTATTCGACCCAAATTTATTGATTCGACACAAGGGGAGCCAAAGAATATTTGTGAGTATTAGCAGTTGAGTTGTCAATTCAACCACACCTGGAGATTAAATATCTACAGCAAGGTGGTCAGTAGCACAGTAGTATGGTAATTGGGTAGTGATAGCAGTGATAGTAATAGCAACAGTAACGTTAACAACAGTAGCATTAATTTCGTAGTAGTTGTAACAGTAGCAATAATAATAGTAACGCAGCAATGATCAATATGTGAAAAGCTCGTATGCATTGGATCGGTGATAACGTTGGATAATATTCATCGTATAACAGTCACAACCTAGGGCGACACAGAACTAGCTCCTGTTCATCAATGTAAGATAGGCATTCATACGTCTCCATCGTATCTATAATTTTTGATTGCTCCATGCCAATATTATACATCTTTCACATACTTTTGGCAATATTTTATATGATTTATTGACCTAACATATTGATCCGGTGCCCAGTGCCAGTTCCTGTTTTCTGCATGTTTTTTGTTTCGCAGAATATCCATATCAAATGAAATCCAAACGCGATAAAAATTTATGGAGAATTATTTTGGAATATTTGTGATTTTTGGGAGGTGGAATCAATGCAAATGGGGGCCCACAGCCACCACAAGACACCTGGGCGCGCCAGGCAGCCCAGGCACGTGGTGGTGGGTTGTGCCCTCCTCGTAAGTCAGTTGGAGCTCTACTTCGGGCGCAAGGAAGCTTATCCGGAAAAAATCGTGTTAAAATCTCAGCGCAATCGGAGTTACAGATCTCCGGATATTTAAGAAACGGTTTTCGGCCAGATCTGGGGAACGTGAAACAGAAGAGAACGAAGAGGGACATCCAATCTCAGAGGTGCTCCCGCCCCTCCGCTGCCATGGAGGCCATGGACCAGAGGGGAAACTCTCCTCCCATCTAGGGGGAGGCCAAGGAAGAAGGAGGAGGGGGGCTCTCTCCCCCTCTCTCCCGGTGGCGCCGGAGCGCCGCCGGGGCAAGGATCGTGACGGCGATCTACATCAACAATCTTGCTACCATCAACACCAACTCTCTCCCCCTCTATGCAGCGGTGTAACACCTCTCTTCCCCACTCTAATCTCTACTTAGACATGGTGCTCAACACTATATAATATTTCCCAATGATATGTGGTTATCCTATGATGTTTGAGTAGATCCATTTTGTCCTATGGGTTGATAGATGATCATGATTGGTTTGAGTTGTATATTCTATTTTGGTGCTGTCCTTTGGTGCCCATCATATGAGCGTGCGTGTGGATCACACCATAGGGTTAGTAGTATGTTGATAGGACTATGCATTGGAGGGCAAGGGTGACAGCAGCTTCAGCCTAAACATAGAAATTGATGCATACGGGATTGAAGGGGGACCAATATATATCTTAATGCTATGGTTGGGTTTTACCTTAATGAATGTTAGTAGTTGCGGATGCTTGCTAATAGTTCCAATCATAAGTGCATAGAATTCCATGTAAGGGACGACATGCTAGCAGTGGCCTCTCCCTCATATAAAATTGCAACAATGATCACCGGTTTAGTTATTGATCACCTAGGGACAAATAACCTTCTTGTTTGACAAAACCTTTTTACTAAACAACTAACTTTTATTATCTTGCCTTTTATTCGTAGTTTTATTCTTGCAAAGTACTCCTAGTTTTATTCTTGTTCTAGGTAAAGTAAACGTCAAGTGTGCGTAGAGTTGTATCGGTGGTCGATAGAACTTGAGAGAATATTTGTTCTACCTTTAGCTCCTCGTTGGGTTCGACACTCTTATTTATCGAAAAGGGCTACAAACGATCCCCTATACTTGTGGGTTATCAAGAACTTTTTCTGGCGCTGTTGCCAGGGAGCAATAGCGTGGGGTGAATATTCTCGTGTGTGCTTGTTTGCTTTATCACTAAGTAGTTTTATTTTCTGTTCTAAGTTTTTCTTTATCTCTAGTTATGGATATGGAACACGAAACACCAAAAAAATTAGTTGTACTTGCTACTCATTTAGACGGGGAACCTCCTAAAACCCTCGATGCTCGTTATGTGAAAGATATTAGGCACTACGTTGATAATCCTGAGAAAACCCCATTCAACTTTATAATGGGAGACACGTTGGATCAACATGAATACTTTAGGGATTATTGTTTGACACAAAAAGGGAAACTCTTATGGGATCAAATTGATATGTTGCATTGGTATGCTTAGAATTTATGCCAGAGATATGATTATACTTGTTGCTCTAGGATGAAGGCTCCACACCTTCCCTTTTCATGCAAATTTAATGATAATGAAACCTTAGCTTCTTATGCTAATGGTAGATATGATTACTATGATGTGGAGAGAATAGAAGAATTTGTTGCTTTTAAGGGTGCTTATGAAATTGAATCTATGTTTGAAAAGTACAAAGATTTTGATGATTCAGTTTATAGACCTGAAAATTTTGCTATACTTAAATATTGCTATGAGAATTATAAATACAATTCCGATATTGATGTATTTATTGAGAAAGTCTCCGCTGTCCAAGAAGGGACTAATATTTTGCAGGAGTCTATGGAAGAAGGAATTGATGAAACTGTGAGCTCATTGGATGAAGAAGATGAGGAGGAGAGCGAAGAACAAAAGGAGGAAGAGCGGATTAGCTACCCGTGCCCACCTTCTAATGAGAGTAACTCTTCAACTCATACATTGTTTAATTTCCCTTCGTGCTTACTGAAGGAAGAATGCTATGATAATTGCTATGATCCCGTTGATTCTTTTAAAATATTCCTTTTTGATGAAATTGATGCTTGCTATGCTTGTGGCCATGATGCCAATATGAATTATTCTTATGGAGATGAACTTGCTATAGTTCGTATGTTAAGAATGAAATTGTTGCTATTGCACCCACGCATGATAGTCCTATTATCTTTTTGAATTCTCCCAACTACACTATATCGGAGAAGTTTGCTCTTATTAAGGATTATATTGATGGGTTGCCTTTTACGGTTGCACATGATGATTTTGATGAATATAATATGCATGTGATTTTTGCTCCTACTTGCAATTATTATGAGAGAGGAACTACATCTCCATCTCTTTATGTTTCCAACACGATAAAATTGCAAGAAATTGCTTATGCTATGTATTGGCCTTTACTTGATGTTCATGAATTGTTCTTGTATGACATGCCGATGCATAGAAAGAGAGTTAGACTTCGTCATTGCATGATATATGTTGCTTTGTGCTCAGTACTAAATGCCAAATCATTGCTAATTAAAATTGGCTTTGATATACCTTGGGATCCGGGTGGATCCATCACTTGAGCACTTTATGCCTAGCTTAATGGCTTTAAAGAAAGCGCTGCCAGGGAGACAACCCAGAATTTTTAGGAAGTCATTTTATTCTGTTGAGTGCTTTTATAAAGTTTAAAAACAAAAAAATATAGAGGGGAACCTAAAAACATTTTCAAAAAGAGAAGTGATTGAAAGGTGATGCATTGGAGAAGTGAGGGTCGACCTTGAACACTTGTGTTCATGCTCATGGAAACAATGTAAATTTTTCATGGAAGTTTCTCACAAAAATAATTATCCCCTTGTACAAATCCATTGTATTATAAAAATAATGTGCCAAGATTTTGCCATTAGGATGATTAGATTCCTTGTTGGTATGTGCGGTGCAAAAACATAAACTTTGGCTGTAGTGCGTGATTTTACATTTTTTACTGGAACGTCAAAAGTTTCTGAAACATTCTGCAAAGTATTGATATACAATTTTTTTTTTCCTAATTATTAAGAATTTTTAGATTACCAGAAGTATGGTTAAATTTCAAATTACTACAGACTATCCAGTTTAAGAAAGATTCTGTTTTTGATGCATTGTTTTGCTTGTTTTGATGAAACTATCGATTCTATCGATGGTATAAGCCATGGAAAAGTTATAATATAGTAGCTACAATGCAAAAACAAAATATGAATGGGTTTGCAACAGTACTTAAAGTAGTAATTTGCTTTATTATACTAACGGATCTCACCAGTCTTCTGTTAAGTTTTGTGTGGATGAAGTGTTCAAAGATCGAGGAGGTCTCGATATGAGGAGAAGGAGGAGAGGCCAGAGTTCAAGCTTGGGGATGCCCAAGACACCCCAAGTAAATATTCAAGGATACTCAAGCGTCTAAGCTTTGGGATGCCCCGGAAGGCATCCCATCTTTCTTCAACAAGTATCGGTATGTTTTCGTTTTTGTTTCGTTCATGTGATATGTGTAAATCTTGGAGCGTCTTTTGTGTTTAATTTTCATTTTTCTTTTATGCACCATGCTGGTATGAGATAGTCCATGGTTGATTTATAGAATGCTCATTGCACTTCACTTATATCTTTTGAGTATGGCTTTATAGAATGCTTCATGTGCTTCACTTATATCATTTGAAGTTTAGATTGTCTGTTTCTCTTCACATAGAAAACCGTTATTTAAAGAATGCTCTTTTGCTTCACTTATATTTGTTAGAGCATGGTCTTTTGTAGAAATAATTAAACTCTCGTGCTTCACTTATATCTATTTAGAGAGTCAACAGGAATTGGTCATTTGCATGGTTAGTCATAAAATCCTACATAAAACTTGTGGATCCCTGAATATGATATGTTTGATTCCTTGCAATAGTTTTGCGATATAGAGATGATAATATGTGGGAGGTACTAGTAAATGGTTGTGGTTAGTAAGAATATTGATGTTAAGGTTTGTGATTCCCGAAGCATGCACGTATAGTCTCTCGTTATGCTATGAAGTTGGAGCATGATTTATTATTGATTGTCTTCCTTATGAGTGGCGGTCGGGGATGAGCGATGGTCTTTTCCTACCAATCTATCCCCCTAGGGGCATGCATAGTAGTACTTTTCTTCGAGGGCTAATAAACTTTTGCAATAAGTATATGAGTTCTTTATGACTAATGTGAGTCCATGGATTATACACACTCTTACCTTTTCGCAATTTGCTAGCCTCTACGGTACCGTGCATTGCCCTTTCTCACCTCGAGAGTCGGTGCAAACTTCGCAGGTGCATCCTAACCCCGTGATATGATACACTCTATCACACATAAGTCTTATTATATCTTCCTCAAAATAGCCACCATACCTACCTATTATGGCCTTTCCACAGCCATTCCGAGATATATTTCCATGCAACTTCCACCGCTTCTGTTTTGATGACTTGAAGATTCATTGTCATATTGCTTTGCATGATCATATAGCTGACATAGTAGTTGTGGCTCAGCCACCGTTCATCATTTTTTATACATGTTGCGCTAGATCATTGCACATCCTGGTACTGCCAGAGGCATTCATATAGAGTCATATTTTGTTCAAGGTATCGAGTTGTAATATTGAGTTGTAAGTAAATAGAAGTGTGATGATCAACATTATTCATTATTAGAGCATTGTCCCAGTGAGGAATGGATGATGGAGACTATGATTTCCCCACAAGTCGGGATGAGACTCTGGACCAAAAGAAAAAAAAGAAAAAAGAAGAAAAAAATGAAAGAAACAAGGAAGAGAAGGGGCATGCTAATTCCACACTTGTGCTTCAAAGTAGCACCATGTTTTTCATATAGAGAGTCTCCTATGTTGTCACTTTCATATACTAGTGGGAATTTTCATTATAGAGTTAGATGCACACCCACTTAGTTTTCATATTGTGCTTTCATACACTTATAGCTCTTAGTGCATTCGTTGCATGGCAATCCCTACTCCTCGCATTGATATCAATTGAAGGGCATCACCATAGCCCTTGGTTTGCCGCGTCGATGTGAGACTTTCTTACTTTTTTATCAACTCTATGTTTACCCCTATCATCATACTCTATTCCACCCATAGTGCTATATCCATGGCTTGCGCTCATGTATTGCGTGGAGGTTGAAAAAGCTGAAGCGCGTTAAAAAGTATGAACCAATTGCTCGGCTTGTCATCGGGGTTGTGCATGATAAATACTTTGTGTCGAGAAGACAGAGCATGACAAGACTATATGATTTTGTAGGGATAGCTTTCTTTAGCGTTGATATTTTGAAAGACATGATTGTTTGTTGGGATGCCTGACTATTGATGTATTTATGTCAAATTATAGACTATTGCTTTGAATCACTTATGTCTTACTATTCATGCCATTATTAGACATATGATTAAGATTATGCTAGGTAGCATTCCACATCAAAAATTATCTTTTTTATCATTTACCTACTCGAGGACGAGCAGGACTTAATTAAGCTTGAGGATGCTGATATGTCTCCGTCGTATCTATAATTTTTGATTGTTTCATGCCAATATTATACAACTTTCACATACTTTTGGCAAAATTTTATATGATTTATTGGACTAACATATTGATCCAGTGCCCAGTGCCAGTTCCTGTTTTCTGCCTGTTTTTTGTTTCGCAGAATATCCATATCAATGCAAACGGGGGCCCACAGCCACCACAAGACACCTGAGCGCGCCAGGCAGCCCAAGCGCATGGTGGTGGGTTGTGCCCTCCTCCTAAGTCGGTTGGAGCTCTACTTCGAGCGCAAGGAAGCTTATATCCGTAAAAAAATCATGTTAAAATCTCAGCGCAATCGGAGTTACAGATCTCCGGATATTTAAGAAACGGTTTTCGGCAAGATCTGGGTAATGTGAAACAGAAGAGAACAGAGAGGGAGATCCAATCTCGGAGGGGCTCACACCCCTCCACTGCCATGGAGGCCATGGACCAAAGGGGGAACTCTCCTCCCATCTAGGGGGGAGGCCAAGGAAGAAGAAGAAGGAGGGGGGCTCTCTCCCCCTCTCTCCCGGTGGCGCCGGAGCGCCACCGGGGCAAGGATCGTGACGGCGATCTACATAAAAAAATCTTGCTACCGTCAACACCAACTCTCTCCCCCTCTATGCATCGGTGTAACACCTCTCTTCCCTGCTATAATCTCTACTTAAACATGGTGCTCAACACTATATATTATTTCCCAATGATATGTGGTTATCCTATGATGTTTGAGTAGATCCGTTTTGTCCTATGGGTTGATAGATGATCATGATTGGTTTGAGTTGTATATTTTATTTTGGTGCTGTCCTTTGGTGCCCATCATATGAGTGCGCATGTGGATCACACCATAGGGTTAGTAGTACGTTGATAGGACTATGCATTGGAGGGCAAGGGTGACAACAGCTTCAGCCTAAACATAGAAATTGATGCATACGGGATTGAAGGGGGACCAATATATATCTTAATGCTATGGTTGGGTTTTAACTTAATGAACGTTAGTAGTTGTGGATGCTTGCTAATAGTTCCAATCATAAGTGCATAGAATTGGAAGTAAGGAACGACATGCTAGCAGTGGCCTCTCCCTCATATAAAATTGCAACAATGATCTCCGGTTTAGTTATCAATCACCTAGGGACAAATAACCTTCTTGTTTGACAAAACCTTTTTACTAAACAACTAACTTTTATTATCTTGCCTTTTATTTGTTGTTTTATTCTTGCAAAGTACTCCTAGTTTTATTCTTGTTCTAGGTAAAGTAAACGTCAAGTGTGCGTAGAGTTGTATCGATGGTCGATAGAACTTGAGGGAATATTTGTTCTACCTTTAGCTCCTTGTTGGGTTCGACACTCTTATTTATCGAAAAGGGCTACAAACTATCCCCTATTCTTGTGGGTTATCAGGCATGTATTCCGTAAATAGTCATACGTGCTTATGGAAAAGAAATTGCATGACATCTTTTGTCCTATCCTCCCGTGGCAGCGGGGTCCATAAGGAAACTAAGGAATATTAAGGCCTCCTTTTAATAGAGAACCAGAACAAAGCATTAACACATAGTGAATACATGAACTCCTCAAATTACGGTAGTCATCGGAAAGAATCCCAATTGTTGTCACCTAGGGGTATGCGGATCATAACACATAATAGGTGCATATAACTTGCAAGATTGGATCAAGAACATAGATATAATGGTGAAATCATATACGGTTTAGATCTGAAATCATGGCACTTGGGCCGTAGTGACAAGCACTAAGCATAGCAAAGTCATAGCAACATCAATCTCATAACATAGTGGATACTAGGGATCAAGCCCTAGCAAAACTAACTCGATTACATGATGAATCTCATCCAACCCATCACCGTCCAGAAAGTCTACGAAGGAATTACTCACTCTCGACGGTGAGCATCATGAAATTGGTGATGGAGGATAGTTGTTGATGATGAAGACGGAAGACCCCCCCCTCCTCTGGAGCCGCGAACGGACTCCAGATCTTGCCTCCCGATGAAGAACAGGAGGTGGCGGCGGCTCCGTATTGTGAAACGCGATGAAACTTCCTCTTCTATTTTTTCTCCAAAAATAGGAATTTATAGCGTTGGAATTAGGGTCAGCGGAGCCTCGTGGGCCCCACTACCCACTAGGGCGCGCCAGAGGGGGGTGGCGCGCCCTGGTGCCTAGTGGGCAGCGGCCCCCCTCCAGTGGGTCTTGGTTCTAGTAATTTTTATTTATTACAAAATAATTCTCCAAAAAATTTCGTCCAATTCCGAGAACCTTTATTTCTGCACAAAAACAACACCATGGTAGTTCTGCTGAAAACAATGTCAGTCCGGGTTAGTTTCATTCAAATCATGCAAATTAGAGTCCAAAACAAGAGCAAAAGCATTAGGAAAAGTAGATACGATGGAGACATATCAACTCCCCCAAGCTTAACACATTGCTTGTCCTCAAGCAATTTAGTTGACAAACTGAAAGTGATAAAGAAAATTTTTTACGAACTCTTTTGTTCTTGTGTCCATATATATGCTTAAATAGTACCCATGTTTTCAGCAAAGATCATGACTAACCATGCAAGCAATAACTCTTAGAAATTATATTCACCCATATCAATGGCATAATCAACTTGCGAGCAATAATAAAATATTTCAAATGCCAACACTTTGTCAAAATAATCATGATATAATATGACAATAATGGTATCTTGCTAGCCCTTTCTGAGACCGCAAAACATAAATGCAGAGCACCTCCAAAGTTCAAGTAGCGACTGAACATTGTAATTCATGGTAGAAGAGATCCAGTCATGATGCACACATCATTAACTATACACAATGCATGAGGATGAAAATAGTGCTCTCAGGACTGGTGCTTATTTGAGAAGGTGATGACTCAACATAAAAGTAAATAGATAGGCCCTTTGTAGAGGGAAGCAGGGATTTGGAGAGGTGCCAGAGCTCGAAGCTTAAATCAGAGATAAATATATTTTGGGAGGTATAACTTTCCAGTCAACATTACGACTAAGAGTTATAAATATCTTCCATGCTAAACACATTAGCGGCGGTTCCCAAGCGGTAGACGTAAAATTTTACTCTCCCTCCACCAACAAACACAAGCCATGGCTAGCCGAATCCTCGGGTGCCCTCCATACCAACAACAGCCCGGGGGAGTTTTGTTTAATTATTTGCTATTTTTGATAATGGGACTGGGCATCCCGATTAATTACCGGCCCCTCTCATGCAAGGACGAGTGAGTAAAACTCATCATGAGAATAATCCGCTTATCATGGAAGATACTAACCACCCCCAGTCGCTCCATGAGCGGTACGAGCACACAAAACAGATGTTCATTTGAATATTTAGAGGTGGCACATGCAAACTTACTTAGAACGATAGGGTAATACTGCTTATAGGTAGATATAATGCACTCATTTGGAACAACTTTGGTTTATTGATTTGGATGCACAAGCAGTATTCCCGCTTAGTACAAGTGAAGGCTAGCAAATAGGTTGAGAAGCGACCAGCTAGAGAGCGAAAACGGTTATGAACATTCATTGTGAATAATTAACATTGAACACTAGCATGAGTAGGATATAAACACCATGAACATAAATATTGTGGAGGCTATGTTGGATTTGAATCAACTACATGTGTGAACATGTGCCAAGTCAAGCCACTCAAAACATTCAGAGGAGGATGCCATATCATCATACTACATCATAATCATTTTAATGCATGTTGACATCTAAAATAAATCATTATCCACTCCTAGCTACTTAGGCATGGCATGAGAAACTATAATCCCTAATTGTCATTGTAAACATGTTTAATCATAATATGCTGAATCATGGATACAGAGTTAAACATATTTACAAAAACAAAAACAAGTTGAGTTCATACCCGCTTTTCCTTGCCACAGTCACTTCATCATATAACGTCATTATTGTCATTCACTTGCACGACCAAATGATATGAAAATAATAATAGTGCAAGAGTGTCTTGGACTAAGTTGAAATTTGCAACATTTTATTCAAAGGAGAAGACAAAACAATCTGGGCTCTTTGTCATATCAACAATAATGCATATGAGAGCCACTCAACATTTTCATCGTGGTCTTCTCCTTAGTACGACTCCACGAAACAAAAGAAAAGATTTCAGAGAAACACATTGAAATATTTTTGGATTTTTCTTGAAGAAAGCAAATTAAAGAAGGAAAAACAAAAACGAGAAAAACTATTTACATGGGATAGCTTCCAGCAAGCAAAAGAAGAAATGGGAAATCTTTTTGGGTTTTCTTTTAATACTGCAACTAAACTAAACTAGAAAGAAAAACCAAAAAGAAGCGAGAAATATTTTTGTATTTTCTCAAAGTTTTTCAAACACACAAAAAGAAAGCGAGAAAATAAAACTAGCATGGTGTCGGTGTCAAAAACGGCGGATCTTGGGTAGGGGGTCCCGAGCTGTGGATCTTGGATCAATGGGGAACAAGGGACGAAGGACGCAATGTTTACCCAGGTTCGGGCCCTCTCTAAGAGGTAAAACCCTATGTCCTGCTTGATTATATTGATGGGTATAGGATGATTACAGAGTCGATCTACCATTAGATCAGATGAACTAAACCCTAGGCGAGTAGGATGATGGTTGTTGTTCTAGCCTCTACGGACTAAACCCTCTCATTTATATAGACACCAGGGGTACTAGGGTTATACATGGTCGGTTACAAGGAAGGGGTAAACTTGCTAATTCTTCTCTCCTTGCCTTGGATGACACACCAAGGCACCAAAGGCTTCCTATCCGGATACGGAGTCTTCTCGTAGATTGGTCTTCTAGCAGTTCATAGTACGGCCCTCCTGTCCGTCCCATGAGAGTTGGGCCGGCAGCCCGAGGACCCCTTAGTCTAGGACTCCCTCAGTAGCCCTCGAACTAACCTCCAACGCCGGCGTCCCATAAAACCTGGAATCTTCATGCGTCTGAAGTCTCCGGCTTGCGGGGCGAGTTCTTCTCCTATTCTATGTTTGGTACAGTCCTCTTAAGCCAAGTCCGACCATATGTTATCCGGATTATGTCCGGAACCCGAATTGTAAACATTACTTAGCCTTGAAGGCCAACCGCAAAAGTGTGAATAATGCCCTCGCCTGACAACTTTTGGCGAAGGGTCACAGCCGGCCATGAACACCGAACCATCGTGGGAACTCGATTTGCGGTTCGAGGCAGTTCCTCCATTGGCACGTCCCATCAATACGGAGATCATGCCCATCTTTTAAGGGATATGATCAATGATTTCGATTACCCCACTCGCGCATATCGTCATGATTATATCGGGAAGTGGAAAGGCCCGTGGCACAGTTAAAGGACTATTGGTATTCATGGTAGTTTATAAAAGGGGAGCGACCACCACTATCAGGGCACACCTTCTTCCTCTTCTTGCCATCACTTTCCAAATCTATAGAGCTCCAGCGCCCTGTGCCATTCTTCCACCAGAAATCCCTTCAAGCCACCCCTCACTTTGGCCATGGCCGAATCCGGTGCCAAGGGCAAGTTGGAGGCCTCCACCGTCACCAACGACGACATTGAGGACCTGAAGCACTGATGTCGCTTGAACTACGTCGGTATTTCCCCAAAGAGGAAGGTATGATGCAGTACAGCTACGGTAGGTATTTCCCTCAGTTATGAAACCAAGGTATCAATCAAGTAGGAGAACCAAGCAACACTATGTAGACGGTACCTACACACAAATAACAAATACTTGCAACCCGACGCTTATGAGGGGTTGTCAATCCCTCTACGGGTAACGGCGCCAGAAGTTGTCAAGTTGACGGGATAAAATTTGTGTAGATTGGATAAATGGATCTCGATAAAATGCGAAAAAATAAGTAATGAAAAAGTGCAGAAAGGTATTTTTGGGTTTTTGGAATAATAGATCTGAAAAACAAAAGCAATTAAAAATAGATGTCAAAATAAATATGATGAAGAATAGACCCGGGGGCCGTAGATTTCACTAGTGGCTTCTCTCGAGAAAATAGCACATGATGGGTAAACAAATTACTGTCGGGCAATTGATAGAAGATCGAATAATTATGACGATATCCGAGCAATGATCATTATATAGGCATCGCATCCAAGATTAGTCGACCGACTCCTGCTTGCATCTACTACTATTACTCCACACATCGACCGCTATCGAGCATGCATCTAGTGTATTAAGTTCATGGAGAAATGGAGTAATGCAATAAGAATGATGACATGATGTAGACGAGATCTATTCATGTAGGAATAGCCCCCATCTTGTTATCCTTAATAGCAATGATACATGCGTGTCTTGCTACCCCTTTTGTCACTGGGAAAGAACACCGCACGATCGAACCCATCACAAAGCACCTCTTCCCATGGCAAGAAAAATCGATCTAGTTGGCCTAACTAAACAAAAGATTCGAAGAAGAAATACAAGACTATAAGTAATCATGCATATAAGAGAACAAAGAAGACTCAAATAATATTCATGGATATAGATTTGATCAAAAACTCAAAGTTCATCGGATCCCAACAAACACACTACAAAAAGAGTCACATCAAATAAATCTCCAAGAGACCATTGCGTTGAGAATCAAAGAGAAGAAGTCATCTAGCTACTGCCTACGGACCCGTAGGTCTATGATGAACTACTCACCCATCATCGGAGAGGCACCAATGAGGATGATGAACCCCTCCGTGATGGTGTCTAGATTGGATCTGGTGGTTCTGGAACTTGTGGTGGCTGGAATTGTGTTTCGTCGACTCCCCTAGGGTTTTGGAATATTGGGGTATTTATAGGGGGAAGAGGCGGTGCGGGAGGCCATCGAGGGGGGCACAACCCCCTTGGGCGCGCCTAGGCTACTGGGCGCGCCCTGGTGGGTTGTGCTCACCTCGGGCCTCCCCTCTAGTACTTCTTTGGCCCATGTTGTTTCTTCTGGTCCAAAAAAATTCTCTGAAAAGTTTTGCTGCGTTTGGACTCCGTTTGGTACTGATATTCTGCAAAGTAAAAAAAAGCAACAAACAACAACTGGCACTAGGCACTATGTCAATAGGTTAGTCCCAAAAAATGATATCAAGTTGCTATAAAATGATTGTAAAACATCCAAGAATGATAATATAACATCATGGAAAAATAAAAAATTATAGATACATTGGAGGCGTATCAGCATCCCAAGCTTAATTCATGTTCGTCCTCGAGTAGGTAAATGATAAAAACAGAATTTTTGATGTGGAATGCTGCCTAACATGGTCCTCGAGTAGCTTAATTCCTAACATATTCTTTTCTTTTGTAGCATGGACATTTGAACTTTTATATGGTTCAAAGCAATAGTCTAGTTTTGACATGAAGATTTAAATACTCAAGCAATCATGTCTTTCAAAATATCAACACTAAAGAAAGTTATCCCTAGCCCATCATGCTCAATCATTGATCCATTCATGAAACACACTCGCATATTAGCTACATCCAATACTCAAGTATGATCATAGTGCCCCTTAGTTGGTGCTTTATAAGAGAAGATGGAGACTCAAATAAAATAAAAATGCGTAAAGTAAATAGATAGGCCCTTCGCAGAGGGAAGTAGGGATTTGTAGAGGTGCCAGAGCTCAAAGCTTAAATTGAGAAAAAAAATTGAGAGGTATACTTTTCTCGTCAACGAAAATGACCGAGTAATTCCCAACACTTTCCATGCTAGATATATCATAGGTGGTTCCTAAATAGAAAATAAAGTTTATTCCTTTTTCCACCATTCTTTCACAATCCATGGCTAGCCGTATCCACGGGTGCCTTCCATACCAACACTTTCCAAGGAATTTATTATTTGACAACATAAAGTAAATTTCTTTTTCATTTTGGGACTGGGCATCCCTATTACCGTCGTACTCTCGTGCAATGACAAGTGAATAAACACTCATCTTGAGAATAACTTAACTAGCATGGAAAATATTGGCCACCCCCTGCCGCTTCATGAGCGGTATGGGCACACAAAAAGGAAATTTATTTTGAAAATTAGAGGTGGCACATACAAATTTGCTTAGAACGGCATGGGAATACCGCATATAGGTAGGTATGGTGGACTCATGTGGCAAATCTGGGTTTAAAGATTTTGGATGCACAAGTAGTATTTCTACTTAGTACAAGTGGAGGCTAGCAAAAATATTGAGAAGCAACCAACCAAGAAACAAAAAATCACATAAGCGAGCATTAAGCATAACTAACATCGAATAATGCACAAGTAGGATATAATTTCATTGCATAACTATTGACTTTTGTGCTTGCATAGGGAATCCCAAACCTTAACACCAATATTATTACTAAAGCATAATTACTCACCAACATGACTCACATATCACTATCATCTTATCTCGAAACTATTGCAAGGAATCAAGTTTATTTTGTCCAATGATCTTCATGAAAGTTTTTATTATATCCCTCTTGAATATCTATCACTTTGGGACTAGTTTCATATATTGCAATTGCTTTTGACAAGCTCAAATAAATTTAAGTGAAGAACATGAGCAGAAAAATTTTCATCTCTCAAAATAATATAAGTGAAGCATGAGAGGATTTATTCAAAATTACTAACTCTCAAATAAATATAAGTGAAGCATGAGAGTATTTCTTCAAAAATAACAAAGCACACCCTGCTCAAAAAGATATAAGTGAAGCACTAGAGCAATTCCATAGCTCAATTTTTTTAAGTGAAGCATAAAGAGCAATTGTAACAAATCATAGCATAATTTTGGCTCTCTCAAATAGTTGTGTCCAGCAAGGATACTTGTGACAAACTAAAAATAAAAACAAGCAAAGACTCATATGATACAAGACGCTCCAAGCAAAACTCATGATATGTGAGGAATAAAAATATAGCTCCAAGTAAAATACTGATGGTTGTTAAAAGAAAGAGGGGATGCCACTCGGGGCATCCCCAAGCTTAGTTGCTTGTTTCTCCTTGAATATTATCTTGGGGTGCCATGGAGCATCCCCAAGCTTAGGCTCTTCTTACTCCTTATTCCTTCATCCATCGTGATCTCACCCAAAACTTGAAAACTTCAATCACACAAAACTTAACAAAACCTTCGTGAGATCCGTTAGTATAAGAAAACCAATCTTCACTTTAAGTAATGTTGAAAACCCATTAATATTTTATTATTGAATTTTACCTACTGTATTGTAACTTTACCATGGCTCATACCCCCGATACAATCCATAGATTCATCAAAATAAGCACACAATGCAACAAAAACAGAATCTGTCAAAAACAGAATAGTATGTAAAGACGCGAATTTATCTTATACTTATATAACTCAAAAAATTCTTAAAAATTAGGAAAACGTATGAAATTTGTATATCAATCTTTTGTAAAAAATTCAGGGTTTTTTGTCTCTTCTGTAAATTTTCAAAAGTTTTCTACTAGACGCAAAAGTTTCTATTTTCCAACAAGATCAAATCAACTATCACCCAATGTGATCCCAAAGGATTTACTTGGCACAAAAACTAATTAAAACATAAAATACACAATCATAACAGTAGCATAATTGTGCAAACACTCAAGAACATAAATAAAAAGGAAAAAATAAATTTTATTTATTGGGTTGCCTCCCAACAAGCGCTTTCATTTTATGCCCCTAGCTAGGCATAAAATTTTATTGATGCTCACAAGAAAGATAATAATTGAAACACAAAGAGAGCATCATAAATCATGTGACAAACACATTTAACTCTAACTTACTTCCTATGCATAGGCATTTTATAAGAGAACAAATTATCAAGATAAGAACCTAGCATATGCAAGGAAGGAGAAAGAAACAATAGCAATCTCAACATGAAGAGAGGTAATTTAGTAACATGAAACTTTCTACAACCATATTTTCCTATCTCATAATAATTGCATGTAGGATCATCATCAAATTCAACAATATAGCTATCATATAATATTTTCTCTCCATGATCCACATGCATAAAATTCTTATAGTCTTCCAAAATAGTGGGATTAACATCAACTAAAGTCATGACCTCTCCAAACCCAATTTTATCAAAAATTTCACAGATTGATAATTCTCCAAATATGTGGGATTATTTTTACCTAGAGTTGACACTCTTCCAAACCCACTTTTAATATTTTTGCAAACATTATTATCAATAAAATATTCATCATGAGGCTCAAATAAATTTTCAAGATCATAAGAAGAATCACCCCAATCATGATCATTACAATAAGTAGTGGACATATCAAAATTAGCATCCCCAAGCTTGGGGTTTTGCATATCATTAACACAATTGATATTAATAGAATTTATAATAACATCATTGCAATCATGCTTTTCATTCAAAGAGATATCATGAATCACTTTATCAATTTCTTCTTCCAACATTTCATCACAATCTTCAGATTCATGAATTTCAAGCAAAACTTCATAGAGATAATCAAGTGCACTCAATTCACTAGCAATTGGTACATCATAATTCGATATTTTGAAAAGATTAGCAAGTGGATGAGGATCCATATCAATAGATTTTTAGCAAGCGAAGATGCAAGCAAATAGAAGGCACATGGCAACACAAGCAAAGATAGCAAATGAACAAAAAGGCAAACGAAAAGAAGGCAAATAAAAAGGCAAATTGTTGTGAAGTGGGGGAGATGAAAACGAGAGGCAAATGGCAAATAATGTAAATTGCAAGGAGATGAGATTTGTGATTAGGAACCTGATAGATGTTGATGATGTCTCCCCGGCAACGGCGCCAGAAATTCCTTTTGATGTCGCTTGAACTATGTCGGTATTTCCCCAAAGAGGAAGGGATGATGCAGTACAACTACGGTTGGTATTTCCCTCAGTTATGAAACCAAGGTATCAATCCAGTAGGAGAACCAAGCAACACTATGTAGACGGTACCTGCACACAAATAACAAATACTTGCAACCCGACGCTTATGAGGGGTTGTCAATCCCTCTACGGGTAACGGCGCCAGAAGTTGTCAAGTTGATGGGATAAAATTTGTGTAGATTGGATAAATAGATCTCGATAAAACACGAAATAAAATAAGTAATAAAAAAGTGCAGAAAGGTATTTTTGGGTTTTTTGAATAATAGATCCGAAAACAAAAGCAAATAAAAATAGATCTCAAAGCAAATATGATGAAGAATAGACCCGGGGGCCGTAGATTTCACTAGTGGCTTCTCTCGAGAAAATAGCACATGGTGGGTAAACAAATTACTGTTGGGCAATTGATAGAAGATTGAATAATTATGACGATATCCAAGCAATGATCATTATATAGGCATCACGTCCAAGATTAGTAGACCGACTCGTGCCTGCATCTACTACTATTACTCCACACATCGACCGCTATCCAGCATGCATCTAGTGTATTAAGTTCATGGAGAAACGGAGTAATGCAATAAGAACGATGACATGATGTGTAAATGAGATCTATTCATGTAGGAATAGCCCCCATCTTGTTATCCTTAATAGCAACGATACATGCGTGTCTTACTGCCCCTTCTGTCACTGGGAAAGAACACCGCACGATTGAACCCATCACAAAGCACCTCTTCCCGTGGCAAAAAAAATGATCTAGTTGGCCAAACTAAACCAAAGATTCAAAGAAGAAATACGAGGCTATAAGTAATCATGCATAGAAAAGATCAAAGAAGACTCAAATAATATTCATGGATATAGATCTGATCATAAACTCAAAGTTCATCGGATCTGAACAAACACACCGCAAAAAGAGTTACATCAAATAAATCTCCAAGAGACCATTGTATTGAGAATCAAAGAGAGAAGAAGCCATCTAGCTACTGCCTACGGACCCGTAGGTCTATGATGAACTACTCATGCATCATCGGAGAGGCACCAATGAGGATGATGAACCCCTCCGTGATGGTGTCTAGATTGGATCTGGTGGTTCTGGAATTTGCGGCAACTGGAATTGTGTTTCGTCGACTCCACTAGGGTTTTTGGAATATTGGGGTATTTATAGGGCGAAGAGGCGGTGCGGGAGGCCACCGAGGGGGGCATAACCCCCTGGGCGCGCCTGGGCTCCTGGGCGCACCCTGGTGGGTTGTGCCTACCTCGGGCCTCCCCTATGGTACTTCTTTTCCCATGTTGTGTCTTCTGGTCCAAAAAAATTCTCAAAAAAGTTTCGCTGCGTTTGGACTCCGTTTGCTACTGTTATTCTGCGAAGTAAAAAAACAAGCAAAAAACAACAACTGGCACTAGGCCCTATGTCAATAGGTTAGTCGCAAAAAATGATATAAAGTTGTTATAAAATGATTGTAAAACATCCAAGAATGATAATATAACAACATGGAACAATAAAAATGATAGATACGTTGGAGACGTATCAAACACGCTGGCTACCTCTCAGCCAAAATCATTCACCGGGCCCAGAGGAGGGCCAGGCCATACCCACGTCTCGACTAGGCGAGCGGGTGGTGTTCGTCCCTCACTTTGTCCTAGGACTAGGCTTCTCGCTCCATCCCTTCATCAGGAGGCTGATGTTCTTCTACGGGCTGGATTTTCATGATCTGGCCCTGAACTCCTTCCTTCATATCTCGGCCTTCATCGTCATCTGTGAGGCCTTCTTGCGGGTCCAGTCGCACTTCGGCTTGTGGCTAAAGGTCTTCAACGTCAAGCCGAAAATAGTCGACGGCCAACAGGCGGACTGCGGCAGGGCGAAGATTAGTAAACTTGCCTGGGTCGAGTGGCCAGAGGGCACATTCATAGACACTGTCGAAGTCTGGCAGAAGGAGTGGTTCTATATCATGCAGCCACGTGACGCGGCATGGACGGCGGCTCCCGAATTCAGATCCGGACCCCCCGCGAGGCTAACCTCATGGACCAAGAAGGGCCTTGACTAGGGGTCCCCCACGGAGGTGGAGTTGCTGCAAAAGCGCATCTCCAACATGATAAAGGCAGGTGCCAAGCTGACCAATGTGGTTCAGGTGATGCTCTGCCGCCGCCTTCTACCATGCCAACAAGGGCCACCCCAATGTGGTCCTACAAGCTCAAGGATCCGGCCACCATGCATTACTTCTATGGCACCACCCACGACAAGCTGTGGAGGGTGTTGTTCAATCCACAGAAGGCGTGGCCGGCCAAGGAGGAAGACATCGGCCTTGACGCCGCGCACCCCCCTAAGGAGGTAACGAAGTTTTTATCCGTTCTATGTTCGGATGTTTATATTTGAGTAGATTTAACCCTTGCTTTCTCACCTCCACAGGGCTGGCTTGAGAAGGCCAAGCAGATGCACAACCCAGCCCCACTGCTCGAAGACCCTAGGTTGGCCCAGCTGGAGGAGATGCTAACCGTGGCGGCGTACAAGGCGACAGAGAAGAAGGAAAAGAAGAAGAAGAAGAGGGAGGCAAGGGAGGCCAGAGAGGGCCTCCGCCCAAGAGTTCATCCGGACACCAAGTCCGGGGACACCCAAGCTCTCTCCACTCACGAGGGGGAGCAGGAAGAGGATGAGGAGGAGAGAGACTCCTCCCATACGAGGAAGAGGGTGGTGTCGGACGATGTCGAGGAGGAGGAGCCTCCCCACGCCCCGAAGAAGCAGTGCAGGCCCAAGATGGTCCTGCCAGATGACAGCTCAGATTCCGAGGAGTCCACAGCGTCGAAAGAGGTTCCAAAGAGGAACCCCTGGGTCAAGCCCCCTGCCGAAAGGTATGGATTTGAAGATTCCCATGCGCTCGTTTCATTAGTCTATTACTGATAGTATATGTGCATTTCATCTTACAGCCCGCCGCGCGCCCACCCCGCTAATCGAACCTCGGAGGGGACTTCTTCGCGGGCCAAACTGGTGGAGAGCGG
This sequence comes from Thinopyrum elongatum, assembly GCA_011799875.1. Taxonomy (NCBI): domain Eukaryota; kingdom Viridiplantae; phylum Streptophyta; class Magnoliopsida; order Poales; family Poaceae; genus Thinopyrum; species Thinopyrum elongatum. The sequence goes on from CM022299.1 coordinate 393,169,086, forward strand.
GACCGCATCACACTCTACACCTCCTCTGGTCATCGGGGAGACCGGTGAGGTGCTGTCCCGAAGGACCCCTCCCGGTCCGGACACGGGAGGTGGTGGTGATGAGATCATGGCCAAGGTCAACACCTCGGTCACCTACGACCAGGAGGGGGGATCCCTCCTGGTGAATAAGGAGGGGGAGCTCGGTTAATCCGCGCCCTCCTGAAAGACGGCTTCCGAGCCCCCAAGGCCCCCGGAGGTGTCAATTCCGCCCTCCACCGTGGGGGAGCCGGGGCCGCGCCGCCAGCGCCGAACACCGGTGATCGGGTTGCTGCTGGGTGGCCGAATGTGATGGAGGAGGCCTTGAACAGCTCCTCCGTCATTGCAGAGCACCTCGCCCTGATGGGGTGGTGTTGCAAAGTATTTAGTCCGTTAACAGCGGACTGAAGGAAGCCTTCGTTGGCCTTCTGACAGGCTTCGAGGTAAGCCATGCAATATTCCTTCCATAAAGTAAATTTTGTGAACAAAGTTTGCGCAATCCTTGTATATAGAAGCCCCCGAGACTCTGTCAGGATTGAAAAACCTGGCAGAGGATCGAAAATCATGGAATTGGGAGTCTAAATTTTGTGATTTTTTGTTTTTGTAGGCCTCGTCCTTGGCGGCGGCTGCTAATGCCGCGGCGCTGGATGAGATGAATCGGAAGCTTAAGAGCTCTGATGAGGAGCTCGACTTTGTCAACAAGCGGTTTGACGAAGCGCAAGGTTGGTCCGGTCGAGACTTTGTATTTTTCTTATCGAGCAAGGTATTCGGGATTATCCCTAAGCAAGAGGTACTTAATTATACTTGCAGCTGTTGCCGTGGAGGTCTAGGGCCTCAAGGCCGAAATGAAGAAGGCCAAGAAAGAGGCGGCCAAACAGAAGGTGGCGGCCAAGTGAGTAGCTGCTGAACTCAAGACGGTGAAAACTGAGAGTGGGAAGCACGAGGCCTGAGTGGCCGAAGTGCAGCAGGAGCTCAAGGATGTCATCACCAAATGTGAGGACCTTGAGCAGAAGAATAAAGATCATGCCACCGAGCTATCCAAGGTGAAACAGGAGATCCAGGAGGTGAGGACGAAGACGCGGGCCGCCCGAGAAGAGCTTCGTCAAGTGAAGCAAATTGTTGATGGTAAGCCGTACTTACCGCAGAGTGTCTTTGGCGGCCACAGGTTCACATTGCTCACGAGAGTCTGGCATTCTTCAGGCGCATTTGCAGAGCTCCCGAGGAGTGCGGCGGATGCGGCGAGGCATTATGCAGCTCGGGAGGGTGATACCGAACACAGGCTATTTTGGGCGTAGTTCTAGGCGCCCGAACACCCTCCCCTCCCGAGCAGCCAGATGAAGCAGCTGATGGAGCTGCATCGAATGGTTGAGCCAACCATGAAGGACATCTATGTCTGGCTGTGGCCTGTAGAGCTGATTCCGAGCAGTTACTTCAGCCTGGTGCAGAAGCTGCGATGTGGCCTCCCAGATTGACATTGTTAAGCGCTCTGTCTGTATTGAGGGAGCTCATATGGCCTTCACGGAGACCATGGTGCACTGGCCCAAGATTAAGCCAGTTGAGATGGCCACCGGTCCCCCGCCTACTGGAAAGGAGCATCGACATCCCGAGCAGTATTTCTCCATCGTGATGGATGGTGCTCAAGCGATAGAGGACCAGTGTCCCAAAGATGTAATCCTTGAATGAATGAACTATCATATGTGAAATGATAATTGGACCTTTTGCTTTATAATGCGGCCGTTTTGTATGGTTTATCATACTTGTATCTTATTTGATTTATTTTGACTCCTATGCGGCCATTTTGAATTTGAAAGTTACCAATCGTCGACTTCAGCCCCCTTGTAGATACTACGAGGGCTGTTTCGTCCTCCGCATTGTGACCCTTAGACGACGCCTCGATGCCCGGAGGTGGTAGTGTGTGAGGGGAACAAGGCAATCGGACTATGCAGTTTTATTGCCTTCACTTAGCATAGGAACTTGACTGCAGGGGTTAGTGACTAGCCCCCAGTGTTTTGTGATGTTCGGGAGAGCCGAGGTATATACCTTTATCACGTGGTTTGTGCAAAGACAAACCCTTTGTATAACACGGGGTAATCACCATTGATTTTGAGTTTGACACTTGTCATCGGATCGCCGACCAGTCCTCGCTTATTATGACAGTCAGTTTTCGGCTTTCTCCACTGAGGTACTTAACCAGGCTAGCCAGAAGTACAATCGCAGTGGTTCTCCCTTTACCTTCTTAGCCGAACATGCGAAACATAAGAAGGTAAGCACAGGAGCCGGGCAACCCAACTATTGACCCAAGACATAATTCAGAACCGATTCATATAATGCAATAACCGAGACGCCGAACACACACAGAAAAAATAGTGCCGGACTTGATGCATAGGGCGAGTATTACGATCGAGCCCCTGGTCTATTTGCCGATTGCATCTTAGGGAAAATGTGTGCCGAACTAGTCGAAGAGCAGAAAAAAGGTGCAATATAAATGACTGCAAGAGGACCGTAGAAGGTGGTCTTTATTTCCAATGAGCTCATGACGTCTATCCGTACAATTCGAACTGCCAAAGCATCTGTTACAGGTACTTTATAAGAAAAAGAGAAAAGTTTTACAGATGAAAGGTTTACACAGGGCCTTGATGCGTGGGTTGATGTCCCTACTGTGCCCTGCTGCATGTCTGCGCCTTTGCTTCTGTTGGGAAGAAGAACTCCATGGAGGGGGTGATAATCGGCTGACGGGCCCTCGGCAAAGAGCCTTGAGAGGTCGCCGTGCTGTTCTAGCTTAATGCCGATAGGTCCTAGATGGTACATGTTAGCGTCCGAAGATGTGTGTGACCGTAGTTCGGTTGAGCCGAAGACTTGGCGTTTAGTTTAGGCCCCACAACTGCCCATGGTATTTTGAGTGTGAAGTTGTGTTGGCGAGGCACGTAGTGTGCGACCGAGGTGGGCATGCTGTGGGGGCGTATCCCTATTTACGTCGAGCGTAGGGAGGCTCCCTGAATGGGGACAGGGCTCGGCCCATTTACTTGCCTCTCGTGCCATGATGGCGGGCTAGTATTTCGACCCTTCGACGTTGGTTTGGTCTTCGGCTGGCAGGGCTGCCGTATGTTCCTTGGTCCGGAGTGAGCGCTCCGTATTACCATTGACTGTGATGATGCCCTTGGGTCTGGGCATCTTTAACTTGAGGTATGCACAATGGGGGACATCATTGAAATGAGCGAACGATGTTCGGCCCAGGAGTGCGTGGTAGCGGCTTCAAAGGGGACAATGTCGAGATCAGGTCTTCGCTTTGGAAGTTGTCCGGTGAGCCGAACACCACTTCCAGGGTTACGGTGCTAGAGTAGCGGGCCTCTATGCCTGGGATTACCCCTTTAAAGGTAGTGTTACTGGGTTTGATCCTTGACGGGTCGATACCCATTTTCCTCACTGTATCTGCATAAATCAGACTGAGGCTACTGCCTCCATCCATGAGGACTCTGGTGAGGTGGTACCCACCGATAATGGGAGCAAGAAGCAGGGCCGCCGATCCTCCATGAAGGATACTGGTCGGATGGTCCCTGCGGTCGAAGGTGATCGGATATGCCGACCATGGGTTAAATTTCGGGGCTACAGGCTCTACGGCGTAGACATCCCGGAGTGCGCGTTTCCACTCCTTCTTGGGTATATGGGTGGCATAGATCTTATTCACCGTCTTTACCTCGGGAGGGAATTGTTTCTGGCCCCCGTTGTTCGGCCTGCTAGGTTCCTCATCGTTCTTGCTGCGGGGGCTTTTGCGTGCGTCCTCGGCTGTGAGCTTGCTGGCCTATTTGATCACCCAACAGTTATGATCGGTGTGGTTGGCGGGCTCGTTAGATGTGCTGTGGGTCTTGCAGGGCGTATCCAGAATTGTGTCCAACTTGGTGGGTCCATCCTGGTTCCCTTTAGAAGGTTTCTTCCGCGGTCTTGATTTTGAGTTTCGGAATCTGGCGTTTACTACCGTGTCATCGGCGTCAGTGCCATTGTGTCGGTGCTTGTTTTTGTTGCGCCGTGGCTTCCCGTTGCCATCCCGGACTTTCGAGGTGCCGGAGTCCTCTGGGTTTTTGCTTCTACGAGCCAAACAGCTATCTTCCCTGTGCAAAAGCAGGTCATGAGAGAGGTAAGTGCTGACATTGTCCTCATCTTATCTTGGCCGAGCCGGCGAGCGAGCCACTCATCCCGGATACTATGCTTGAATGCGTCAATATTTTCGGCATCCGGGCAATCGACGGTTTGGTTCTTTTTGGTCAAAAACTGATTCCAAAACTGCCGGGCTGATTCACCGGGCTGTTGGACCACATGGCTCAAGTCATCGGCATCCGGAGGCCGGACATAAGTGCCTTGAAAATTGGCCCGGAAAGCATCCTTGAGCTCTTCCCAACTTCCTATGGAGTTTTCAGGGAGGCTATTCAGCCAATGCCTGGCTGGTCCTTTGAGCTTAAGTGGTAGGTATTTTATGGCATGGAGGTCATCTCCTCGAGCCATATGAATATGGAGAAGAAAACCTTCGATCCATACGGCCGGGTCTGTTGTCCCATCGTATTGTTTGATGTTTACGGGTTTAAACCCTTCGGGGAACTGATGCTGCATCACCTCATCCGTAAAGTACATGGGGTGAGCGGCGCCCCTAATCTGGGCTATGTCACGCCACAGATCGACTGCCATCTCCACCCGGTGCTACTCCCGAACTCTATCATTTCGGTCACACCAAGTTTGGTATCCGTCCCGTCCAGCCAAAGCGTAATGTCGAGATCCACAGATGGATCTTGTCTGTCCTGCTCTAATGGCCAGGTCATGACGGAGATCATGTTGGTTCTGGCTATGCTGCCTCCTTGCCTTCATGGCGAGGGGGAGCGGGTGGGTGTTCAGCCTCTCCAGGCGGCATGTCCCTTCCTCGAGGGGGCGGTCAGCCTGGTCTGCCTGTGTATATCTTGGTGGTGTAGGCGCAAGGGCCTTGTCATCGAATTGTGGCAGCGGCTTCCGCTTTGGGTAGCTTTTTGTTTGCTGTTGGTAGCCGTACCCCTCTTCGGCTGCCAGGACTTTTGTCCATCTATCATTGAGTTTGTTTTGCTCTGCCTTCAGCTACTGGTGCTTCTTCTTCAAACTTCGCGCAGTGGCTATGAGTTGATGTTTGAATCGCTGTTGGTCCAGTGGATCCTCCAGAACGATGAAATTCTCAGCTCCGAGGCTGACCTCCTCTTCGGAGAGAGGCAGGTAGTTGCTATCTTCGGAGTCATTGGGGTCCTCGGGGTCAAACTGCTCCTCGCGCTACTTCAAATTGTCTGGCTGCTGTTCGGCAGCAGCAGGGTCGCCAAGGTCTTCCATATTGTACAGGGTGTCATCTTCTCCGGTGCCCTTGTTGCTTTCCCTGCCCCGACGCCCCCTGGATCGTCGGCGTTGTCTATGGCGTTTGGGCGGCTCTTCGCCGGGCTTGTTGCTATCTCTCCTGGGGGTGCCGTCCCCATTATTGGCACCATTGCCGTTGTCCCTAAGGGTATCCACCATGTAAACCTCATAGGTGGAGGGGGTCGTCCATCGACCGATGACGGAAGGGGCGGTGTCAGCGTGGACCATGGCTTCGCCATCTTCGTCCATGTTGTCAGCCTCCTCAGAGGCATAGTCCAACATGTCGGTTAAGTCCTCGACATTGGCTACCAAGTGGGTGGTGGCTGGGACGTAAAATTCCCTGTGGCCCGCCTCGAGGCCCTGCTGAGCATAGGCTGAGGATGGACCATCCAAGATAGTCATCATCTGGATCCGATCAAGTGCCTCATTTAACAGGGCGAGACCGGCCGGATTGGCGTATGAGATTTCTTCGGAGTCGACCTCCAGTGTGATGGTGCAGCGAGAGGTGAGTCTGGCCAGGGCTGACTCCTGGTCTTCGGGCGCCGAACTTGTGCCAAGGCTCAAAGCCGGATCCATGGTAAGGAGGGTGAGTCCAGCCGAGGGTGACTCCCGGTCTTCGAACGAGGTGATCGCGTCTAAGCTCGAAGCCGGTTGCACGGGAAGAGCCGATCCAGAAATCGAATCAGGGAGAGGTCCCAAAGTTGATGCTTCAGGGCCTGTGGGCGTCTCGGATGAGGTTGAGAAGGCAGTGAAGATTAGATCGCCCGAGTGTCGGCGACGTACTCTAGGTTACCAAACCTGATCTAGTGCTCCGAGGAAAAATTGTCGACCTGGTAGAGATGACCGGTCGAGTCGGCGTACAGAATGATGCTGCCAAACATGAAAAGTTGGCCGGGGATGAAGATGTCCCCGGTGTTGATGCCATCTTTGATGATCAGGCGAGCCATCGATCCTTTGGCAATCCAACAACGGAACTCTCAATGAAAGAACCAATGTCGGTGTCAAAACCGGCGGATCTCGGGTAGGGGGTCCCGAGCTGTGGATCTTGGATCAATGGGGAATGAGGAATAAGAGGTAAAACCCTACATCCTGCTTGGTTATATTGATGGGTATAGGATGATTACAGAGTCGATCTACCACGAGATCATATGAACTAAACCCTAGGCGAGTAGGATGATGGTTGTTGTTCTAGCCTCTACGGACTAAACCCTCTTGTTTATATAGACACCAGGGGTACTAGGGTTACACATGGTCGGTTACAAGGAAGGGATAAATATGATGATTCTTCACTCCTTTCCTTGGAGGACACACCAAGGCACCAGAGGCTTCCCATCCAGATACGGAGTCTCCTCGTAGTTCGGTCTTCTAGCAGTTCATAGTACGGCCCTCCTGTCCGGCCCATGAGAATTGGGCCGGCAGCCCTAGGACCCCTTAGTCCAGGACTCCCTCACATGGATTATATAATGAAAAAGTATGAACACCGACAAATAGAATGAAGTGTATGAACATGAACGTAATGTTGGTGGAAATACGTACTCCCCCAAGCTTAGGCTTTCACCTAGCTTGGTAATCACCACCCGTAGCCTGGGTAATAGTCAGAATGATAGCTTGTGGAGGCTCTTGGTGCAGCCTCCTCAGTCTGACGGGCAGCCTCTACTGTTGCATTGTACTCACGCGCACTCTCTCTCATAGATGTATTATCTTCCTTTACTCTGATAATCAAAGAGAGCAGATGCAGGCAAAACAAGATGTATGATAGGTTTTTTTATTAAACATCAAGTTATAGTTATAATTCGTTGCCCCATACTTAATGAACTTATGGCGCTGCATTGCATCAAAGTCTAAATATCTAGCGGGTAAAATAGGGTCATTAGGTAAAGGTGAAACCCTTAGCCTTGCAGCTAAGAGGGAGGCATAAATTCCTCCATATAAATGACCACTATCAGCATTATGTTGCAGCCTACGTGCAACAATTGCTCCTAGATTATAATGTTTAATCCCCGTCAGAGTAGTGTGTATCAGGCTCAAGTCCGGGGCACATAGCATGCTGCAATCTTGTTTATCCGTGACGCATTTGCCATTAAACAAAGTAACAGATAGAGGGAAATTGTAGACTTTTTATTCTAGCTTGTGTAACTCCTCTATCCTCACCACAGCAAAGGCTAGTTAAGAACATCTCATACTCAGATTTTGGTGGTTCGTCTAGCGAACCCCAATATGGAATTTTGCATGCATCACAGAATTCTTCTAAAGGAATAATAAAGGTTCTATCATAGAGGCAACATGAGACTCTAAATTCACGAGGATGATACTTAAACTTTTTGATGAATGATTCAGTAAGGTTGTAATGCTGAGTGCACTTATCTGCGATGACGGGTGCTAGCTCAGTATTGTGAACATAATGATCAAATTCTTCTTTAATTCCTGTAACTTTCATGAACTTGTCACACGGCCATAGGCATGACTTGGTGTCAGTATCCCCCACTGAACTTGCCCTTGGTTCATCATAGGCTTGTCGTACCAGGCTCTCACTCGACGATGCCTCCGAGGACCTCCTCCTCGAAGAACTCTTCCTAAAGAGGTGCATTTTATTTGCGAACAATTTCTGAAAGTTTTGGGACACAAAATAATATCAATAAAACTTCACAAGATTGATAGCAACTACTCATATGGATGTCTAGAGGCTATATCAAGCATTCAAACTACCTAGAACTCAAAGAACTCCACATGCAAGCTCATTTATAGCAGCACCAAGAGTAGCTAATTGATCATAATATAAACCACTAGAGCAAAAGCTAATTCAACCAATGGAGGAGTCACATACCAAGTAGCAATCCCCCCAGACAGTTTCAAAAACGGAGCTTCAAGCAAAGAGATCAAAATTCGCGGGTTTGTGGGAAAGAACACAAGAGAGAGAGCTAGAGTGATTTTTTTCTGGAGGTAGGTGACGAAGTGAGCTAAAGTGATAAGTGAGGGGGCCTTGTGGGGCTCACTACCAACCAGGGCGCGCCAGGATGGTGTGGCACGCCCTGGTGCCAAGTGGGCACCTGGGGCACTGATGACCCACAAGTATAGGGGATCAATCATAGTCCTTTCGATAAGTAAGAGTGTTGAACCCAACGAGGAGCAGAAGGAAATGATAAGCGGTTTTCAGCAAGGTAATTTCTACAAGCACTAAAATTGTCGGTAACAGGTAGTTTGATAGCAAGATAATTTGTAACAAGTAACAATAGTTACAAGGTGTGCAGTAAGATAGCCCAATCCTTTTTGTAGCAAAGGACAGGCCGGAACGGTCTCTGATTATAAGTAAAATGTTCTTGAGGACACACGGGAATTTCATCTAGTCACTTTCATAATGTTGGTTTGATTCACGTTCGCTACTTTGATAATTTGATATGTGGGTGGACCGGTGCTTGGGTGCTGTTCTTACTTGAACAAGCCTCCCACTTATGATTAATGCCTCTTGCAAGCATCCGCAACTATGAAAGAATAATTAAGATAAAATCTAACCATAGCATTAAACGTATGGATCCAAATCAGCCCCTTACGAAAAAAGCACATAAACTAGGGTTTAAGCTTCTGTCACTCTAGCAACCCATCATCTAATAACTACTCCACAATGCATTCCCTTAGGCCCAAAGATGTTGAAGTGTCATGTAGTCGACGTTCACATAACAACACTAAGGGAATCACAACATACATATCATCAAAATATCGAACGAATATCAAATTCACATGATTACTTGCAACATGACTTCTCCCGTGGCCTCAAGAACAAAAGTAACTACTCCCACAACATATTCATGCTCAAGATCAGAGGGGTAATAAATATCATAATGGATCTGAACATATAATCTTCCACCAAATAAACTGGCTAGCATCAACTACAAGATGTAATCAACACTACTAGTCACCCACAGGTACCAATCTGAGGTTTTGATACAAAGATTGAACACAAGAGATAAATTAGGGTATGAGATGAGATGGTGCTATTAAAGATGTTGATGAAGATTGGCCTCCCGAAGATGAGAGGGTTGTTGGTGATGACGATGGCTTCGATTTCCCCCTCCGGGAGGGAAGTTCCCCCGGTGAAATCGCTCCGCGGGAGGGCAAAAGTGCTCCTTCCGAAGTTCCGCCTCGATACGGTGGCGCTTCGTCCCGAAAGTCCTCTCCTTATTTTTTTTCTAGGTCAAAAGACCTGATGTACCAGAAGGTGGGCACCAGAGGTGGTCTTGGGCCCCCACTACCCACCAGGGCGCGCTAGGAGGGGGTGGTGTGCCCTCGTGCCTAGTGGGCACCTAGGTGGCCCCCTCCGGTATTTCTTTTCTCCAGTATTTTTTATATATTACAAAATAATTCTCCGTAAAATTTCAGCTCATTTGGAGATGCGCAGAATAGGTATCTCTGACGTAGCTTTTTCAGGTCTAGAGTTCCAGCTGCCGGTATTCTCCCTCTTTGTGTAAACCTTGCATATTATTAGAGAAAAGGCATTAGAATTACTCCACAAAGTGTTATATTGGATAAAAATACTATAAATAACAGTAGGAAAACATGATGCAAAATGGACGTATCAACTCCCCCAAGCTTAGACCTCGCTTGTCCTCAAGCGAAAGCCGATATCGAAAATCATGACCACATGTTCAGAGAGAGAGGCATCGATAAAAACAAAATACAGACAAAGAAGCATCATGTTCATTATTATAACAGCAGTAAACTTTATCATAAAACTTCTCATGAGCAAGTAATAATTCATCACAACATCAAAGTATGAAGCATAAACTTTACTGAAAACTATGTTCTCAGTCAACTTTGCAATTGCAATTCATCATATTTTCAGGAAGGGTCTCGTATCGGAGCCTTTGGGCAAGTCCACATACTCATCCATCATTTAGTCTTTTATGATTGCTAACACTCACAACATATATATGGATCAAAAAGTTTCAACTGGACACATAGAAAGATATGGGCTTATAGTTTCGCCTCCCAACTGATTCACCTCAAGGGTGATGTCAACAATAATAACTAATGATCACTCATATCCAACTGGGTATATGTGCCTAGATATTTCCCCACCACATGATGCTTGCAAAAGAGTAAATAAAAAGGAATAGAGAAGAACACTTTGGCTCTTACTTAAAAGGTGAATACATAAAAGTAAAAGATAGGCCCTTCGCAGAGGGAAGCAGAGGTTGTCATGCGCTTTTTGGTTTTGTATGCACAAGCTCTTAATGCAAAAGAACGTCATGTTATATTGGCCCTTATGATAGCAACCTTTATTATGCAGTCTGTCGCTTTTATTACTTTGCCATCACAAGTTTGTACAACGCTTATTTCCCCTTACACTAAAAGATCATACCCATTTAGAAGCAATTTTTATTGCCTTATGCACCGATGACAACTTACTTGAATGACCTTACTCAATCCACAGGTAGGTATGGTGGACTCTCAAGACATGAATTTGGGTTTACGGTTTTTGGATGCACAAGTAGTATCTCTACTTGGTGCGGATTTTGGCTAGCAAAGATATTGGGCAAGCACCACATGTTGGAGGATCTATGACAATATAACTTCTAAGTGAATATGAACAAACATAAATCATTACGTTGTCTTCCTTATCCAATGTCAACAATTTGGCATAAGATATTTAATGGGGGCTCACAATCATAAAAGATGTCCAATATGGTATATTTGCATGTAAATCTTCTCTTCCCTTATTAATTCTTTCATGAATTGCATCATTGACCAATCGATGTTTATCAACTTTCAATAAATTTTACCACTTATACTTTTCCTTATGTAATGTCATTACTTCCCATAAGATTAGCATATGATATTTTTATTATTTCCTTTATTTTGATTGAAACAAGAAAGTAAAGAAGCAAAAACTCAAACTAAACTTTATTATATAACTCTCACTCGATTACATAGATGGATAGATCATGAAACTAGCACTCGAAAATAGATCATACTACACTTTTATTGAACTAAATCACGAAATGAGTAGGGATCGAACTAAGATAGGTAAAGGTAATAAAAGTGATGGTGATACAATACTGGGGCATCTCCCCCAAGCTTGGCGAAAGCCAAGGGGAGTGCCCATACCCGTGTACTCAAGTCTCCTTGGGTGATGATGGTGATGGTGATGGTGGTGGTGATGAGGTAGTAAGTTTGTCCTCTGGCTTCCATGGCAGGGGTTCACCATCATAAGAGGATGCACGATTCTCCTGAGTCCTTGTCGGGGCACGACACCTATGGGATCCCGAGAGACCCCTTTATGATTCGGCGGGGGGAGAGGTACACGCAAAGAGCAGAACCGGTGATCGACGCGTGAGGTTTTTACCCAGGTTCGGGCCGCTGATCAACGTAAAACCCTACTCCTGCTTTGTGTTCTTATTGATGTTCTTGAGCCCAGCCTTCAGGAGCGCTCGCAATGAACAGTACGTTCAAAGAGCAGCTACGCATGCAGAATGGGCCAAAAGTTCCCCTCCTCTGTAGCAGTTGCCTTGGGCCTCCTTTTATATGCTCAAAGGGGTCTCCACAGTGGCAAAATGTACATACATTGAGGTGTAAAGTAGCTACAGGGTATCATACCTAACCCCTGACGGATTAGGACAGGCGCATTTAATGCACCGTGAGGTGTCCGTTTAGGTGTCCTCACTTTCTTGGGGATGGAAAAAGGGGCCATCCCATCAGCACCGCTTAAGCTCTCCTCCACTGGCGCGCCGCCACGCATCCATGGAAGGAGCCAGAATGTCAGACTCGTCACTGTGCCGAAGCGGTGGCACAGTGGCAGAATCTCGCCAGGCGCCGAAATTTGCTGGGCGCCAAGCCTTGCCGGACGCCGAGCCTTGCCGGGCGCCAAGCCTTGCCGGGCGCCAAGCCTTGCCGGGCGCCGATCCTTGCCGGGCTCCTCAGGCCACCCCGACAAGGATCTTGCCGGGGAGACTGGCCTTCGATTTCCAGCTTTGCTTATTTGCTGATTCTCAGATCTCTGACTTGATGATTTCCTTGATGACTTAAATCGACCTTGAGCTGATCCCGGCAAGCCTTACCGCGGGGACGGCTACAACTGCCCGTGCACAAGTAAGGGGTACTAGTGGCCCAATACTTAGTACACCGACAGGAGCCCCCGGGCCTGGGCCATACACGAGTGCGAGGCGTTGTTGGGCTAGGCCCAAACAGTGCACGGGCACGCGTGGCAGGGAATTAACTGCTCGCAAAGATCTTGTTTTACTGTGCCCCCACTACGCGCACCGAGCGCGCGATGTGAGAAGTGTGCCAAAAAGGCTGCAAACTGTTTCGCGCCCACAGAGGCGCATTCATATTGGGGGATAAACAAGGTGGCCCCGCTCCTTCCCCATAAAAAGGAGAAGTCGTGGAGGCGCAAACCCATTCACCCCCCTCTTCTTCCCAATCTGGCTATCGCCATCGCCTTCCTCTGCTCGAGCTCAGAGCGAAACCTTCCTTCTCTTCTGCTCACCGCTCCCGTGCTCGTTCCGTCCTCCGGCTTCCATCTCCACAGCCGCCATGCCGCCCAAGACCAGCAAAGGCAAGGGCACAGACAAGGAGGCGAAAGCCGAAGTTCCGGAAAGCGAGCTGGTGAAGATGCGGAAGAAGCTCGTCGTCTTCCCTCCGCCGCTTGACGCCGAAACCTTGAAGGGACGATACCAATGCATGTGGGCGAAGGGAACACAAGCCCACCCCGCCACACGCGTCATCCCAGGTGCTAGTTCCAAAGGCGGATCGTACAAATACCCCTTCTTCACTGCGTACTTTTATTGCGGGCTCTGTCCACCTTTTTCCGATTTCTTCAATGACATCATGTATACATACGGCTTCCGCCTTCTTGACTTCACGCCGAATGCCGTATTTTGCATGTCGATCTTTGCCCATCTTTGTGAAAATTTTGCCGGCGTGATCCCCAATTCTGCTCTTTTCCGCCACTATTTCTATCCTCGAATCCAAAAAGGAGAGGCTCTCTCTGGATCTATTGCTTGGATTCCAAGGGCCTGGAACAAAGAGATATACCCAGATGGAGTTTACCGTGAAAAGTGGGACGAGTGGCGGGCCGAATGGTGCTGGATCCAGGAAGCAGATCCTCATCCTTTTTGCCATCCCCGGCGACAGAAGGTGGTCCGCGGCAAGGATTGGGGCGATCTCGCCACAGAAGACGAGAAGCTCACAATCGCCACTACCAGAATTCTCCGCTTGAAGGCTGCCGGGCTGACAATGGAGATGATCGGCTTCGACTTCCTCCGCCGCCGCATCGCCCCTCTGCAGAATAGGGGAAGGCCAGCCTGGGAGTATAAGAACGCAGCGGATGTCATGAGGCTGCGCCCCGGGCTGAACAACAACTTGACTGTTATGCAGCTTGGCGCTCTCCGCGAGAAGTTAGTCCAGCGTGAAGACAACACCGGCTGCCGGCAAGGATCGTCCCCTTGTGCAACAACTCTGCGCTGGGGTTGATCATTGCTTTCTTGCCGATGTTCAACGCCCACGGCCTTGACCCGACCTGGGTCGAGCCAAGTGAGGAAGAAGCGCAGAAATTCTTCGACAATCTGACGGAAAAGCCTGTCCGGCAAGAGCCAGATCTTATTCGCGCCACCACGGATCAGGAGGTAGCATACATCGCTACCAGAGTGGAGGAAGCGAATCTTGCCGCGGAGGCTGGCAGCGTTGGCTTCACAGAGTGGGAAGCCAGCGAGGCAGAGGTGGTAGTGGAGGCGAAGCCTGCCGGGGAGGACGAGGTTGCCGGGGAGGAGAGCGGCGCAGCCGCTGAAATCTCGTCCGGCGAGGACTCAGTCGAAGAAGAAGAGACGCGAGAAGAGCCCCCTCCCCCGAAGAAGAAGGCGAAGCGTGTTCTTCGGAAGGTTGCGTCTGACATCCCGGCAAGCCAGCCCTCTTCGAGCGGCGAAGCCCCCGGCAAGAAAGTGGCCGGCAAGACCGGACCGCGGCAGGGGGCCCGTCAACAGCCTGCACGGCGTGCGAGGCCCGCACCAGCGGCCACTGCTGGGGCGGCAGGAGGGTCTCGCACCACTGCACCGGAAGCTGCCCCGGCGCCTGCCACAGCCAAGCGGCCTAGGACTCCTCCTCCGCCTCCCCACCCAGACACCGCAACGGAGGTCGACTTTGACATCTCCGGCTTTAGTCCGGAGTGAGAGGAAGAAGAGTAAGTACTTTGCCACAGCTTTTACCTTCCAATCTTGCATCAATCTTTACTGACTTGCTTGTATTGCTTCTGCAGTGACACAGAAACCTTGCTGGAGAGGATGGCGAAGAGGTCAAGGACTTCTACGGGCGACGAGCCCCCGGCAGGCTCCACTAGCGTGCCAGAGACCATCATCGTGAGCCCGGAGCCTAGTCCTCAACGCAGCCCCCAGCGTAAGTTCATTGTCCCTTTTTCTGTTGGCTGGTGCCGAGGCTTCCATTCTTGTCGCTGATATCTTTGGGTTCACAGGAGAAGAATGGCAACAAGGAGAAGATTGCCCCATCGTGCCTCCTTCATTGACTGCTCCGCCCACAAGCACATCTCCGGCAAGAGATCCTGCCGACGAGCCCGTCCAGATTGAGGAGGAGCCGACAAGCACGGACTCCGGCAACCCACCCCCGGCAACCGGAGTTGCCGGGAGAGGCGAAGCTACCTCTCGACAGCCCGACGCAGGTACTCGATCGCCTCAAAGTGCTAGTTATTCTTTTCCCCTTACTTCTTTATCTTTGATCACTTCAAAATTTAAAAACTCGATCTTATTCTGACCTTCTCCTTCTCCCTTCAGAGTTCTCTGAGATGGAACATATGGACATCGACGCCGTCATTGAGGAGACCGCCAGGGATGCTACCGCCGAAGCAGACAGGATCACTGCCAGCGAGGCCACCAAGGATGATGTTGCCGGGGCCGGTGATGCTCTTGACGGGGAGGCCGCCAAGACAGCACGAAAGGAAATCGCGGAAGAACTTGCTGAAGAGGGCGACAGGGAGGCTGGGGACCATACTGACGGCATTCCTGCCGCAGGAGCGCCGGGCGCTGCATCAGCCACGGAGCTCCCTGTCACTGGTGAGGCGGCCACTGAAGACCAGCCATCAACATCTAACGAGCCCTCATCCAGCAAGTATCTCAAAGTTGGCGAAAACCTATTCATCAACTTGCTAGGGACGGCAAGCACGGAGGCACCAGCCGAAGGAGAAATTTTTGAGGAAATTATTGCCGCTGCCGGGCTCAAAGTTGTTGACGATCCCAGTGCTAGCAATGGCAAGTCTGAAGAGGATCGGCTCCTTCAGGCCATGGGCGAAAACTTCCGCAAACTCCAGGCTCTCCATCGTGCCCGAAAAGAGAAGGCGGACTCCAGAATGGCAGTTGTCGAGGCAGCCGAAGTGGATTTTCAAAGGCGCGTCACACAAATGCAAATCTGGCATGCCGAGGCCCTTCAAGAGCTGGTTGCCGGTCGAGAACAAGTGAGCCAGCAATGGAATGAGGTCCTCCTGAAGCAATCAGACATGGAGAAGGCCCATGATGAAGCTGTTCAAAGGATCGCTGCCAAAGATGCTCTCCTGACGGGGCGCCGCGTTGCTCTTGACGCTTTCGAAGAAGATCTCACCGCACGTGAGCAGGCGCTCGCCGCCAAGCTTCGTAGCAAGGATGAAGACATTGAAAATCTTGTCGCGCGGCGGACACAGGAGCTGGAGCAGAAGCACAAGGAGGCGCTCGAAGCTCTAACTGCAAGTCACGCCGGCAAGCTCAAGGAGGCCGTCGATGCTGCCGAAGTTGCAGAGGCCGCCAAGAACGAGCTGAGCGACAAAGTGAAGAGGCTGGAGACGGATCTTGACGAGCATGGCAAGGAGCTCTCGACGCTCAAGGGGGACAGGGAAAAAACCCTCCACTCCTTGGCGGAGATGCAAGTCGCCCTGTCTGGCAAGACCAAGCAGCTCTCCTCTGCGGCTGATGATATTGCGGTTCTGGAGCTGAAGCTGACCACGCTGCAGAAATCCCTCGAGGCCGGCAGGGCCCGTGAGAAGGCTCTACTCAAGGATCTCCAAGGAGAGAGGAACCTGCTCAAGAGCGCTGCCGCTGCCCAGGCTGATTATGAAAAGGGAGTGGAGATCTGGACTGACCGTCTCATCGCCACCGCGGAGAAGCTTACCGCAGAACTGTCAACCATGGGCTTGTCGAACTTCAGATATTCTTCCGAGGAAAGAATATCTCCAAGCGCCAGGTTGACGATGTTCTTTGAAAGCATCATCAACGCGTTGAGGGCGCTCCAGTCCAGCCGGGCGACCCAACTGGCGAACGAGACTCGCCGGCTTTGCCGGGCCGTCCTTCGCAAGGTGCTCCTCAAGGTGGTGCACAGCAATCCCGGCATCGATCTCTCCAGCGCACTCGGCCACCTGCCAAAGGATGCAAATGTTGAGGCGCTTGAGAAGTGCATCGCGCCGATCCTTGAGAAGGTGGACTCCATCAAAAGGATCGAAGGCCAGCGCAGGGATTGAGCGCTTCCCTTTTATTCTTGCCGCCACCATCTCATGTAAAAGACAGTTAAGTCTCGAGTTAGGACTGCGGCAACTCATGGATGTAATATAATTTAACTATGTTTAGGCTCATGCTAGCTACTTTCCTTGTCTGATTCCTTTATGTATGGAGTTCATCCTACGCTTACTGAAAAACTTGCCGGCGCGCAACCTGCCGCGAGCGCTGGGTGCGGGACTTCAGCAGCCTGCTGGAGGCGCATCGGCCGGCAAGACTCCTTGGCGCTCTCAGTGCAGCCACTTAAATCGTTGAGTGGACTCGAAACAAAATAAGGGCGCAACTGATTACAACAAGGGTTCCTTCGCGTGCGGATTTTCCATACAAGGGTCGGAATCGTCCAAGGAACTAACTTGGTAATAAAAAAACTTGCTCTGAGTTTTTAGGACTTAGCTTTCCGTCTTTGTCCTTCCTCCGGCAAGCATACGATTCCGAACGTCACCAACTGGTATTCATGTCTCCCTTCCTCCCCCGGCAAATGTGCGCGCGAGGAATCCTTCTGTCTTTAAGAAAAAGAAAGAAGAGAAAATAAAGAGATGAAACCTTGGCGGTTCGTTAGAACTTACCGGGATCAGGTGTTATACAACATCTTAGACAAACATGCATATATGAATGTGAACATGAGAATCAATAAGGAAATGTACAACACTTAAATTTATTCATCTGTGCTCAGGGTCTGCGCCTGGCTTTGTACAAAGGATCACATGCCTTGCCGGCAAGACTTGTACAAAAAGGTGGTTGCCGGGAGCCCCCGGCAACCGCGCCTTATGGATAGAACTTGCGAAGATGTTCAATATTCCAGGAATTACTCACTGGAACGCCATCCTCGGTCTCCAGGCGGACAGCGCCAGGCCTGGTGACTCGTACTACCCGATAAGGGCCTTCCGTGGCGTCAACTTGTTTGAATTCTTGGCGGACTGAATCCGTCGAAGAACAAGGTCGCCTTCCTCAAGGCTTCGGGCATGAACTTTGCGGCTATGATAGCGGCGCAAAGCTTGCTGGTAGCGTGCAGCTCGCACAGCAGCCTGAAGACGATTCTCCTCAAGGAGCACAGCGTTATCTTGCCGCAGTTGCTCTTGCTCGAGCTCATCATAAGCGAGCACTCGAGGAGATCCGTATATGAGTTCCGTGGGGAGAACTGCTTCCGCTCCATACACTAGAGCGAAGGGCGTCTGGCCGGTGGCTCGATTTGGTGTCGTTCTGATTGACCAAAGAACCGCCGGCAACTCATCAATCCAGCGTCTTCCGCACTTTTTCAGCCTGTCAAAAGTTCTGGTCCTGAGACCGCGCAGCACTTCAGCATTGGCCCTCTCCGCTTGGCCGTTGCTTCTCGGGTGAGCAACAGAGGCAAAACAAATCTTGCCGCCAAGGTCTTGGACGTACTGCATGAAGGTGCGACTTGTGAACTGCGTGCCGTTGTCGGTGATGATCCTGTTAGGCACACCGAAACGGCAAACAATTCCTTTGAAGAACTTGACAGCCGACTACGCTGTCACCTTCCTCACTGCTTCCACCTCCGGCCACTTTGTGAACTTGTCGATAGCAACGTACAAGTACTCAAAGCCCCCGGCAGCACGGGGGAAGGGGCCCAGTATGTCGAGCCCCCAGACCGAAAATGGCCAGGAGAGAGGGATTGTTTGAAGAGCTTGAGCTGGCTGATGTAATTTCTTCGAATGAAACTGGCACGCTTCACACCTAGTTACTAGTGCAGTCGCATCCTGGAGGGTGGTGGGCCAAAAGAACCTTGCTGGAATGCTTTCCCGGCAAGCGCTCTTGACCCTATGTGAGAGCCACACATGCCCCCATGTATCTCTGCCAACAGCTCTAGTCCATCTTCCCGAGGAATGCACTTCAATTTCACACCGTTTGGTCTCTTTCTGTACAGGACATCATCGACGAACTTGTACATAACAGACCGACGGGCTACTCTCTCCGCTTCTTCTTGTTCCTCAGGGAGTTCACCTATCTGAAGGAAATGGACAATGTGCTGCGCCCATGCTGGAGCCTGAGGCTCGACGGCTAGGACTAAAGGCATCTCCTCCGCCGGGGGGACGTTTGTCTCGACAGCAAGGGCCTGAGGCCCTGCCGGAGCCTATTGCTCCCCAGCAGGCGTGTCGATCCCGGCAACTTCCTTGCCGGCGGCTCCGGGGAGCTCTGCCGGGAAGTATTGGCCAGAGTTCAACTTTCTTCTCTTTTCTTGCCGCATCGATGGCGCCACGGATGGTTGAGTCAATTGGAGCACAAAAGTTCCTGGTTCCACAGGCAACTTGAGGGCAGCACGCTTTGACAGGTCATCAGCAACGCTGTTCTCGGCACGAGGAACGTGCTCCATCTGCAGACCGTCAAAGCGCTCTTCCAATTTCCTCACTTCATCTACGTAGGCTTGCATCAACGGACTTTGATAGTTCTTGTTGACCTGCCTGACGACAAGCTGTGAATCACCTTTGATAATGAGCTTTTTGATACCAAGGTCTGCCGCGATCCTAAGACCGGCAAGCAAACCTTCGTACTCTGCAGTGTTGTTGGTTGAACTCTCCCGAGGAAAATGCATTTGGACTACGTACTTGAGGTGCTCTCCGGTGGGTGCAACAAGCAGCACACCAGCACCAGCGCCTTGCAGCGAAAAAGCCCCGTCAAAGTACATAACCCATTGCTGATCGGTTTCCTTGCTGGGGAGACTTGTTTCTTGAACTTCTTCGTCTGGCGTCGGGGTCCATTCTGCAATGAACTCCGCCAAGGCCCTGGTCTGAATTGTGGAAGTGCTTTCAAACTTAAGACCAAAGCTGGACAGCTCCAACGCCCACTCCACGATCCTGCCGGTTGCCTCCGGATTTTGCAAAATCCGTTGCAACGGAAAGCGAGTGACGACGGTGATCTCATGTGCTTGAAAATAATGGCGCAGCTTTATTGAGGCCATAAGGAGGCCGAAAAGCAACTTCTGCACACCAGAATATCTTGATCTAGCCCCTTGTAAGAGGGAGCTAACAAAATAAACTGGGCGCTGCACCACCTTTTTCTTCTGCATGGGCTCTTCTGTTTGCGCTGATCCTGTCTTGCCGGGATCATCCCTCGCCGGGGAAGATCTTGCCGCGTCACTTGGCGGTCCTGCCGCTGATGTTGCCTCCTCATCAGCTTCCCTCTGCGCCACCAGCGCAGCACTAACCACTTGATTTGTTGCCGCCAGATACAGCAGCAACGGCTCTTGTGGTTTAGGTGCGACTAGCGTCGGCGGAGAAGAAAGGTATTTCTTCAAATCTTGCAGCGCTGCCTCCGCTTCCGGAGTCCATTTCATTGGACCCGCCTTCTTCAAAATTTTGAAGAAGGGCAGGGCGCGCTCAGCAGATTTGGAAATAAACCTGCTTAGAGCAGCAACACAGCCGGCAAGACGACGCACATCCTTGACGCGTCTCGGCGCTTCAATTTGCTCAATGGCTTTGATCTTGTCGGGGTTCGCTTCGATTCCCCGGCAAGATACAAAGAATCCGAGGAGCTTGCCGGAAGGAACACCGAACACGCACTTCTCAGGGTTGAGCTTCAAGTTGATCTTGCGCAAGTTCGCAAATGTTTCTTCTAAGTCTTGAATGAGCGTTGCTTTATCCTTAGTTTTGACCACTATATCATCCATATACGCCTCCATATTTCTATGGAGTTGTGGCTCAAAACCAATCTAGATTGCTCTGGCAAATGTTGAACCAGCACTTTTCAACCCGAAAGGCATTCGTATAAAACAATACGTACCACATGGGGTGATAAAGGTGGTCTTCTCTTCATCTTCCTTTGCCATAAAAATCTGATGATACCCTGAATAGGCATCAAGGAAGGACAGGAGATCACAACCAGCGGTGGCATCCACGATCTGGTCGATGCGCGGCAAGGGAAAAGGATCTTTTGGACAAGCTTTATTGATATCTGTGTAATCGATACAAAGCCTCCATTTCCCGTTCGCCTTCCGCACTACGACTGGATTAGCCAACCAGGTTGGATGAAGCACCCCTTTGACCAATCCTGCCGCCTCTAGCTTTTTAATCTCTTCGGCAATGAATTCTTGCCGCTCCAAGGCCTGTTTCCTCACCCTTTGCTTGACGGGCCGCGCATGGGGATAGACAGCAAGGTGGTGCTCAATTACTTTCCTGGGAACACCGGGGATGTCAGACGGTTGCCATGCAAACACGTCGACATTCGCCCGCAGGAAAGCAACGAGCGCGCTTTCCTATTTGTCATCTAAGGTGGAACTTATTGTGAAAGTTCCCCCCATTCCGTCCTCCCTGGCAGGCACCTTCTTAGTTTCCGGCGGGGCAGCCTTGGACTTCTTGTTCTTGCCGGTGGAACTCTCTGGTGCGTCCTCGACGGAAGCGCAGCACTCCGAGGAGGTGCGCTTGCCGGAGTTGGCGCCAAGGTTCCTGCCTGTCTTCTTCTTCCCCCCGGGAGTTCCAGCGGCAGGAGCAGATGCCTTGATGGCAGGTGCTGCAACTGCTTCCCGGTAAAGTTGGTCAGCACAGATGAGCGCATCCTTCTTGTCGGAATGGATAGTGATGACGCTCAACGGCCCAGGCATCTTCAAGACGTTGTATGCGTAGTGTTATGCCGCCATGAACTTAGCCAGCGCT
The DNA here is from genome assembly GCA_011799875.1 of Thinopyrum elongatum. Taxonomy (NCBI): domain Eukaryota; kingdom Viridiplantae; phylum Streptophyta; class Magnoliopsida; order Poales; family Poaceae; genus Thinopyrum; species Thinopyrum elongatum. The sequence continues at coordinate 393,190,582 of CM022299.1, forward strand.
GGCCGACCAAGGATCCCATTGTATGACATGGGGATCTTGGCGACATCAAACACCACCTTTTCGGTCCTGAAGTTAAGCTCGCTGCCAAATGTTACCGGCAGTGTGATCTTGCCCTTAGGCTGGGTTCTTCCCGGGTTGACCCCTTGAAACATACCCGTTTCCTCGAGGTCTTCGTCGGGAATCTGAAGCTTTGTGAGCACGTCTGGTGATATTAAGTTTAGGCCGGCCCCGCCGTCAACTAACATCTTCGTCACCTTGAGTTTGCGAATTGTCGGGGAAACCAACAATGGCAAACACCCGACCGCAGTTGTGCGATCAGGGTGATCCTCGGTGTCAAAGATGATAGGCGTGCTGGACCACTTCAGAGGCCTACAAGCATCAGGGGATGGCTCTGCCGCATTAACCGCCCGCACCCACTGTTTAAGTTGGTGGTGGGAAGAATGCAGCGAGGCACCCCCATCAATGCACATAGCCTCCGTAGCCTTCTGGAATTCCTGCTCACTTGATTCGTCATCTTCTTCATCATCATCTCCTTCTTTATCTCGGCCCCGAGCGGGCCGATCCTTCTGCTGTTTGGCCTTGCCGCGGCGACCCCCTCGGCCACCGCGTTTCTTGCCGGACCCCTCAGCACCATCTTGGGCCTTCTCCTTGTCTCGCCGCTCGTATTCGGCCTTCTGCTTCTCGGCAAGCTGCTCAACTTGCCGGCAGTCCTGGAGATCGTGGCCCTTAGTGCGATGGATCTTGTAGTATTGCTTGCCGGAGTTCTCCGACTTGTCGGCAGCCGCCAAGGCCTGACAGGAAGGGCAACCGGCAAGATCCTTGCTGGGGGTGCTAACCTTGGCCTTCTTGGCGGCGCCGGGGTTGCCGGATTCCTCGACGGCAAGCACGGCCTTGCCTCCGCGCTTCCTATTCCGCCACCGGCCTTTCCTTGACGGAGCCGCGACATCTTCTTCTTCCGAGTCGCCTGTCGCACCAACAGCTTCACCGGGGAGTTTTCTCCCCTCTTCAGCTCGAGCACACTTGTCGGCCAAAGTGTAAAGCTCGGCAATACTCCTGACTTTGTTCATTGCCAGCTCTTCCCGCATCCTGCAGTTACGCACGTTCTGATGGAACGCGCTAATGACAGCGGCAGGATGAACATCAGGAATATTGTATTGCACCCGGCTGAATCTCTGCATAAACTTGCGCAGGGACTCGCCCTCCCTCTGAGGGATGATGTGCAAATCACTTTCTTGGCCAGGAGCTTGGTGGCCTCCAACAAAGGCGCCAACAAACTGATGGCACAGATCTGACCAGCAAGAAATAGAATCCTCCGGCAGATGCATCAACCACGACCTGACGTTGGGTTTGAGCACCAACGGGAAGTAGTTGGCGAGTATCTTGTCATCTCGGCCCCCGGCAGCTTGCACCGCAATGGTGTAGATGCTCAGGAACTCCGAGGGATGGGTCTTGCCGTCATATTTCTCCGGGACCTCTGGCTTGAAGGTTCGGAGATTGGGCCACTGGACTTGCCGCAGCTCACGGGTAAACGCTGGAGGTCCCACCTCGTAAGGCAAGTCTCCTACGTTCCCTGGCGCGGGCTCGTCGACAACTGGCCCCGCGCGCTTATCAGACTGATAGCGCGCTTCCCGTCGCCGCTCGATGGTTGTTCGAGCGTCCTCCTTGCGTCGTTCCTGGAGAACCAGACGTTGATCACGGCGCATCCGCGGATCGGACGACGCCGTGGAAACTTCTTCATGGCGGTCGACCTGCTAAGTCGTCGGCCGCCGCTGATGTCGCGGAGGAGAGTGCACTGTAGTTGCACCACCTCCGGTTTTCTCTCCACCGGCTCGCATCGGATCGATGGGCTTCCGCTGAGAGGGCCCTGCCTCTTGTGGTCCATCCTTATTCGCGAAGCCGATAAGGCTCTGGATAGTAGCTCGCCACTCCTCCATCTTCTCCGGGGTGGGAGGAAAATCGAGGAGCAGCTGCGCACGTGCCAAGGCTTCCGCTGGCGTAGGTGGCGGCGACAGGTGCGAAGTACGTGAGGTGCTCTGACTCCTAACCAAGTTAGAAGGAGCACCGCCACGGTCACGCGACCGCGCGCCACCTTCGCCGGCAGCTCGGTGTGCATGCTGGTCCCGCGCATCTTGGGATCTATGCGCAGAAACCTTTTCGTAGGGACGCCCCGAACCACCAGCGCCATGATGTCGCTCGTCTCGCACAACCTAGGCAGGTTGCGAGGCTCGCGGCGGCGCGGGAGCTCCAGCAGGCGCTCTTTGATCCCTGGAGTTTGTTGTGCCACCCGTAGGCAACACAACGCCATCTCTAGATCTAGCGGCGCGCAAGTTACCACTGCCACTGCGAACGATACCGCTCGCTTGGCTTGGATCACCAGAACGCCGCAGGGGTTCCAATCCTCTTCCTTCTGCACCCACACCATCGCATGTCTGCGAAGGCGCGGGCAAAACGGACCCGAACGGTTGTGCTGTCGCGATGTTCTTCTTCTTGGGCGGCATGATGAAGGAACTAGGGCGTCGACCACCAGATCAGGTTCACGCAACCTTCAATCCCCCTACCTGGCGCGCCAAAGATGTCGGGGCACGACACCTATGGGATCCCGAGAGACCCCTTTATGATTTGGTGGGGGGTGAGGTACACGCAAAGAGCAGAACTGGTGATCGACGCGTGAGGTTTTTACCCAGGTTCGGGCCGCTGATCAGCGTAAAACCCTACTCCTGCTTTGTGTTCTTATTGATGTTCTTGAGCCCAGCCTTCAGGAGCGCTCGCAATGAACAGTACGTTCAAAGAGCAGCTACGCATGTAGAATGGGCCAGAAGTTCTCCTCCTCTGTAGCAGTTGCCTTGGGCCTCCTTTTATATGCTCAAAGGGGTCTCCACAGTGGCAAAATGTACATACATTGAGGTGTAAAGTAGCTACAGGGTATCATACCTAACCCCTGACGGATTAGGACAGGCGCATTTAATACACCATGAGGTGTCCGTTTAGGTGTCCTCACTTTCTTGGGGATGGAAAAAGGGGCCATCCCATCAGCACCGCTTAAGCTCTCCTCCACTGGCGCGCCGCCACGCATCCATGGAAGGAGCCAGAATGTCAGACTCGTCACTGTGCCGAAGCGGTGGCACAGTGGCAGAATCTCGCCAGGCGCCGAAATTTGCTGGTCGCCAAGCCTTGCCGGGCGCCAAGCCTTGCCGGACGCCGAGCCTTGCCGGGCGCCAAGCCTTGCCGGGCGCCGATCCTTGCCGGGCTCCTCAGGCCACCCCAGCAAGGATCTTGCCGGGGAGGCTGGCCTTCGATTTCCAGCTTTGCTTATTTGCTGATTCTCAGATCTCTGACTTGATGATTTCCTTGATGACTTAAATCGACCTCGAGCTGATCCCGGCAAGCCTTGCCGCGGGGACGGCTACAACTGCCCGTGCACAAGTAAGGGGTACTAGTGGCCCAATACTTAGTACACCGACAGTCCTGAAACCGACAGCTAAACTCATACCTTTAAATCTTGCTTCATACTCAAAAACTTGATTTTGAAGATCATAGATATGGCTTTGCAGAAAATTGATTTGCTCATTGAAGGTGAAGACGATGTCCTTCATAGACCGGCCATCCACCTTGTGATCACGGGTGCATTCCGTGATCATGGAGTGATTGGCATTGAGTCCATGCTCCACCATCCCTTGGCACTTGAAGATCTCCTGCTCCACTGCCTCGAGCCTGGCCTCCACGCTTCCCATCTTCTTGGGGCCTCGAACGTCCCAGATGTGGAGCACCCCCTCATGCATCTCAATGGCTTGAGGGTGCTTCAAAACCTCTGATAGGTAAGGGTTGATGACCTTCTCGAAGAACTTGTCCTTGGAGAAGCTTGGTGAAGCCATGGCGATCTAGATCTGATAGAAAAACATCACGAAACAAGAACAGAGGATATTTTCGCGATGCGATGGTCAAATCGTCCGAGGGTATATTTAAATAATTTTTTATCTTGGGAAACAAGTATATCACAGGAAAACGGAGTCGGGAAGGCGCCCGAGGGGCCCACTACCCACCAGGGCATGCCAGGTGGGGCAGGCGCGCCCTGGTGCCTAGTGGGCACCTGGGTTGCCTTCCCAGATGTTTCTTATTTTTTTATTTTTTCTAATATTCCAAAACTGACAGAAAATATTTTTGCGAAACTTTCGGAGTCCGTTTACTTACCGTATCACGTACTTCTTCCTTTTCAAGGTTCTGGAGTGTTCTGGAAGGTTTCTTTTATGTGCTCCCCCGGTGTCATGGTTTGAATAATGTTAGTTTCAACATTAATAGGTGTACCTGAAATATAGTGCTTAATTATTTGTCCATTGACCACCTTCGGACTAGTGCCTTCGGCATTATTGATCTTAATAGCTCCAGAGCGATAAACTTCTTCAATGATATATGGTCCTTCCCATTTGGAAAGTAGTTTCCCTGCAAAAAATCTAAAATGGGAATTGTACAATAGAACATATTGACCAACTTTGAATTCCCGCTTTTGGATTCTTTTGTCATGCAATCTTTTAACTTTCTCTTTGAATAGTTTGGCATTTTCATAGGCTTGGGTTCTCCATTCATCTACTGAGCTAATATCAAATAACCTCTTTTCACCGACAAGTTTGAAGTCATAGTTGAGTTCCTTAATTGCCCAAAATGCTTTGTGTTCTAACTCAAGAGACAAATGACAAGCTTTTCCACAAACCATTTTATATGGAGACATACCCATAGGATTTTTATAAGCAATTCTATAGGCCCAAAGTGCATCACCAAGTTTCTTTTACCAATTTTTTCGGGACCTATTGATATATTTTTGTAATATCAACTTTATTTCTCTATTGCTAAGTTCAACTTGTCCACTAGACTGAGGGTTATAAGGGGATGCAATTCTATGGTTGACATCATATTTAGCAAGCAATTTACGGAAAGCGCCATGAATAAAATGTGAACCACCATCAGTCATTAAATATCTAGGGACTCCAAACCTCGGGAAAATAACTTCTTTAAGCATTTTAATGGAGGTGTTATGATCAGCACTGCTAGTTGGAATAGCTTCTACCCACTTAGTGACATAATCAACAACAACCAAAATATGAGTGTACCCATTAGAGGAAGGAAAAGGTCCCATATAATCAAAACCCCAAACATCAAATGGTTCAATAACAAGTGAGTAATTCATAGGCATTTCTTGCCGTCTACCAATATTACCAATTCTTTGACATTCATCACAAGATAAGACAAACTTACGGGCATCTTTGAAAAGAGTAGGCCAATAAAAACCAGATTGTAATACCTTGAGTGCAGTTCTATCACCCGCATGATGCCCTCTATAGACTTCGGAGTGACATTTCCGTAGGATTTGTTCCTCTTCATGCTCAGGTATACAATGTGTAATAATACCATCTACTCCTTCTTTATAAAGGTGTGGGTCATCCCAAAAGTAATGTCTTAAATCATAGAAGAGTTTTTTCTTTTGTTGGTATGTGAAACTAGGTGGTATAAATTTAGCAACAATATAATTAGCATAATCAGCATACCAAGGAGTATTATAAGAAGCATTTATGATAGCTAATTGTTCATCAGGGAAACTATCATCAATAGGTAGTGGGTCATCAAGGATATTTTCTAACCTAGACAAGTTATCAGAAACGGGATTCTCAGCTCCCTTCCTGTCAGTGATATGTAAATCAAATTCTTGTAGCAAAAGAACCCAATTAATGAGTCTAGGTTTAGCATCTTTCTTTTCCATAAGGTATTTAATAGTAGCGTGATCGGTGTGAACAATTACTTTAGAATCAACTATGTAAGACCTGAATTTATCATAAGCAGACACAACTGCTAAAAATTCCTTTTCAGAAGTAGCATAATTTCTTTGGGCACTGTCCATAGTTTTACTAGTATAATGGATAACATTTAATTTATCAACACTTTGTCCTAGAACAACACCAACAGCATAATCACTAGCATCACACATAATTTCAAAAGGCAAGTTCCAATCAGGTGGTTGAACAATAGGTGCAAAAGTTAAGGCTTTCTTCAGTGTTTCAAAGGCTTCTACACAATCATCATAAAAAACAAATGGAACATCCTTTTGCAAAAGATTAGTAAGAGGCCTAGAAATTTTAGAGAAGTCTTTAATAAACCTCCTATAGAAACCAACATGACCAAGGAAACTACGAATACCTTTAATATCTTTAATTAGGACATGGCATCTTCTCAATTGCATCAACTTTAGCTTTATCCACCTCAATACCTCGTTCAGAAATTTTATGCCCCAAGACAATACCTTCATTCACCATAAGTGGCACTTCTCCTAATTCAATACAAGATTAGTTTGCTCGCATCTCTGCAAAACTCGATCAAGGTTGCTTAAGCAATCATCAAAAGAAGTTCCGTAAACGGAAAAATAATCCATGAAAACCTCAACAATCTTTTCACAAAAGTTAGAAAATATAGCAGTCATACATCTTTGAAAGGTAGCAGGTGCATTACATAAACCAAAAGGCATACATCTATAAGCATAAGTTCCAAAAGGGCAAGTAAAAGTGGTTTTCTCTTGATCTGGATGTGATACAGGTATTTGAGAAAAGCCAGAATATCCATCAAAAAAGCAGAAGTATGTGTGCTTTGATAATCTTTCTAACATTGGATCAATGAAAGGCAAAGGGTAATGATCTTTTCTAGTGGCTTTATTTAATTTTATAAAATCGGTTACCATTCTATAGCCAGTCACTATTCTTTGTCGGATAAGTTCATTTTTGTCATTAGGAACAACAGTAATACCTCTTTTCTTAGGAACACAATGAACAGGACTTACCCATCTACTATCAGCTATGGGATAAATTATACCTGCTTCCAGAAGCTTTAGTATTTCAGTTCTTACCACTTCTTTCATCTTAGGATTCAATCGTCGTTGATGATCAACAACGGGTTTAGTATCAGATTCCATATTAATCTTGTGCTCACAGAGAGTGGGATTAATGCCCTTAAGATCATCAAGTGTATATCCAATAGCAGCACGGTGCTTCCGTAGAATTTTTAATAATCTCTTTTCTTCATGTTCTGTAAGGTTAGCACTAATAATAATAGGATATATCTTTTTCTCATCAAGATAAGCATATTTCAAAGTGTCGAGCAATTGCTTCAATTCAAACACTGGATCACCTTTAGGTGGAGGAGGACCTCCTAGAGTTTCAACAGGCAAATTTTGTTTAAGGATAGGTTGTTGTTCAAATAATATTTTATCTATTTCCTTTCTTTCATGCAATTGCATATCATTTTCATGGTTCTAACAAATATTGTTCTAGTGGATTAGTAGGAGGCACGGCAATAGAAACAAGACCAATTATTTCATCCTTACTAGGCAATTCTTTATCACGAGGATGTCTTCAAAACTTAGAAAAATTAAACTCATGAGACACATCATCAAAATTAACATTGACGGTTTCTTTCTTGCAATCTATCTTAGCATTAACAGTGTTCAAGAAAGGACTACCAAAGATAATGGGACAAAAGTCATCTTGTGGAGAACCAAGAACTAGAAAATCAGTTGGGTATTTTATCTTTCCACACAAGACTTCAACATCTCTAACAATCCCAAGTGGTGTGATAGTATCTCTATTAGCAAGTTTAATAGTGACATCAATATCCTCTATTTCAACATGTGCTATATCATTCATGATTTCTTGATATAAGGTAAAAGGAATAGCACTCAGACTAGCACCCAAATCACATAAACCATGATAGGAATGATCTCCAATTTTAACTGAGACAACAGGCATGACAACAACGGGCTTATTCTTATCTTTAGTATCGGGTTTGGCAATTCTAGCAGCTTCATCACAGAAATAAATAACATGCACATCTATATTATCGACCAAGAGATCTTTAACCATAGCAATACTAGGTTCTACTTTAATTTGTTCAGAGGGTCTAGGTGTTTTAATATTACTTTTGTTAACCACGGTTGAGACTTTAGCATGTTCCTTTATCCTAACAGGGAAAGGTGGTTTTTCAATATAAGCAGTAGGCACAACTGGATCAACATTGTAAATAATAGTTTCATCTTTAACTGTAACTGGCTCCTCAATCTTTTCTTCAATAGGGGGATGATATTTAAACCACTTCTCCTTAGGGAGATCAACATGAGTAGCAAATGATTCACAAAAAGAGGCTACTATACACTACAAAAAAAAGATACATCCGTGACATTTTGGCCCGAACGAATTTTTTTCCGGTCATGCTTATGAAACTTCTATGACGATAATTGTGACAAAACCACGTATCATCATAGATGTGGTGGGCTCCTACTTCAATGACAAAAAATCATGATAGAAAATGGGCTTTTCGTCCTGGGATGGCCGGGGATGCACCTGCATGGCATTCTTTGAGCCGTCCATGACGGAAAAAATCATGGTAGAAGCCAGGGCGAGGAAAATTTCGGGGAGTTCCCGGTTACGGTGCATGGTTGGGGCTGAGTGATCCACGTAGGTTTATGTGTTTCTCTCGTACATGTACGCGCGTGCGTGCGAGGCGTTGGGCTCTAACTGAACCCGAGCGAGGTGTTCGCTTACTGAATCGCAGCGATTGCACTAGCTAGCTATGTACTGAACCCGAGCGATCGATCCCTTGGGTGTTAACTGAACCCGAGCGATTCCTTCACTACTGCTGCTAACTAAAGCCGATCAAACCTACTGCCTCTTGATGAACAGTGACCGTTGTTCGGGTTGGATGAACAGTTCCCGGTGGGGGTTGGATGAATGATACATCCATTTTGCATCATGTTTTCCTACTGTTATTTATAATGTTTTTATGCATAATAATGCTTTTGGGAGTAATTCTAATGCCTTTTCTCTCATAATATGCACGGTTTACACAACGAGGGAGAATACCGGCAGCTGGAATTCTGGACCTGAAAAAGCTATGTCAGAGTTACCTATTCTCCACATCTCCAAATGAGTTGAAAATTTACGGAGAATTATTTTACAATATATGAAGAATATTGGAGCAAATAACTACCATAGGGGGCCCACCAGGTGGGCACAACCCACCTGGGCGTGCGAGGGAGCCCAGACGCGCCCTGGTGGGTTGTGCCCTCTTGGCCCATCTCTGGTGTCCATCTTATGGTATATAAGTCATTTTAACCTAGAAAATATGAGGAGAGGACTTTCGGGATGAAGTGCCGCCGTCTCGAGGCGGAACTTGGGCAGGAGCACTTTTGCCCTTCGGTGGAGCGATTCTGCCGGGGGAACTTCCCTCACGGAGGGGGAAATCATCGTCATCGTCATCACCAAAAACTCTCCCATCTTTGGGAGGGCCATCTCCATCAACATCTTCAACAGCACCATATCCTCTCAAACCCTAGTTCATCTCTTGTGGTCAATCTTTGTATCGGAACCTTAGATTGGTACTTGTGGGTGACTAGTAGTGTTGATTACATCTTGTAGTTGATTACTATATGGTTTATTTGGTGGAAGATTATATGTTCAGATCCATTATGCTATTTAATACCCCTCTGATCTTGAGCATGATTATTATTTGTGAGTAGTTACTTTTGTTCTTGAGGTCACGGGAGAAGTCATGTTGCAAGTAATCATGTGAACTTGATATGTGTTCGATATTTTGATGATATGTATGTTGTGATTCCCTTAGTGGTGTCATGTGAACGTCGACTACATGGCACTTCACCATACTTGGGCCTATGGGAATGCATTGTGGAGTAGTAATTAGATGATGGGTTGCTAGAGTGACAGAAGCTTGAACCCTAGTTTATGCGCTACTTCGTAGGGGAACGATTTGGATCCAAAAGTTTAATGCTATGGTTAGATTTTATCTTAATACTTTCCTCATAGTTGCGGATGCTTGCGAGGGGGTTAATCATAAGTTGGAGGTTTGTTCAAGTAAGAACAACACCTAAGCACTGGTCCACCCACATATCAAATTATCAAAGTAGTGAACACGAATTAAGCCAACATGATGAAAGTAGCATGGTGAAATTCCCGTGTACCCTCAAGAACGCTTTGCTTATCATAAGAGACCGTTTTGTCCTGTCCTTTGCCACAAAAGGATTGGGCTACCTTGCTGCACTTTATCTATTGTTACCGTTACTTGCTCGTTACAAATTATCTTGCTATCAAACTACCTGTTACTAAGAATTTCAGTGCTCGCAGAAAATACCTTGCTGAAAACCACTTGTCATTTCCTTCTGCTCCTCGTTGGGTTTGACACTCTTACTTATCGAAAGGACTACGATTGATCCCCTATACTTGTGGGTCATAAAGGCTCTTTTCTGGCGCCGTTGCCGGGGAGCGAAGCGCTCTTGGTAAGTGGAAATTGGTAAGGAAAAATTATTACTACGTGCTGAAATTTATTGTCACTTCTTACTATGGAGAATCATCCTTTGAGGGGTTTGTTCGGGGTATCTTCACCTCGACCGGAACCAGAATTAGTTACCCCTCAACCTACTGCACCTACTGAAAATATTGGTTATGAAATTCCTTCGGGTATGATAGAACAACTGCTAGCTAATCCTTATGCAGGAGATGGAACTGAACATCCTGATATTGATGAGGACATCAATACCATTGTTACACCCACAACCCCTGCTGCTATACATACTGGACCAATTACTGGAGATCGCACACGCCAATTAAATTACAGGTACTTTCGTTTCTTGGTAATGATTCTAATGTTCATGAGAATATGATGCTGCCTAAATTGGATACATTTGTCTTGCTTACAAATGAAGGGCCTAGCTTGGACAAGAAGGATGAACAATGGAGCAAGATCAAGCATGGAGATGATGGCATGCGCAAGGGGAACAAGAACAGAGTTACAAGTGATGATTTCAGGACTTTGAAGCCACAATAATGAGTGGATGAAGCCTTGGACGAAATATACATGATGCCACTTCATAAATTTCGTCCAAAGGCTATTATAGGTGTTGCATCACCTTATTATTGAGCCAGGCCCATGTAATTTTGAAATACTAAAGTATAGGCTGTTTTTAGAGTCCTGATGTGTGGGGAAAAGAGAGTTAGGGTTAGTTTCGGACCCCTCCTCCAAGGGGCCATGAAATTCCCCCCTCTTCCTCCATATATACAACCCTTAGGGCGTCGTTTAGAATTTGGGTTTTGTTTAGATTAAAGTTCACCATAGCTGCAACTTCGCGTACTTCGTTTGTGTTCAACGACCAGACCAAGATGTCACAGAACCCCACTTCCATCAATAAATCTTTCCTCTTATATTCGCAATATCCAGATTGCAATCTCAGTTTCTTGCTTGTTCTTCATTTGCGTGTAGGAAATAGACCCTCGTGGTCAGGTTGATCGTGCTCCGGCGTGGTCAATAATCTCTCGGAGTTGGTTTAGCGATTGCTAAGGCGTGACATCCTCGCACATTCTAGTCGGATCGTCAAAGTCTACTCCACCAAAAATGATAGCCACCATCTCATCGAAAGACGGGACACCTTTGCCTCTATCAAGTGGTATCAGATTTCCAGGTTGCTCGGTGAGATTTTATAGTTTTTTGTAGTTTAGAGTCTGTTCTTCATACCTATAGTTCACGAAAAAGCCAAAAAAATTAGGGTTAGTTCATCATATCTGAACCAGTCTGAGCCTTTGCATAATCTTTTCTGTATTTGCTTTGTTGAATTTGAGGTTACATTTTCGTGTCAAGTTGCTGGTCTTAGTGTCTAGTTCCTTGGAGTTTCGAGTTCTGTTCACAGGTTCTCACGCCGCTGCCGCACCATCGTTATCACTGCTGCCATATACCACCATCGTCATCACCGCTGCCATATACCACCTCACCACTACCATATACCACCATCGTCATCACCGCTGCCATATACCACCATTGCCGTCACCACTTCCATATACCGCCATCGTCATCACCACTACCATATACCACATATCCACTGCCATCACGCTAATCCGAGTCTACCTCCATCACAGATTCGCCACCAGTTCGTGTTCCACCACCCTACATATATCCACCACCAGTCCGAGTTTCCACCAGATTCATCTCCGCCACCAGTCCTAGTCCGAGTCCAGTATTTGTTTTGTTGTTTTCGATTTCCAGATCACGCCATCTCCGAGTCGTGACCAAGTCGGATTCCCCAATTTCCGTGCCACCTGTACAAGAAAAATAGTTCCAGTTTCAAAAAAAAAATCTGGCTAGGCAGTTGTTAGACCATTTTTAGACTTTTTCGAAAAAAATTGTTGCAGAGCAAAAAAAGAGAAAAAAAAGTGCAAAAAAAAAGATTCAGAGTGTGCTCCTTCCTTGTTTACGTGCAGCACCGTGATTTTGTTAGTGTTTTAGGCTCGCGTCTCTAGCACGGTCTAGCCTAGGACCAGCACAGTACCGTCGTTGAGCGTTTATTCAACTTTGCATCTCTGAATTGATTATATTGCTGACATTTTGCTACCATATCATAAGCCTTCCCAGCTCCACATACATCTACATCGTGCATCTGACACCACCTGGCAATCGCTCTGTCCAAGCTTTGAGAGTTTTGACTACAGCGGTTGCTGATCACCACCTGCTGCTGGGTAAGAACTGGTAAGAATTTGAGATTTGCTTGACGGATTTGTGACACCCCACCACCACCATTTTCTAGTAGTCTGTAGGATCATATTCTTGTGTGTTTCTATTGCTGCTAACCATGGCAGGATCACAAGCCGATGAGATTGATTGGGAGAACCTGACGAACAAGGAGCTTCATGATAAATTTCGGCAAATGTTGGGTGAATAGGTGGAAGATGTGATGACCAGCATTGGCAAGGCACTAGCGAGGATAGATGACATTGAGAAGTCAATTGACACCAAGTTGGATGCCAAGTTTGCTGAAGTGCTTGCACGTCTACCTCCACCTACTACCTCTGCTACACCATTGCAACAAAAAAAACAACAACAACAACAACAACAAAAACCACCACGTCGCGAAACAGTCCTCCGCTGAGTGGGCCATGTTCCTTTTGAGCCTGGCCAAACTTCTGGTGCCGCTGCTACTGCTGTTGATGCTTCTGTGGCTCCTGCTGCTGCTGAGGAGGACGATTACGTGGGCGATTACAAGGATGAGGTTGATCAAAATCAGAACTACGTGCAACCACCAGCACCACCACCAGATTGTCCACCTGCATATAATCGCAACGGTAGGGCTGCACCACCACCTCGCGTACGAGATCATGATCATCTTCCAAAACTAAAATTGAATATTCCACCATTTGAGGGTAGATATGTTCCTGATATATATCTTACTTTGGAATTAGAAACTGAACAACATTTTACATGCTTACAATATCCTGAGGATAGACGTGTTGCTGCTGCTGTTTGTGCTTTCACTAGTTTTGCTTGTGTATGGTGGTCTGAACATTGTAGATTATATCCTATTCCAACTACTTGGGCCGCTTTGAAAACTGCTATGCATACTCGTTGGGTTCCACCATATTATCAACATGAATTGCTTCAAAAATTGCAGCGTTTAAGACAAGGAAAAAATTCTGTAGAAGAATATTATCAGGAATTGCAAACTGGCATGATTAGATGTGGTATTGTTGAGGATAATGAAGCTATGCTTGCACGTTTCATGGGTGGGTTAAATAGAGAGATTTAGACCATTTTAGAGTATAAGGAGTATAACAATATCACTCATTTATTCCATCTTGCTTGCAAAGCTGAACGTGACGTGCAGGATCGACAGGCATTGGCATGGACTAATTTTTCTGCAGGTCGACCTTCATCATGGACTCCGCGTGCATCCTCTATGTCCACACATTCTGCTCCATCGGCACCTCCCTCATCTGCCACCTCCAGTCGTGATACAAGAAAGCAGGCACAACCACCACTATCTGCCAAGAGCACACCTGCCGGACCTGCACAGAGCTCTTCTTCATCCATGGCATCAACAGGGCATACACATGATATTATTTGTCGTCGTTGTAAGGGAAGAGGTCATTTTGCGAGAGAATGCAAATCTCCGCGTGTGATGATTGCTACTGAGGATGGTGGGTAAGAGTCCGCTAGTGACTATGACGAGGAGACTTTGGCTCTTATTGCAAGTGAAGAACACGGTGGAGATGATTCTGACCATGAGACACAATACATGGCTGCTGAAGACGCTGACAGGTATGAAAGTTTAGTTGCTCAATGTGTTTTGAGTGTGTAGGTCACACAAGCTGAGCAAAATCAGAGGCACAATTTGTTCCATACAAAGGGAGTTGTGAAGGAACGTTCTGTTCGCGTCATCATAGATGGAGGCAGCTGCAACAACTTGGCTAGCATGGAGATGGTAGAGAAGCTGTCTCTCACCACAAGACCACATCCACATCCTTACTACATCCAATGGTTCAACAATAGCGGCAAGGTTAAGATAACACGTACTGTTCGTGTGCATTTTAGTATCTCTACATATGCTGATTATGTTGATTGTGATGTGGTACCCATGCACGCATGTTCCTTATTACTTGGTAGACCATGGAAATTTGATAAAAAATCTGTACACCATGGTAGAAACAATCAGTATACTCTTGTTCATAAGGATAAACATATTACTTTGCTTCCTATGTCTCCTGATTCCATTTTGAAAGATGATATTAATAGAGCTAAGAAAGCAAAATGGGAGAAAAATAAGAGTGAAAATCAGATTGTGGCAAAAGAATTTGAGCAACAAATGAAGCCTAATAATAAACCATCTGGTGTTGCTTCTGAAATTAAATTGAAAAGTGCATGTTTACTTGCCACCAAATCTGATATTGATGATCTAGATTTTAGCAAATCTGTTTGCTATGCTTTTGTGTGCAAAGAGGCATTATTTTCATTCGAGGACATGCCTTCTTCTTTGCCTCCTGCTGTCACTAACATTTTGCAGGAGTTCGCTGACATCTTTCCACAAGACGTGCCACCGGGATTACCACCTATTCGAGGGATTGAGCATTAGATTGACTTAATTCCCGGTGCTTCGCTGCCAAACCATGCGCCATACCGTACCAATCCATAGGAGACGAAGGAGATTATGCGTCAAGTACAGGAGCTGCTCGACAAAGGTTATATACGCGAATCTCTTAGTCCTTGTGTTGTTCCTATTATACCAGTGCCAAAAAAGGATGGTACGTCGCGTATGTGTGTTGATTGTAGAGGCATTAATAATATTACTATTCATTATCGTCATCCTATTCCTAGGCTAGATGATATGCTTGATGAATTGAGTGGCTCTACAATATTCTCCAAAGTTGATTTGCGTCGTGGATACCATCAAATTCGTATGAAATTGGGAGATGAATGGAAAACAACATTTAAAACTAAGTTTGGGTTATATGAGTGGTTAGTCATGCCTTTTGGGTTAACTAATGCACCTAGTACTTTCATGAGATTAATGAATGAAGTTTTACGTGCTTTCATTGGACGATTTGTGGTAGTTTACGTTCATGATATATTGATTTATAGCAGATCTTTGGAGGAACATTTGGAACATTTACGTGCTATTTTTATTGCTCTACATGATGCATGTTTGTTTGGTAACCTTGGGAAGTGCACCTTTTGCACCGACCGAGTATCTTTTCTTGGCTATGTTGTTACTCCACAGGGAATTAAAGTTGATAAAGCCAAGATTGAAGCTATTGAGAGTTGGCCACAGCCTAAAACGGTTACACAAGTGAGGAGTTTCCTTGGCCTCGCTGGTTTCTATAGGCGTTTTGTGAGAGATTTCAGCACCATTGTTGCACCTCTCAGTGAGCTTACAAAGAAGGATGTGACTTTTGTTTCGGGTACCGCACAGGAAGAAGCCTTCACGGTATTGAAAGATAAGTTGACACATGCTCCTTTACTCCAACTTCCTGATTTTAATAAGACTTTTGAGCTTGAATGTGATGCTAGTGGAATTGAATTAGGAGGTGTGTTATTACGAGATGGTAAACCTGTTGCATACTTTTCTGAAAAATTGAGTGGGCCTAGTCTAAATTATTCTACTTATGATAAGGAATTATATGCTCTTGTTCGGACTTTGGAAACATGGCAACATTATTTATGGCCCAAAGAATTTGTTATTCACTCTGATCATGAATCTTTAAAACATATTAAAAGTCAAGCAAAATTGAACCGTAGTCATGCTAAATGGGTTGAATTCATTGAGACTTTCCCTTATGTCATTAAACACAAGAAGGGTAAAGAAAATGTTATTGCTGATGCATTATCTCATCGTTATACTATGCTTTCACAACTTGACTTTATAATATTTGGTTTGGAGACCATCAATGATCAATATGTGCATGATCCTGAATTTAAAGATGTATTGCAGAATTGTAAAGAAGGGAGAACATGGAACAAGTTCGTCGTTAACGATGGATTTGTGTTTCATGCTAACAAGCTATGCATTCTAGCTAGCTCTGTTCGTCTTTTGTTGTTGCAGGAGGCGCATGGAGGAGGATTAATGGGACACTTTGGCGTGAAGAAGACGGAGAATGTACTTGCTACACATTTCTTTTGGCCAAAGATGAGACAGGATGTTGAGCGCTTTGTTGCTCGCTGCACTACATGTCAAAAAGCTAAGTCACGACTCAATCCTCATGGTTTATATATGCCTTTGCATGTACCTAGTGTTCCATGGGAGGATATCTCTATGGACTTTGTTTTGGGTTTACCTCAAACAAAGAAGGGGCGGGATAGCATATTTTTTGTCGTGGATAGATTCTCGAAAATGGCACACTTTATACCATGTCATAAAAGCGATGATGCTGCTAATGTTGCTGATTTGTTCTTTCGTGAAATTATTCGCTTGCATGGTGTGCCAAATACAATTGTTTCAGATCGTGATACTAAATTTCTTATCCACTTTTGGAGATGTTTATGGGCTCAGTTGGGGACTAAACTGCTTTTAAGTACTACATGTCACCCCAAACTGATAGACAAACTGAAGTAGTCAATAGAACATTGTCTACTATGCTTAGGGCTGTTTTGAAGACTAACCTTAAAATGTGGGAAGAATGCTTGCCTCATATTCAATTTGCTTATAATCGTTCACTGCATTCTACTACTAAGATGTGCCCTTTTGAGATTGTGTATGGTTTCCTACCTCGTGCACCTATAGATTTGTTGCCTCTTCCATCTTCGGAGAAGGTTAATTTTGATGCTAAACAACGTGCTGAATTGATCTTAAAAATGCATGAGTTAACTAAGGAGAACATTGAGCGTATGAATGCTAAATATAAACTTGCTGGAGATAAGGGTAGAAAACATGTTGTGTTTGCACCTGGAGATCTTGTTTGGTTACATTTGCGCAAGGATAGATTTCCTGATTTGCGCAAATCAAAGCTAATGCCACGTGCAGATGGTCCTTTTAAGGTGTTAGAGAAAATAAATGATAATGCATATACACTTGAGCTACCTGCAGATTTTGGGATTAGTCCCCCTTTTAACTTTCCGGATTTGAAGCCTTATTTGGGTGAGGATGATGAGCTTCCGTCGAGGACGACTTCATTTCAAGAAGGGGAGGACGATGAGAACATCAATACCATTGTTACACCCACAGCCCCTGCTGCTTTACATACTGGACCAATTACTAGAGCTCACGCACGCCAATTAAGTTACTAGGTACTTTCGTTTCTTGGTAATGATTCTAATGTTCATGAGAATATGATGCTGCCTAAATTGGATACATTTGTCTTGCTTACAAATGAAGGGCCTAGCTTGGACAAGAAGGATGAACATTGGAGAAAGATCAAGCATGGAGATGATGGCATACGCAAGGGGAACAAGAACGGAGTCACAAGTGATGATTTCAGGACTTTCAAGCCACCATAATGAGTGCATGAAGCCTTGGACGAAATATACAAGATGCCACTTCATAAATTTCGTCCGGAGGCTATTATAGGTGCTGTGTCACCTTATTATTGGGCCAGGGCCATGTAATTTCAAAATACTAAAGTATAGGGTGTTTTTAGAGTCCGTATGTGTGGGGAAAAGAGAGTTAGGGTTGGTTTCGGACCCCTCCTCCAAGGGGCCACGAAATCCCCCCCCCCCTCTTCCTCCATATATACAACCCTTAGGGTGTCGTTTAGACTTTGGGTTTTGTTTAGATTAAAGTTCGCCATAGCTGCAACTTCGCTTACTTCATTTGTGTTCAACGACCAGACCAAGACGTCACAGAACCCCACTTCCATCAATAAAGCTTTCCTCTTATATTCGTAATATCCAGATTGCAATCTTAGTTTCTTGCTTGTTCTTCGTTTGCTTGCAGGAAATAGACCCTCGTGGTTAGGTTGATCGTGCTCCAGCGTGGTCAATAACCTCTCGGAGTTGGTTTAGCGATTGCTAAGGCACGACGTCCTCGCACGTTCGTAGTCGGATCGTCAAAGTCTACTCCACCAAAAACGATAGCCACCATCTCATCGAAAGACGGGACACCTTTGCCTCTATCAGATATGCACTTGATATATGTGGATGAAATTTGTGGATTATTTATGCTTGCAGGTTTGCCCGGAGATGAAGCTAAGAAGAAGGTCTTCCCTTTATCTTTGAAGGGAAAGGCATTGGCATGGTATAGGCTATGTGATGATATTGGATCTTGGAACTAGAATCGATTGAAATTGGAATTTCACCAAAAAATTTATCCTATGTATCTAGTTCATCGTGATCGGAATTATATATATATAATTTTTGTCCTCGTGAAGGAGAAAGCATCGCTCTAGCTTGGGGGAGGCTTAAGTCAATGTTATATTCATGCCCCAATCATGAGTTCTCGAGAGAAATTATCATTCAGAACTTTTATGCTCGGCTTTCTCGTGATGATCAATCCATGCTCGATACTTCTTGTACTGGTTCTTTTATGAAGAAGACTATTGAATTCAGGTGGGATCTTTTAGAAAGAATTAAACGCAACTCTGAAGATTGGGAACTCGATGAAGGTAAATAGTCAGGTATTAAGCTTAAGTTTGATTGTGTTAAATCTTTTATGAATACCTGTGCTTTTCAGAAATTTAGCACTAAATATGGACTTGACTCTGAGATAGTAGCTTCTTTCTGTGAATCATTTGCTACTCATGTTGATCTCCCTAAGGAGAAGTGGTTTAAATATCACCCACCTATTAAAGAAGAAATTAAAGAACTGGTCATGACTAAAGATGAAACTATTATTTATAACGTTGATCCAGTTGTTCCTACTGCTTACATTGAAAAACCACCTTTCCCTTTTAGGATAAATGAACATGCTAAAGTTTCAACTGTGGTTCACAAAAGTAATATTAGAGCACCTAGGCCTGCTGAACAAATTAAAGTAGAACCTAGTGTTGCTAGGGTTAAAGATCTCTTTGTAGAAAATATTGATGGGCATGTTATTTACTTCGGTGATGAAGCTGCTAGAATTGCTAAACCTGATGAAAAAGATAAACAGAGACCTATTGTTGGCATGCCTGTTGTCTCAGTTAAAATTGGAAATCATTCTTATCATGGCTTATGTGATTTAGGTGCTAGCGTGAGTGCTATTCCTTTTACCTTATACCAAGAAATTATGAATGACATATCACCCGCTGAAATAGAAGACATAGATGTTACTATTAAACTTGTTAATAGAGACACCATCACACCACTTGGGATTGTTAGAGATGTTGAAGTCTTGTGTGGGAAAAGAAAATACCCTACTGATTTTCTAGTTCCTGGTTCCCCACAAGATGACTTTTGTTCTATTATCTTTGGTAGACCTTTCTTGAACACTGTCAATGCTACTATAGATTGCCATAAACAAACTATCAGTGTTAGCTTTGGTGATGAGTCTCATGAATTTAATTTTTCCAAGTTTAATAGATAACCTCATAAGAAAGAATTACCTAGTAAGGATGAAATAATTGGTCTTGCTTCTATTGCCTTGCCTCCTACTGATCCTCTAGAACAATATTTGCTAGACCATGAAAATGATATGCATATGCATGAAAGAAATGAAATAGACACGATTTTCTTTGAACAACGACCTCTGCTCAAACATAATTTGCCTATTGAAACTTTTGGAGGTCCTCCTCCACCTAAAGGTGACTCTGTGTTTGAAATAAAACAATTGCCTGACACTTTGAAATATACCTATCTTGATGAGAAAAAGATATATCCTGTTATTATTAGTGCTAACCTTTCAGAACACGAAGAAGAAAGATTATTGAAAATTCTGAAGAAACACCGTGTTGCTATTGGATATACTCTTGATGATCTTAAGGGCATTAGTCCCACTCTCTGTCATCATAAGATTAATATGGAACCTAATGCTAAACCCGTTGTTGATCATCAATGACGATTGAATCCTAAGATGAAAGAAGTGGTAAGAACTGAAATATTAAAGCTTCTGGAAGCAGGTATAATCTATCTGATGAGGACATGACAAACATTTATACATCCTTGGTCATCAATGGAGAATTCATTATATTTCTTGTCAAACGAACACATTGCCAGGTGAACGCTAACTTAAGTTTATACTATAATCTTAAACACATGGCTGCACTTTCATCTCCTTTGTTGTTGGTTGAACTCAGGTGCAATATCGAAGAAGGCCAAACACATTTCAGTCCGTGCAAAACAATGTTTTATGGCGAAGAAACAAAGTTAGGAGTTCATGAAGAAATGAGTTGTCTACTGAAGAAACATTGCTACGATTCGGACGAAACAATGTTTTGCACTAGTTTGGATATCGCAACTTGCGAAAGGTTCCCAGAACTCGAGTTTGCTACTAAAGGAAACATTGTTCTACTCCAGTGAACAATGTTTGGTCGGGAACTGCCAACCACCTCCAACGAGAGATTTCCATAAGCTACCTCATTAATTCTTGAAGCCCATTTAGTCAAACAAAGCTGGTTCACTTTCACACCTAAGCTGGTTCGAGAAGCTTGTTTGCTTTCACACCTATCTAGGGGGGTTGTCCCGATTATAAATAGGCTAGCTCTTCCCTTCGTTGGGGACTTTTGCCATTCCTATCAAAGACCAAAGACATAGACTCCTCCTGAGATTGGAGAGCTCTTGTTCCCCTTATTCTCGTGATTCCTTGAGAAATTGCTCCTAATTCGTGCTCCACGACTAGATCGTGTTGTCTGGGTTAGAGTTCGTGGTTTCCCTTGCGTATTGCACCTATCCCGTGCTCGACGACTTGAGCGTGGTTGTGTGGGGTAGTATTGCGGGTTGTGGATCGGCGAATGTTCAGATTGCAAGCTTCGGTGAGCATCCTCCTCGTTGGGTCATAATCTCTTATTTTCCATTTTTCGGCTGCTTGCAGCTAGTTATCCCCATCCATTTATCGATCCTACGCCGTGAAGATCGGACCTCCGCTTGAACACCCTCTTCTCCGAAGATGGTGTCGCATCATCTGGGATGCGACCCCGATCCACCTAGAAACCGTCAGCTTCCTTCCTTTCATTCGCCCATCCACTCCTGATTTTCTACCACCGCACAACCGCCAAGGAATCATTAGAATTTGGGTAAGCAAGAGGGTGAGCTGTGTGTTTTCCACATATTTTTTTTTCTTTTGACCACTTGTTTTCGAGAGTTAACATGACAGGATCCAACTCGAGAGTACATGGACATCAACATGTGGAAGATGATCTCCCAAAAACTCACGCAACACTTGGTGATATGATTGAGGAGAGTATAGTTGCAGCTATGCGAAAGATGTTCGGTGGCTGTCTTCCTATTGCGGGTAATGGGGATCAACATCAACACAACCCCGCTGCCTCGCTGGCCGCTAACAACTAGCGACGTCAAGGAAACAAGGACCACCACGATGGTCGTGGAAGAGCGGCAGGAGCTGCAACCCACGGCGCCCTGCTGTTGGTGCTGAACGGAGGCGTGGCGAATTTGCTGCCCCCCGTGAGGGTGGGCTGCATGGAGGAGAAGCTCGCGGGCGAGGCCATGACCCTCGCGGGTTTGCCGCTGATCACCGACGACGAGCGGCACATGATGGTGACGCCATCTCCCTTGAAGATCTCTTCGAGCATGGTGACGAAGATGAAGGCATGGGGGACTATGAACCCTACTCCCCGCCTCGTCGTGGTGCCATTTTTGGTCGTAGTGGTCATCATTATGACTGTCGTGATCAAGATGACCGTGACAACCAAGCGAGAGTGAAGCTACATGTGCCATCCTTCACGGGAAAAGAGGATCCGGATACATATATGGAGTGGGAGGAGAAATGCCATCAAATCTTCCGCATCCATGGTTTTTCTGAAGCCAAGAGAGTTGATCTTGCTGTTATGGAGTTCTCTGGTTATGCTCTTACATGGTGGAATCAGCTGCAAGACGATCGGTTGATGTCGGGCAATAATCATATCCGCAGCTGGACTTTGATGAAGGAAGTCATGAGGCGCCGTTTTGTTCCATCATACTATGAGAGGCAATTGCACAAGCGGTTGCAGGGGCTCACGCAAGGTTCCCGCACTATTGAGGAGTACTATAAAGAGATGGAGGTGCTGCTAATTTGGACAAGAACCCGTGAAAGTGATGAGGCGAAGATGGCGAGATTTTTACATGGGCTGAATGATGAAATATCAGATTTTGTGGAGATGTTTCCTTATGATACACTACAAGATGTGGTTCATCAAGCTATACGAGTTGAGAAGAAGAATATGCGCAATGGTCGTACTCATGCTTTCCAAGGCCGCACCACCACACGCTCATGGCAGCGAATACAACAGCCATATGGTTCTCAGTTTGAGGGTGCATCACCTAGGCACCTACATGCCTCGACAGCTTCCTCACCTACTATTCGCAATCAAGTTAAGAGGTCATCAGCTACAGCAGGAGTATCCTCTGTTCCACCTCCTGAAAAGAGTTCTACACGCAGCAGCGACATTCAATGCCACAAGTGCAAAGGAAGAGGTCACATTTCTTCGGAATGTTCAAGAAAAAGAACTATGATCATCAATGAACGAGGTGATTGGGAGTCTGAAAGTAACCCTGAAGGTGGAAATGATGAAGTGGAAGTGGAGCAAGGTTGGGAAGTAGGAGGAACTATTTTATCTCATGAGGAACTTGATTGTGAGGCTTTGGTTGTATGCCGTTCACTTAACGCCCAGGTTGTGGAGGAGGAAAAGGGGCAGCGGCATAATCTTTTCCACACCCGTTGCCTTATCAACTCAAAGATATGTCGAGTGATTGTTGATAGTGGCAGCTGCAACAATATTGCAAGCACGGAGATGGTTGAGAAGCTTCAATTGCAAATAAAACGTCACCCACACCCGTACCGCATGCAATGGCTGAATGATTGTGGCGCAATTAAGGTGATTAGTAGCGTGAGAATACCAATTTCAGTGGGGACATATCATGATGAAGTTGAGTGTGATGTAGTGCCCATGCATGTTTGTCACTTGCTTCTAGGACGACCATGGTTGCATGACCGGGATGTGCAAATCAGTGGGTGTGCGAATCACTTATGTTTTGTCCATAGAGGAGAAAAGTTCACTTGGCTGCCCATGACACCCAAGGAACTCTATCTTGATGAGATGAAAAGAAAAGGAAAGAAAAAGGGAGAGAGTGATCATACACAAAGAGTGATCCACCAACATAGTGAGGGAGTGTTTCCACAGCCAAAAGCTCCAAAGCCAAACATGACCAAGCCCCGGGAAAAACAGGGATTAGTTATGATGGCTAGGAAAAGGGATATGCGGGAATTGAGAGAACCTAATGCTCCATTCTTTGTACCCATGTACAAGGAAACTTTATTGGCTGCTAACAACTTACCCTCAACTATTCCTAGTGTTGTATTTGATCTTTTGCAGGAGTATGGGGATGCGTTTCACACGGAGGTGCCACCCAGATTGCCACCAAACCAAGGCATTGAACACCAAATCGACTTGGTTCCGGGTGCCCCACTTTCAAAAATTCCAAATATTGAGAGTAAGAAGAGAGGTGAGTTGAGTGACTCCGCCAAATGTGAGGAAGAGCATCCACATCCCAAAATCCCACATATTGAGTGTGATGAGAGTGGTGAGTTGAGTGATTCCACCAAATGTGAGGATCAGATTGTCCAACATGATATTAGAGAGATAAAAGATCTCCACCCAAATATACCACACAATCAGCAAGAGGGGTTTAGTGAATTGTGTGAGTCCACCAAATGTGAGGTTGAGATCGTTCAACATGAGATTAGAGAGATGTGTGAACCATAATATATTATACCACACCATCAAAGTGAGAGGATTAGTGAGTTGTGTGAGTCCACCAAATCTGAGCTTGAGGAGTTTACCCACAATATCAAAGAGATGATTGATCCACCAAATGAAAGGAGAGAAGACTATTCAATTACTAACCATTCACAAAGTTCTCTTTATTTGAAGTATGTGAAGATGCAAAAATCATACTTAGCTGCTCTGCTACAATGATGGGAGGATGGGATCCATGAACAATTATGGTGCACGTGGAGTACCATCAAAGAAACATCGTGTGGGGTAATCGATCTTCAAAAAGGCATGGAAGTACTCAGTGAGGTAAAAGAAAAGAGATCATTCCTCTTGAAGCACCCAGAGGTATGCACTTATGAACTCTTGAAGCATTGGCACGATGAAATCAGAGAAAAGATGATTGCTATGTCATCCATCAAACAATACCCTTTTGTTAATCATGATGAAACCATCAAGGAGCCAATAAAAGTAAAACATGAATATGCTTATTCGACTTTTACTCGGCCAAGATATTTTGTATTGTCCTTGTGCTATTATTTTGTAGACCAAAGGAAGTCGAGGGCAACTTTTCTTCAAGAGAGGGAGGATGATATGAACATGGATGTGCCTGATTACAAGTTTCTACTCCATGGAAATGTTAGTTGGAAGGAATTGCTGAGCCGAACCAAGCATTCGAAGTTTGCAAAGGTGAAAGCTAAACTTAAGCATTTGATAAAATCTTTGCATCGCTTCTTGGTACTGGCCTATTTTCTTTTGTGTGATGACCAGCTAGAGTCGAGGACGACACCTTTTCAAGAGAGGGAGGATGATGATAACATGAGAACCATTGAACCCTTAGAGTCGAGGATGACTCCTTTTGAAGAGGGAGAAGATGATGAGGACATGACAACCATTTATACATCCTTGGTCATCAAAGGAGAAGTCATTATATTTCATGTCAAACGAACACATTGCCAGGTGAACGCTAACTTAAGTTTATACTATAATCTTGAACACATGGCTGCACTTTCATCTCCTTTGTTGTTGGTTGAACTCAGGTGCAATATCGAAGAAGGCCAAACACATTTTAGTTCATGCAAAACAATGTTTTATGGCGAAGAAACAAAGTTAGGAGTTCATGAAGAAATGAGTTGTCTACTGAAGAAACATTGTTACGATTCTGACAAAACAATGTTTTGCACGAGTTTGGATATCTATACTTGCGAAGGGTTCCCAGAACTCGAGTTTGCTACTGAAGGAAACATTGTTTGACTCCAGTGAACAATGTTTGGTCGGGAACTGCCAACCACCTCCAACGAGAGATTTCCAGAAGCTACCTCATTAATTCTTGAAGCCCATTTAGTCAAACAAAGCTGGTTCACTTTCACACCTAAGCTGGTTCGAGAAGCTAGTTTGCTTTCACACCTATCCAGGGGGGTTGTCCCGATTATAAATAGGCTAGCTCTTCCCTTTGTTGGGGACTTTTTCCATTTCTATCAAAGACCAAATGCATAGACTCCTCCTGAGAATGGAGAGCTCTTGTTACCC